>JAINUG010000008.1:5155400-5755400 GCA_029706075.1 Aldrovandia affinis | reverse complement strand
GTCTGCGAATTAGTGAATGTCTAAATGCCGGTGTAGGAAATCTAGAATCAAATATATTTGCGCATTAAAATAAATTATATTTGACATTTCTGTCTATCGGTTATGAACGGTCAACAGGCAACCGGAGACAAGTCCAGAGAACTACAGGCACTTCTGTTGTCATGCATTTACTAACACTGCCTCTCGTGCAGTGACGTCAGATTGCTAAATATACCTTTAGGTAAACTGCCCAATCAATAATGGACCACATGTCCTGACTTCTTAATAGCTCATAAATGGGGTAAATTGGTATAATTTCTGCCTAAAAGCTGTCGGGCTCCAATACAGCCTGCATGTACCTTAGTGTGCTAGCTAAGGGCCTCAGTCTGACCCCGGCCTTGTTTGCTTGCTCCAGACCGGAGGACTCTTGCTCAGAGGTGCCCCTCCTACCCCGGGAGGTCCTGGTCTTGCTCAGCACCCAGCTTTGGCACAGTGCCCTCCACCTGTCGGGGCAGGAACAAAATAGCAGCATCCCTCACCCCCTGCTGCTCATCAAGTTCTTCATCATCATCTGCAGGTATGCTGACAAGTTCCTGCAGTCTCTGTGTCGCAGCCTCTCCTTTCTTACCTTTGTGTGGGTCTCATGGATACCAGCTAGCCTTGACCCTTCATTCCTCTCTTTTATTGTTTTCCTAGTGTGTAACCTTCTCTACTTCTCTTTCGCTCAGCTGTCCTTCTTGCTTCGAGCCGGGACCTCGTCGTTGCTCATCAACTTCTCCTTTCGCCCTCGCTTCCACCCTGCTCCTATGTCACTCTGCTTCCCCTCTTACCATCTTCCTTCTGATCTTGTACACACCCCACCAACGGTCTTCAGTCTTTATTTTTTTACTTTTTACTTTTTCATACTACCCATCTTCCCTTCCCAATCCAGGAAGACTGAAATATCTCTATATGTTCTGTTGCATACCCTCTGTTCCAAATTCTCTTTTTTTCCACCACTCACTCTATCAACAGCCCCCATCAGTAGAATTCTGTGTTCTCTTTTATGAAACCGGCCTAACATATGGAGTTGAAAGTGTAACAGGACGAGTACCCAAATGTGACTGGAATGTGTGTAATCCCTTGCCTCTGTGCGCCTGCAGGAACATGGAGAATATTGACCCTGACAAGACCCCTGGGTTTGTGTTTGAGACCATCAAGCTTTTATCCTTCTGTCTGACGCAGGTAAGGCAACACACCGGCAGTGTTTCTGTCTCACTCGCTCTCCAGAGTCCTTTCTGCCGTGTTTATTTATGTCATCAGAACAAAAGTCCCTCTCGAAATCATTTTATACTTAACGATGATAGAGTGGGTTTTCTTTTGTTTCGTACGCACATGTTTGTTATTGAAGTTCGATGTGTGCCTCATGAAGGTGACTAAAGGGGTGATTCACTCCAACCGCAATGTGGTTTGGCCTTAGTCCTGAAGAACACATTTATGCTATAACTTGCACTCAATGTACTGCAATTCTAGTATAGGCTGATACAAATGTAAGGCCAAACCACTTAGCATTTTGACTGAATCACCCATCTTGTGGGAAATAGAATAAAAGGCTAATCACAAATTAGCTTCAGTCAGAGATCAGAGAACTACCCCCCTTGCATTTCATCCTATCTTGCCTATAATAAAAGTATAAGTGGCTGATCTTTCAGATCTGGAGATTGAAAGCTTCAATCATATTAGCCTAAAAGATGATATCATAACTTCTGAATCCTACAGTTCGAAAGAACAGAACTGGTTTAATTAGAAAGCAGAAGTGGGCGAATGGCTGATCTTCTCGTATTTGTGCGTGAATATGTGTGTACAAGCACGTGTGGTTTTGGGTGTGTACGTACTTGTGTTTGTTATACAAATCCCAGTATAACCAGTGAGTCTGGAGAAGGGCCCCCTGGTTTGATTGCACTGCCTGTTTTGGTGTATTTGTATTAGCAGATGGGTATGTCATGCTTGCGCCTTCCTGTTAAGCTCTCTTTATGTGGGGCTACAGCGTCTATAGGGCCACTCAACCCTGTTTGTGGAAGACCACAGTGTCTACCGGCTTTCATTCCAACCAGGCAATGAACAGCCAGATTTGACTCATCTTGAACCTGCGTAACCTGTGTAATCCTTTCTCAGTTTTGAGATGATTAGTGACAGTGAAAGAGAGCTTAAGAACCTACTGGATTCTTCTAGGAGCCTGAATGCAAAAGCTGAGCTCATGCCTGACTTCATCCTCTGTGTCCAATCTAGAACTTTAAATCAGCAGCACTGACACTTATTTCTTCCAAAATAAAGGAAATGCTTGAGCAAATGAAGGGTTCTGACAGCTCTCTTATGGTGTGGGGTACATTTTCCTGTCCTGGTTTAGATCCACTCAATGCCTTTGAGGGCAATGGAAATACCAATAAATACAAAGACCTTCTGGGTGATCATCTTCATCCCATGGTAAAGCATTTCTATCCTGATGGTAGTGGTTCTTCCAGGATGCCCCCATCCACAGTCCCCGAGTTGTCACTGAACGGTTTGATGAGCATGAAAACGATGTAAACCATATACCATGGCCGTCTTAGTCACCAGATCTCAACCCAATTGAACACGTATGGGAGATCTTGGAGCCCTGCCTGAGACAGTGTTTTCCACCCCTATCAACAAAACACCAAATTATGGAATTTTTAATGAAAGAATGATGTTGCATCCATCCAATAGAGTTCTTGCACTTGTAGAGTGTATGCCAATTCATTGAAGCTGATGTAGTGGCTTGTGGTGGCCCAACACCATATTAGAACACTGTATTTCGGTGTTTCCTTTATGTTACCTCTGTCCTATGGCAAGTACAGAGCAGACATAGCACTTCATCTATACACTATGTACTGCACCTACAACATTGCTCAGTTTATGTCAGTGGAATTGGTGTAAATTCTATTGGGAAAGTTGGTTGTATGAATCTAGGACTTGAGGCCAACTTTTTGTACACCGGGTTGATAGAGGAGTTCACACAGACCCATTTTTAGCCCCGACTGAAGGAAACAAAATAAAGAAATGAACACTGAAGGAAGTGGCAGTGTCCTCACTCACTCACTAACTGACTCACTGACTGACAGAGCAGTTGCATTTACTTGTATTGGTTTTACAAATAATTGCTGCTCTCGTCCACGAAATAAGGGCCTTTCTCAATATGTGCACATTTTTTGACACTTTTCTCACTAATACTGAATATATTGACATTAACTCAATTATGTCCACATTTTCATGGATGATGCAAGTATGGCAAGATGCTGACAGGGTAATTGAACAAAATGAGGAAACCCCATCGGTTCCATCTGGTACCGCTGCAGATTTTGTGGAATGGTTGGTCATATATGAGGACAGTGTAATGCGTTTCTTTGTTGGATGGGGTGTAATAATGGATTTAATTTCTATATTGCCTTTCTTCTCATGATCTCAAATTGCTTTATAGTGAAGGGGGCGTGACTTCAATCGCCACCGATGAGTAGCATCTATCTGGGTGATGCACAGCAGCCATTTTGGGACAGAAAGCTCACCAGGGGGAAGTAACATAGCTAATTATTTGGCTACAACTGAATGAGCTAGATTAAAAGTTCAGACAGGAAACCGGAGAAACCTTTACTCTTCATGATAAATTGAATCTTTAATAACTACAATTTGAATCTTGGTTTAACTTCCCATCCCAAAGAGGGTATTTGGTACTTTTAATCTGAAAGACGGTATTTCCTACAGGTACCAATGGCCCAGTGGAGTATCGGTCATTGGTTTTTGTGCTTGGTCGAGAGTAAAGACTGCCCCCAACTGTCCTACCATCACCACTTGCAGTAGCGATCTGGTTTTCTCAGGAGGTCTCATGTCCAAGCACTCCCCAAGCACTGGCCCACTTTATCCCTCTGGCAGGAAGCTCCAGGGTGGTGTGGCTGCTGTCACGTAGCCATCTCGGGCATTGTTGGTAACAGGGCGGTGATTCTTAGTCAGCAGACCTATAATTCTGTGAACTGAACATCCTTTCACACCAGTCCAACTGGAAACAAGGACGCTGGGCCGGTTGCACCAGCTGGGCGTACCTGCTGTCGGACATAGAATAGAGCTCAGGGTTTAACATTGACATCTGTTGTTGCTCCACCTGGACGTATGCCTTTATGCATGCCACGCCTAGTGGAGAAGCAGTAGGCATAGGAGTTTAGTTAAGACTGATCTCCACATTCTCATCAATCATGAATCATTGACGCAGGATATTTGCTGATAAGAAAATACTGCAAAAGTGTGTCATGTGTATAGGTTTCGAGAGTGGGCATTAAGCCAGACCAGGCACCAGATTGAGCAGAGGAGTCCCTACTGCAGGATGAGATGGGGAACCTGCTAACCGAGGCCCCTGTTGTAGCACTGCAAGTTACGCAATTATACAATTGTAAAATAATTGCCACAGGTTAGCTTTGGGTTGGGAGCTGTGTTCTTTGTTTTCTCCTGGGTGTGGTGAAACTTTGTTCCACTGTACCATGGATATCACAAAATGGTGTGCTCTTTGACAGACAGGGATGAGAGCAGAGGTAATGAAACTGACAATGCTGTTCTTTAGTTTTGCTTGGTTAGGATCTGTGGATTTGAACTTTTTAAATATAATATAATATAATATATGCCATTTAGCAGACGCTTTTATCCAAAGCGACTTACAGTAGTGAATGCATACATTTTCAGTATATGTGGCCCCAGTGGGGATTGAACCCACAACCTTAGCGTTGCCAACGCTATGCTCTACCAACTGAGCCACACAGAACCACGAGTTCTGTATAGAGTATAAAGTCTGGCTACTTTTCTTCACAAACTGTCCAATGAGGTCAGGATGCTGTCTCTGATAATGCATAGACAGAAAAATGGATAATGGTCAAATATGGATTTCCCCTTATGGATTTATATATTTGTTTCTTTATTTATGGTTTATTTGAATAGGGACAGATACGGACTAATTGACACGTTGAATAAACAGTCATCCGTTGCACCGTAGTGTGTATAGCAAATTTTGAACACCCATCCCTAAATGGGTTTATATGAAGGCAACAAAGTCAAATATAAAACATTAATTTAAAACACAACTATAGATCAGCAAAATTCTCTTGTATCATTTTTTGATCTTTGGAAGCGATGCATCAAATGGATGTGCATTAATAAACAAAGCAATTTTTTTGTCGTTTTTGTACATTTACTGAGGTTTAAAAATGTGTGTCAACCTTTACCTGCGAGCGCTGTCAATGGATGGCATATCCCGTGCATGGATGGGTTCTCAGTGCAGTGATGTGAAAAGACTGACCATGCCAATGCAAATTGTGGCTGGGAGTCCCACGCGGGTTTGCACAATTGGCCATAGCATTGCCCAGGAAGGGAAGGTTTCGGACGGCAGAGCATTCCTTGCTTCATCATACAGTAACGGCTCCTCTTGTTGATTGGGCACCTGTAGTCTGTCGGTCTGTGCCAGAAAAGCAGTTCTCCAGCACAGTAGCTGTGTGCAGCTCAAGTGGTGGGCTGCAGAGCGAAAACAAGCATCCACTGGCAGTGCACGTTTTGGAGGATGCCCTTGTTGGTGGGTCTGCAAGAAAATAGTGTGAGTGTTGTTGGTGAATTCGGCAGTCAAGCCAATTGAAGTGCGTGTGAACGTAGCCTCTGAAATATGCATTGGGCTTCATTGGACTAATATGAAGACTGGCATTGTCAGTTAATTTTTAAACATAAAAATGTTAATATACTAAAGTTATTTTCAGTTAATCATCTGATTTATGTGATCAAGTCAACATAAAATGCTCAAACCCTGAGGAGGTGTGAGTTTCTGTGTGTACGGTTTTGTATTGAATTGTGAACAGCGATGTGCTGTAAATGTGCTGGGTGTGTGTGTCTTTCAGCTGAAGAAGCAGCCAGAAGACCAGCAGTCATTGAATGCAGTGGTGCACCATAGCCTGCTGCTATGCGAGAGCTTGTTTGACCCCTACCAGACCTGGAGGAGACGACTGGCTGGGTGCGTACACAAAACAGTGCACAAAGCTGATGACTCCAGGTGGTTTTTTGGGACCTGAACGTGATAATAATTGTATAATAATATAGTAATAATAATTGTGTTGTTGGAAGTGAACTGGAAATCAAAAGGACACAAAGATTGGCAAGATTCAACAACTGAAATTTTCGTTTTTGTTGAGAATCCCTGAGCCAATTGGAGAAGTGAAGTGCATGTGAGGTATCGAGGCCATGTATATTGAACACTGGGAAGTAACTGTTTAGAAGCAGAAGAAGTACCAGTTCTGCAGTTATGTATATTGTTTCATCAAATACACTACCGTTCAAAAGTTTTAGAACATCCCCATTCTCCAGTTTTTACTGAAATTTAAGCAGTTCAAGTCCAGTGAATAACCTGAAATGGTACAAAGGTAAGCGGTAAACTGCCAGAGGTTTAAAAAAAAAAAAAAAAGTTTAAGTTACCAAAAACTGAAAAATAATGTAAATTTTTAACAAAGTTATTAAAAAAGGCACATTTTTGGTACCATTTCAGGTTATTCACTGGACTTGAACTGCTTAAATTTCAGTAGAAACTGGAAAATGGGGGTGTTCTAAAACTTTTGACCGGTAGTGTAGGTAAAATCTGGAAAGGAGTTGTACCTATGTAATCACTTTTTTAAAACTGGGAAAATCACATCTTTATATTAGCTGTTACACATAATTTTTTCTGCCCGTAAGGATGCCCAGAGAATTGGCTTTTGCACTGAGTTGAATCAAAGTGCACATTAAATTGTTTAAAATGATGAAGAGCATGTGCTTTATTTATCGCCTAGAGTGTGTGGGTGTCTAGTAAGATGGCTCACTTGAGTGAGGAGTGTGTTTGTGTATGTGAAGGACACGGTGTTGATATGTGTGTATCTGTGTGTGTGTGTGTGTGTGTGTGTAGGGAGGAGGTCAGCCCACTGGAGAGGAGCAAGTACAAGTTCTCCCCCCTGCCCCTGCCCGAGGAGCTCCCTGCACTCCTCCACGGTGAGAGGAACCTCATCCTTCACTCTCTCCTCCTCTTCCCCCTCTCCTTTCACATGCTCCTGCTCTCTGGAGTCTGTAGATCTCGCTACAGACGCTAGCTGTGTGTTCTCACATGAATGTGGAGTGGTTGGGGGTGGTCGGGTGGCACATCTGGCTAAATCAGTCATTCTCAGTGGAATAGTGATGTGCCCCACCGTTTGGAGTCCTGACCCTGCCAGCGCTGACTGTAGCCGGCCTCTCCGCTAGGCAGTGTGTAATTGGACACATCATCACATGCGGAGGCTGGGTACTCCCACCTAATTACGCAAGCGTGACTCAGCACCTGCAGTCAGCCTGCCGCGTAAGTAGCGGCACGACTGCACAGCTCAGCTGGTGGACCGCACAGTGAAAAGATACGATGGCTGGCTGCTCGGACAAGCATGGGAGTCTCCCCTGAATTTAACGGGAGGATATCGCAGTGACGGGTAGGCCTTAGAAATAGTGGGAGTTCCAAATGATCCAACAAAAAAGGGGTAAAAAGTGGCAATGGTTTGCGAATTGACTCACAGCCAAGGATGCTTGGTTTTTCAATTCTGAAAAACTGACCGCTTCGGTTATGTACCGTGAAACGTGTTTACAATGAATCGGCCCGGTCACATGACAAAATGAGAGTGACCAACTTGCCTAAGACCGCCCGCCCGCTCAATGGAGGCCGCGATAATCATATCCCCACACAGTTTTTGTGCTCGAGTGGGCCGTGTTAATTGGGAGGAGGCAAATGGACCGACGCAATGGTGCAAAGAGACATAAAAGAGCGAGGTGAGGGGGAGGTGGGTATGAGGGTGGCGTTGTGGTCCTTTGGGTTCTGGACAGTATTTGTTTCTGTCCTCTCCTTCAGCCTCGCACAAGCACGTCAAGCCTTCACTGATCTCCTCCTGAGAAGTCTTATCCTCTGCCAAGTGCTGTGGGGAGTTGTGCGGTCGTCACACAGAAAAGTGACGAAGCGGCCCTCGGCTCCTCGCCTGATTAAAACGATAAACAGGGCATGGCAGCACATGTTATGTGGGCATAGCCACTGGGAGTTTTCTCCCTCCGGTTGAACCTTTTGAAGCAAGAATTCCTGTCACTTTCTTTCTTAAAACTTTCAGTTCCTTTGTAGGAATAACTGAACTTAATCATTAAGTTATTTTTTGCTCACGCAGTTTTACACCTGCCAAAGTCCCATGTATTAAATCTTGTTAATTCAGTCCTAGCAAATGTTTATTTTTTATTTTTTTATATGAACTCCAATGATGACATCATCGTTGGCCATTATCAGTGCCACTGCTGCAGGCCTTCCTTTGTAGTGAGCAGCATTAACATTGTGTCAGAGGTGTGGAATCTCCTTAATAGGCTCCATTTCCCCAGAAGACATCTCTCTAATTATCAGTCTTGTCACCGAGGCTCATGGCTCATTTGTCGCCTTGGTCTCGAGGTGCTGAAATTCCACTCCCAGCATCCCCTCTATTTGCCCTGTGCTCACTCCAGGGGCATGTCTCTGTTAAGGCAGGTTCACTGTAGAGTCTATATGTTCACTGTAGAGGCTATGCTAATATGCCGTTACCATGACAATGTGATGAAGGGGCTTGGGAACTTGCCATGTAGCCATAGGTTTGCAGGTTTGAATCCAAAAAGTATCATATTTAAAATGTAAGAAGCCATTTACGTCACCCTGAATAAGGATATTTGCTCAGCAGATAAATCATGTAATACTGAATGTAATTCTTGTTTGCTAATTCAGTCATATACTGATGCTGTATACTTAGCAGTTTATCATGGCCAAGAGGACAATGTCTGTGAAAATAAAAATTCCTCAAACAATTTAGAGGGTGACTCACTATTTCCTTCACAAAGGAACACCCAGGGGCAGATTTACGGATTGCGAGTGCTTTTCGAATGCAAAAGCAGTCGCTACAAGGTCACAATATACAGTGTAAAAGGAAATAAAACAGCGGCTATAATGTGGCCGACACGTTAATGACCAATTTACTAAGAGAGGTTCTAATTGCACAATCAAAGAAAGAAAATGCCTGAAGATTGTCTGAAAGTAAAAGTGTGTTCATGATGTATAGTGTTCATTCTATACCCTACTGACCGCAAACAATAAGATAATTCAGAACTGAATTTTTATACTGACTATGAACTGATGACAGATTGGTCAATAGAAATCCTGCATCATTTCATACAATTTGTATGAGTATCTATGCTATATAGAATATATATTTAAAATTCTGACTTGGCTATCTGTAGATACAGGTATTCCTAAAAATAAAGTTGCCGTGACATGAACCGAAGTACTTTGCAACAACATTTGTGATTATTTGTTTTGCATCGCAGAGACAGCGACTAGCACCTTGGAAAGTGCGAGACAAAATGTGTATTGTGAAATACCTAGGCGATATCAGTGCTCAGCAAAATACCGCCTGGTTTCTGGGGTTCTTCAAATTCTAATGCAAAGAGGAGAGTCACAATTAAGGCATGCTTTAGTAAATCAGACTGAATACTTAATCAACCTCATTTACAAAATCTCCACCCTGTTTTAGCACATTCACCCCAGGTATGCATATGCATGAACAGATTTATCTATAACTATTTATCTCAAGGAAAGCCGCAGATTGACATAACCCCCCCCAAATTTCATCCTCGTTGCGACCATTTAGTAAATCCTACGTACACTGTATATTGTGACCTTGTAGCGACTGCTTTTGCATTCGAAAAGCACTCGCAATCCGTAAATATGGCCCTTAGTTTACAAAACAAACCTTTTATTTATTTTTTATTCTTTTCCCCTGTTTATCCATATATTTGTTTTGGAATCGCCAGTTGCACATTAGGCTGATCTCACCGCAACGATCACTGCATGCGTTCAGGAGCGCTGAAGCGAGGCGAATGCAACCCTCCGAAACACTCGCACACAGCCAGCAGTTATTTTTCATACTACAAATCCAACAATGCACCAAAGTGAGCTGGGCGCTCATTGAAGGATGGATGCTAACCCCACTGACGTCATCCGAGGAACTTGCAGATGCCTGACCAATCGCAGGGTGCCTGAGAGCTGGATATGAGGAAATCCCTGACTGACCTACCCAACCCTATCCCCAGTGAAATGAAGCCAATGTGTTTCACCACTGTGCTCCTGGTCATTATCGGGAAGTGACACGGCCCGGATTCAAACCCGGGTTGTAAGGCTCAGCCTGCACTCAAAGTGAGTGCCTTGACAACTGAGCCAGTGGTAGGCCCAACGGTGCTCCATCCATCTTGTTAAGTCATAAGTAGATGTACATTTGTTAAATTCTGAGTAAATCTACAGAACATCTCAGAAGCCTCACAAAGTTCTTGATCAGGCCTGAAATTTGAGCTTGACCCAACCCGAGCCCAATGACATCAAGTTTGAACCCGACCTGAACCAGTCATATGCACATAGATATACCGTGGATATAATAAGTATTATTATAAGTGAATTGCAAGTGTAATACATGAATGCTTATTATACCCACTTGTATATCCATAAGCAAGAGGACCTGCTATTGAGTGATGACATGGGGGATACCCTGCTGATTGAAATCCTCTCTCCCTGGGTGGCACTGGCAAGTTGTCCATCGCCCCGTGCGTCTCCAAACCACAGATGGAAACTGCATGATTTGGATTGAATCCGGAACACGGGGCACATTTTTACAGCTAGTGCTTTAGCTTGCTGCCCCACCATGGAGCCTAATATACATTTTCTCATTTTTAGTATAGACCATTCTGTGGTAAGCTAGATACATTTAGATATTTCCCACACATACTCCAGAAGAGGGAACTCAATACTGTAGACATAATGTACAATAAAATAGAATAGAATATTAGTATTATTATTCAGTTTTGTTTCTATTGTGCCCACTGGATAGAAATTAATTTTGAAATTGAAATGAACAGAGGTAAGCTAAATTCAAATACAAAGCAAAATATGAAAATGTGCAAAATACTTGATGAATGACTTGCTTAGTAGACAGACTGGGAACACTTCTCTGCAACCACATACCAATCTCGGATGTCTTAGCCTGGATCATTTGGTTTTATACTTAAATGTCACTGTTATGAAGTGTAATGATCCAGGCTATGGCATTTGAGGTCAGTATGTGGTTCCTGAGAAGTGTTCCCATTCTGTCTACTTAAGTAATTCAGAAGTATTTTGCACAGTTTAGCCTGTACAAATACACAAGGACATTTGTCATTACTGGTAGCAACCAGATATAAGTTTTATCATACCGTGATCGTTCCCTTTGGGGTGTTGGCCACCGCAGCAAGTTCTGCTGATTCGCCCGAGTTTTACTTCAATGCCATCAGCCTTACTCATTTTGTCAGTAAATAACCACAGTCCCTTGTGTTAATTTAGCATGACCGTGTTGAAGAATAATAAAAATGCAGCAGGGGGTCCTCCCAGCGACAACGTGTAATACGTTTTGGCACGTGCGCATGTTTGCCGTAACCACCATGTAACTATCAAAACGTTCTGCCTTAAAGTACGCCAGAGACGGGAAAGCTTAATAATAATTTGGGGCCAACTCTCGGATGAATTGTCTAACCTCTAAGCCTCAGGGGCTCTCCGAGGCTTAGTGTAAGCAGTACCATGCTGCGACCTTAACCGCTATCCATGCTCTAATGACTAGTCTGCCCGCGACACCAGAAGATCCAGAGCTTCGCCGTACTCATTTGAAGAAGGCCGCAACATCACATTTAAATGGCGCCTGGGATGATACGATTCTTTTGACTGAACAAACCCCAGTGAAAACGTTTGGTTAGACACATGCAGTGTTTGTAATCCGGCCGTCTAGGGGCCATGAACTCGGTGCACGCTTGCTATGCCCGACCAAACTTCACGGTCAGGTTCAAATACCTATTTAAGTACCCTTTTCCACTCAATGTCAAGCTCCATCTACATCTAACGTCTATGCCTGAAATGATCAGTGCATGGTAAATGGCCAATATTTATCAGAGAAGAGCCTGTCAACAGTGCATTCAATGGGTTTCTGGAATGACAAGGGTTCCCGCTGCACCTGCAGGGACTGGCAGGTCTTCACACACCGCTCTGCTCTTTGTACAGCGTGGTGTCTAAGCACTCAGCCCGTGATGCCATGGTGCGGCCGCAATGCTGCAGACACCACTGAGAAGTAATCTTGCTGAAGCATCAGATGGTTTCATTAGTTGTGTTTCATAGATATCTTCAAAGAAACAGGAAATTCATAGTGTTGTGAGAGATTAAGACTTAACACTTAAGACTTCGTCATTTAAGTCGGTCTTGTCTTTGAGTCGGCCTCAAATATGTCTGTGCCAGATTAACGTGTCTGCCAGTAGGTTGGACAGTCTATGCGACTTCTCCCTCTTCTCTTGACCTGCGGAAAGGCCGGGCAGGGAGAGGCTGTATAAGCAGATTGTAGTGCCTGCAGCAATACAGAAATACCCCATGATGATTTAAGGCCAGTTTCTCTCACATCCTTGCTTATTAAATCCCTAAAGAAAGCGCTTCACCGGAAGCGGATAATACGCTGAAACCCTTTGTAGTTACAGTTTGTCGTTTTGGTCAGTCAATGTTCTGACACTGTCCCCGCTGCGTTCACAGAGAGCTTGCACAACAGCGAGGGGGTCCCAGAAGTACTCACAATGCAACTGGTCCATCTCCAAGGGGCGATTATCAGTGGCAGCCAGGTAAGACACAACACTTCCGTTTGTTAATGGTGTATGTAACCGTTCA
Source organism: Aldrovandia affinis (assembly GCA_029706075.1). Classification (NCBI taxonomy): domain Eukaryota; kingdom Metazoa; phylum Chordata; class Actinopteri; order Notacanthiformes; family Halosauridae; genus Aldrovandia; species Aldrovandia affinis. The sequence continues at coordinate 5,742,634 of JAINUG010000008.1, read as the reverse complement.
ATTACGTCTTGTTAATGGTGTATGTAAGCATTTAAACTGAAAATGTCTCGATGGATTCCGTTCTTCCCTCGCTCTTTATTTCTGGCATTTTTACATACTCCTGCTGCACTCCTATTTTATATGCCACTGTTTGTACTCGGTATGTGAACACTGGGGCTAATGATGGGGGAGAATCTGCTGCCTGCAAATGAAAAGCTGATAGAATTTCTGTCTAATACTATGCATTTTTTCTGATAGTCACCAAGTGACAAAAAAAGGTACAACTATGTTTGTAATCACTCACTACTGATGTTAACATTAGCTGTGTGACTGTACTGGGTTGTAGAGTGCTCGCCCAGACACATAGAGCAGATCATGTCCAAAGCATGACCCCAGCTCAATTTCCTTCGGTTTTTGTTTTTGTGCTCCCATTTCTCAACACAGTCTGTTCTCATGAACTCATTGCCTGATGTATCACATCACAAAGGAATGACATGATTCCGAGTAGCATTCTTGTTGGGAACTGCACATTTGTTCAATACAAAAAACTATACCACATATCTCTGGGGCACCAAATGAGTCGTTTTAATCAACAAATGTCTGATGAGTCACCAAGTGGGATGTTCGCGATTTGAACACCAAATGCGAAAGTGCCCTTCTCTCATCTCTGTGTTCTGTTCCTGAACAGGAGTTTCAGATTTACATGACCTTTGATTGGAAAATCAGACTCACAAATGTGCGTGCGTGCGTGTGCGAGAGAGAGTGCAGGAGTGCAAGTGCATGTGTCTGGTTGTACGCAGGCACATGAGCCGTACAGTCCAATATTGCAGGACCTTTGGTGTACTGGTTTGAAGTACAACACATTCATATAGCTGTCTGTTCACCATTCGTGGCATTCGTTCGAACCTACAGTACGGCGTAGCCGGCATTTGTGCATCATTCCTCTATGTTCTTGGTGGGCGTGTATAGCGTGTCTATATGGGTGCACTCAGTTTGCTGTACGTGTGTGTCTGTTGCAGAAGAACGGTCTGTCCTGCATCACGTCGCTTGCTGTACGGGACCTCATGGCTGTGCTGCAGGCTTGGTGCTGCCGTGCCTCTACCGAGCCCAAGGACCCCCGGTTGCTGCGGCTGACCCTGCAGTGCCTGACCGCAATGGTGCACCTGCTGCACTCCAGCAGCCCCGCCCAGCGGCAGGTGGACATTAAGACCGTGCTGGACGGCTATTTCCGGGTCCTGAATTTGAACCGGCTCCCAGGGGCTGGTGAGGGAGAGGGGCAGGGCTGGGAGGACAGTCTTATCACCCTGCAGGCCCACATGCTGAGTAAGAACCTCTCCTTAAAATGTTGGCATGCCTCCTTTCAACATCTTCCTTGTTCTTCCCCCCCTACCATCACACCCCATATCTCTGCCTGTAGTGATGCATGAATGAAAGAATGTATTTGCACACTAACGGTGGAAATCCTCAAAACAAAATGGAAGGTAAGAGATTAGCGGTAGAAACTTTGTACTTGTCCTCTTTAATAGAGTTGTGAAGCTATTCTTTTTTCAACATGGAGATTTATCCATAGTTTCCCCTCCTCTTTCTTTGACCCCTGTTCACCCAAGGCTTTTTTCTTCTCCAGCCCACCATTTTCAGCTTTCCCCCTCTTTATTAATCTATGGCTGTCATTAATTAATTTCATATTTATCATATATTTTGGTGACCTGTATGCAGCTGACAGAGCGAACAAGTAAATGGGTGAAATTTAATCTAAAAGATACAGGGGTACCGGATAGTGAGCGTAATGTCAGTGGCATAAATGAGTTGAGGAGTGTGATTGATCCCCCCCCCCCCCCGTGCAGACGCTGTGCCGGAGATTCTCCAGTGTTGGGACCGGCCCGCCCTGCAAGCCATCTTTCTCAACAACAACTGCTACGAGCACATCCTGCGCCTGATCCAAAACAGCAAGGTCCGCCCAGCCAACTGTGTGCCCTAACCCCGTCCATGTCTATTTCAGCACTGTACAGAGCACGCCTGTCTGTCTGTCTGTCTGCTGGCCTGAAGCCGCCTATGTGTCCTAACCCTGACGAGAACACTGTCCGTCTGTCTGTTTGAATGCCATCTAGAAACTTCAATTTGTCTCTCCATCCCAGTCTGCCCGTGTGCCCGTGTCTTGTCCTCTTCATATCTCATCTCTTGCAGTGCAGTGTGAAAGAGTGCTTTAATCTTTCTCATTCCAGGTTCACACAATGCAGTCTGACTAGCTTTTTACTCAGACACTGTCTGTCCATGTGTCCCATGTTCTGTCTTTTGGTTTGTTGTCTCTGTCTGTGTGTCTCTTTTTGTAGGACAGTGCTGTACAGAGGGCAGAAAGGGGCAGGGCAGTGGGGCAGAAAGGGGCAGGGCAGTGCTGTACAGGGGGCAGAAAGGGGCAGGGCAGTGGGGCAGAAAGGGGCAGGATAGTGCTGTACAGGGGGCAGAAAGGGGCAGGATAGTGCTGTACAGGGGGCAGAAAGGGGCAGGATAGTGCTGTACAGGGGGCAGAAAGGGGCAGGATAGTGTTGTACAGGGGGCAGAAAGGGGCAGGATAGTGTTGTACAGGGGGCAGAAAGGGGCAGGATAGTGCTGTACAGGGGGCAGAAAGGGACAGGATAGTGCTGTGCTGTACAGGGGGCAGATAGGGGCAGGATAGTGCTGTACAGTGGGCGGATAGGGACAGGGCAGTGCTGTACAGAGGGCAGAAAGGGGCAGGATAGTGCTGTACAGGGGGCAGAAAGAGGCAGGATAGTGCTGGGTAGGGGCTGTTTGCTGAGGGAAGCTGACCCTTGTGTTTATTCATGTCTGGCCCTTTTTCTCCTTTGAGCAGCAGCGACGGAGACGATGGGGCCGAGGTTCAGTCAGGGCTGTCTGTGTATCTCTGTGCTGACGTTGCACCTGTCTTCCTGTCTGTCTGTGTCTGTGTGTCTGGCAGCTCTATCAGAGCAGCAGGAGTAGACCAGAGCGTGAGGGTGCGTGTGACCTCACCACACGCTTGCTCACTGAGATCGAAGTGGACCAGGTACTTCCCCCACCCCCATGATGTCAGACCCCAATGCCACATGTCTGTCAGCAGGAAACTCACCACCTCCTCTCAGTTCAGCAATCTCGCAGACAACTATATTACTTCTCCATGCTCTTTAAACAGGAAGTTTTAAACAGGAAGTTCTGTCTGTTGACACACAGTATGAAATGATGGAGCAGTCATAAGTGTTCGTCAATACTTTTAATACTTTAATAATCTAGCATTTTCTATTTGTTTTAGTTCTGGACTTCACAGTCCTATTTGGGATTTAATGAGTATCACTAACAATGACTAACTAACAACTATTCCGGACTTGTCCAATGACAGTACTTTACACTTTTTCCCCCACCAGCATTATAACGTTCTGTACACAGACATGTGCATGTCACACGAGTGCTGTGCCTTACAGGTGCGCTGGTTTATGTCATGTCTCTGTATCTGGAGACCATCCTGGTTAGCTAGATTAGGTTACGGTCAGAACTTTAATTTAAGGTTTGTAATGATTGAAAGAATAATTTAATTGAGCATATTAGATTCAGGTCATACCAGAAAGAGCAAGTGGCCACTAGAGGGAAATTCAGTTGAATTTCCTGTTGACAGCAACTGGCGAGAGACAGACATACAGTTACCACTTTATATTAAGGCTCCATTCATTAACCATCGATCAAACCTTATTAACATTTATTCATTTTATTAACATTCATCAGTTATTTTGCAGTGTCTGTCCTAGGGTAGACTCTACATTGCCTGTATACTGTCAATTATTAATGCTCATAGAATGAATTGCCATAAATGTTATTGATGGTAAATAGCATATCACACAATGGTTAGTAAATTGGGGCTTTAATATAAACTGTTACCACTGTGGGCGTGTGATGGTGCATTCTGGGTCATGCATCATGCTTGTGTGACTTGTGTGCTCTTCAGAGGTCCTAGTTTGTTGATTTCCCCCAATGCATCCTGTGTAGAGTGGCAATAATTGCCAGCTTTGAGCTTTTGTGATTACTGACCTCTATTCCTTTTCTTTTTTGTTGTTGTTGTATGTGGTGTGGTGTGGTGTGGTGTCTATGGTTGGCTTTAGTATGTGATGTGCTGTGTTGTAATTGGAACAGGAGGTGGTGAGCATGCTGTGCTGGCTCTATATTAATCTCCCCCGGTCTGTGTGCATGCGGAATGCCAAACTACGCCGAATAGTCTTTATTTTTATGAAGCATTCTCTGTGCGTGAGCTACAATTTCCTTGAATTGTTGATTGACCATTGGACATTTTCCTAAATTCGGGACCTGATTAAGTCAGACTTTGACCCACCCATTATTAAAGACACAACGCAACAGTTGTATTTACCAAAACCCCCTCAAAAATGAAAGGAATAATAAGGAACATTTCATTCACGAATAGTTGGTTGGTCAAAGTCTGCGGGGTATACCTCCTTGCGTCAGTGCCTCGTCCCCCTCCTGCTCTTCTGTCACTAACGTATCCCGTTGCCGTGTCCCTCCGTGCAGGTGTGGGAAAAAGGGTCCGACTCCATTACGGTCCACGCCCTCAGCGTCCTCACGGCTATCATGAGCAACTCCCCCTCTGCCAAGGTATGAGCAGACAGACGTTCTGCCTCTCCTCCCTTCATCTCCCTTCATCCCTCACTCACTGACCCAACACCCCCCCACACACACACACATAAACACACACACATTCCTGTGAAACATGCTGGCATTCAGGAGCTGGCCCACACCCAAGCTGCAAAAATCTGGGGCCTCCTCTTTTGCAGGCACTGTGTTTTTATTCCTTTAATCCTGGACTTAAGAGTTTTGACTGATTATATGGAGTGGAGGGAGTAGGGGTTTCATTTTGAGCGATGAGTCAAGGCTTGGCTCATAGCACTTCACTGTATGTACTTATTTGTTTTCATTGTTTTGGTAACTCGGAGTATTAAAACAGGTTTAGTCTGGATCTGTCCAATCTTTGGATTTTTTTTGTCCAAACATGTTTGCATGTTTTAGAGCTTAAGCAGCTCTTAAGTATTTACCTTCCTCACTTACCGAGAACGCTTAGAGGCATTACATTACGTTTTACGTTTTAAGCATTTAGCAGACGCTCTTATCCAGAGCGACTTACAAGATGATAGGAACAATCATAGTTTGCGCACAAGATCAGTGCAGTAATACAGCGATAGACATCATGGCAGACACAAAAGGTATGAATTTGAATTTAGGCAGCATGAATAATAACAATAAAGATTTTATGATATGAGAGGGAATTGTAGTGTTTAGAATACAAATAAATGCCTCTTGGGATTCCACGACAGAATGTTTGTCCACCCATAAACCCATATTTACGGGTGGCACGCTATTGTTGGTTGAATCTCAGTAACTCTTCCTGATTGCTTGTGTTTGGAATGGTTTCCATTCTTTTGTCCTTTACCCACCAGGAGGTTTTTAAGGAGAGGATTGGCTATTCCCACCTGTTTGACGTGCTGAAGAGCCAGGGTCAGCCAACCAAACGGCTTCTACAGGAGCTGATGAACATGGTGAGCAGAAGATGGTCATCAGGCTGAAGGTTGACTCCCCCTTAAAGGGCACCTACAGCTTACAAATTACAAATGACAAAACTTGTCACCTTATTGCCATTTAATATGTTGCTTTATTTTGAGCTTGAAATAATTGTAATGTTTTCTGGAAAAAAGTCAGTAATTGTTTGAAATTCAACACCGAGGGATTTGAATTTCAGAGTTGAATTTCAGTTGCATGAATTATGCGTACTGATTAAAATGCTGATTTATAGCACATATATTCTTTATGCAGTCTAGTTACTTGACTAGTGGAGTCATTTTGAATATTCATTAGGGGGCGTGGTCAAAGACAGAACCTCAATAGATGCAAAAAACACCTATTACCAACTAAAGCTCCCTAGGGAAAACAAGAACTTTGCAGGATGGTAGGAACACAGGAGGAATATCAAGTCAGAATAACGAATACCTGTGTTTATAAGTGCTTGGCTTGTCCAACCAAACATTGTGTCCTGGGGTTTTATTTTTCCATTTTCTCAACCGATGACCCTGTAGACACCCTGCAGGACTGAATGCCTCACCATGGAAATCAACCAGCTATTTTTCACTTGATTTTGATCAGCCATCCATTCCTGAGTGTCTTTGATTCAAATGGAACATGGCAGGCATGGGACCTGCTTGAATACACTTAGACCTGGATTAGACACCCGTGATGTTAATCTCTCTCCCATTTCATGCCCTTTCTTTTCTAACGCTCCACTTGCCTTCTTCCTGCTCCCCTCCATCCCCCTCCTCTCTTCCTCTCCCATGGTTCTTTTCTGCACAACTCCTGCCTGTCCCTTTCTTGCTCTCCTCCTCCCCTACATTTCTGTTCCTCTGCTATCCTCCTCTCTCCCTGTGCCCCTCCCTCCTCTGGTATTCACCTTCTCTCTCTCTCTCTCTCTCTCTCTCTCTCTCTTCTCTCTCTCTCTCTCTCTCTCTCTCTCTCTCTCTCTCTCTCTCTCTCCCCCCTCTCCCTCTCTCTCTCTCACACAGGCGGTAGAGGGGGATCACTCTCAGGGAGGGGCTCTGGGGATCAGCAATGACCAGCCCCTGCTCCTCCTGCTCCAGTGGCTCCCAGAGCTGGCCTCCAGGGATCTGCAGCTGCTGGTGTCCCAGTGGCTGGCGGGCGTGTGCGGGGGCTCCCTGTCCTGCCGCACCGTGGCCGTGGAGGCGGGGCTCGTGGGCGCCCTGCTGAGGGTCCTGGCGGAGCCGGGCCGGCTGGATCGCCAGTGCGCCGACGCCCTCCTGGGGCTCCTGCAGGACCTGGGCTCCCTCTCCCTGCAGCCCGGCGAGCTGAAGGGCCTGCTGCGGCTCCTGAGGACAGAGCAGGGCGCGCACCCCTACTGCGGCCGCATGGTCCGGGTGCTGTCCGCCATGGCGGCCAGGGAGGGCCGCAGCAGCGCCCTGCAGTACTTCGACCTCACGCCTTCCATGGCCGGGATCATGGTGCCGACCATCCAGCGCTGGCCCGGCAGCGGCTTCGCCTTCCACGCCTGGCTGTGCCTCAACGCGGAGTCCCCATCCTCCTACGCCGATTTCTCCGTCCCCACCACGCCCACGTCGCCCACCTGTCCCGGGCCCCCCGGTTTGGGGAAGGGCCCACGGAGGAGACAGCTGTACAGGTAGCAGTATGAGCGGGTGGGAGGGAGGGGGGAGGGAGGAGGGGGTTTGCAAGAAGAAGAAGAAGAATAACGAATGATTGAGTGTGAGGAAGGCCTGAGGGTTTTGTCACATGGGAAAGTTGAGCGTCTTGAGTCCTTCTAATCCTGCTGGCGCCTTCCTGTGTACTTATCAGTGATGTGGTGATAAGAGACACTGAGACGTCATGAGAAAGCCCGGCTGGTGGTGATGCTGTCGATTGCGATCAGCAAGCCGATGGCACTAGATGTACCAGGAAGAGCGAGGTGCGAGAAGGAGACGGGATGTAGATAAGAGATTGTTCGCTCGCGGATGTGGAGGTGTTGTTGAAGGATCGACACTGATCAGAGTTCCGTATTGCCCTGCCAGCTTCTTCACGGACAGCGGCACCGGATTCGAGGCCTTCTTCTCCGCGGATGGCGTGCTGGTGGTGGCCGTGTGCACGAGGAAGGAGTACATGGCAGTGAGCTTGCAGGACCATCCTTTGACCGACTGTGCCTGGGTGAGCGGCGGAGGACGTGCATTACATTGACATTACATTTTAGGCATTTAGCAGACGCTCTTATCCAGAGTGACTTACACGGTTTACATTTCTTTACATACAATCCATTTATACAGCTGGATATTTTACTGAAGCAATTCAGGTTAAGTACCTTGCTCAAGGGTACAACAGCAGTGGTTACAAGCCCAGTTCCCTAACCATTATACTACATGTGCAGGGTCCACATGCTCACACTGAGATTGGAGAGATTATTACGTAGCACACTCTCCTTCTGAATCAGAGAGCTGTTTAGCCCCATTTGCATACTACTGTGTCAGTATATATTACTATTCATCTGTAGAGTACTAGTTGGGTCCTAGACCTGAAAACAGAAGGTTAGAGGTTCAAATCCTGGGTTGGAATTTTTGTCTAGCCTTGAGCAAGGTGCTTGTAAATTTCTTGTAAACATCCACCTGTATTTAATGCTAAAATATAAACTAGATAGTTCAACTCTGGATGAGGGTGTCTGCTAAGCAAATATTGTAATAACATTTACCATATAGACCAAACGCCATCAGCCCATTTATTTATTGCAATATCCCTCCGTTTTGGTTACGGCAAAGAACAGTGCTATAATAATATCATAGCACAATATTATATGAGTAACATAATCATATTTTCCTCCATCTGCAGCACTCCGTGGACATTGTCCACATTCCCGGGCGGCGGCCTTTCGGCCAGAACCTGGTCACTATATATGTGGATGGAGAGCAGTGCGTGACTGCCCGCTACGTTTCCCCTCACTCAACGAGGTGAGAGAAAGAGAGGGAGTGCGGGACCTGGGATGGAAAAGAGAGGAGGGGATGGAGAGAGTGTGAGAATGGGATTTGGAGAAGAGCGAAAGAGAAAAGCAATGATTGAATGCATTGGAATCAATGCGTTTGGAAGACAAAAAGGGAGAAAGGGTGAAGTCAAACTGACGCAAAGGATTTGTGTATATTTGTATATATATCGCCTGGGAACTGCTGTTCCTGATGTTCAATTCTCTCAGCGGGTTGGTGATTAGCTTCTATAGCTGCATATTAAAAGTATTCTATGTCTACCCCCATTTCCCCCTGTTCTCCCAGCCTTTCACTTCCTGCTGCATTGGGTTGGCAGGCAACCGAACGACCACCACCACCACCTCCCCCACCCTCCTGCTCCCCTCCCACACTCCCACCGAGCTGGCCTTCCCGGCCCACGCCGCCCCCTCACCCGCTCCCAGTCTTTCCCGGCCTCTTTCGCTGCCAGCCGATGGGGCTCCTCGGTGCCCTCCTCCCCCCGGGACGCCCCCATGCACACCATCCCCGCCGGGCTGCAGGACACCGAGTGGGGAACCCCCACCTCGCTGGAGGGGCTCCTGGGAACGACCTTCATCTGCCACGAGGCCCTGCAGCCCACACAGACACGGGCCCTGTATGCCCAAGGTAGAGTTCCTGTAGTACAGTCCCTGTTCATACATTTAAAATAATTCCACCTTTGAATCGACTGAGCCTGATAGATTAGTATCTTTGAGGAGGATACGTTCTGGGCTGAATGCATTTTTTAATTCCTCTCTGCCGGTTATAAACTTAAAGAAATGACTTGATGGGTTAATTAACTGAGAGATAGGGACACTCTGCAACAGTAAAGCAGTATCAAAGCCTTTAGCTTTGCTTTCTCTCTTATAGGTCCCAACAACGTGTCCCTCTTCAAAGCAGATGGAGAGCCGTCTGACCTCAACAGCAAGCTGCTGTTGTACTACACACCACAGGTAGGGGGCGGTCACAGGTTGGGCTCCTTGCCTTTGGGCTTCCTGAGTTGGCTTGAGCACTGTAGTAAAAAGATGGGCAATTCCAGTCCTTGAAGGTTGCGGCCTGGATTTAGTCCATCCTTACCTCCTAATTGTTTAATTGCAGTTATTATTGGGACAGGAAGTCAACTTAACTTAGCTTAGCGTTACTTGTAATGCTAATCTCCGCACACAGCAGAAATCACAATGCACAGACCTAACTCAGTGAGCTCATCCTGTTTAGGTTCACGTCTGGTGCTCATTGTGAATCAATACTTGTGTAAAACATTGCGAGTGGAAATAGGACATTCATTTATTGATTGTTCAATTATTAGATAATACTGACTCTAGCAACTATTTCGCATTACACACGTCATTTCCACAGCCTCTCTTTTCACGTGTACTCTTTAGGCCTTTAAGAACCAGATCTGCCGGGACCTGTCACCCAACCACCTGTATGACGGGAGACTCACGGGACACAGGGTGGTCAACTGGGACATCAAGGTCAGTTTCTTTCTCTTTCCTTTTCTCCATCTCTGCCTCTCTCTCTCTCTCTCTGTGTTTCTGTCTGCCGCTGTCTATCTGCTCATCTGTCTGTCTGTCTGCCTGTGTATTTGTCACTAGCCTCTTCTGCCTGTCTTGTCTGTCCCTCCCTCCCTTTTTCACTCATTTTATTCCTTTAAAACCACAAAACCTGTACAGATTATCTGCCAGGTGTATCAGATCACAAAGTGCCATGTTTTAAACTCACTCTCTTTCAGTAGTTGTGTTGTGTTTCTCATCCTAACCCTCTGTGTTTTTGCTCCTGCTAGGACGTCCTGAATTCTGTGGGTGGGATGGGGGTGCTGCTACCCCTCCTGGAGCAGGTGTGTGCGGCGGAGCAGGTGGAGCCCAGGAGCCAAGAGACGGCCGACCTGCTGGGGCCAGAGCTCACCTCCTCCAGGGGCCCCGCTGGCATGCTGCTGCCCTTGGGAAGGTCCTCCGGTCAGTATCGGGGCAGGGGCTTTGTGAGAGGGGCATGGCAGCGTAGGGGATAGTATTGAGAGGTGTGTGTGTGTGTGTGTGTGTGTGTGTGTGTGTGTGTGTGTGTGTGTGTGTGTGTGTGTGTGTGTGTGTGTGTGTGTGTGTGTGTGTGTGTGTGTGTGTGTGTGTGTGTGTGTGTGTGTGTGTGTGTGTGTGTGTGTGTGTGTGCTTTTTTGCGCACTTCTAAAAAGCTAATAAAAATCTGTGTTCAGTGTGAATCTTCCTTGTTGTTTGCTATTGTGTTACCAGAGGTATATCATGTCTCTCATGTCATGCTTTCTGTGGGTCTTTTTGAGAAAAATGACTGAAATGACTTTTTCTTGAACCCTGAAACATTGTTGCAATGACCCATTCCTCTGTAGACAGTGCTTGTCATTGTACTTGATTTTTTCTGCATCAATTATTGTTTAAATATTGGTTTTGTGTTGTCCCTATACCATTTGACACTTCATTACATACGAATTAGCGTAGTTCAACACTAAAATCTGCAAATTCCAGGAGATGGTGTTTCAGATTAACCTAGTTACACTGATAACTTGTAACCATAACAATAATGACCTATTGTCTTGCTTGAGAGGGGCTTTGTGAGAGGGGCGCGGCAGCGTAGGGGATAGTGTTGAGAGGCGTGACTATGGGGGTGATATAAAGAGGGACAGTGTGGAGGGCAGGATTAAAGGCTGCGGCTGTGGTAAAGAGTGTAGAGGATAGTGTGTTGAGAGGCGTGTCCCTGGTTCCCCTGTGCGAGTGTGTGCGAGTGCAGGCAGCGTTCAGTCCGAGAGGTGACGCTGCGCCCTGTCTCTCAGAGGGACGGCTGGAGAGAAACAGTGTGGCGGCCTTCCTGCTGATGGTGAGGAACCTGCTGAGACATCACCCCATCAACCAGGAGAGCCTGCTGCACTGCCACGGGCCCGCCATCATCGGATTCATGCTCAGCAAGGTGGAGCACCGACCAATGGAATCACTTCACACCCATGCACCAGCCAATCAGGTCACTTCCCGTAGACACTTGCTAATTCCCCGAAGGTATGCATACATTTCCCCTCCTGTAAAAAAATGTGGGTGAAGAACCGCATCACAACCGAGGTACGTCATTGGAACACTAACTGAGCTACAAGTTGGTAGCTGAGTTGGTTTGTCAGCAAAGCCCAGTTAGGTTCCAGCAGGTTTTGTCTGTGCACAGTTCCCTCAGCAGAAAGGGGAAATCTGAGTGCAGCTCAGCAGATTCGATCACTGACCACATTGGCAGGGAGTGTGCTGGTATAAAGAGCTGGGGCTGACAGGCACATATATTGTTATTTCACTGTTAAAGTCACAATGAGATCAATTGTTTATAAGTATGCTGAAAAGACACCAGTATATCCTTCCGTATTCAATTTCAGTCATATGCATGTATCTGCATTGCTGGTACTTTATTACTGTTACATTGATATACTATCATACAGATATGATTTATATTGCAGAGCCCAGCCCAAAACAGAGAACTGGCCATTACACTTACATGCTCACAGACACATGAACTCACACATGCACATGTACATTCTACTGTACTACACACACACACACATGCAGGCACATTTGCAGAGAACGGAAGGGTGGCAGGGAGCCCAACAGGACATGTTTGTGTTTGTGAGCACGAGGTGGGGCATCCTGTGAGGAAGGCCTGTGCTTACAATCTCACACAATCAACAGTCTCGTACTCTCTCTCTCTCTCTCACACACACACACACACAACACACACACACACACACGGACACTCTAACAGTCATAACTCTCACTCACACACAAACACACACACACACACGGACACTCTAACAGTCATAACTCTCACACACTCTCACACACACACACACACACACACACACACACAGTCAAGAAGCAACAATCCCACACTCTTAACACTAATCGATGTCACACACACGGACACACCCACAAATGCAATCAACAATCTTTCTCTCTAACACACACACACACACACACACACACACATACACATACACATTCAACAATCTCAAACTCACAGGCACACACATATGCAAAGAAACATCTCTCTCTCAAACACACACACACACACACACAAGCACAATCAAAGATCTCACACACTCACCTTCTAGATGCTTCCATAATCCTGAAAGCCCCTCATACCCTGTGTTCTGAGTGACTGTGTTTCCCTGTGCCAGGTGCCCAGCTCCATGATGGATATGAGTGTTCTGATGGCGTGTCATTACCTGCTGGAGCAGGTGTCCAGTGAGGGGAACAGCACGCTGCTCTCACAGCTCTACCAGCACCTGCTCTTCGACTTCCGCATCTGGAGCAGCTGCCACTTCGCCGTGTGCCTGGGTACGAGACCCCTTTCTTAATCTTCTGGTTCTTCCAATGGCACGTTTTATACGTTTCACGGTGAAAAGCCACTAAGTTGTAACAGGGCCACGAAATAAGATATTCTTGTGCATCGGTTCTGTCTGCGCAGTGTCCTTGTGCGGAAAGTTCCAAATATTTCTGTATCCCATATAGTTTGTGTGTTAGTTAGTGTGTGTGTCTGTGTCTGTGTCTGTGTCTGTGTCTGTGTCTGTGTCTGTGTCTGTGTCTGTGTCTGTGTCTGTGTGTGTGTGTGTGTGTGTGTGTGTGTGTGTGTGTGTGTGTGTGTGCCTGTGTGCCTGCCTGCACTTTTTTGCTAATAAAGCTAATAAAAAAAGCTAATAAAAATCTGTGTTCAGTGTGAATCTTCCTTGTTGTTTGCTATTGTGTTACCAAAGGTATATCATGTCTCTCATGCCTGCTTTTTGTGGGTCTTTTTGAGAAAAATGATTAAAATGACTTTTTCCTTGAACCCTGAAACATTTTTGCAATGACCCATTCCTCTGTAGACAGTGCTTGTCATTGTTTAAATATTGGTTTTGTGTTGTCCCTATACCATTTGACACTTCATTACATACGAATTAGCGTAGTTCAACACTAAAATCAGCAAATTCCAGGAGATGGTCTTTCAGATTAACCTAGTTACACTGATAACTTGTAACCATAACAATAATTACCTATTGTCTTGCTTGAACCAGAGAACATGGTTACATTCAAAGCACAATCTCTGATAACGTTTTAATGGCACAGATTAGATATTCCATCGACACCATTGATTTGAACTTGAGCGATTTGCTTTGTTATTTGTACAGTTGTGGTTAACACTGGTGTCATTCCCTGACTCTGTGTCTGTAGGCCATGTGCAGAACCTGTCCTCCGTGATCAAGGACGGCAAGCAGCGCACCCGCAGGAAGTACGGCGTGCAGTACATCCTGGACTCCGTCCGCACACATTACAGGTGAGCAGAGTGGAGGGGAGCGCAGAGTGGAAGAGAGGGAGCGCAGGAGAAAAACACAGCGCTGTAGATGTAGCATGACAGGTTTTGAGGCAGTGTCCATTATTATTATTATTATTATTACTTACGCTTACTTTTTGGTTATATGATTGAGTGCTCTTTTTCAGTGGTCAAGTCGTGATTGCCTGATGGGTGCTAAAATACAGCTAGTGGCCCAAAAGGTTGAAACACTTGGATAAATGGGGGACACAAACTATATTGAAAGCAGGTGCTTCCACACAGGTGTTGTTCCTCAGTTAATTAGGTATTAACATCCCAGCCTGCTCGGAGTTGTGTACAAAAATGCTGGGCCTGGTAGCCTACAATTATGCATGGCTGGAGGACGTGACTTAGAAAGAGCGGTGATTGTCGGGGCGCGTTGGGCAGGAACTTCAGTGATGAAGATGTCTCAGCTTGCTGATGTTTCACGAGGAACAGTGTCAAAAGGTGATGTAGGCATGGAGCTGTTAGGCAGGGAAAGACATCGACAAAGGCTGACTGTGGCCGGAAAGCACATACTCCTGGATTGTGTTGTCTGTGCATTAGTTGAAGATGCAAGGGCAGAAGGCGAGCGGCTCTAAATCAACTGACTGAAAATTTCAATCTAGGGCGTGAGCAAGCGGTTTCATCAAGAACGGTCCATCGAGAACCCCGCAGAGCAGGATACCATAGTCCTATCATATTGGTGTTTGCCCCTTTTGGGTCACTACCTGTGGTTGTTGATTGTTGATGGAACTCCCTCCTTTGGGTACATGAATAACCAATCTTTGTCGTTCCTTTTGTGCGATGGTGTGCATTACAGTGTGGAGAAGGATGGCAGCCCTCTCTCAGAAGAGTTGCAGACGGTGCAGACCTCTCTCTTCTCGCTGCTGGAGGACTTTCTGCTCAAGCCTCCATCCCCTGAGGAGCTGCACAGCGTGCTGGCCTACATCGTCACCGCGGGGGAAGAGCGGCAGGTACCGTTACCATGCCTCCTTCATTTTCACAGGAAACATTGAACATTTTGCGCTCCCGTTAGATTTACGTGTTAAATTAGATCCGATGGCAAAAACAAGGCACGCTTCTCATTCAGCTACGGAGAACAGTTGTAGGTGCACTTTAAGGCACTAAAGAGGTTAATTAACATCCCAGCCTGCTATCCAGCCAGCCTAACATCCCATAAAGAGGTTCTCTCTCTGTCAGGTAATATTATCTTCTCCGATCGCTTGCTCCAATCCTTTCTCCTCGTCTCTCTCCCCTCGCTCTCCTCCGCTCCCTCGGGGCTGTCGCAGGTGCTCCGCGCGCTGGACATCCTGCACGGCCTCCTGCGCAGCAGTCCGCCTCGGGAGCAGGTCCTGGCGCTGCTGCTGGAGTGGGGCGTCGAGCAGCTCTACTGCCTGCTCCTCAAAAGCAGATACGGGGACGAGGCCCGGGAGTGGGTGTTCCGGGTGAGTCCTGCTCCAAGCAAGCCCAGCGTCTCTGTGTCGGCAAACCGAGGGCCGTCACCACCACACTGCACGCGCTCCTGTGTCCGCCTGCCGCCACACAAGAGTCCCCCAGAATCACCGTGCTCACCGTGCATCTCTCTCATCCTCTGCACACATCCCACGCGCCCATCTAAAGCTATCGTACTTTAGATTCTGATCTTGTCTTACTTTCCAGCGGTGTTTCTTCATGTTGGGTGTCCTCCAAGGCTTAGTGCTTGACCCGGTTAAATATTTACACTGATCCTCTTGTGCTTCATCGTTTGTGCTCTTGTCCGTGCCAGACCAAAAAGTGCTTGTTACTTTACGGAGGACGTTTTAATATTTCATTCTCCCAACATTTTATGCCTCAGATCCTTTACAAGGTGTTGCAGAGCGAGCGTGTGTCAGAGCGGAGCAAACAGCGTGTCAAGCTGAGAGACTCTGGCTACCTGGGCCTGGTGTGTTTCCTAGGAGACATCCCCGTCACTATGACTACCGTACGCTGTCTGTACAAGCAAGTTATTGCCACAGGTAAGGGTGAGCGATGAAGAAGGCAATGGTATGGGGTGATGGGCAATGAGAGGCAGCATAGCGTAACTGAATGTGTCATGCTGTCTATGAAACATTTGGCATGCCAGTTTCTGACGTGCCATGCACGGCTCCTCGCCTCCCACAGATCCAAATCCTAATTTCCGGGACCTGCTAGCTGTGGTATACCTGTCCCACCGTGCAGAACTCACAGTTCGCCTAGATGTCTGTCGCAAGGTGAGTAGTTGCAAAGACGACGTCTACCTCACATACAAGACAAATGCTGTGACATGAGGGTCCCCTCCCCCTTCCCCCCTTCTCTCTCTCACTCCCTCTTTATCTATTTCACCCTCTTTCTTCTCTCACTCACTCACTCTATCATTTTGTCTCACTCCCCTTTTCTCTGTCCTCTCATATTCTTCCCATCCTCCCCACTCCCCCTCTGCCCTCACTCTTTGCCTCTGTCTTTTCACACCCCCACCTCTCTAACTCTCTCTCTCTCTCTCTCCCCCTCTGTGTGTGGCCCAGCTCTTCCACCTGATCCACTCCAGTGAAGGACCACTCCAGGACTATGTGAAGCAGCTGGCTCGGCAGCCTGGCTGGCAGGACATCTTGACCAAGCTGTACGTGAAGGAGTCTTATGAGTCCCGCGCCACCAGCCAATCCGGTTCCAGCCCCAACTCCTCCCTGGACCCGTCCCGGCCGCCGCTGAGGAGAGAGGACAGCCTGATGCTGGAGGAGGGGCGCGCGGAGGTCTTCCTGCCCTACACGTCCCAGGACGAGGAGGAAGAGGAGGAAGAGGAGGCGCCTGACGAATCGGAGGCGTTCTCTGACCTCTCCCCCTCTCCCTCTGGTGGTGGGCCGCTGAAGAACTACACCAACTCCCTCATTTTCAAGTCCTTCGACTCGGTGGACCAGGGCAGCCGCTCGTCCTCGCTGTCCAACATGGTGGACATCCCTGTGGCCCGCACTGAGGAGGAGGGCTTGTACCACCCCCTCTCCCCGTTTGGCACCTCCCCCTTTGAGCTGGAGCAGGGCGGGATGGGCCAGGCAGGGGCCGGCCCCGGAAACCACAGCCCTGGCAGCCAGTGTGACACGCCCTCCCCTCTGGATCCCAGCCGCCCGTTCCCTGGGCTTCGGGCCAGAAAGAGCTCGAGCCTGTCCAACGTGCTGGATGACACCAGCTACGGCACAGACCCGCCCCCTGGGGACAACATCTCCAACACATCCAACCCCCAGGTGTGGTTTAATGAGCCATCTGCTCTGTCCTGCCTGCCTGTCTGCCTGACATATTAAATACCTCCAACCAGCAAGCAGCTAGCTGTTATTCAGTACATCTCTGGAATTGTCAACACACAATGTCTGTTTTTATATGGATTTGTTCTCCATCAACTGACCAGCCTATTCAGTGCCATACCCCCACCCCAGAGTCTTTCTCCAGTATGTCCAGTATGCGCTGACTGGAGAGACTCACTGTGCCTTCTTCTAACAGGCGGTCCAGTTGTCTTTCCCTGAGCCTGTTCCGTCTCTCGTGCACTTTGTCCAACCTCCACAGACACTGACCCGATGCAGATGCTTTCGCTGTTAGCTATCACAGAAAGTGCCGTTTCATACAGGCAGGGATGAATTATTGGAATACCGCGATCCACACACTGTTCAAATATCCGATTAACATCCATACCATCCTGTGCATCTGTTCTCATCCCTCACTCTGACCCCTCCCCCAGCAGGCCCCAGAGGAGGAGCTGTGCAACCTGCTGACCAACATCGTGTTCTCCGTGCTGTGGAGCGGGGCGGAGGGCACCGAGGACGCCGTGTGGAGGGAGAGGGGGCAGGTCTTCTCCGTCCTCACCAAGCTGGGCTCCTCCTGTCAGCTGGTCCGCCCACCGGATGACATCAAACGCAGGTCAGAGAGGCCACCGGTCGGATCTGTTTTAAACACACGGCCATTTCATAGATCGGTTCAAATCGATTTGATCAAGTGTGGATCCTTACGGAAAGGATTCCTTTGAATATACAACCAGGCTTACATTTACTTATGAGTGAATGGTCATTAATTTGACACCACTCTGCCAGGCGTGCCCCCCCCCACACACACACCCCAAAAGATAAGGTTAAGGAAGATTAAATTGACGCCAACAATTCAGACCAGTGCAACACAAGAGCAGTCCAAGAATACATTTCAATTTTAGATAAGAATGAAGAAAAATCCTGTTAAAGCCAGTGTGTGCACATGCAAATTGTGGTTCAGAAAGAAAAAAATCGCCCCCTAGTAATGCCTTTTCTATAAACGCATGTCTCGGAACAATGTGGACATGCGTACTGAGAGATCTATGAACTTCAAATCTTCAACGGTAGTCAAACCAAAAAACGTATGTCTACAAAGTACCGACAAATGCGAGTGATTTGTGTGTCCCTCGCCAGCCTGCTGGAGATGATGCTGGAGTCGTCCCTGTCGGACATGCGCGACTCTCAGGCCATGCAGTCCCACTGCCCCAGCCTGGTGCGCCTCCTGCGCCTGCTGCAGGACTTCCTGTTCGCAGAGGGGACGGCCAACCAGGCCCTGTGGAGCGAGAAGGTAGGAGTGGCGGGAGCAACGTGCTCTGTTACTGCCATCGGCGACTTCACAGGGGGGCGTTTCTTTGTTTTGAGCCTTTGAAGGGATGTTGTCAAAGTCGATTTGTTACAGACCTTAAGGGCGGAGTCAAAGACGGCGGTTTGTTACAGGTCTTTGGGGAACGGTTGTTAGGACGCAACCATTTATTTTGTAGCACACAATTATTACTTTTATTTCAATTTTTTTTCCTTTTTTTAATAAAAATTTAAAAAAATGTTAGACCCCTGCTCTTTATGTTGAAGCTCGATGCTCAATGGTGGTTTGGGTGGTTTGTCACAGATCTTTGGACAGGGCTTAATGCTGCTGGTTGCTTTCAGATCTTCGAGGGCGTGGTAAACCTGCTGGACAAGCTGCAGGCGTGGTGCAGTGGCCCCGGCACCTCTAACGGCCCAGAGCTCCGAGAGATGGCTCAGGTCGGCCTGCGCATCATCACCGGATACATCCAGCAGCAGCACTCGCAGGTGTGTCTGCGGAACACCGAGGGAACAGATGTGCCCCGATTCTTTGCCTTTCTCAAGGGCTTATATGACCTTTTAAATGCCTGTTGCTTAAATGTAATAGCAGTGCTGTCCGGGGTGACGATACAAGCGAAGGAACCTTACGGTTGTTCTTTTCCTTTTAACTCGTGGTTGTAGTGCTTGAATCTCAGGTTGTCAATGTGTGTGTATGAGTATACTTTCACTCCCTCTCTCCTTTCTTCCTATTCCCTCTCCCCTCTATGTATATAGCTGCATTAATACATCGCTGTCCCCTTTCATCTCTGTGTTTAAAGCCATATAGAGACCTCTCTCTCCCCCCCTCTCTCTGTTTAAAGCTGTGTAGAGACCTCTCTCCTCTCCTCTCCTCTGTGATTGGCCACTGACTCCGCCAGTCTCTCTCGTGCCAGGTGTGCGTGATGGCCTGCGTGAAGCTGCACAGTCTGCTGCAGACAGTCCTGTGTCTGGGCTGGGACGAGGTCTGCTTCCTGCTGGGGCGGCTGGGGGCCCCTCTCTGGCCGGCCCGGGACGGCGCGGTCACGGTGGCGGGGCACGCGGAGGTCTTCTCCCAGCTGGTGCCCATCGTCCGCACGCTGCTGGACACGTACGCCGAGCCCGCCACCCTGCGCACCCTGCTGCCCAGCCTGCCCCCCACCAACGGCAGCGCCACCTTCGCCCAGGACCTGCAGGACTACTGCAGCACCCAGGAGTGGCAGGACTTCTACAAGCTCCACGTCAGTCTCTTCGTCTCCCCGTCCCCTCTGGTCTCTCGTTCACGTTCTCGGGCCCGGCCCAGGCAGACCCGCTGTGTGCTGGGGTTCCGGCTGGGTTTAGGTCATTCAGGGTCGATTTGGTCGGTGCTGGACTGCTGATCTGGATTCGACTTGGTCTCCGCGGGATTTGTGGAAGAACTGTGTATTCGGAGGGGTGTTTATTCATTTACGCATTACACAGTCACAGAAACCGATTGTGATTAATGGCTCGTTGTATTCATTCATTTATGTACGGCTTCAAACTGTTTCGTCATTACGCTCGGCCAGCTGAGACCCCCGCTCGAAATCTGTTGGAACAGATGTTCGAAATTAGTAATGAATATCTTTCATCTTTGTGGTAGCACAAACATGCCTCCCAATGCACATTTCATTCACAGTGGCTTTGTGGCTTTGTTTATGTCCGTTGAAGTCAAATCCGGGTCAGTACTCATTTAAAGGCTTGGCCTAATCAGACCTGATTAACTGAGCCCTGTTGAAACTAAGTCCATCAGTCTGTGGGTCCCTGGGGTCAAGAAAAACACTTAAAGTCTAGCATCTTGTCATTTTTGCTCATTGCACACTTGCCTGATTAGGTACAAGCAAAAACAAAATATCTACATCTGATTTTGTTAGACAGAGCTCCGTGTCACTCAGAGCTGCATGTTTCTGTGTTTCAAGAGTTTGTTTTAGTGTTCTATGGTGTCTTTTGATGGTTCTCCTAAAGGCGCAACCAGTATTTTGTGTAACACACAATTACGCCTTTTTATTTTTAAATATACCCCTGCCTTTTACTCTATGCTCAGTGGCACAAAGTACCCTCCTCAGTAATATCTTCTATTTTCAGAGTCAGTATTGTCATAAAGGGACTGCCCTTCACCACACTTGTCTCTTAAGTAGACAGTCATGTTCAGAGAGTCATTTGTTGTGTTCTTTTTAAAGGCCACTTTAAGCTGTTATACAGAAAAACAAATTGACCCAATGAAAACATTTGTTGGGTGTAGAGTGCCAAGCCTCTCAGTAAACCATCCTTGTAAATGTCTTCGGTTTGGTATGGCCAATCAAACACTTTCCCTGGGTATCAATTCATAATACATATTAAATAGCTCTTAGGAGCTTCAGAAATAATTTCCTTTCTCGTGGTGGTACAAAAATAATTGCCTTCTTCAAAGTGCATGGTACAATCACTTTTAGCTGTGAGTCAGAATCGAAATATCTACTGAACAGCACTCCATTCCTCCCACATTGACTCTGCAGTTAAGACAAATGAGCTTGCAAATGCAACATGGAAAAAGCGATCTATCCACAACTACTCCCTGCGCCTAAAAACGAGTTATGAACTGAGCTTAAACAGATATTGTGTACCATGGGTCTGGGCAGGATTTATCCTGTTATGAGTATGACAGTGTATATCCATAAATCTGTGTTGCTTGGATAAGCAGGATAGACAAAACACACTCTCTATCATGCCATTGATTTGGCAGCGCAGTAAGTACCATTTGGGATGTGTTCTGTTCGCCTGCCTGTTGGCTCGTAAGTAGAAGAGGGACAAAGTAGGTGTGTGTGTATATATGTATATATACACGCACACCTACTTTGTCCCTGTTTCTGCTCATGAGCCAACAGGCAGGCGAACAGAACACATCCAAAATGGCACTTATGCACACACATGCATATTTATACATACACAGTGTATGTGTGTGTGCACGTGCATGCGTACATGTGTGTGTGTGCGTGTGCATGTCCAACCATCGGTATTATATTATTTTTTAGCTGACACCACTATCCATGAGGACTTGCATAGCTTGCATCCTGTGGGTATATATCTACAGTATACAGTATATATATCTGTATTTGTCTCATGAAAGTTCTGGAATGTGTTTCTGTAGGTTGAGCCCACTATGCAGCAGTATGAACTGGACACATTTGGAAAGAGCCACGACCTCATGTCAAACTTCTGGAACTCGTGTTTCGATGACCTGATGAGCACGGCCCAGCGGAGGGACAAAGACCGGGCCGAGTGCAAGGCCAAGTTCCAGGTGCGGCCCACATGCCCGTTGTGTCCATCGCACACAGCTTTCAGCACAGCTTTCAGCTCTTTAAGATTCGCAGCCAAACCCAAATGAAGTGCGACTCTGGTCAGGCCCAGATTTAGTCATGCTGCAGGGTGCTGTGTCCTTAGTTTTGAGTAACATTTTTAAACAATGTAGTCTTTTTTTCTTTTATAAAATTACTCTATGATTTCACTTGTTACTGAAATTAACTGTTGCGTAAGAAATGCAAAAAAAAAAAAAAAAGCATTCATTCACTAATTAATCAATCAATCATCGGTCATTCATTAGAACTAAGAACAAAGCGCATTGTGGGCAGTTTGAGTTTGGGCAGTAGTCCAGACACAGCTGTGTGGGTCATCTGAGGTTGGGTTTCACTATAAAAACTGAAATCGCGAGAAGAAGTTGCTTATATCTTCCTCTTTTTAATCCCTCTCTCTTTCTCTTTCTTTCTATCCCTCCCTAATTAGGAGACGGTTGTGGATCCCTACCTGAAGCGAATACGCAGCGAGAACAACCGTTACTACAGTGGACTGAAGCAGAGCACCGGCCAGCAGGGGGTGGTGTCGCGCCACTGGAAATCCCTGCACAGGCTGCTGACCAATGAGAGAGGGGCCTGGGCGCACAGGTCGGTCTGACTGGTCTGTGGAGCTGCACAGGATTCTGACTGGTTCTGCTTCTGTATTTGTTTTATTTGACCTCTTTCTTAGTTCAGTCCATTTCGCTCAATCTTTGAGTCTTTGTTCATTGTGGTGTTTTAAAGGGCATACTGGGCTGTTCTCTTTTTAGACCCTCTGTGTGTCATTTCCTCATTCAGGACACAACCAGAGGTGAAATGGAAGCTGTCCAGTGCCGAGACGTACTCCAAGATGCGAATGAAACTCGTCCCCAATTACAATTCTGATCCTCACTGTGAGGCCAGCGCACTGAGAGACAACATGGGTATGCCTGGTTTTGTATTTATTGGCATTTACCTTACCCTCTAAGGCAGGGTGTCAAACTCATTCCATCGAGGGCCGAGTGTATGCAGGTTTCTGTTGTAACCAATGCACTACACCAGGTGATTTCACTAATTAGCTCACTTCTTCAACTAAGGAGGGAACCTCATTGAAATCACCTGGTGTATACAACAGAAACCTGCACACACTCGGCCCTCGATGGAATGAGTTTGACACCGCTGCTCTAAGGGGTTGAGTGGACCTAAACCATGCCAGGAAAAAAAAGGAGTGAATGCAA
This sequence comes from Aldrovandia affinis, assembly GCA_029706075.1. NCBI lineage: Eukaryota > Metazoa > Chordata > Actinopteri > Notacanthiformes > Halosauridae > Aldrovandia > Aldrovandia affinis. The sequence continues at coordinate 5,719,664 of JAINUG010000008.1, read as the reverse complement.
TCAATTATTGTCTGTTTTTTATTTGTAATTCATTAACAAAAAACTTTAGAGTTTTTTTTCTTTTCCATTATAGACTATTTTGTGTTGATCAGTGACAAGAAATGCCAATTAAATCCATTTTGATTCCATGAAGTAGGAAAATAAAATGTGAAAAAAGCCAAAGGGGTGAATACCTTTTATACCCACTGTATATATACATATATATGCAAGAAACATTCTATTCAGGTCCTTCTGCATTCAGTAGTCAAAAACAAACCACCAAACTGGGGGATTGAATACAGCCGCCTTGGCAGAAGTGCATTTCATAGGCACCTGTCGGTGTCTGAGAGAACGGTGACCGTCTTCAAAGGGCGTCATGTGTGCTCATATCTGCACAGGAGCTGATGGCCCCCACAGCCCCACTGAAGCCCTCCCCTTGGCCGTCGCCAAGGAAGCCAAGGTGAGCGACATGGAGGATGACCAGCTCGGCGACGAGGACCTCGTCTTCCTGGACAAGCAGTAAGTCATTGGACACTCTCATGGCATGGTTCTGATTGGCTGAGAAGCACAGAGCACCAAAACTGTGTGTGAAATGGTCATTACCCAGCTCTGAGGAAAAGTGTTTCAAAATGTCAGATGGACGAATTAATTTCAAAAGTGTGCCCTCCATCTCTCCCCCTCTCAGGGCGGAAGGGGAGGAGGAGAGTCAGAAAGAGAAGCTGGTTCTGTCGGAGGACTGCGAGCTCATCACCATCGTGGCAGTGGTTCCGGGTCGTCTGGAGGTCACCACCCACCACCTCTACTTCTATGACGGCAGCAACGAGAAAGAGGAGACGGAGGAAGGTGGGGCATCCGATGAAGGGATTTCCCCCCCTTTCGTTTGTGCATGGCCTAGCACCGCGAACAACAAACGTTTCACGATTGTGTCGAATGCTGCGTGGATGTATGGTTGAGCAATGACTTTGCTCTCCGGTGTTTAGTATTGCACTCTTGTCTACTTGTTTATGTATTGGATTAGGTTTAGGCATTATTTTGTCTATTTGTCTACAGATTTACCTACAGGGTCCTAGTTTAACTATGTGGTTGCTCCTAGCACCTGGAACTGTACTTCCCGCTAGGGTGGCTTTCAGCTAAACTGTTCTTGACTACGGTTAACACTTTGTTGTACGTCGCTCTGGATAAGAGCGTCTGCCAAATGCCTGTAATGTAATGTATTGTAATGTAAAGGTGTAATTAAAAGTGCTTGCTGGCCAGCCGGCCTTGTGGAAAATTGTAGAAAGTATAAGCCGTCCTCAATCTCTTCCAGGAATCGGATTTGATTTCAAGCGACCCCTCTCCCAGCTCAGAGAGGTTCACCTGAGACGCTACAACCTGCGCAGGTCAGCGCTGGAGCTCTTCTTCATCGACCAGGCGCATTACTTCATCAATTTCAGGAAGAAGGTGAGCCGGGGAGCGTAGTGAGACAGGATGTGGCGTGTGATATGGCTTTCTGTTCAGTCTGTTTCCAGTGTCTCTGCCCATCTGTGTGTCCATCACTCTGCCTCCCCCTTGTCTTAGCATGTCCAGGACCAGCAGCATAGCAATCAGAATAGCAAAAGACAAAACATCCGGTGGCCTCCACCCTGACACGTACACTCTGGGCTCTCGTTCCCAGCCAAGTCAGGTCACGCCGTAGACCTTAAAGTATGTGATAGAGTACCATCCTGTCGGAGGGTTGCTCTGGTACATCCAGCCTGTTCACGTCACAGAGATCTGTATAAGCCCTGACTGACTGAGGCTTTGTCATGGTGTCTGTTAAAAAAAAGCATTGTTTTTCATATGCTGAATTAAATCAGCTTGCTATTCTAAGCTTGTATAAGCAGTCCAGTTTCAATTGTTCAAGTCTGTGCCCCCCTGTGCCCATACCCCCTCCCCCCGCTCACCCCCAGGTCCGTAACAAGGTGTACTCCCGTATCCTGGGCCTGCGGCCCCCCAACCTCTTCTACTTTGGCTCCCGGTCCCCGCAGGAGCTGCTGAAGGCCTCTGGACTCACCCAGGTACTGCTAAACCATGATTCACACTGTGAGGACTAGTGCTTCAGGAGCTGGCATTTAACATAAAGGTTACAGCTTTGATCAGGTTTCACTGATGAGGTACCGAATTTCTTTGGTAAATATCCAGCTGTGTAAATGGACAATATGTAAAATATGTATTTGCTTTGCAGGGTGCTTGGCAAATATAATTTATCTTATGGTCCCACTCATTGCAGATTGTTCTATTTATTCTGACGACAGGTGTTCATAATGACCTTTTAAACTAGACTGAGACCGAGAGAGGCATATGATATCTTGTTTGTCTTTTCTCAGAGATGGGTCTGCAGAGAGATCTCAAACTTTGAGTACCTGATGCAGCTGAACACCATCGCAGGACGCACCTACAACGACCTGTCCCAGTACCCTGTGGTGAGGAGTGCCCATTCCACCCCCCACCCCATCTGTTTCTGTTTGTCTCGGTCACCCTGTGTGGGAATGACATGACAGTGATTGTCAATCTGCAGGACATGTGTCAGGGTCATCAGTGTAGTACCAGAATCTGTCAGACTTTGTGCTGAATTTGTGTTTTTGTGTCTACAGCATGTTCTTATTTTACTTATTTTTCTTGTGAGTTTGTTGTACCTGTATTTTTGGCGTCAGAATATTTTTTTAAAGAAATCATTACTTTAATGATTTCTTTAATAACTATCACACGAAAATAACCATACAGACAACCATATGGGGCAATGACACAAAGAAGATAGTGGGACAACAAAAAACTACTGTAAACCTAGCTAATATTTTAGACAAATAAGTACACAACACCCTACCAACCACTGCGCCATCATCAGTTTTAATCTGTCTGGCTTATATCATTATCTAGAGTGACTTACACAGCATTAGAAAATACAAGTGCACAATATTAATTGCAAATAAGCAAGCTCAGTAAAGCTGATAGCATAATACAAAACCACAAGCAACTACTTAATGTCCCAAGGCATCAGAGCAGTAAATAATACTGAATACAAATTACTGAGTGCAGCAAATGCACATTTGATGCACACTTAATCACTATGCACTGCCTGCCTAACTAAAGCAATATATGAATATGCTTCAATAGAAGTATGTGTGGACACATAACAGGCTAGCAGTACAATCTAGTGGTGAAGGATCCTGGCTTGTAGTCAGAATGTTGCAGGTTTGGTTCCCTGCAGTGCCACTATCTCTGTAAATTTGAACACACTTTAGGGACTTTTCCTGAATTGTTTCAGTAAATATTCAGCAGTATAAATGAGTGATGAGTGGAATGTAACTGTACTGTATGCAGGTCATTATATTGGCTCCACTGAGCCGTGTCTATCCATCGCCAATCAAACGGGTTGATGTGTGTGTTCAGTTTCCTTGGGTGCTGTGCGACTACACCTCCCCCACTCTGGACTTGGACGACCCCGCTGTGTTCCGGGACCTGTCCAAGCCCATCGGCGTGGTCAACCCCCGCCACGCCCAGAACGTCAGAGAGAAGTGAGCTCAGGATGCATCCCACAAGCCATCCTAAAATTAATTGTGCTTCACACAGTCATCGAGAGAAGAAAGCACTGTGGTGACAACTAAACATGACACTTTTTTTTACTGAAGTAACTGAACGCTTCACATTTGACTTTACGCTATTCGTATTGAGACCGCATCGTGTTGAGGATGCCCTTATGTGGTGGCACGGATCGGCAAACAGTGCTCTTGTCTCTCCAGGTACGAGAGCTTTGAGGACCCCACTGGCACCATCGACAAGTTCCACTACGGCACACACTACTCCAACGCTGCAGGAGTCATGCACTACATGATCCGCACCGAGCCTTTCACATCCCTGCACATCCAGCTGCAGAGCGGCAGGTAACACACACACACACACGCACACACACACACAGGACACACGCACACACATGCTCACACACACACACACACACACACACACGCACACACATGCTCACATACACACGCACACACATGCTCACACATGCTCACACACACACACATGTTCACACACACACACACACACGCACATGCTCACACAAATCTGCACACAGTTTCTCACAACTACATGTGTTGTTATCGGTACACTCCAGCTAGAAATGGGCAAAAATACACTCAAATGTATTTTGTTACAAAATACCCCCCAAATAGTTATCTATAAAATGTAATCAAAATGGAGGAGGTGTGGGTTGCTTTGCAGGTGGCAGAGGTATAAGCCATACAAAGAGAGAGGCGAGCGACCCTATTACACATGAAAGCAACCCTGTTACACATGAAATACATTCATGCAAATTCATATTTCAAGTGCACGTATTTGAAATGCTGCCCATCCCTGGCTCCAGGTCACTGTGCTTGGTTCTTGGCTGCGTTGTGTGCAGAGGTGCTTTAATCTGTCATTATAGTTCAACTTGTTTTCTCAACCCATATGCAGCACATTACATGAGCGCTTCACAAGGGTCCTCTTGTAAGGCATCGGCATTTGGGATTACCGCACATTACCTCTTCATCATGCTTGCATCGAGTAAAAAACATTTTCTGCTTCCACAACAAACAGCAGGCATGTTAAAAACCCTTGCAGACGTTGATGAATGTTGGCGCGGGTTGATATTTGACAGTGCTGGCTGTGTGCTGATGGCAGGCTTTAGGTTGTTTTTTCCTGCACCGTGCCCAGGTTCGACTGCGCAGATCGGCAGTTCCACTCTGTGGCCGCAGCTTGGCAGGCGCGAATGGAAAGCCCCGCCGACGTGAAAGAGCTGATCCCAGAGTTCTTCTACTTCCCAGAGTTCCTGGAGAACATGAACGGTGAGCCCTCTGGAACAATTATCAGAGTTTGCGTTTACCTCTAGGTTTGAGCCATATCAGAGTGGCAGTTAGGAAGTGGTGTTGTGGGTGAGACAGAGAGCTGATGTAATTAGCTTTCTTCTTTAGTAATCACCTGTATTGTAAGGATTTCCTCATTTACAAAAAAAACAACTTCTATTCACTATACAGTATGTATGCTGCTAGGATGCTATTGTAAGATACGCTGGAGTTTTGCCAAATACATAAACAAATAATAACTGAACTAATTCTCTTTGTGAAATAAAACCCCATGATCTTTTTTTCAAGGTGTTCTGGTGGAGGGTAATGCAGTGGTACGGAAAACAATGTAGCAGACTGCAAACTATCGTACATATTAACTGACTCTCTCCTTTATTAGGGTTTGACCTGGGAAGTCTGCAGATGTCCCAGGAGTCTGTGACAGATGTAGTGTTGCCCCTGTGGGCGGAGTCTCGTGAGGACTTCATTAGGAAGCACAGGAAAGCTCTGGTAAGCAGGCCTTAACCCAAACACTGCACACTGTGCCATGTAGTGTGTGTGTGTGTGTGTGTGTGTGTGTGTGTGTGTGTGTGTGTGTGTGTGTGTGTGTGTGTGTGTGTGTGTGTGTGTGTGTGTGTGTGTGTGTGTGTGTGTGTGTGTGTGTGTGTGTGTGTGTGTGTGTGTGTGTGTGTGTGTGTGTGTGTGTGTGCTGCTGTCTTCAACACAGAACTACTTATACCCATAAGTGATGTGTTTTGTTTTGTATCTTGAAGATCTGTGCCATGATTCTGTGAATGCAACTTTACTGCACCTTCAGTATTTGTGTCCTTGTATGCTTTTCTTTATGTGGACATAAATAAATTGTTAAAATGTGTGTGTGTGCGCGTGCCCGTGCGCGTGTGTGTTGTTTAACATGCCTTCAACACCAAGTGGGATTGGGATATTTCTGTGTTTAAATAAAAACGCAGGTTACATTTCATTGTAGTCGGTGATGTTTTCCACACCACCTTCACTCACACACAGGTCACCATACGACTTTCTCCCTGCTCTGCGATCATTCAGCTTTGTTTGGCTTCTCTCGCATCGCTTGATTAGTAATCCATCCATTATGCATTGACCAACCCATAGACGTGCCCTGAAGTGGCTCAAGTTACTAGGTTCTGGTATGAGACACAGAATGGGACAGTCGCTGCTGTCATAAAATATTCACAGGTGAACTATGGTTTGGGAGACCTTGTGTTCTGTGTTCTGTTTGCATGTGCGTGCGTGCGTGTGCGCGTCTCTGTCTGTGGGTTTATGATGTGAAACTGTGCACTCTGTTTACAGGAGAGCGAACATGTGTCCTCCCACCTGCACCAGTGGATCGATCTGATATTTGGCTGTAAGCAGAGAGGGCCTGAGGCTGTGGAGGCTCTCAATGTCTTTTACTACTGCACCTACGAGGGTAAGGGTCCACACTTCCTGTCCCAGCCAGACTTACAGCAGTTCTGCATCCACTCTTATTCTTTTAATTACAGTCAGGAAGTCACCTCACCTGCTGTTCCAGGTGGAAACCAGTCATCGGAAGTTGACTCTGGCCCTCCAGGACTGTAATTTCCCAAAACCACAGTCACACTGTGTTTATGCAGTTGTCACACCTCCACTTCCCTGTGCCCTTTACTATGGGACCCATTAAACCCAACACCTCCACTGCTAAACCGCTCTGTGTGGTAATCTACCTGGGAAGGAAGGAACCTGGTAGGAATTTCTAGGAGACTCTAAAGCAGCAGAGCTCACACTTTACAGGTGATGTGATACAACCTGTAGCATCCCAGGTGTACTTCTCAAAAGTACAGAGAAACTTAAGCAAATAACTCCACCAGTACATTATTACCAGAAAACCACAAATTAGCATGTGCCTATATCAGCATTAACTCAATGGGAACTGAGACCTACTGTATATCTCTCACTAATATTCATGAAGAGAGTGGATTTACTGTAAGATGCGGTAGGTTGGGTGAAACCTTGGGTTCTTTTTATAAGAGGAGCACTCTGGACAAGATCTTTGTATGGCACTGAAGAAAATGGCAAACCTTGTTATTACTGCTTAATTCTCAATGCTAAACCCCCTCCTCCCCCAGGTGCAGTGGACCTGGACGCCATCGCCAACGAGACGGAGCGCAAGGCCCTGGAGGGCATCATCAGTAACTTCGGCCAGACGCCCTGCCAGCTGCTCAAGGTTCGAGCTGAATGAGAAGTACTGGGGAATGCAGTTGTTTTTCGACAGTTTGAGTCTGTGTGCGTACAGAGCGCAGTGTAGTCACCATAGTCCCTCCCGCTTGCCGCTGTCTCCCCATGTCCCTCTGAGTATGGCAGTCACTGACTATCTCCCTCACACCCTGCCCTGTCCCACTTACGTGCAACCTGCAGGAGCCGCACCCACCCCGTATGTCAGCGGAGAACGCGTCTCGACGCCAGGCCCGCATGGACACCCTGCCACCAAATCTGTTCGAGCAGCTCAACAAGCTCAAGGCCTTTGTGGAGGTGAGTGAACCGCTGCCTCAGCGCCCACTGCCAAATGACTCCTGCACAAACCAATATAATTATTCATCCATTTGTACAGATTTGATTAAGGTCTTCACCTTAAGTGTACGACAGCCCAAATTTGGCACCCCTAGGTTCCTTAAACACCATAATTCTACCCCTCGCTAACATCGCTTAACCATTCTGGCCTCCTTTTCATTGAATTTTCTTGTGCCAGCAGGCCAGGCTACTGCCATTGGTGGTAAGGTTTGCCCCTACCTTGTTGTGTTGAGTTGTTAATGTCTGCCTGACCCAGGTGGTGAGCGACGGGGTGCCCCTGGTTCAAGCAGTGGTGCCCAGGAGCCAGACGCACTCCTTCATCATACAGGGCTCCGACGTGCTGGTGAGCCCCCGTAATGGCCCTAACACACACATGACACACACCGTGCACCAAGCAGGGATTGGGAGGTGGAGTGGGGCAGGGGCTAATCTAGTCTTTTATGGCTGCAGGGACTGTTGTATTATCTCTTCCACTTCCACACTTGCCAAATTGTTTAGCAATTTTTTTAAATACTTTAGCTGCTTACTTTTACCTCTCCAAACTCCCACTCTTCTAAGGTGACGGTGAGTGCCACAGGGCTGCTGGGAACCCACAGCTGGCTGCCCTATGATAAGAAAATCGCCAACTACTTCAGCTTCACCAAGGACCCCACTGTATCCAACCCTAAGTAAGATACTTTACATAGCATAGCAATTCTATATTTCCAGGGTTATTTGGTGTAATTAAAGGTACTTCTGCACCATAACAATTCTTATTCAGTGGAATTCTGCATAATAGCACTTCTGTGTTATTTAGTATAATTCTGTATTAAGTAACCCCCCCTTCCTGCAGAACACAGCGGTTCCTGAGTGGGCCCTTCTCGCCTGGGGTGGACCTGGGGGCGCGGGTGCTGGTGGTGTCCAACGACGGGCGGCTGCTGTTCAGCGGGGGGCACTGGGACTGCAGCCTACGGGTGACTGCACTGGGCAAGGGGAAGCTGGTGGGCAGGATCTGCCGGCACATTGGTGAGTCTGGGCACCTGGGTAACACTACACACACTCACGCGCGCACGCGCACACTCATGAGTACAGAAACATAGGAAAAACACATGCATTCTTACAGATATGCACATCCACATACACGAGCAGACACACACACCCACACACACTTACACACGTGCATACACACAGAGAGAGGCATGTGACGTACCGCAGCTGCACAGTAAATTTCTCATAGTCCTCTTACTCTGCCACTTTAGATTAAACATAGTTCCAAATGTCTCGGTCCTGACCTTTTCAGCTTGCCTTAGAGCAGCTTTTATTGCTGTAGTTTTAAGTGGTAATAAAACAAAAAAACGGCCATTAGATAGAAGAACACTTACCATGTGGGCAGCATGTGGTCACTGCTTGACTCAAGGGTTCAAATCCCAGGTGTGCCCCTTCCTGTCAATCCCTTAAAAATGCTCTATCTGTACAAGCGGGTTATAGGGTGTGTGTGAATATTCATGTTGTGTAAGTCATCCTAAGTAAGGCCATCTGGCGAGCAGATAAGTAATAGAACAATAATGCCAAGCTGAGTTACTGATGCCTTTGCCCTCTGCGGTTGTAGATGTGGTCACTTGCCTGGCTCTGGATCTGTGTGGTATCTACCTCATCTCTGGGTCCCGGGACACCACCTGCATTGTGTGGCAGGTTGTACAGCAGGTAGGCTCATAGTCATGTTGGGCAAGTGTCAAATACTGCTGCTCTCCGATATATGTTCTTTTAAACGAAATTGTACTGTTAATGCATTGTAATAAGTGGGTTGTGAATGGATGGAACATATTAAACACGAACAAGCTCCAGTAGCCATAAAACGGTTTCACCTAAATCAGGACGTCCCAGCCATCCCGGTACCTGTTGCTGTTGACAGATCTGCTGTCGACGACAACTGTCGCAAGGTAAAATGCTAGTCTTTGTGTCCTCTGAAATGAGTGTCTCTCTTTCTCTCTTTTAGGGCGGTTTCTGCAGTGGCCTCTCCCCTCGGCCAGTGCAGGTGCTCTGCGGACATGACCAGGAGATCACCTGCGTTGCCATCAGCACTGAGCTGGACATGGCTGTCTCAGGGTCAAAGGTGAGAGGTCAGGGGATAAGTCAAATGATCTGTATGTGGGTCAGTGGCATTTCCAGGATCTTACACATGGGGTGGCAGAGAGGGGGAAAGGTCACATTAAGGCAGTGCTTCTCAATAATTTTCTGTTACGCCCCCCCTAGGAAGAAGAAAACATTTCAAAAAGCTGAGACCAGTTCGTTTATTTCGCGGACCGGAAAAAAAAGCTGAGACCAGTTTATGTATTTCACATGGACCGGGTGGAACCGCCACGGTGCTAAAAGTTTTTTTAAACGTTTTCTTCAATTTTGCGCCCCTCTTGCACCCCCCACGCTACGCCTCTGGTCACACGCGCCCCCCCTGGCATCGCACCGCGCCCCACTATTTGAGAAACACTGCATTAAGGGGTGGCACATGCTGAATGGACCAATTACATTTTTTTACATTTTACATTTTAGGCATTTAGCAGACGCTCTTATCCAGAGCGACTTACACAGTTTACATTTCTTTACACACAATCCATTTATACAGCTGGATATTTTACTGAAGCAATTCAGGTTAAGTACCTTGCTCAAGGGTACAACAGCAGTGCCCCACCTGGGAATTGAACCTGCAACCTCTGAGTTACAAGCCCAGCTCCCTAACCTTTACACTACACTGCCAGCAATTATTTCTTATTATTCAATACTACTTATTACTACTTGTGTGACTGTCTTTATAATGCTGCTCAGAGGTTTATTTACAGTATTGTATGCAAGTTATTCTGGAAAAGAGCATCCATGATGTCTCAATGCAAAGTACAGCCTATTAACCTAAATAGTCTATAGCCTAAAACACAGGAGGCTCTAATGGTTATTAAAGGAGTATAGTATACAGAGGTTCCACAAAAGAGAACATTTATTTACTGAATTACACAGCACTGCAAAATATCACAACTGTTTTTTGCCTTTTGCAGGTCAACAAATATTTACTTGATATTTACTTATTAGGCATCTAATTTGTTGTCTTATTGGTATATTGAAATTGACAAGTGTGAGTGTGTGTGTGTGTCGGGGGATGATGAGATTATAATAAATGGATAAATCCACAACAACGAATTAGATGACTATCAAGTAAATATCACTTTCAGTCACTTGGTCATGCACTGGTTTGACAACTAGCTAACGTTATATGTTTTGTTATCATCATGGCGATATCTGCCGGTCATTCAACGTCAGTTTTATGTTACAGTAAAATAGTGAAATAGCCACTTACCTGTGAAAAGTTATCCCACAAGCCTTGCTTCTATGGTTTCTCCTGTTTGTACAGCCAAATGCTGTATGCTGCACTTTGTGGCATTTTTGCATAAGCTAATTCCTCTTTGTATCGTGTTGAAAGGACCGTGTACCAGGTTCTGCGGAAAACCGTTGAGGAAACTCAACAATTGTGAAATTTGGAAATCAAGTAACCTGCACGTTATTCAGAAATGTCTCACGTTTATAACAAGCCCAATTTCACGAAAATTGGTTGAGAATTAAGCGAGTGACAGTAGATTTTATCAAGGGAAGTCTGCATCTCAATACGCATGCGTTTGTTTAGACGCAGATCTTGCCCGCGCCAATATGGCTGGCAGTGCAGACGTATCGCTGCAACATACAACAGCAACCAATGCAACATCTACGTATTTATATCTATGGTCGTGGCTAGATAGTAACCTTATTTTTCCCTACTCTGTCCAACTCCCGCAAGTCCCATAGTAACGACGGAAAGCGTCCAACCCTCCTTCCAGCTGTCTTACACTTAGGGTTAGGGTTAGAGTTTCAGTTAGGGTTACCAGCTCCTTTTTGAAACTTACCACTTTACATAGGGTTACTATCTAGCCACGACCCCAAAAATGGGGTGGCAGTCAGGGTGCCAAGACTTTCTGTGGGGGTGGCAGCTGCCACCCTGTGCCACCCTAGTAGCCCCGCCACTGGTGTGGGTGCATGACTGCTCCTGACTCTTTTTCTTTCCTTCCTTTCTCTCCTTCCCATTCCCTTTCTCTCACTCCTCCGTTCTTTTGTTGCTCTCTCACTGCCTTCTTACATTATGGCTCCCTCACTTTCATGCTCTCCCCTTATTGCTACCTCTCCATTTTAGTTTTTGTACTTTTCAAGAATCTTAGTATGTGCACAAGGAACTGAGTTCTGGGATTTGAAAGGTATTGTATTCTAAGAAGGATTCCTTTGGAATAATTTTGAGATGTTCTCTACAATTGCCCTTGTCTGGATTTGAATGAGCTTTGAATAATTATTTGAATTCTATCTGAATAATTCAGCTTTTCATGCATTGTGAGCAGTATTCCTGTTTTTTCAGCATGTTTTATAGCTGCATTTAATGTAGTCTTCCTGAGTCAGCCCCACATTTTCCTTCCGTATTGTGGACTAATGGCAATAGTCATTTTATACAGTCTTCCTTTGATTGCATAAAAAGCTATGTTGGCTTTTCTTGGAAGACCATAATCTTGTCTTTTTTAATTTGCTGCCAGGGCCCAGTTCTGGCAGTATTATTCTAGAAAATCCATGTTCTGCTTTAACCTCCCTCGATCTCTATCTCTATCTCTCTCAGGACGGCACTCTGATCCTACACAGCATACGTCGAGGCCAGTTTCTGCGTACCCTGCGACCAACCTTGGAGGGTAGTTTGCCGGCCAGGGTGACAGAGCTTGCGGTGGGCTTGGAGGGGCACATTGTGGCCCAGACGACTGTGGAGGGCCGCTCTGCTGGGAAGGTACAGACCGCAAGTTTCCTCTAGCTGAATGTGATCGGTTAGGCTATAGAAGGAGCATTTTCTCTTTCAAACATGTAAACTGGATGCTAGGGTATACAGCAGAAGGCATAGAGCAGGGGTGTCAAACTCATTCCATCGAGGGCCGAGTGTGTGCACGTTTCTGTTGTAACCAATGCATTACACCAGGTGATTTCAATGAGGTTCCCTCCTTAGTTGAATAAGTGAGCTAATTAGTGAAATCACCTGGTGTAGTGCATTGGTTGCAACAAAAACCTGCATACACTCGGCCCACGATGGAATGAGTTTGACACCTGTGGCGTAGAGTATACGTGTAAATTACTGCATTTACTTTTGGTTGACACGGTATGCAAAATGAATAGAAAATATATAATGTGCTGCTGTCATTCAGATGTCTAATATCAAATCTCCTTTCTCCCCCTCTGCTTCCCAGGAGCAGCACTGCCTCTACCTGTACTCAGTGAATGGAAGTCAGCTGGCTTCGGTACCCCTGGAGGAGCAGGTGACCGCCCTCTACCTGGTGCCAGACTATGCCATCGTCGGTACCTCACTGGGAAACCTGCACATCCGGGACCTGTACAGGTGAGGCGCTCCTTTTCATTGACACACACACACTATGACACACTAACAAACACAGCTTAGTTCACTGACATACTAAAATACTCTCCTTCCCAGTGTTACAGGTATGGTATGCAGCTGCCTACAACAATGTCTATCGCTGTATTACTGCGCTGATCTCTTACGAACTATGATTGTTCTTACTATGTATTAATGCACATATTGTAAGTCGCTCTGGATAAGAGCGGCTACTAAATTCTTAAAATGTAATGTAAATGTCTCTCACATTGCGTGTGTGTGTGTGTGTTTCTTTGAGTTTAATGGTATAGTGTTCGTGTTATCAAGTGCCGGTGCTTTTTTATGTTTCCAGTTTTATGATTTTGCCCTTAACGTGTTTGTTAGTGCTGTTGTCTTTATTGATTTCAGTAGCACTACTGTAGTTTAACACCGTAGCACAATAGCTTCTTTAGTCCTTTCTGCGTTTCTAAACGTCTAAGCATTTCAGTGAGCTTTACAAAAGGCTGTAGCTAGCACAACCTCCATGCTATCAAGACACAGGCAAGGGCAGCTGGTTTCATGTGGAAAAAATCTAAAAGACGCCTGTGAATGTTTGTGAAACAGTGATTAGCACTAAGTGCACCGATTTTTTGGCAGCCTGCGAGAAAATAAATGATAAAAAAGATTAAAGTTGCTTGATAAGGGTTACAAACATCCCACTGGCTTCCTGCTAGCTCGCTACATGCATCAAATAAGACCGTTTGATTACATTCTTTTTGTCCTAAGTTACATTTGGAGCATGCGCTTGTAGATTTTGATTTAAAAACAGACTTTGAACAGATACTAAGCAAGAAAAAGAACTGACTGTACTCAGATATGCAATTATGTAAATAAACAATTATTGTATCTAATTAGAGTTCAACTATGTCTAATTAATATAAACTGAAGAAGGGGTTACAGCCAAGTGCTTGCTATTACATAGTTTCATTCTAGCACAACTAATTGCAGTAACAATTATTTTGACAATTACCTAGCTTGCCAGTTGCAAATACTGTTGTTTGAATAACAATAACGGCTTGAGATTTTCAACAAAGGAAAGTAACTTTGTGTTCTAGTGTTGCAAAAATGTCACAAATCCAGTTAATTACCCTACATGTGTGGGAATTTTGCATGTTTTTGCTATTATGTAAAATATTCAAACATAGCCAATAAATACATGTTTTACATTAAATGCTTACTGTTGGTCAACCGCTCTGCATGCTACTTTCACAGGAACTGCACACGGTAATACAATATTCTTGAGAAATCCTTAAACGTCCATAGCCGCTTATTTAAACTGACACCATGCATCATGCTATACCACAATTCAAGCCATTGTGTGATGCGTGACATTCGATACCCAGTGAATGTATCTGAACGCCACGAGGAAGTCTCATGAAGGTGTACGTGTCTGTGTCTCTCAGCCTGAAGCTGGCAGCGGCTCCCCTGGCCCTGAAGGTCCCTGTGTGCAGTGTGTCCATGACGAAGGAGAGCAGCCACATCCTGGTGGGCCTGGAGGACGGCAAGCTCATCGTGGTGGGGGCCGGGCCAGCCGGCGGAGGTGAGGGGGTAAAGGTGCGGGCGGGGAGATACAGACTGCTGGGATGCACCGGGGGAGGTGATGGACGAACAGGTGCTGCTAAATGAGATAATGGCTCCTTCTTGTGGCCTAGAGTCTTTTCAGGGCCGTCTAACTTCTTATCTCTGAGGTGGACAACTTAATTAAGGCCGCAGATTCTCGGAGCTGATATTGACGTCCTCCCTCGAGTCGGTTCAGTGGAACGCGCTGTGCTTAATATTAAAACGCGTGTGTGTGTGTGTGTGTGTGTGTGTGTGTGTGTGTGTGTGTGTGTGTGTGTGTGCGCATGGCATGAGCTCACTGTCGCTGATTGATCTGCCCCCTCAGGTGCGCTCTGGGCAGTTCTCTCGCAGACTGTGGGGCTCCACACGCAGGATCTCCCAGGTCTCCTCGGGGGAGACCGAGTACAACCCCACAGAGGCTTCCCCAAAGTGAAGTCAGCGCTCGCGTTCCGACTGGAGTCGCTGTGTGTGCGGAAGGGCAGATGTGGTTGGGGGTGTAAAAGGGGGTAATGGATTGGTCCCGCGAGAAGCCGCTTGGAACCAGATCTCCTGCCCCTCCCTGTCTCACTTGGCTGTCTGTGAGATGCTCTTCACCCCCCACCCCCAACACAAGGGGGAATAGAAAATTCTGATTCAATGGGAACATTTCTCTTAACGTGCACTTGTTTCTATGAAAAAGGGAAGAGAGAGTTGTATGTATTTTTAAAAATGTTTTATATACCTTTCTTTTTTTTGTTTTTAAGAAATCATTCCAAAGACTTTCAATTGTTTGACTGCAGAAAAACTGTCATGTTTTTTGTGTGTTTGTCTGTGTCACTGTGTGTGTGTGTGTGTGTGTGTGTGTGTGTGTGTGTGTGTGTGTGTGTGTGTGTGTGTGTGTGTGTGTGTGTGTGTGTGTGTGTGTGTGTGAATTGTCTAGGTGGATTAACCCACTCAAAAACACAATGCAGTTTTAAATAAGGTTTCTTAAACCGACGCGGCTTTAGGCCTTGCCTCCTTTTTTAGCTTTTGCCTGGTTGATCCTTGCCTAGCAGTGCCACACTGGTGCCTCATCAGAACCCTTGCTGAAACTTGAAAACTTTGCGTTTGAGCCCACTGTGCTGCAGTACCAGTATGTTCCAGAAGAGGTGCACTGTGGTACACCCGAATTACTGCTTTTCCTGTGTATAGTGTGAATGCTGGAAAACACCACTAAGCAATACTGATTGTAATTCAGATATGAATAGTTTCTGTTTTCAAGCTTGGAGGTGTACTTGTTTGCCTAGGTTTTGGTTATTGTGGTTAGTGGTTATTGCATCAAAGCCTTGGAAGGGATGTTTGCATTTTTATTTTCAGGCCTGAAATTCCTTCAAGCTTGAAGCTAAAATAGTAGTCCATGCGCTTATATTAATCAGAATTTGTTTCCTTTTTGTCCGGGGTGATCAGCAATGTATTTTTTGATAGGTTATTTATCTGTTCATTTTAAATTCGGTGATTTGCACCACTGTTCTACACTCCCATTGTAAACAAACACCCAGAATCCAGCACCTATATCATTTCACTTGAAAAGTGCCTTTTTTGTTATTGAGGAAAAATGTTATCTTACACTGAATAGCACGCTGAATTGTACTTTGTGGAGCACGTTCAGGTACTGAATTGAGAACAGCCTGGGGGTACATGTCTGTGTGTGTGTGTGTGTGTGTGTGTGTGTCCTTACCCCCTCTCTCATTTTCATATCTGCCTGGCTTCCTCAACACCTTTTTTTCCTTTCTCTGTCAAGTAGGTTACACAAAGTCACTGACAAAAAATCGACCAATATATTTGTAAGGCATTGCAACAATCCCAAGATTTTGTCCTTTTATTACGTTTTATTGAAATGTAAATGTGTGTACCTGTGTATATATGAATGTGTGTGCATGTGCGTATGCATATGCACATGTGTGTAATATACACTTTTATGAGGAGTGTGTGGTAGGGCCTTTAAAAATAGATAGACTGTATGTAAGTGAAAGGGGTATACGAGGGAGTAAGAAGGTTGGGCCATCTAAAGACCCTTTTAAGCAGGAAAAAGACCTCACTACTCCCTCTATCACTGTTGACAGACTGCCTGAGGGGGGTTGGCAAGGTTTTGTCAATGCTGCAGTTTGTCATTTGCTGAAATTTTAGGAATTAAAGGCCCTCACTCACTCTTACTAAGTTATGTCATGAACGTGTAATGTACGTTTGTCTTTTTTTGGACAGATTTTTTTTTTTTCCCCTCATTGACCTGAAATATTTTGTTTTACATTTTCAAATATATATTTGAGTACTGAAATGCTTTGAAACGGTGGTGTCTGGGAAACACATAGGGTTACCCAGTTGGCTCAAACTAAGCAGATGAGCTCACTTCCTGTCCGAACGGCTCATGCGGTTATAGTAAGCCTCCTTTCGTGTACTCTTCTTATGAGAGGAAATGCACAAAGGGAATAATTCAATAAATTGCCCCAGCTAATGTTTTTCCCACCGACTCGCCTCAGTGGTCCAACCACAACCTATCTGGCTTGATTGCTGTGGTCTGGGTCACTCATCATTAAACCAGCAGGAGCTCTGTGTTTGATTAGCATGACTGGCTTGGAACAATCCAGAGAAATTGCACAGTGGTTATCTACTGTTGTGCCTGGAACCATTTGCACAGTACAGTCATATTTCCAGGTCTGGCTGAACTGCAGTAACGCTGGCTCGTCCGCAGTATACTGGACAGATAACCCTGGCTGGTTTATTTTGTGTGTGTGTGTGTGTGTGCGCGTGTGTATTTTGGAATGAATTGCATTAAGGTTGGGAGAGTTTATCATGAGATGCACAGGACCAGTAGATGGGCTTGACTGATTTATGTAGTAATGTCGGTTTGGCTGGGTTTGGGGAGAGCTTCGCGGTTTGTGGCTGTCCTCACTACACTGTTCAGCCACCGTACCCTGCAGCCCAGGACACTACTGCTCTATACACTGTATTTGTCTGACAGCGCTCCATGTTCAAAGCATCCACACTTGCACAGTACACAGTCAACTTTCCCA
Organism: Aldrovandia affinis; assembly: GCA_029706075.1. Taxonomy (NCBI): domain Eukaryota; kingdom Metazoa; phylum Chordata; class Actinopteri; order Notacanthiformes; family Halosauridae; genus Aldrovandia; species Aldrovandia affinis. Next base: position 5,702,247 of record JAINUG010000008.1, on the reverse strand, counting down.
GGGGCCTTAAGCTCAGATGAGCCGCAGGCTTTGCTTCTGAACCCATTTCACTGTCTTGTTCGAACACTGTAACTTTGTGGCATTCGTTGTTCTTTTAAGACACTGAATTACAAGATATATTTCTATTAAAGATACTTTTTTTCTATCAGATTGCTCGTCTGGTTTGTCTTAGCTTTTGCGTATTAGCAAGGGTCTATCTGTATATATGTTCACTGTCGGTTAATCTTTACAATGTTTGTTCGTTCACATATTCTAACACTGGAACATTCAGTTTACTCTAATGCAGGGGAGTGTTGGAAATGACCCTCTGTTCCTGAGCTAATTGTACAGTGGTGCGGTCATATTTCCTGGCCTGGCTGAACTGCAAATAAATGAATGAAGGTGGAACCCGCACACTGTGTGTAGAAAAGGGAATATCCCAAACGAGGCGAAGGCTCGATGTTTAATTCAAAAGTCTTTTAATCGACAAGAGACAGACTGTTTCGGTCAAATGACCATCATCAGTATGGCTGAACTGCAGCAATGGAGACTTCACAGTTCACAGTATACTGAACAGATAACCTGTTGATCTACTTGACTGGGGTCATTATCTTGATGTGTAGAGGGCATTGACATATAAACAATTCCTATCGCAATATCCAGAAATGAGAAATTATACAATTAACTAACTAGGTAGGTAGATATCTAGTGTTGGCTATGTAGACTCTTGCTTAATGTTACTAGCAAGCAACTTTATCAAAAGGTAACCAGCTATTTGCTCATACCCAAGACACATTGTACTTATATGGCTACATCAATGCAATTGTTGTGGAGTGTGGTGTATCAGCCCATCCAGATAATATAATGATCAGTGGAGCACATTGCCTGAAAAGAAGTGATGCCTGTGAACAAACCAACAAGCAAATCTAGACAGATTTCTGACTAATCGGCAAAGAAATGCTCAGTTTTACATTAACATTGAAATGTAGGAAATTGGTCATTATTGAAGTTTTGGTGTCTTTTTTTTTTTTTTTTACAGTTTGAGGAGATGATCTGTATGGTAAAGTGACTTGAGTCCCCAGATTATTTTAGCTTAAAAAAAAAAAAAACAGTGGTCCCAAACATTAAAATGACATGGTTATGTAGCTATTTAGACAGATAGCTTTAATAAATAGGCCATAAACATGATTGTAACTAAATCATAGTTTGCTAAATGTCCAGCTATCCACCTTTTTATTTGGGAGCTTCAGACTGCGAAGACTATAAAAGATCATAATTACCTGCAAAGATTCAACATCAGAAGAATCATCAGAAAACCCAAGACGGTCCACGGTGCCAGAGGATTTATTGGCAGTGTGCAATCCTCTTGAAATCAGCAGTGCTACTGCAATTGGATACTGTAATAACTGTCTCGTGGTTGCTTTTTATATACAATTCAAGTCTTCATTATTCTGAAAGACAATTGGTTGGGGAAAATCTGCTTTTGTCCCGTAAACAGTTTATTAGCATGAGTGTACATTTCAGCTGGGAATATTTTCCTCGTGATATATTGTCATTGTCAAGTCAATTCACATTCTTCATTGTCAATTCACATTCTTATTTTTAAGCTAGCTTGCGAGCCTAGAAAATAAACAATTTCAGGAGAAAGTGTTGTTCTGTTATTTTGTATTGTATTGGTTTATTATTGTTTATGTAAATAGACGATAATGTAAATAAGGTAAAAGAGGAGGTATGGGTATTCGTATTTATATCTTTAATATTTACTCATTTCACCGATCTCCACACATACAATCAGAACCAGTGATCTGCATTTTTTGACTCCATTTGAATTCTCTCTGGCATCATGAAAAGAGAATTGTCTACATTTGAGGCTGTAGCATTCCCCCAAATCAAGCAGCCCTTTTTTTATGGAGGGGGAATTCCCCTTGCGTTAGTCCCCCCTTCTCATGTTAACCCAGGCAAGGTTTAAAAGGTCACAGTAATGCCACATTTACTTAAAGAGGAGCCTTTGATCCAGCAGTGGGCTGAACATCCTGTCAGGGAACCCATAAATGCCCTGAGGGGGACAATTTAGGTGAGCTGCGGAGGAAAGGGGGGGGGGGGCGGTAAAACAGGTCTGTGTCCCTCCAGTTGAAGCAAGTGGAGAGAGAGGCGGGGGAGACGGTGTATGTGTGTGGGGGAGGGTTTTAGTGGCTGTTTGGCCTCTGAAGTGGCCAGTTGACAGTGGGAAGGCGGGCCCAACACCTCGCACTCAACAATAGCAGGTATCTCCCCCCGACCTCTGAAGGCCTGCTGAACGAATGAGGGGGGGAGTGGATGATTGTAAAGGTCCCACGATCAGTTGTTGTCTGAAACACCCCCGCTGAGATCCACAACAACCATCAAACGACCCCCAACCCCCGTCTTCTTTAGCTCCCCACTCAACCTCAAACACCCTACAGGACAGACAGTGCTTTTTACTGCTGCTTTACTACACTGCCACTTCACAGACACGTACGATGATATCACCCATTCCAGATGCTGGCTATGTCCTCCAAGGGGTTTGAAACACTTTAGATGTATCTCGAGTGACTTCCACTGCCTCACGACCGAAAACTCCATGAATGATCTTTTTCTTGTTACTGAGGAGGGACATGTACATAAATGAGTTTTGTGAGATCTTCTAAACCTCTGTGGTCACATCTACCCATACAGTCCCAAAGGGTCCTTCCACTTAGTCTGTATGAGAAGAACAGAATTAGCACTCCAGGACTCTTGGACCAGCATGCCCTGATGCATCTTCTACAGGGGGAATAAATGAATTTGTTTGGAAGAATCAGCAGTGGTGGGTCATCGCAGTTGGCTAGATATGTAATGGTCATATGGATCCATGTCTTCAGGAGGTACACTGGCTTACCCAACCCACCTCCTTTATCAGCACTTTTCTGTCACCTGGCAACTATTTGGTTTGGATTGTATTATGAACTATGTTGTGTGCTAGGTTCATTTTAAAAATAATTTTGAAAGATATCATCTCATGGGTTAACCCAGTGTGATATTTTTGCACTTTTCATCCAGTCCTGTCAGTGGTCCCATATTTATTTTTTTGTGGCCATAATCTGATAATCTTAAAAATGGGAAACATGGCATTTAACAATCTTGCAGTGACTGTAGTACTTCCAGTGTAAACACAGTACACAGTTTTTCCCCCTCAGCGTTGGGAACAATCTAATTCTCAGAAAGTGTGTGGGTTTATAACTGTTCTGCACATATACATTTGTAAGAGTACAGATTTGGTGGAAAATCTTTGCTGTTATTCAGATTGCATTTTATAAATCTAAATTCCTATTTTCTTGTGGCGTAGAGTTTATTCCAACTTCACTCAAACATGGAATGTGGAGGGATAAGAATATATTCCAGATGCGAAGCCACTTTTTATACTCGTGATCTGCACCCCATGTGTGAGCTGTTCTGGTGCAAATGGAATGGAGTTCTGGGACACAAGAAAAATATACCTAAATAACACCACACTTTTGCAATGCAATGAGTGTTTTCCTCCCAAAATTGATCTTTTTGCTTAAATTTGGACAGCCTTGAGTCTCCCACCACCGGTCATTTCTTTAACCCTCTAATGTATGAAATATGCTGTACATACATACCATGCTCACACACATACACACCACTTAATCAATGGGACAAGTTAACATTTTTGTATCATTCAGGGAAGACATTAATCTGTCCACCTCCTCATCCCACTGAGTCTGAATTAGAAGAACAAAATGAAGCCTCCGTAGTCTTAATTGTTTTTTAAATGAGTCCATGGTGGCTTCTTTAAATATTTTTCAAGCAGACGGATAGAAATGTAATTACCACTAATCCCAAGGCTTTCTTGATTCTCAAAGTGTTGGTGATTATTAGAATAACCTTGTCATCCTATATTGCATAGGACTCATATTTTCCCAAATCAAACCCACCAATGCATTCCATTCAAATGTTTGTTAGGACTTGGTGAGGCATAACCAAGTAAACGCATAACACCAGTGCTGCTGTTTGTATTGCTTCCATTTACTTCCTCCAAAAGTTTGAACAGTAGCCCCCACCCCCAATATACATGTCACTCTTACCCCACGTTTCCCTCATATTTCCTATTGGCTCCGAGAGAAGTGTTCACTCGCAAAACTGGTCCATAGCTTCTCGTTCTCGTCCAATTACCCTATTAGACTCACCAGTCATGTCCCGACAGCCCCTGGAGTTGATGAAACAGGGACTTTAATTGACAATGAAAGCCTTTGGCTTCACCCTTCGGCGTGCCTCTGTCTGCAGGATCACATTTGTTGCTTAGCAGCCTGCCCAGCAGCAAGCGAACAGCAGGGGCAGAGAATCTGTGGAGCCAAGAAAAGGGGGAGTGGAGTCAGGAAAGAAAGACAAGGGAGAGGCGAGGAAAAATGCAACATGAGCAACAAGCGACGCACAGGAATCACTAATCGCATTCAGCAGCTGTATGTCAGGCCTGACTTATTCACCCAGCCTTAAATATGTCTAGTGACAATTGTGATTAAAGCCAGTGGTACATGATGCTTACTACTAGTGCTACAGACTTCCTATTCATCAGTGTAATGAGCATTTTAGTATCTTAGACAGACATATTACATCTACCCGCACATTCACAGTCTGCATGGGAAGAACAAAATTCATCAGTTGTACCAGAGGCATTGAGTTTTAGAGTAAGTTCAAAATTATCCTCATGCTTTCAAATTGTAGACAAAGACAACATATAAATATTCTGTTTAACATGTTTTGTGTTACGTTGTGCAGTACAGGGTTTTTCTCAATCAGGTCCGACCCCTTTTCTTTATCATTCATCCTTCATTCATGTTTGCTCATCCAAATAAACACAGAGTTAGGAACTTGATGATGTGACTGTCTAACAGCAGAACTGTGATGTGTTCTACTTCTATTTCTACTCCCAGTGCAGAGCTTCCTTTGGCTCCCCCTACATCAAAACATTTCAAGTCATTGGAACCCCCAATGTGTATTTTGCATCTTTGATTGGTTCAGTTCATTTCCACGGAATCTTCAACATTCTTCATATACAGTCTTGCCTGTAGTAGTTCCTGTAATCTCCTGTTTCATTCCAACTAGCCTATTCTCTTGACTGATAATATCCTGATACCCAGCCAATCAGGAGTCATCTGCTCGGTATACTCCCAGCCTAGCTGTGATAAGTATGTACAAACTGCCACTAATTGCATGGGGAAGCACTGCGGAAAGGCTTCACACATCACAGCCTCCAGCTCACCACACACATGAAAAAGAACAAGAACTGCCTTCTTAACACAGGGACATCGCCTCTCAGTTCCGCACTCTGCCATCCATCCCCCACCTCGGGCATGGGCTCCGCGGTCATGTGGATTCAGGTACTCCATCGGGCTGGTGCTGGCCCCTCTGTATCTCTCCACTCCGTCACTCGCACTTACAGTCCCGCCTCCTGCCCGGAACACATGGGTGGGGTCATGGGGGTGGGGGTACACAGCTGGTCTGCAGCTGTACAGGATGAGCGTTATTGAGAGCCTGCACAGAGTGTGTGTATGTCTGTGTTTTGTGTGTGTGTGTGTGCGCGAGAGACTGTGTTTTTGTGGAAATAGAGAGAGAGGCCCATGTGTTATCAATGTGGGTGGAAAAACAAGAAAGCTAGAAGTGAAAAGGAGGAGGTAGCAGGCATGATAGAAGGATGCCAAGCTATGCTGATAGTCTAAGACCTGTTTGGCTGGTCCTGGAGGACTCTTAGGGCTGCTTCCAACTGAAAAGCACCATGGGTGTCATCAGAGACTGGGCACATCAAAGCCTACCACATCTGTGCCAGTTTCCCCATGCCAATGCAATAACAGGATGTGATGTGAATGTTAGATGACATCACTGCTTCCAATCCTCTACCACAATTTTTCCCAGGCCTGGTCCTTATTCTAATACCTCTTGGCAGATATCTGCTGTAAGTAATTTGTGAATGGATAAAAATATTAGAATTAAGGTCTTCATTCTATAAGGTAGGTTTATATATTTCTAGATTTACCTGTGACCATTGATTTGCCAAAGCCATAATTTTTGTAGCACGTATACATTCCATGAAGTACTGATAGATTTCTACACTAGAATGTTGCAGTTTTTGGTCCTGGGTGGGATGCTGTACCTTGGTGTAACCTCGAGTGAGCACAGTACTACATTAATTTACCTGAATAGTAAATATCCAGCTATGTGCAGTAAATGAAGAATATGTGAAATATGTGCTATGCAAACTGTAGGACAGTTTTATATGAGACCAGAGGCAGCCCAGCTCCTTAACCACTAATCCACACTGCTACCCCCAAAGCAGTGTAGTGTACTGTAATGTGTGGTGATTACACTGTGGGGGCACTGAATGGAAGATGTGGTTTCAGACTCCAGGAAACCGCAGTGCTGATGGGGTGGGGGCCTTTGTGTTCTCAATGATCTCACTTTGCTCACCCGCCCTTATGAAGTGAAATGGACACTAACTAGACCGGGAGGATCTGTGTTGCAATAACAGGATCAGCGTACCCTGCGGGATCGACAGTGGACAGATGGTCTGCAGTCGAACCTTTTATCTCTCGTTTTACTTTTGAACTCGTTTGGATGCCTGCACGTTCTGTACGACTGTCCCATTGCTGCGGTCCCATCCTGTCAATTCGGGAGAGCACAGACTGGCACACTTGCACTAGGGTACACGTGTAGCCAGATGCCACTTCTTTTCACTCTGCAGTCCACCAGCTGAGCTGTGCCACCGTTGTGCCCGAGGCCTGCGCCCCATGCGCAGCTGGCGCAGGCAGACCACGGGCAAACCACAGGCGCCGACCGACCGGTGGAGAATGCGGGATGAGGCGGGCGATTATTTATTTATTTAGCAGGGACCATGCGCAACTCATTAGCTGTACCAGGGTTAGCTATAAAGCCGATTTTCATATGCATTCCCTGAGCAGGACTAACTATTACTTTAGCTGGACACGACACCCGGCAGGCACCAGATTGCGGTGCTTTGGAATGGGGAGACGCTGGGAGATAACAGTGGTTTTACAGGGGGGTGAGACAGTGAGATTGCCCTGCCACCCCCCTCCAACGGTAGATAGCACCCCTAAATTCCTCTGGGAGAAGGGAATGAAGCCAGGCGCAGGAAGAGAGGTGGAGCCAACAGGCTGCTATAATGACACGGTGAGCTGAACTGCAGGAGAAATGGCTGTGTAAAACAATCAACCAACAGACACCGCCATAAAATGCAGCTCCTCCCCTTCCTTGACCTGCAGGCTCCCACAGCTACTGCACACACCAGATCTGTTTAGACTGGAGCAACTCTATCCTAACCCATACGGCTTGCAGGCTCGTTGGCTGGGTTTCACAGATTTCCATTTCTTGGAGTTCTGTCACTTCTTGAGTTGATGCGCTTGCTTGGCCGGCTGCAAATATTGTGAAATTTCGATGTTATTTGTTTGTTTAGGAGACCCCCTTATCCAGGGGGCCTTCTAAAACGTTCATTTGAACTCATTATCCATTTATACAGATGGATGTTTACTAAAGAAATTCGGTTTAAGAACTGTGTTCAGGGGGCAACAGCAGTGCACCACCTGGGAATCACACCTACCACATTTTGATTACGAGCCCTGCTTCATATTACACTACCATCTGACTGCAGCTATATTACACTGCATTACATTCTAAAACATAATGTTTCACTTACATATAACCATTTCAAATATCACATTTCATATGTTGCATTGTTCTATTCATCAATCACAATAACTACATTGGAACTACATGGATTACAAATGAATTGTTAAAAATGGTAAATTACAGTAGATTTACTTGGTGAAAAACCTTTATTGTTTATATGTTCTATAACATAGCTACTGATATTATTCATCAGGGTAAACCCTCAGTAATATTGACTGTAATATTTTAATTGACTGTTATAAGGATTATATAGAGTGATATTACAGGAGATACTACTTCTAATTAATATTAAAGATGGCTCCTAAAATGTGGCATTGTGGGATTGGGGTAGACATTGAATAATGCAGCAAGGCAGCAAAACACTTTTCACCTAGTATACAAGGAGATTGTGGGAATTGTTTTCTAATCCTGCCTCCCTCCTTCATTTACCTGCATCTACAGCAGCAAGAATGATAGCTTTTAATGGTTCAACACAGATGACTAAGACTAGTATGAAAGAACTTCGAAGACATTTGTTTCAGATTCAGGAGCAGTTAACCAGACTTCTGTGGTAAAATAGGACTACAAGCCAGTTACATTCTGTCTCTGACACACAGACAAATGCACACTTCACACCCACACACATTGTAACTCCAATATTTGCAAAATTGTTACAACTTAATTTAAGATGTAATCTGTAAACAATACCTGACTGATGCCTGTCATGTAATTGTAACCTTGTGAAATGTAAAAATGATTCACCCTATTGAAGTCAATGATACAGTGATTTCTTTAAGACTCCATGGCCTCTGGCCTTTCCACCAGGCCATGTGAAATCTAACACATTAGCTTCATGGAAATGCCTTTTGAGTTACTTAAAAAAAATTAAATGTGCAGAAAACATTTTTCTGATGATCTAGCTCCTTGATGTACGGCAGCTAATGTTGCATAACGGTATAAATGCCGTAGACCACATTATACTAGTTGAGAGGGTGGCATGTGGGGTAGTGATTAGAGCCCTCGACTCTAGACCAGAGGGTGGTAGGTTTGAATCCCAGGTGGAATACAGCTGTTGCACCCACAAGCAAAGTTTACGTCAATTCCGCCATCTGTTTACGGTATGTGGGTTACAGAACATGTGCGATTTAAAGTGATAAGTACAGTGAGGAGCCCTGCATAAGGGCCTGCTTCGTAATACACCATAATAGTTTATCGATGTACAAGCAACATATAGTAACATTAATAACCCATGGCACAATTGTAAAAACATTGTTGAACTAATAATGCCATACAGCTGGTAATCCAATCCTGACAAGTCAGTGGTCAGTTGTAGTGTAGTCTCAGAACAGGGTAACTAATTCTGATAGTGTTAAAGAACTGAAGTCTTTTGAGCTGCCTAATTTTCTGAAAATGGCTCGTTTTAAGATAATCTATAACCTTTGCAGCTATTTGTCAAAAAAGGTAGAGCTGTACAAAGATGCAGTTCCTGTGTTCATTAGATGACTGGGCACTTACACAGGAATTGATTAAGACAGTGCAGAGTGTTATGACAAACTGTTAGCTACTTTAAGGTAACATATTTATCTCCTGCTCACCTACAAAGAAGGACATTATGGATATTTGGGGTGTGCAGGAATAGTCCAACCTGTGAGAATGCCAGTACCTGTGTTTAGAGGGATATTTCCTCTTTTAAAAGTCCTCTAACAAGTTGACAGCAGTTTACAATGCTGATGCTCCATATTACGTATTGTTATATATATATATATATATATTTAAAATATTATTATTTTTTTAAACATATCTTTAATTCCAATAGTGTTTACAGATAGCAAAGTGCTATTACTTCACCACTTCCTGTTATGGGCATATGTATGACGGTGATTAAAACCATAGAAGAACATTTTAAAAGATGTCACAGTTAGTTTGGAGCTATTTGCATTTGTTGTACACAGGAAGTGTTTTCAACGAAGATTACTGGAAGATCTTTGCAGTGCAGTGTTGACAACTGGAATCCTCTGCTCCCATTTTCCTCTCAGTCTTCCCATCAATGTGGCCTATCTGCTTGTCTGCGCAGACCATGTCTATGCACCTGTCCTGGTTGTCTCCCAACCAGATCGTATACGCCCTGATCCCTTTGTGACCAGCAGAAGACTCGTTCGTCTCGTTGTTTCCTTCTCTCCGCCTGTCCTTTGCCCTCGCTCTCCTGGACTGTTTGAAGTCCGTCATTATTGCGTCCGCGAGGACTGGTCCGTTTGCCTCTCCCCGTACTTTATGACGTAGCCTACGTATGTCACCGACAGCGTGTTTATCTGCTTGTTGTTCACATTGTAAGTTAAAGCTTCATTTTAGTCCTGTCCGTTCCGCTGACATTTAAATACATATAATATGGTTTATTTTCACATGTTATAATTCATTTGGATTCATTATCTTTCTTCAAGGCTGTTTTAGTATATTAATAAATAGCATGTGCTATCCCCAAAAGCTAATAATATGCATATGCAACAATCACTACTACTACATCGAAAATAATTTATAGCTTACTACTAATAATAATAATAACAACAACTATTATTATTATTATTATCATATTGCTTAATAATTGTAATAATAATAATAACAACAACAATAATAATAATAATTGTAATAATAATAATAACAACAACAATAACAATCATTGTAATAATAATAATAATAACAACAATAATAATAATAATAATAATACATAACAAACAATAGCCTTGAACAAACTTTTGATACATGTCGCAAGCAATACGCTGCATTTCAATAAGCATTTCACTACCAAGCAGTAAAAGGAAGCTTGGGAAAGGAAGCACAAATCTGCATCAAAGCGTAAATCTTCATTCACATGCAGAGTTCTAAAAGCCTACGAGACTTTTCCGGCGCCTTTATTCTTACTTTATTGCAGTGTATCCTGTCGCCGCTATATTGGAATATCACTTCAATGTGTTTATTATCCCGAGGCCCAACCAATCGCGAAGCTCGCAGGGGGACACGTGAGCGTGGTTATTTGAGGGGAAGGAGGTTTAGATGACTTTTTGAGTGGGCATTTGTACAAGAGCATCACTGCTGCGCTGTCGGAATTGATATCAATGGAGCTATAGATTGAAAAGTACCGTAGCTCAAAAGCGTGGAGCTGAACAATGCTTTTGGTTTAAGATTCAACCGATTTACGTTTTTATGTAAAACCAAGGAAGGGGATTTTCCTCGTGAACTTTTATCTGTCTTAAGAGAAACGATTTTCTCTACCGCCAGATAAGCTTTCTTGCCTAAAAGTGACCCCCCCGTCGCTGGAACATCGAGTTTAACTCACTGCTTCGCACACAAATGGTACATAAATAACTGTGGACATTTTTGTGCAATTAAAAAATTGCACGCGAAGGTTTTTTTCTTCTTCTTCTTTTCTTTGATATTTTATGCGCTTGGTACACTCTGTGAAAACGACGCTGAAAAACAGCGGGGTGCGTCATTGTGCCTTAGCCGGACCCAAACTTTAAGCCTCCTCGCCGAAGCAGAGTGCTTGGATTCCGATTTGATCCTCCTCGTCTCCAAAGGGGTTTAGCTGTACCCTGGACATTGTACGTTCGAGATGCATCGGAAGAAGGTTGCACTGCGAGTTTTCACTCTCATCCTACTCGTCAAGGTATGACATCGCCAGGTTATGCGCCTTCATACAGATATATCGAGCCGATACATTGTAACCATTTGGCGTCTCTGAGCGCTGCATACACTCGTACGTTAATAGTTTAATCTCCCAAGAGTTGAGCAGCCTAGAGAATTGCTAATTGAATTTGTGATACACACTAACTGGTTTTAAAGTTTTAAGCGGCGGTTTCACTGTATTGCGGGATGTTAAGACCCGAGTACAATAATAAACAAAGTCCCATTTACCAACTCATTGCATTCTCCGTTCGGCAGTTTAATTTCTGTTCAGTTTAAGTGTGCATCCCAAATTCCAGTGCAGTTGCAACACCTATGCTATTCTATGAATAATTAAACTTTGATAAAATCCTTAAAGTAGGCAATTTTACTGCAATGCGTAAAGCGTAATATTTGAAGGACCCGGTTATATTACATTACATGTAGATGATGGAATGTAGATTTATCCCCATGTATACGTTTTCGTGATTTTATTTTTTATAATAATAATGCATATAAATGATAGTGTTTGTTCCATAACAGACGGTATTTCGTTTGAGACCGCAGTCATTTCATAATCATATGCGTTGTAGTTCAGTTTTAACGTTAAGTATATCAACGATAATATTAATACACAGTTATCAAGTGACTGTGCACGTCATTATAATTATAGGAATTTTTAAACTACATGAATACCATTGAAATGCTTTTTACACTCGCTGAAGTTGTCCGTAAACCTCCGTGTCCGTGGAAACGAGGCACGCAACTACCCGCAGCGAATAAAACCTGAACGCAGAATCAAAGCGCCAAGCAGCCACAGTCATGTAGATCTGTTTAGCAGACCCCCATATTTGCGTGTGGGTTGGGTTTTAATGGAATTCATTATTCGTGTCGAGCGGCCCTATTTTGCCAACATGGATTTTAGTGTTGAATGTTGAAATCACGAGTGCTAAAAAAAAAATCACGAAAGTTGAATGTATTTAATGGTTATTTTATTTTAAATATTCCTCTCCTATATTTCGGGGCCAACATTGTGGATATGGACCTGAGTCCCCCCAGTTCACTGAACCCTGGAATGAGTCCACTTCCAGACCAGTAGAGCACCACCAGTCTGAGTACATGGATAAAGGCTTGTGTGTGAAGACCCTAGTTCTGTAGGCCTGTTTTATATAGCTGGCAAGTGGGTTGCAACATTACCCAAACTGCTCAAACTGACACATTAATCTGTAATACTGGTAGCTGTCAAATATATCAAAAGTTGGGAAATGTGTTCACTTTTGATATGTGTATATGTATGTGCGCATCGTGGCGGTAACATGGAAAGAAGGCCAGTGTGGTATATGTGATATAATGAAAGGCACTTTTAGGTGTCTCGATATTTAGTGATTTTTACTGTCTCCCCTCGCAGGCCCAGACAAACATTCAAATCGTCTGAACTTGTGTCTTGTCACGCTCCCCAGTAAAGCGGCAGTTGTTTGAAGAGCAGTGCACACAAGAGTTTTTCAGCAAGACAAGCCAAATGCCCGAGAGATTTACTGACGCACATAAACAAGATGAGAAGACCAAAAGCCTTCTTTCAAAATTCAAATCCATTAAGTTAAGAGCAAAGCACTTTGACATAACGCTACAGCGAGGAAAGAAAAATTACACTCAAATTATATGTTATGAATTTGTTTCTTGTGGCCTCTCAGAGGTATCCTTTAATTCAAAGAGCGAACCGTGCAATGTTTTAATATGTTGGAGCTGCATGGTCTGTGTTCCTTGAGCATGCAGTATGCACAATAGTAATTATTACTGGAGTGCACTGCACCAACCGGTCTTGAAATCTAAAGAGAAAGTTACCATGTGACACACGACATTAGCTCATTCCGTAGCGGCCCGTGGAAACCCGCGCGGCAGAGTCACATATCTCGGTCAACTCGCTGTTCATCTGTGGCTGAAAATCACATGCTTTCCAATGTCTGCAGCTAACAAATCATTTTAATGAATTAAATACCACTCTTCACTGTTTCTTTCTTCTTCTTTCACTTCATCTGCCCTTCTCCCTTGATCTCTCCTCTCTCTCCATTTTCACTCCTTCACTCCCCCCCCCCCCTTTGACTCTTGGTAAAAATGCGGCAGCGTTTACAGTGCTGCTGGGTTCTGAATATCCGGACCATGGCAATTATCATCAATTTCTCTCGGTCTGCGGAGGGAAAAGGGGTTAGCAGTTGAAAACGCAGTCATTTGAATTTCCACGTCACCACAGGGCTGGTTCGGCGGGGGGGTTTTCGCGGCCGGTTTCCTCCTGAACTCCTGACCTGCAAAGCACCGACTTTGGGGCATATCTGATGAAGAGGTGGAAGACTCCCATCTTTTTTAGATATTTTTTTTTTTTCGGGTTTCCTCTGTAGGACCATCAAAGAGACAGAAACTGAGTTTTCAGCAGTTGACAGTTAGCCGCGATGTTGTGCAAATTCAATTTTGGCATGGTGATCATTTGCATTATTATTGCGGGGGGGGCAGGGGGTAAATCTCAACATCCAGAAGAATGAATAACTTGTTGTTTACTATGCATAGCTGCTGGCAGTGCAAGTAATTAATGAAGATTGCCAGCTGTCCCGTTAGCTCCTCCCACCTCCTGGCCCCTCCCCTGAGTGTGATGTAGGTGTCGCTGCCACCTGGGTGCGAAGTGCAGGGGTCAGTGTCAGTGCTGAGCGAAGACTCGCGCCCCTGGGGCCTCGGCCCTTTCATGTGCTCGGCACACAGGCTAGATTTACCGCATAGGAGCCCAAACTCCTGTCTGCCCTGGTCAGAGTGATTCATCATATCAAATATGATCTCGCTTAAACCCCCACCCCCAAAAAAAAAAATCCAGGCGGCTGTGGCCAGTAAAGGCCGCAAGGCCGAGCGCTAAGCACAGGGCCTGAGTGACCGTGACAGCCGCGAGCATCGGGTTCAGCGCTCCCTGAATCCCCCTCGAACCCCTGCTCCATGGTGGTCTCTCACTGGGGAATCGGTTTCAATGGCAGCCCCTTAACTAAATGGAGAACAACTGCAGCCCCTAACTCTCTCTTGTCTTTTGAAGAGACAGATAAGATCTCTGTTATGTGCTTCTGGGTTCAGGAGGAGGTGCAGGCTGTGTGCATTTGTGTGTGTGTGTGTGTGTGTGTGTGTGTGTGTGTGTGTGTGTGTGTGTGGATGTATTCACACTCAGTTTTGGCTACATGATCTTAACATCAGCCAACATCTGCTCCTGGTTTACAGACCAAGGCGCACAGCCCAAGAGGCGAAGAGACCAATCACTGAAAGGCATCCCGTAACAAAGCCATGAGAGCTCGAGCCCTTTTAAAGTGTGCCTTTTGTCAAGTTGTCACTGAATAACAAAGCGACGTTATTTATGCACCGGTGTTTATTGAGTGGCTACATGCAATCCATTTGAAGTCCTCCGCAAGGCGGTCATCGCAGGATTGCTCTCAGGCTGTAAATGTTTGTTTATTTTTTATTTGAATGCATTTTGGATTTATTGAGGAGGAATTCAAATGAATCTCAGCTTCAATTGAATGAATATTTGAGGTTCGTGTTGTGATTAATGGGCATCTCCACCAAAATGATTTCATTTGATATAGTGAGTGAATTAGTATTACATCCGGGGCTTTGTTCGTTGCGCCAGTTTGGGTAGAATCTCGCTTTGTAAACATTGTGCTAATGGCACTTGGTTGTCCTGTTTGGCAGTACAGAGCTGAGTACAACAAGAGCAGTAAAAGGGGACCAAATTAAAATGGCATGGCAGCCCTGTGGCCGCTGTGCCGCTCTGATCCCTGTCAAAGTTGACGGCTGTGTCTAGTCGCTCCGCTGGCATATTAAAATGACCAGAAAATCTCTTAACAGCGGCCTGCCCTCCATCCTGCCTTTGATGCTTTAGCAGTAGGAACCCTTGCCCCAAAATAATTGTTTCACGGAGTCAGAAACTGAATTTTTCATTTAGAACTGAGCTTTAGATTGACCGGGAGATTGTCCAGTCACAGCAGCTATTAATGAAACTGGCTTGGCCTAGACATGATTCCGTCTTTTACTCAGAAAAGTTCAGTTGAGCCCATCCTTACGTAATGACCGGGCCGATACACATGCTGAGAGTGTGTGCTGTGTTTCGGTGGTGCGTTTTGAAACCTGCGATGGTCTGGGTGGTAAACATGCATGATTGCACACCTGCTATTTTCTACTCCGGACCATCAGACCAGCGGTCTATGCTGTGTCTCTCTCCAACTCCCCTTACTGATAGAAGTCCAGACGACATTTCAAAGGCTGGTTCATTGATCACCCACCAAAAATTATGAGCCTAGGGCCAGAAACAGACCATCTCACAGTGATTCCTGTTGTCACCTCGGGGCTGCTGGGAAGAGTCATATTTGGGCGTATGCAAAAATGTACACACCAGACAGACAGACTACCAAATAACACCAGCACCAAATATTTATATTAAGAGAGTGGAGGGTGGAGAGAGCTGGACCAGGCATGCTGTGGGATCCCACCTGTTGTGCAGAATGGTCAGCTCAGGCCCCCTACACACTTACTTTTATAATGGGATGTTTTGGGTGAAATATTAAAAACAGTAATATGGCTTTGCTGTATTCACTACCACATCAGACCAAAGTTAAGTTACCGTGAATGTGCACAGTGCTTTCGTACCAAATAGAGTTGAGAATGCGTAGTGCTGACAGGTAGCTATTCAACACTATAAAGAAATGCATATGTGTACCAGAAAAGTGTCATGTCAAGTGTGGTTAGTTACAGCTCTCTGCAACCTGAAAGCTCTATGGTTCATTAGAGAACTGGCCTGGCTGGAATAGGTCCTCACAAGATGCGGGTATAATTTCCGGGCCGTACGGCGCATTCAAATAAACAGTGGATCAAATAAACGCTTGTGTTCTCGCCACAGCTCAATAAATTCTTCATCTTCCTCCTCCGGTCGATGTGTGTTTATTGCCTTGGTCATCACGTGCTGTTGCCATTGTGTCCGTCTTTCCCGGTGGCTCTCTGACTCTTTGTTGTCACGGCTCTCCAGGAAACAACAGCTGGGACCTTGCGCTGTTAAATGATCATTTTTCGTCGGCACAGCAAGCATGTCAAGGCTATTATCAAGGCAAGAGATGCTAAACTTGGATCGTGTGATCCGGGTTTTTCCCGAGGAGACAGAACAGGACCTGGGGAGGGGGTGGGGGGTGGGGGTGTCTCAGCCAGTCTCAGATTACTGTTCACTTCCTTTTTTATTGTCACTCTTCCCTTTTTTGAGGTTAAAGTGATTGCCTGAGTCTTATCTACTGATATAACTGAACATGAAAGTTTGTGTCAGTCTACTTGTATCTGCAACAATCTACATGGTGATGGTATGTGTGTGTGTGTGTGTGTGTGTGAGAAAAAGAGAGAGAGAGAGAGTGTTAGATGTAAGTGGAAGTTCTGCAGGTTCACACACGCTGCTCCTGAAGCTTGGCAAGAGAGAGAGAGAGAGAGAGAGAGAGAGAGAGAGAGAGAGAGAGAGAGTGAGAGAGACGTCAAGGGGGTGTTTTGCTGTTACTTTCCTCTTTTATGGAGGTTTGTTGTTAGACATCTGTTTGCTCTTGTCAGGTCTGCCCCAGGGGTAGTGGGCCAGTCTTTATAAATATGTGCATGTTTAAGATGCCGCTGTCAAGGTGCTGTGGAAGGCGGGAGGACGAGCCATGGAGGAGGGGGGTGTAGCTGCGCTGACCTCCACCGGCACACACCTGCAGGGCTTAGGGGACATCAAAGCCTCCCCTCACCCAAACAGACGCTCACATGCTGAGCCATGCCAGCTAACTGACACCCCTGCCTTAGGCCGAACAGCCACAGCCCCTCCCCAGCGCAGCTTAAAACACATACATGCACACACACATGCACACACACACACACATGCACACACACACACATACAGGCACAGGGGGTGCCAGTGTGGGAGGAAGTCCTTTCAACTCTTTTTGAAAGAAAAAAGTAAATGCCTTCCTTCCTCCTTTAAATATTTATTTATTTACTTTTGCTCCTCTTCACCTACTTTTTTTGCTCTTTGCATTATTCAAAGAAGTCTAATAGAAGCCATTTGTCTGTAGACACACACACACACACACACACACACACACACACACACACACACTCTGAATACTGGTGTATGTATTTTCAGGAATGTCCCAACTCCTAACTGTGCCTTACCATGCACATTGAGCAGGAATGAGGAAAAAGCTTATAATTGTAATTGTTTTGTAATTCATTGAATAAAAAAATATTACTAAGGCACAACCAGCCTAGATTGTGGCTAGAGTTACACAGAACAATTTTGTTTTATTGCATCATTACTCAAATGATGGATTCAAATATAGAAAAAATTAAATGAATGCAAATACAGGATCAGAACGTTGATGTTAAACTTCTTAGCTATATTGGCCTATGTACCTATGACAAGTGGCTTAGAATGTATAATGCTGTACATGCCATGAACAATGAATCTCCCATATTCACATCACAGGACTTTAAATCAGTCAGATCAACTAATGCTCTCATTTTCTGTAATGTGCTATATGACACATGATTCCTTCAGAAAGAGGTTATATATTTTTAATTGATTCAATTATAGGCTGACAGGTGAAATCAGGCCTAATTGTTGAAAGTGTGGACACCTGGTCACTGAAACTAAACCGTTTGTGGAAAATGAAGAGCTTGATGACAGAGCAATTGGCAAGGAGCCAAACCTGCGTTGTGTTAAAATAAGTTTAAGGAAAAGCGATGGTAGAACTTACACAGCCTTAATTAATCTTGGCTGTGATAAAAAAACAGCATACACAGGGGGTCCCCAGGACCGAGGCTGAGAACCACTGGTCTATATGCCTAGCTACACTATGCCATGTGTTTTTTATAGCTCGGCTTGTTGTCTCTGTTGTTCAATGCATCCATTGTGAATGCAGAATAAAACGTTTCCAGGATAACCAGTCCAAAAATTATTTACGCAGCAAAACATAATTAGCCACAATCACCTCAGTGTAAACACTTGCTCTAGAGGAGAAAAAAGGCTTTTTTGTCATTTTTGTCTTAAGTAGCTTAAGAAAATGCTTGTACTGTATCGAGGCCTGTGAGCTCATGTTGTAGTAGTTCCGAGAATACTCACACTTCCATGCCATTATAAAGTATGTGAGACCTTTTCTGCCAAGCACATGAAAGACCTTGAACTGAAAGATATTACCAAAGGTGAACAGGTACATGTAGTGGCTCAGAAGTGATTACATTGTTCTTGATTTTTTTATCATGTTATCAGGCTGCAGGAATGCATTCGTGCGCCGCTAAGACACAGCGTTATACTGCCTTTGGAAAATTATCAGCGTGTGCCATCTGCTACCAGGCTCTCGATCAGACAAAATCTATGCTGACACGAGTACAAACTGAAGTTATACCGTCATACGGTACATTTCAGTGAAATACAAGCAAATGCAGCAGTAAAAATCGGAAATTTAACCCAGGTTTAGCTGCACGATTGATTGTGCGTAGGCAGTGTATGTACTGTATACGGTGCGATGAAAATATCACATAAAAAGCTCCAAACAACATTTTATTACAATGGAACGGTCTAGTCTGGAGACTACTGGTCTGAAGAACTCAGTGGTTACAGTGAATGTCGGCTTGAGAGGAAACGAAAGATGACAAAAACGGCACAGTTACTCTTAATACATGGGAATACATTTATCAGTGATGATGGAACTACGACGATTGCATACGTTTCAATGTAGTTAGCGCGCGTCCATTCTGCGAGCGACTGTTTAAGTAAAGGTGGACAAGCGGGAGTATACTCCGTGGCCTCTGCGACCGACAGAAAGTGTATGACCGCGTCTGTGTGCTTTTCGGCAGGTAACGCTGGGAGAGAGCTGTGCCAGTGGACGTTTCACAGACTCGGGGGAGTGCTGTAATCTGTGCTTGGCAGGGCACGGTGTGGCAGTAGGATGCAGGCAGGAAAACACGCAGTGCCAGCCCTGTCAGAAGGGTAAGTACCCAGCCGGCACATGCCAGGGGGAGGTGGGGGCATGTTCCACTGATTAGACAGATAAGACTCAGATACATGATGATACTGCCACAATGAATCCGGATTATACAGCTTCTTATGTCCTAGAAGCATTTCTGTTCGTTCGTTTCATGTCAGCTTTAAGAATCAGAATATGTACATACAATATCACTAAATGCTGAACGCTAGTTTGTTGTATGTCGTGTGATTGCTGTCGTGTGCATGTGCATGTTGTGAACAGTTGTAGGAGGGTGTGCAGTGCTGGGAAACGAGGGCTCTGAGAACTACGCAGAGTTTCCAGGGAGCTCGGAGCCCCTGCAGAGTCAGCTGCTCATCCCTGACCTCTGACCCCCCTTCCTTCTGCCTTTCAGGACTGACCTTTTCCGCCGCCGAGGGCCTCTCCCCGTGTCGCGCCTGCGCCCGCTGTCCCACCGGCATTCCCGAGACGGCCCCCTGCAGCGCTTCCCAGGACACGCAGTGCGACTGCGGCGAGGGCTTCTACGTGTGGCGCGAGGAGAACGGCACGGCGAGCCTCTGCGCCGCCTGCTCCCTCTGCGGGCGGGGCCAGGGCGTGACGCGGGCCTGCGGGCCGCTCGGGAACAGCGTGTGCCAGCCCTGCGAGCCGGGGACCTTTTCGGAGGAGCGCAGGGGCGCCAAGCCCTGCCAGCCCTGCTCGCAGTGCCAGGAGAACGAGGTGGAGATCCGCTCCTGTCAGCTCAACTCGGACACGCTGTGCATGGGTGAGCGAGAGAACGCGGGAGCCCCGCTACGATCCGGAGGCATCCGGGCCCTAAATCCTCCGCAAGGACTACACAGTCATACCCTCTTCTGAAGGGAGGGGCTCGGTCGGGTGACCCCCGTGGGCGGCCGACCATGTTCCAAAGGTCACCGCTCACTCCCGGGGAGTCTGTTAATCTGCACATGTGGAGGGCGGGGGTCATGACCTCTGACCCCCAGAGAGGTAAACTCAGCCCCTGCAAGCTTTTGATCTGAGAGTAAGCGGCCTGTTGGAGGTGTAGCCGAGGGCAGGATCCATTTCAGAGCCGCGGGGAGTCGGCAGGCTTGCCTGTTCGTTCCCAGGCTGTGGCTCAAGACGCTCCGGTTTGTGAGCATGCTCACTGCTAGGCAGAGCTGAGTGTGTTTTCCTCCTGTGGCTTGGACGAGTGTGCGCGTGCGTGTTTGTTAGTGGGTCTAACTTTGTGGAGCAGCTGCCATGTGCTCAATAGGAAGTGATAAAGTTACTTCTTGTACTCTGTCTTTGGCCCAACCTCTGCGTTTTAAACTGGGGTCCATTTAAATGAATAAATCAAGTATTTTTATAGACGCAGAGGAACAGTTTGTATTTCACGTTCTACCATATGAAAACTTATATTTGAATCACACATTGGCATTTCACATTGCGGTTCTTTCACAAGTTCATGACAAGTTTTTAGAAAAGGATAAGCTTTTGTGTGTGTGTGTGTGTGTGTGTGGTTGAGGCATGTGTGTTGTCCCCCTGGAATATTCTTCCCTTTGAAGGCTTATTTAAGGCAATTTTGTGTCATTTGTTACACTGGTACAATGTTATAATCTGATCTAGGAGATGAAAATAAGTGGGGGGTTTTTTATTGAATATCCCCCCCGCACATTAGTAAAGCCTCCTGTGTTTCCTAAATTAAAAAACACAACGGACACTTGTCTTGACACTTGTGACAACCTGTCATTATTATTATTATTATTATTATGACTGTTGTAGGTTTATATGGATGTGAAGTGTGTGAAAGTTCACAGAGATGTAGTGCTTTAATGTCCCAGGACCCATGCCTCCCCGATCAGTCCCGCTGTGCGGAGAACAGCTCTCACCCTCACCTCCCCTCCCCTCCCCTCCCCTCTTCCTACAGAGAAAAAGCTGCACATCCTGTCCCGCCCTTCCGAATCGGACGGCCCACGCGAGTTCCCTCGGTGGCAGGGGAACCGGGAGGACGAGGAGGGGGAGGAGGCCAGCCCTATGATCTACGTGTCCGTGCTGGCTGCTGTGGTGCTGGGGCTTCTGCTCTACGTCGCCTACAAGTGGTGAGCGCGTGCGAGTGTGTGTCCGGCCTGGCTCAGCGAGCAGACCAAGCACCCGTGAATCCGGTGGACGAAGCCGTTGTTGCCGGTCCCTAATACTCGACCCCCTCTCTGTTCCCCAGCTGGACGTCCTGCAAGCAGAAGCAGGCGCTGGGAAAGGCACGGGCGGGGGAGCTGGGCGTGGCCCCTGAGGGTGAGAAACTGCACAGTGACAGTGGGGTGTTCCTGGACTCCCACAGCCTAGGAGACAGCCAGCCCAGCAAAGGTAGCAACATCTGACTGGTATCAGAGATGCCAGAACTGTAACTGTTTCGAAACAAAAGTAATAATGCATTTTTATGACATATACATAGCCTTATCATAACGTATAGATTGCCACAAAGCATCTCTTAATTGCATTTCTTTCTTGCTGTATATATATTTTTGTTTATATATTTTCAATTTTTTTAGCTTTTTCCATAACAGATGTTTAAAGTCTAAAGTTAAACAACATTCCATTAATTAAGTCTCTTGCGGGACATAAATACGGCCTAATGTTTTCTGTTATTCTTGCTAAAATACAGCAATTGTATATGTTTGTACAAACTGCTATGCTTGTAGAAGAGAAATGAAGAGAAGAAAGGGTGTTCCCACTGCATGTTAACAGCTGTCTGCTTAATTTCATCCTGCTTGATTTCATCATTCATAATTTTTTGTAATTTAATTTAATTTAATAATTGTCACTTTTGTTAAAGAGTAATTGTAGAAACTCATGATGTTACAGAGAAGCTCAAATAGATCAGTTAAAGCAGTTGATTATACAGTTAACTCAACTCACCTGGTTCCTTGGGTTTACTGATTTTAGGGTGAAAACAAAAAAAAAAAAAACTAGAGGACCCTGTGGCTCCAAATTGTAAGAAAAACAGGAAAAGATCAGATATAAAAAAAAAAAATACTCAATCATTTTTAAATACTCATGATTGACAGCACAGCCAGCCTATCCAGTTCCACTGTATGTCAGGTCGCAGACTGACCAAGGATTGACCCACGCGCCCTCTCCCCGCAGGCAGCAAACGGGACAGCAAGCTGGACAACCGGCTCTACCTGAGCGTGCCCCCCCACAGACAGGAGGAGGTCGAGTGTCTGCTGAAAGAGGGCGAAGGCAGGGGCTGGAGGCAGCTGGCGGCCCAACTCGGCTACGAGCAGGAGCGCGTGGACGTGTTCGGCCGGGGCGAGGACCCTGTTCACACGCTGCTCTCCCACTGGGCCGGGCAGGAAGGGTCCACGCTGGGCGTGCTCTGCTCCGCCCTGACCAGGATCGACCGGGTCGACGTCGCCAGTGCGCTCACCTCTACCGCCCAGGGAAGCTCTGTGGTCTGAGCATCCTGTGCCCGGTGCCCCGCCCCGCACCCCCCCCGTCCCCAGATTGACAGACTAACGGGGAGAGAACCCGACTGTGCCACTGAGACTTCCTAAAGTAGAAACTAAGCCAGCGATAAAAAGGAGCCAGCACTCATTGTTCCATTCACCCCCAGTATGACCACACCACAAGGCGTTCCACCTAACCCAAGGCTCCGATTGGGTAGAGCTGGAAGGATTCCCCTTGGTCAGAGAGACACATTGGTGCAGTCCTCCTACCTTCAAAGCTTTCTGGTCTTAACGTCCACCCAAGACAAAAGATCCTCCTTCCACAAACAAGCTCCTGGACCCTAAAACTACAATGATCCAATCATTCCCAAGTGTTCAGTATTTCTCTGTGCAGACGTATCTCCTCTCTGCTCTCCTCTGGTCAAGTTAGAGATGGGTGATCTGTGCATTTACAAACTTTCAATCCTGCATTCTCCTGAGCTGGCCTGCCGACAGTGGTGCTCTATACAGCGACACTAATTACAGCCAGATTCCATAATTCAGTAGCCGTTTCTTCACTTGTGCCCCTGTCTACCTGCCGTCCCTGTGAAGGAGTGCAGAAACGACCTGATTGGTGCTCTTTTATGCAGTACACCTCAGGTTCGGAGACAGCAGTCCGCCCCTTCTCTGTCCATGAGAAGGGCCCTTTGTTTCTGGCAACCAGGATTTATAGGCTGACTCAGTCCTGCAGTGACAAGACGCCAGCACATCACCTCCTCATGCTGCCTGTTGAGCAGTCATTAACATTAGTCAGTACCATTTGTGGTGCCTGAGTCATCTCAGTTAATCATTTGTGGGTCGCTAATCACACGCAAACGCATGTCTGTTCACAGGGCCGCGCTCATGACTATACGCACGTATTTTATGCGTCATACTTTACTCAGCAGTTTTCAGGATAATGTCAACGTTTTACCAGTAAGACTGGGGTTCACCAACTGGTAATTCCTTGCTTTTCATTGAGAGGAAAGAAATACTGAGTCAAACCTTCCCGTTAACACTAATAAAATGTGATACAAGTGTGTCTGTGAAATATTGCCAACGGCATTGTATATTAAATATGTGAAATATTCTAAATTCATCACGAACTGAAGAATGACAAAATTGCTTTTTGTCCTGTAACAACATTATTTCTTTCCTGTGATTCATGTTTGCTAATATTTCTCATTTGTCTGAAAACCTTTTTGTAACCTATTTCATCCTCAGTATTACTAGTTGAATGATAACGGTTATACCTCTACAGAGAAAACAAATGATGAAAGGTCATGCGCAAGGAGTCACTAACATAACAGTGTTATGAAAAAAAAGCTTAAGTACATTATATGTAACAATTAACCTTAAGTGTCATCATTTGTTTCACCCGGTGTAGTCACAGATTGACATCGGGTTGAGAAAACGTCTATAATCCGTCTAGCAGTCTGTCTGTATTCAGTGGATCAGTTGGATATCGCTGCGCCTTTGTTCAATTGCTGCAAGTGCCTTGTCTAATCCATTCAATTAACCTCTTAAAATGATGCTGTTACATTACCATTTGGTGAAATAGAGTGGCAATAGAGATGAATAGAGTATTTCAACAGAACTACAGGCTAATGGAATCCCAGTCGCTCAAAATGCAGGGCCCTGTTCATAAGATACCCTATTATCTATCACTATATAATTGTAGTCTTTGTTCATAAATGTCTTTGTACGTTAAAATGTCTTTTGTAATATTTTATTTCCTGTAATAAATGAATTTTGAAGAACGTGTCAAAAGTGTTTACAGGTTTACACTCCTTAAGACTTTGAGGTAGTTGCAAGCTCTGGCAAGTCCACTGGATCACATCCTATCCAAACATCAGTCGTTTGAGCTGGTTATGTGAACTCAGCCAACACATCAGTAATATTGTCAGTACCCTTTCAAAAATGCTACCACCGTTGATTGAAAGTGGTTACAGGCCCAAAAGTACTTATCAACGATCTTAAGCCATCATCAATTTACACCCAGTGGCATTACAATAAACATTTATCAAGTGAAGGTTGTTTCACTGATTCCAGCATTTGTGCAATTATGTTATTCTGGTGGGGCCCCTTGTTGAGAGATCATTTTCATATGAAACACGTGATTGCTTAAGGACATTTTGAACACCTGCAGTACAACGTGAAGGCCATTCACACTACAGCCATTTTAACACGTCGATCCCAAACCGCAGCCATAGTTTGACCTCAACATTGACCTTAGGAGAAGTGCGACGCGAATACTTAGAGAGGTCAATGCCAGGCCTTCTAATTGCGCCCTTGTCAGATTTATCGGATGTTAAGACGGTATAGTCACTGAGGTACATTCCCGCCTGGAGTGATGACACAGCTCGCTTCTGCGCCTGAAAGTCTGTAAAATGTTTCTTTTCTGTGACTCATGATTTTGGTAGGTTCCACTTGTAAACAGCTCAACGCAGTTCCAAGTGCCTCCGGTAAATGTGATGCGAGTTCCCCGCACAGCAGGAGCCGTATCTCCTCAGTCAGCCCGCCTTGCCGTGGCTCTGCAAAAAATCGGTAACATGTTTTTTTTCACCGCTCGTCTCAGCAGCTTGTCACTACACCGAAAGCCTTTCAGTGTTCCGACTGCCATCGTCGATCTGTGGCGCAAACAGACTGCAGTGCACACTGATACCGGGCCCGAGAAACTAGAACGGCTACAGAAAAGGAGCTGCTTACAGTGACACCTGGCAGCGACAAGTGTGTCAGAGTGGATGAAGACCTCAAAGATTCTCAAAATCTCACGCAGTACCTGAAGGTGAAAGTCTCTAGTATCGTAGTTTTTGCAGTGTCACTACCCCCATTTCGACAAATGCATCAAAAATGAGGTTGCACGAACCATTTAAAAAGAGTATCAACAACCAGTCACAGCTGCCATTCCACATGCCACGTCCGTTTAGCGCGGTGGTGGAATCACTCCAGGTTAGGGAGCATTAGATCTGAAGTGGTAATGACGTTCAAATTTGTCTAAACAACTGAGCACTTGATATCTTAATTGCAGTCATCCACAAATCTAAAATAGAGCAAGTTTTACTTCCCGGCCCGAAAATGAGTCCCAACTCAAGGCACAAGGCAAAACGCTTCATGGGACACTTTAGGAAAGCGGTTCAGAGAGCGAAACGAGAGGGCTGCCCTGCTCCCTGGGTCTTCCGTTGCTCAGCGAGCTCCTCCGTACAGATTTAAGGGTTCGTTTTCAGTTCTCTCGTAACACATTCTGAATTTCCCTTTGTCCTCCTCCCCCAACCCCCTCCCTCAGTGGAAATCTGTTGTTAATGATTTTTTTTTTTCTAGCACTCTTAAGTGGGAGCAGGCAGCTCACTGGGCCCAGGGCAGCCCTGCATGCCATCACGCACTCCAGACGGGACCGCTTAACTGCGGTCTGGAACGGGCCAGCACCGGGCTGCGGAATGCGCATGCATGAGGCGACGGTGGGAGGGGCCTGGGTTGCGCTCAACAGCGTGCCGCGACAAACGAAAGCAGCCTTCCCCCTGCACTGGGACCAGCCATGTGAAGCGGTGGTCACATGACACGTGGCACCCTGCCCCCAACCATCACGAAAAGGAGAAGGAAATTGGACTTACTGGTTTATATGGCACATACGCTACAGGCTTCACGATCAGCTGACTTGACAAGGGATCAGTAAAAAATTTGCATGTATGAATATGTATGTAGGTGGGGTGGGGGGGGTCAATTCGAACCCCGTCATTTTTTTCAATAAACAATTTTGGCAGAAAATTTTAAGATTAAAATGGCAGCGTACAAGACGAAAAGTTCCTTCGGAAAAGACGTCGCGAATGCGATCTGTCAACACCACGCGTGCCTAGTGTCGGCGAGGACAACCGAAGCCGGTTACAGTCGTTTGATGGATTTGGACCATCGCCAATCATTTCAATGTTGATTAATCAACTAACTAATAACACTGATCCACTAGACAGGCTAGCTTCTTAAGTCAAATGAGTTCTATTACAATCCAAGAAGCAAACATGCATGGCTTCCAAGCTAATTAACAGGAAGGCATTTCTTCCTCACCCTTGTACAGAAGCTTGGCTGATAAGCATACCTATTTTTAACCCGCCCCCTTTCCCGTTTGCCGGCAGAATGACAATCGAGGTCAGCAATCATTTTTACAAAAAAGTTTATTTTCTTTTTAAAATGTTTTTACACTCAGTATGACAATGTGCTTGCACAGTACTTACAGGGGAGCGCAGGGCGAGGCTCCTCCTTTACATAGAAAATCCTCATCTTTTCTCCCCAACAAAACAAAACTAACCAAACAAACAAAACTTAAATGACAACCCCCACCCCCTGAAAACCAAGAAAAGAAAGAAGGTGTGATTATGAGTGGAATTCCAAGGACAGGAGACGGGAGGGAGGGGGGGCGTACTGCACTAGGACAGGGGGTGTACTGTACTGGAATAAGGGGGTGTACTGTACTGGGACTAGGGGCTCGCACCCCTCCACAAAAGTTATTTTCCTGGTTTGGTTTAATTACACCTATTTACACTTTAAATCATGGACCAACAGTCCATTTACAAAGTCGGCTTATTTAAACATTCTCAAAAACTATTTCTCAATATATTCACATATAAAGCAATATAATACATGTGTATTTGAAGGTGTGGTTTAATGCAGTTTGACAGGAGGGAGGTGGGAAGTGGGGGGGGTGAGACAATGCTAAAAGGCCTTAGCCTTGGAGACAGTAACTCTGCCAATCAAAGAACATGACAAATAACCTTAGAGACAAACAAGAAAGCCACGACATGCCTGCAGGATGGCACCGTTGTGTTTGTGACGTTTGTCCAAGTAATAAAACCAAAAACAAGGTCATGTAACATGAGAAAACCATGGACTGTTAAAACCACAATGCTACATCCATTTCCCCTCCGAGTGGGGGCAGAAAATGGCTGGGGGGGGGGGGGGTATTGTAGGGGGTGGGAATTAAGAGGTGACACAAAGCCATCTGAGTATGCCACTGACTACCTATCCCGCTCACTTCATTTCATTTAATAAAAGACATAAAAACGACACTGACTGGACGTCTCCCCATAACATTTAGACAGTTTAAACGTTCTCTTTTTTACCCTAAACGCCACGTTCGGTGTAAAGAAGAGAAACTGTCGGCGGACACATGGAGATGAAAACATTAACAAGGATGAAAGATCATCTACTTCCCCATCCAGTGTGAACCCCCCCCCAGTCCCCCGTTTCAAGGGTCGAGAGAGAAGAAGGGGGCATTGGAAGGTGTCTCAGAAGAGGCAGGGAATTTCACAGAGATCCTGCCACACATTATGGCCGGCGGCCATGCTTTTTCACAGAGACACAAAAACCTCCCAGTCTTTTGTGGTTTGAAGGCAAGGCCCCACCTCCTGCCCAGCTCACGGTAGCACCAAAAACACAAAGTCAATGGCAGGGGCGGGAAAACGCACTCGACAGAGCAAAGGAATCGGAAATGTGACTTTTTTTTCTTGTTTCTTTATGAATTGCATTGATCCAAGGTCTTTCTCTTCGTTGGCCGTTGTACTGATGGAGATCCCTTGCCGTGTCCAACACAAAGAGGAAAAAGGGACGAAAAAAAAGAAGAAAAAAGCATCGATGAGCTACAAGTATACTGGATTTCATTCATCTTCTGAGACGAGACGGCAACGGCGATCGTGGTCTGGACGTCTTCGGCCGTCGCGCGGGATATGACTGATGTCCGAACGGCACGTGCTCGGGAGGAGAGGGTCGGTGTAGCTCCCCTCAGCGCTCATGGGCGGCACTTCGTCAGAAGTCTTTCTCAGTCCGTGAGAAGACCCCCGAGGGTCGGGTGTTCGCCGTGGCCGTCTGTCCCCGCGAAACGTCCCAATAAAACCGGCGGACAGACATAGCTTTTAAAAGCAGCAGTTAGGACATGGTTATTATCAAGTACAAAATAATTAGAGCATGTATACATCGATCCCATCCCTCCCCTTCCCCCCCCCCACCCCCCGCACCCTTCTCATCCTCACGCTCCAGGCAGCTGATGTCACAGCGGCTGGCGCCGGTAACAGGCGAGATGGGGCCTGTGTGACCGAGTGAAGGCAAAGTCCATGTTTGTGATTCTCTTTCGTGTGTGCCGTCCACACACAGGGGCGGTTCGGAGGATCAGTCCAACTCGGTGTCCTCCTTGGGTCTGTACACCGGGCCAAACTTCTGCATGTACTTCTTGATGTACTCCTTGGTCTTGTGCTTGACGTTCTCGTTGCACTCCAGGTCCTCTGGGTTCTTGCACGACTTCAGCTCCTTGTTCATCACGCCGTGGGTCAGCTGAAAGGAACACAGCAGAGGTCAGATACACTTCCACAACCCAAGGTGCAGACCTGCCAACCTTGGGAATTTTTTTTTAGTACAACCAGCGGCGTAGCTTTCGTTTGAACATTGGGGGCGACTAGTGGCGTAGCGTGGGTTGCCAGCACCCGGTGCGAGGCACGTAACGGCGCCCCATGTTCTGTCGACGGGGGGGGGGTGCTACGCGAAAAAAAGCTGAGACCAGATCATTTATTTCGCGGACCGGGGGGGGGGTGCTACGCGAAAAATAGCTGCACGGGGGTGCGCGAGGAAATAATTGCGCCCCTCGGAACCGGTCCGTGGTGCAAAAAAGGTTTTTTTTTTTACGTTTTCTTAAATTTTGCGCCCCTCTGAATTTTTTCTTTTTTTGCGTAGTTTCAGCGGACATTTGCGTACATGCGTATTTTGACCAAGAATTGCGTGCTTTGTACGCAAAATGCGTACAGGTTGGTAGGTCTGCAAGGTGAGACAATCAGACCCCTATCTGAATCACTGCTGTTTCCTTGACGTAATTCGTGCTTGCCTTCTTGGCCAGATCGCCCTTGAAAAAGAGACCTCGGTCTCAATGGGTTTTTATTTCTGGTTAAATAAAGGTTTGATGATGATGACTGCTGGCACCACAGTGGTGAGTCCTGGGTAGGACACTGCAAAGTCCAGGGAAGAGTGGCTTCCAATCCTAGCTGGGTCATTGTTTGCGGTAAGCCAGTGTTAGGATCTTAACTTGAGCTGCTCCAGTCAAATTCTTTGGGTATATGTAAAATTAGGCTGTCTAAATCCTGTGTATATGGGCATTATATACATATACAGATTTCCTACATAATGGCTCTCTGGGCTTTTTTTGTTGTGCTCCTGACTACGTCCAAATGGCGCAAAAATCGAAACCGTCCTCGACCGGACCGATGGTCCACATCCTCAACATCAACATCAACATCAACATCAACCAAAAAACAGATGAGAACGCAGCCGGGGGCTGTTTGAAGACTGCTGGCCGTACATTTTGGGTTCTAGACTGTAATCCAAACCAGCACAATGAAAGAATGAAAGAATGAAAAAGAGGGAGAGAGAAAGAGAGATAGAAAAAAAACAGAAAAAAAAACGATGGCTTAAGACTTTGCTCCTGAAGTACAATGTGTTCCGTCTGTCGCAAAATATAAAAAAGAACACATAGGGTGAGCTTATGAATGCTGCAAAGACTCGAGAGAAAAAAGGCAGAGGGAAGAAAGAAGGCACACACTGAAGACAAACTGGGGACACACTGTACCCAAAAGCCCCAGCGCCCCTCCAATCCTCAATTACCCTCTCACTGGCAGGATATCCTCAAACGAGCGAAGACCACTAAATATTTAATGGTCGTACGAGATGACAAATGGGACACTTTACTAATTTCTTACCCAAACACCGCAAGGATGGAATTTACAGACTACAGTAACACTCCAATACAGGAGGGGGCAACGAAGCGATTTTCCTAACTGCTATCGTGGTAAACCCTTGAGGTGTAAACCCCTCGTAGTCAGATGCTGTGCAGATCCACATCCTTATATTAAATGAATCCATAATTTCCACAGTTAATGTGGAGTATATTGATGTGGCAGTGCAGTATAATGGTTAAATTACATGTGTAAGGAATGTAAAACTGTAAATTGCTCTGGATAAGAGCATCCACTAAATGCCTATAATGTATCAACTCATGCATAGTTTTTGTAGTTGGCAAGGTCTATGTAATTTTAACATCCCTTAAATGAGCTTAAAAATAGGCAATGCTGTAAATAAATCTAGAAAAATAGCATTGAATAATTCGTTAATAAAATGGGAGCAAATGAGCAAAAAACTACACCAAAACACATTATTTAATGATCTAATGTTAACAAATTACCTAGCTAATAATAAAAATAAACTTCCAAATAAATTGCGTGTGAAATTGCTGGTAGCTGCCTTTATCAAACAGGCAAGAAATGATCAATAAATCTTTATATAGTTGGTAACCAGCTAAATATAATTCATATAAAGCCCTGGCCAAGCAATTCTGCAGTGTTCTGTTTTGTCTTGTTGCAGACTGCCAGGACTTGCAAAGATAACAGCCTTTCAAGACTCAAAATGTTGCCAGCAGTCATCCAACGAGGTAAAGTGAGGACTGCTGTCCTACATGGAGAAGATGTTTTTGGCCGGGTGCCCTGCCGGTCCACGGACAGTGTTACACTCCCAAACGCACTCCGCCCTTCACCGCTGCCCTCTGCCCCTCACCTTTCTGGCCAAGTGCTTGAAGTCCTCGGTGTTGCTGATGCGCCCGAGCTTGCAGTCTGGTTTCCGGTACGGGTTCAGGCACTGCACAATGAACTGAGACATCTGGGGGGGCGGGGGGAAATGGGAGAGAGGATGGGCACGGTCAGAGGACAGCAGATACATGTGCTTATGGAGGCAGAGACTGCAGGCTCTACAAAGATCTTGGGGCCGATGGATCAACGGCGTACAGCAGGGGTGTCAAACTAATTCCATCAAGGGCCGAGTGTATGCAGGTTTTTGTTGCAACCAATGCACTACACCAGGTGATTTCACTAATTAGCTTCCTTCTTCAACCAAGGAGGAGAACTAATTCACCTGGTGTTGTGCACTGGTTGCAACAAAAACCTGCATACACTTGGCCCGCGATGGAATGAGTTTGACACCCCTGGTGTACAGTTACCGAGACTAAAGTTTCAGGCTTAAGAACATGCACCAGCACAGGAACATTTACAGATCGAACATGCGACCATGCGACCATGGGACGTTTCCATTTCCATTAATGTGTTTATAACATTGTAAATTGAAACAATATAAAATGGCAACAGTAATCCATTCGTGGTTAATGGTCTTAAAATATTGCACTGGGAGGTGGGAGAGCGGGCCTCACCTCTTTGCGGAACACCTCTTTGCTCTTCTTGGCCAGCTCGCTCGAGGTGTCAGCCTCTGCAGTCTTAGTGGAGAACTGTGGGAGTAGAACGGTGAGAGTGGTCCTTTAGCGACGCATGTAAAGACGTGGAGAACTCGCACTCCTTTTCCCCCACTGTGGAGCTGAACCAGGCTAGCAGAAGCCAGAGCAGGCAAACTACCTTCCCCCTGCATTACTGGCAACCTAAGCCGTAGAGCACGTCACCGTGCCATTGGTTGAAATAGTCTGTACAATTTGATATGATAGCCTGGAACACAGTGGAGAGTTCTCAAAAATGACTAAACTCCAAATGACTCCTGTCTACCTCAGATGATCGGTAGAAGTGGTGTGCTCCTTATATCCCTCCCGATTTAAACTTTGAATAGATTTTTAGAATCGGACAGACACGGAAACAATGTAGTTACACGGCTTGCCAAGTCCGCCCACAGCTCGCTTGTAAGAAAGCCAGTGCCAGCAACCGTACAAGTAATGACTGACCCACGTCAGCTCAGCTCGCTAAGGAAAACCGAAAGCCTGAACTCAGGCCTGGTTAAAGCTCTACAGTGCAAAAGGGATATTTGGCCTGGACACCAATACATGGTTACAGGTTATAAAAGCCAGATGGCCGATTATAGTAATACCATAACCCGCTGTTTAAATATCTCGGACATTTATCTGCCAAGGAAATAGAAGGTGCAGTAGATGCAGCTAAATCTCCAATGATCTAAATATTTTGCATGGGTAATCAACACACGCCAGAGACTGGAAGCCATGCTCTTATACTAATCTGAATATCGTGATTCTTTCAAAATAGGAATTGGAGGCAAGGAAATATACAGTACCGCATCGAGATAATCGAATTTGAGCGTTTCAAATGAGCTGAATCGTGACAAGTGATGCAATTAAAAACGTGCAACACGATGGCATTTCCTTCAACACATTTTCACAAACAAAGACAATCCAAAGCCACAGAGCCACAAAACAGACGCTCTTACCCCAGCAGCCAGAGAGCCTTGCAGAGTCTAAATTGTTAAGGGTAATGGGACCAAAATCAAACTCAGCTGGGACACTGTTATAGGAGGGAGGTATTTACATGGCTATACTGGGATGCAACTTCATTGCTATATTTTCCCAAGCCAGAGATGACCGGTCACTGGTTTGGGAGCCCCGTAAGAGTGGACTACCGTGACCATCGCACAGAGTGGACAGGCGCAGGCTTGACCAAGGCAGCGTGGATCCTTCAGAGCCCTCTGCAAGGCCTGGGAAGAAGCAGCGTACACAAGCTGGGAGACCCCACGGAGAGCGAGACTCCATCCAGGCACATCTGTTAGGGACTGACCATAACCACACTGGCTCTTACATGGAGACAACATTTACTGCCTTAAAAGCAGCAGGCCCCTTTTCTCTCCACCCCAACCTCAAGGCGGATTTATACATCATTGCGCATGTGTCCAAAAGACAAAAGGCTCAGCCTAGACACATTCTCAAACATGAAAACCACAAATAAATGAATGCAGTTTCCAAGGCTGGCTTTCATTATCATCAAAGGAATGACAAAAAAAAAAAAAAAAAAAAATGTTGGAAGTGAAAACAAACCCCAGGACTGGGACAGAGAAGCCACCCCGCCCCCGGTCAGCTGTCTGAGAAAAGAGAGACGGGTATGATGTGGCCTCACTGCAGGAATGTGGGCACGGAGGGGCCGAGCGCTTCTGCCACTTTAGACTATCGACCGCCCCCTTCCCCTCTTGCCTTTAAATGTTATTTTGATATTGTTAAGATGTGACTGGAGTCCAATCGCGAGAACGCCGCTCAATTTAACGCTCCGGAGACGCACGCTCGCGACTGGGACTCGTCGGGTAGACTCTGAAATGTTCAGCATTGTCAATCCCCGTTTTTTTTTTTTTTTTTTTTTTACTCAAGATGAAACGCACAGCTGAAAGTAATTACTTGTGCGAGGCGTCTTTGGCGAGGCCGTAGTGGGAGCTCATGCTGTGTCACAGCGCTCCGCATGCAAGTACAGCATACCAACAGCTAACGCAGCCTAAAAGATGACATCCCATTCAATTCAGTGACAGTAAACTGAACAGTTCGTTGAAACCACAGGCTGCTACATAATCGTATCGCTGTACTGTAATGGGACAAATGAGTGGTATTAATGTTGGATTAAGGAAATAATTGGCCTCTTAAATTAAGGAACGATGCATCGTTGAAATAAGAGTGAATACAGCCACCCATAAAAACGTGGGTTGAATGCATTCCTTTTCTCTCCAATAATAGTCATGAATACAGCTTGTAGCTGTGTTTTCGCCCTTTCAAAACAAATACACAGGTGTGTCTTCTAGACTGAACACTGACAGAAGCCCATGTGTGCAGCAACCATGACCGAAAGGAACAAAACAAAAGGTGGCACGGTTCCCATTTGCCTTTCAAAAATGCTTTCTCACACAAACTCCTCCCTCATCTAGACCAAGCCAATCAGGAGTGAGTGAGAAGTATCACATTTCTTTAACATGGTGAGGTTCAATTGTGGCACAGAGGGTGGAAAATTGAATAGCTGTTGTTGGAAATGTCTCTGCTCAAAGGTTGGTAATAGTATGAAGTATTTGTCTTTGATCTACCCTGAGATTAGCCAGATAAAATATATGCTCCCAGCTTGCTAGAATCCCAAAATAGCCGTTTGCTAGACGGTTCACCCTGGCAGTGTTAAAACTCTCCATTTGCCAAAGCAGTGATGCACTGTCAAGATAAGCGCTTTTGCGGTTCTTGCTGAACCGGAAGACAGCAAACCATTTACAGCCAGCAATGTTGAACTTTAAGGAAAGTGGCCATTTTAAGTCGAACAAGGTAACATACAGGTAACTCCCAAAATAAAGGAAACGCCAACATAAAGTGTCTTAATAGGGTGTTGGGCCACCACGAGCCGCCAGAACAGCTTCAATGCCCCTTGGCATAGATTCTACAAGTGTCTGGAACTCTATTGGAGGGATGCAACGTCATTTGTTCATGAGAAGTTCCATAATTTGGTGTTTTGTTTATTGTGATGGAAAACACTGGAACGTAGAATATATAATATATATATATATATATATATATATAGAATATATATATATATATATATATATATATACATATATAAGGTATATGGTTTACATTGTTTTCATGCACGCTGAATCATTCAGTGACCACTCTGTGGATGGGGCCATTGTCATCTTGGAAAAGACCACACCCATCAGGCTAGAAATGCTTCACCATAGCATGAAGGTGATCACTCAGAATAGCTTTGTATTTATTGGTGTTTACCTTACCATCTAAGGGGTTGAGTGGACCCAAACCATGCCAGGAAAATGTACCCCACACCATAACAGAGCTGCCAGAACCCTACACCGTGGGAAACAAGCAATCAGGCCTGTAGGTTTCTTTTGGAGTGTGCCATATATGCACTTATCTGCTTGTTGAGATCATATGATCACATGACTTTTTTCCTGGGTGGCAGTGTAGTATAGTGACTATGGTTACTGGGCTTGCAACTCAGAGGTTGCTGGTTCATTTCCCAGGTGGAGCACTGCTGTTGTACCCTTGAGCAAGGTACTTAAACCTGAATTGCTTCAGTAAAATATCCAGCTGCATAAATGGATTGCATGTAAAGAAATGTAAACTGTGTAAGTTGCTCTGGATAAGAGCATCTGCGAAATGCCTAAAATGTAAATGTAAAATGTTCCACTGGTCAGTAGACCACTGCCTGTATTCTTTGCACCACTTTACTTGCAAATGCGCATGTTTAGGTGTAATAAGGGGTTTATGCACTGCACCCTGACCAAAGCATCCCTCTCTGTGAAGGTCTCAACGGACTGTTCTTCATGAAACCGCCTGCTCATGCTCTCGATATTTGCAGTCAACTGACTCAGAGATATATTAGTCTGTTTTGCATCTCGAACCAAATGCACAGACATCACAGTCAGGGGGTATGCACTCTTGACCACAGTCCCCCCCCCCTAGTTTATGATGTCTTTCCTTCCTACTTCCATGCCAACATCACCTTAACCAGTGTTCCTCCTGAAACATCAGTAAGTTAAGCAGCCTTCGTCACTGAAGCTCTTGCCAAACGTGCTCCAACAATCACCCCTCTTTCAAAGAAGTCACTGAGATCTCTTCTTCTAATCACGGTCACCAAAATAACCGGACCTGCCCAGCATTTGTATACATGACCCTAAGCATGATGGTATGTTAATAGCTTAATTACCTCAGGCACCACACCTGTGTGGAAGCACCTGCTTTCAATATACTTTGCATCCCTCATTTACTCCAGTGTTTGCTTCATTTTGGCAGTTACCTGTATTCATGAGCCAGCTAATGAGACGAACGACAGATTTAAGACTTCATTCTTTAATCAAATTAAGATCAGATATTCTCCAATTGCAAATCAGACCTTTATCCATAGGCTGTCCAACATATTTTTAAAAATATGATCTCTCAATCTAAACAGATTGGCCCTGAATGGCAGCAGGTGTGCCAACTCCACACACAGTTGCCAGCTAGAGCCACATTTCTTATGAGGCTAATAAAAATAGCCTCTCACATGACTCACGGTTCTGCAAGGATGCTTTTGGACAGACAGAAAGAAGAAGAAGAAGAAATACGGAGTGCACAAAGTTCAGCTGTGCACGATGCAAATCTAACTTGGCCAGGTACCATCTAAAAGGCCCTTGGCCAGCTTGAGTACAAACCAGCATCCAGAGCGCCCAACAAGGAGCTGCAACAAGCTCTTTCTGTGAGGTTACCGCTGTTTTCCCTCGTCTGGCATTCCTCCGTTTTTTGCTTTACATAACTCTTTTCTTTGTACGACTGCCTACATTCCCTGAAGGACAGACTGCACCGTCAACCAGCCCACAGATAGTGAACAAAAATAAGCGTACACGGGAAAAGAACGTGTTGTGAGAGTGGTGGATCACCGTGGCCCAAAATAGGCCACTAAATCAGTTATTCAATAGGACTCTGACATTGACTGAGACTAACAGGACCCAGAATCGGAGGGGGACTCCTTGCCAGTTTCTAATACATTTCCCATTTCTCAAACCGTTGTGCGGAATCTTTATGCGATCCAGCTGATGGGGCCAGCGATAAGGACCTTTGCAGGAGCTACATGGATGGATTTCACTAAAGAAATGCCTTTCCATTGATGAAATTCCTCTGAGCTCAGTGGCAGGAGCTCTCAGAAGCTTCTCGTCGGAGAAAGCAATAACGCAGCTCTGGGAAATGGCTATCCATACACTGCAGTTCAAAAAAGACCACAAAAGTCTAAAAGATATTAGAGAAATTCCTCTTTTCTTGAAAAGGAGAATCCTTCTGACAGTATTAATACAGATTTTGATCAAACTGAAATGAACATAAGAACACATAATGACGATAAACAATTATTTGCCTTTCATGGCATCGCGGTTCAGTTGTGGTGGGGGGTCTCCAGAATATTATGCCAAATAGGCCATCAATAACAAGGCCATCAATAATTGCTAGCTGTGTCACACTGAGCCATTTATACTCAGCCATGTTGGCAGAATGACCTCTGACACAGTACCCCACTGAGCATGTGCAGCCTTTAACCTCTGACCCAGGCACCAGGCCTAGCCCAATAGGGTGGGGCGGGTTGGATTTCACAGCTGCTGACACTTCAGAAGGCCCACTATTCACTAATGTCAAAACGCCTTTACATCCAGCACCTTCAGATGCCACCAGCAGATCAAAGAGATGGGGAAAAGAGACTGGTTGTGTTATTCTGCCGTGATAAGACAATATCCCCAGGTCTGTGAAAACCCAAGACACTCAATTCAACAATTAAAACCCTTTGAGTTCCATATTTTCAAGAGTATGAGAGAGCATTTCATGTGGACACAGTGCAGACCATGTCCGGGGGATTACGGCTTGAATGACCACAAGGACAAGGACCAAAGAGAGGCTGTTCATGGGGTCAAAGGTTACCTTGGAGGGGTTTTCGTCATAAGTTGGTGTCCCAAGATCCATCTCAGCTTCATGATCTACGCTGGCATTGTCACTGCTCCCGTCCCAGCATGGAGGGTCCCACTGTGTTTGCCTGACGGAGTGGAAAGAGGTTAAAACATAATATAGGACAAACTGCTACTACTAGTACAACATGTGTGTACATGTGTGCCCGTGTGTCTTAAAGCCATGAAATGGAATGAAAGCCAATTTGTAGTCAGCGAGTGGGCACTGGACAGAGAAGGAGAGGGATTTGTGGTCTTGACTGATAGTGAGATGTAGCAGGGAGCAGAGTTCAGGTCCTGACACCTCCAGCTCTGTGTGCTTGCAGCGGGGGACC
The DNA here is from genome assembly GCA_029706075.1 of Aldrovandia affinis. NCBI lineage: Eukaryota > Metazoa > Chordata > Actinopteri > Notacanthiformes > Halosauridae > Aldrovandia > Aldrovandia affinis. The sequence continues at coordinate 5,663,895 of JAINUG010000008.1, read as the reverse complement.
TCTGCCCTACACTCCCCTGTGTATTTGGGACACGCTGCAGGTCCCTCTGCTGGGCACGGGGCCTACCTGGTGATGACGTGGTAGTAGTAAATCTTGCCCTCGGGGTCGCGCGCCACCTTCCAGCTGGGCGGCAAGACGATGGTTTTGGGTTTGGGGGGTGAGGGAGGGGGCAGGTCCATTAAGCTGTTGGGGACCATCATTTCCTGCAGATTGACACACAGATAGGGGACTACACGTTAAATAGTTCAAATAAAACTAAAATGGAATGACAATTGGTGTGCGAGACATTTTAAACAGCTGACGTGGAAAACGGAGTGAGGAACAGTAACTGCCAGGGGACAGATATGGGTGATTAAAATCTTCCAAATGAGGCTTGAGTAAAAGTGGGGGAAAAGCAGAACTTTGAAGAGCAGTGTCTTCAGATCTAACGTTAGCTGGCAAATCGCTGTGCCCACAGGGAATGGGAGAATGAGATACGGGACAGGGGAAAGATGGAAGGGATAGTCTGTCAGCAGATAATGACCTCAGTGGACATGAGGGAGAGCAGGAAGTAATGAAGGGTAGAACGAAAAGGTGGGTCAAAGATGAAATGAAACGGTGTGCTGAGGATCTGAGAGCTAGAACAAAGCACTGGAAGAGATGTGGAGCAAGAAAACAACACTGATCAAAGGAATGCCCTAAAAGAAGCAATGCAAAGTCAAACAGCATAATTCAGAACCAGCTGAAAAGAGCTCAAGTCAACTCAACACTGACGGTGCATGGCCAGCTCCAGGGGATTGGAGCACTCTGGCGCCATCGTGTGGCAACCGGTGGTAGTGTAAAAGCACTCTACCTGCTGAACAGTCTGTGCTGTTACGATGGTGGTGACGGTGCCTGCTTGCTGCAGCACCACCCCCTGCTGGTGTCCGGCGTACACCTGCTGGCCCTGCAGGTAACCCGCTGCAGGCTCGGCGTAGGTCTACAGAGGAACAGCAGAGGGGGCCACTGAGTCTCAACTTATAGGCAAGCCCTTAACCGCACGGTATATTTTAGCCTGTTTTGACAACACATGAGTTCTCATTAAAAATCATTAAACATCAAGGCATTATGGCAGCCCTTCCCCTACCATACTCAGCACAGCAAATATTCCACAGCCCCATAAAAACCCAAATGCACAACGCCCACCATTAATTATAAACAAATTATAAAAAACTATAACAAAACAAAAAAATAAATAATAATAATACATAATAATAAAACTAAATAATATTTTAAACATTCAGACTCTTTTGATTACCTGACTAAAATAACAAACAAATAACTGAGCACATTTAAAGGCCAATTCATTTTTTAAACATGAATTGATCCAGTTAAAAAAATGTCAAACCCTAATATGAACTTTTGGATTTATAATCGACAGTGGCAGTGTGGTATAATGGTTAGGGAACTGGGCTTGTAATGTTAAGGTTGCAGGTTCAATCCCCAGGTGGGACACTGCCGTTGTACCCTTGAGCAAGGTACTTAACCTGAATTGCTTCAGTTAATATCCAACTGTGTAAATGGATAAATTGATTGTATAGAAATGTAAACTGTAAGTCGCTCTGGATAAGAGCGTCTGCTAAATGCCTGTAATGTAATTTAATGTAATGTAAAAAATGAAATTTTCATATAAAACTAGAGATGCACCGATTGCGATTTTCTTGGCGATTCGATTTCCCATTTTTTATTAGTCTGACTTGCGATACCGATTTTGGCGATTCGATTTTTTCCTAAAAACAATAATTGACAACTTACACAAATATTTTTGTAACTTTGCTTTAATAGAAAATTAAGATTGACAATTCTGAGGTAGGTCTCACTAAAACACATTTCAAAATTAAAAAAGTGTTCCAGGTTACTGGACAGAGCTTTTCTTTTTTTGTGCAAATTAAATTCAATGATGAATAAAAGAGAATCCAGTGCACAGCTAGCTACTATGCACATTTACTTTTCCAAAAGAAAACAGGTGCAACATCAAAATACAAATTAAAATAAATAAAATATAGCCTACATTTTGTTCTTTCCTCCTCCCCATATTTTAGTTCGAACCTATGATGCGCTAGACTAATTTGTTTGCTAGAGGTGGATTAGAGTAGATCCCAATTCTATATAGTGCAATGGAAAACACTTGTAGCGATATAAGGGCGGATGTTTCAGTTGCGGAGCTTGTCAAAGGCATTGAAACAAGCCGCTCTTCAGCAGAATTTCGTTATTTGCGTGAGTCAGGTAGCCTAACGACTACGACTTTAACTAGCTTCAAAGCCTAGATAAAAATGTTTCAAACTAGGAGTAATTGGAAAAGAGGCGTACTGTTTCTGAGTTTGTTTGATAGTGGAAACGCACAGCTGGTACCTTCATGCACAACACAGTTAATACACCATTTGTGGTTTAGCTAGAAATCGTTAGATGAATTTATCATTAGGTCTAATAAGTTCGATTTGTATGAGTGAATAGCACTGTTTCATAACGTCACTCATTAGCGAACATAATGATTTCAGTGCAATTCAGTGCTTCAGCAGGGCATTATTACGTCAAGTTTATGCACTACCACCATGTTCTATTAATGGAAAATGGTTCAGAGGAACCGAACTAGCGCAACGAAGTTAATTATTAATTAACCCCGGTACCTACGGTACTGTAGAAAAACGAGTACCCTCACATTTTCAGAATTTTGGCATCGACTTGGTACCTGGGTGATGATTTTTCAAGTGTCTGATTAGGTTGGTCGTTCGAGCGTTTTCGAGGTTGTTCCTCCGCGGCTTATTTTCGATTGACATGTATGACAAACTGCAAGCTTTAAGTCGTCTTCACTGACTGTGAAAAACGCCCATACTGAGGACATGTTGAGGCGTGTTCAGCCCTGCGCTCATCTGATCTGTCTGCATTGGCTCACGGGTGCGCGCACGTCACGTGAAAAACCGGCGCACAGAATCGGCTATGTGGAGTGATCGGGATCAAGTCACCGATTGAGGCCGATCAGCTGAAAATCGGCCATTTCCGGTCAGAGGCCGATCGATCGGTGCATCTATATATAAAACATGAGGAAAATATGACAGTACCATGTAAGAGGAGACTACATCACACTGCCATGAAGACTTCCAGTTAAGCATGCCTCATTTGACTGATCTCTCCTCAAAATGAAGGACTGTATGAGAACTCAGCACTATGGTGGAGACTCGACCAGACCGCAAATGTGTATTGTTACTGTAAGTGATCTAAATAATACCCTTTCCATTGTTATTTTCAAATTATATTAGACATATGCAAACTCGCACTGGAACCAACAGAAACTACATTAGCTAGAAATGTATGATTTGAATAATTTGAAATTCAAATATTCTACGGCTACCAATACCAAATATTTAAATAATCCAGCCCTACTTTTTCACCCACCAAGCACTACATATAGCTCTGCTTTGTTCTGTGTAAATGATGACTCACTGCAAAGAGTTCTTTCACACCGGATGGTTAGGTCTCCATTCACAAATATTGGCAAGAAAGACTACTGTGAATTGTTGCCATTCTTTTTAACAAGCATTTGAACACTGATCCAAATCGACGAGTGATCCTAAAGATTAAATGTTTGGCCTTGTCCCGCACCATTAGCCTGCTGGGATCAGACCCCTGCTAGAGAACAGACGGGTGGGAGCTGCGCTGCGCTCACCTGAATGACGGGGGTGCTGGCTTGCGGGTAAGCGGCGGGGATGCTGTAGACGGCCTGGCACGGCTGGGCCTGGTAGTAGATGGCGGCCTGCGGCTGGCCCGCGGGGGCGGCGGGGTACTGCTGGGCGGGCGGGGCCTGCACGCTAAGGGCCTGCTGTACGGCCGGGTCCCACAGGGGGGCGTAGCCCTGCTGCCCCTGCACCTGCACCTGCACGCCGGCCGCCTGCACCGGCATGGAGAGGACGGCCACCGAGGGGTCCTGGGCCGGCACGCCGGGCTGCACGTACTGCGGCGTGCCGCCGGGGGGCATCTCCAGGGGCGCCGCCAGGTGCTGGAGCCCGGGGACGGGCGGGGCCTGCGCGGTGGGCGAGGGCGAGGCCAGGCCCAGGTCGGGGAGCAGCGGCTGGGGGGGCGGGGTCTGCTCGTAGGGCAGGGCGGCCCCCGGCCCCGGCGCACAGGGGCTCCACGGCCGGGGTGGGCAGCAGGACCTTGCCGGCGTTGGGGTTGGTGGGGTCCACGTAGGTTTGGATGGGGTAGCCCGGCGGGTAGGCCAGGAAGCCGTGGGGGCTGGAGGAGTAGCCCAACGCGTCGTACGCCAGGGTCTGCAGCTGCTGCTGCTTCTGCGCCTCCCGCTGGGCCACCTCCTGCTCAAACAGCTTCCGCCGCTCCTCCGTCGTCAGCTTGTTGCGCTCCTTCGTCCGGCCCTTCTTCTTGCTGCTGTTGGGGTGGTCGTACCTGAGGGCAGGGGCGGAGGTTTTTTTAATTCAGTTTCGCATTTCAGCTCATCAACAAACAAAGGCTTTCATGCTAAAAGGTTCCACTCCGGATTTCCAAGAGAAAAACATACTTTCTCACTTCTGCAGAAAAGCCAGTTGAATTGAAAGGAATCAGGACACTCGTATGCCAATTGTAAACACTTTACTATTTACAGTGAATGTGAACCATTGTGTCCATCCTTCTCAGCTTTTCTCTGATGGAGGCCTACAGTAGGGATGTCTGTAGGGACGTACCGGTTTGACGGTATACCACAGTATACCACGGTGTCAAAATTGGCACAAACTCATACCGTGACATCCTAGCCTACAGCCAAAACAAATGAGGTGCTTAAGATTTGGGGAAAAAAAGGGACTTCCCTGTAATTTACTTGTTTGACGGTATACCACGGTGTCAGAATTGGCACAAACTCGTACCGTGACATCCCTAGCCTACAGCCAAGACAAATGAGGTGTTTAAGATTTTGCCAAAAAAAGGACCTCCCTGTAATTTACTTGACTGTTTGTAAGAACTACTTTCTGGTAACAAATTGTATCCATGAATAAATTAAATACAACTAAAATAGCAGCCACTCTGTCGCTCACCGGTCATCGCTGCGCCGGCTGCTCCTGTCGTAGGCGGAGAGCGGGGGTGAGAGGGAGGCTCGTCGCCGCCGCCGCTCAGTACTGCGCGGTGTCCTCTCCGCATCACGGTCCCGGTCTCGCTCCCTGTCGCGGTCTCGGTCGCGGTCACGGTCACGATCACGGTCACGGTCACGGTCCCGATCTCTGTCCCTGTCCCTGTCGCGGTCACGGTCCCGGTCCCGATCCCTCTCACGCTCACGGCTGCCAGAGGGCGTGCGAGGGGTGAGGGGAGGGTCTCGATCCCGGCTGCGTTCTGCATAGAAGCAAACAGGATGTTATAGCGCATAGAAAATAATGGAGACGCCAGATGAAAAAGGATTTGTGTTCTGAAGTACCTAAATCAAATTTTTTAAAATGGGGTCTACACGTGCATTTCATGTTAACGTCAATACTTATTAACGATAGGTTTCTGCTATAAAAGACATCTTAAAATCTTTAATATGGGAGTTTCTAAACCAACATGAGAGATCCAACAGATTTTGAAAAAGGTCAAATAGGCAAAATGATTTAAGAACATAAGAATACATAATGACGAGAACGGGCCATTCGGCCCATATAGGCTCATCATGTCCTAATCTAAAGAGTGTCTAGTACTGCATCTAGCCTGGACATGAATAGCCCACATGTTTCTGCCTCTACTACCCGACCTGGCAAGCTGTTCGAGGCATTGACAATTTCCTAATATCTGTGCGGAATTTGCCTTTAACTATTTTCCACCTGTGGCCTCGTATTCTGTTGACCCCACTTATCTTTAAAAAATCATTGGTATTTCACTTTGTTAATCCCTTTTAGGAATTTAAAAACCTCAATCAAATCGTCCCTAAGTCTCCGTTTGCTAAGCTTAAATAGATTGAGTGCCTTAAGTCCATCATCATCTTTTACCTTTCATACCAGGTATCAGTTTAGTTGCCCTTCTTTGGACTTTTTCAAGAGCTTCTATATCTTTCTTGTAGTGTGGTGCCAAGAACTGCACACAAGAATTCTAAGTGAGGTCTGACAGCATTATATAACATTAATATAACCTCCTTTGATTTATACTCAATACTTTTTGCTATGTATCCCAGCATCCTGTTGGCTTGGATGTCTTTTTCAAATTGAACACCTAACTTTTCTCGTCCCATAAAATACTCCTGTCTAATGTTTTTATTTCCCACATGCATAACTTTACATTTAGCAATATTGAATGTCATCTGCCCATTTTTGGATTTAGTTTAAATCATCTTGGATTACTTTATGGATTCCAAACTGTTTGCCAAACCCCAAGTTTAGTATCATCTGCAAATGTAACTATTTTGCTACTAACGTCCATATCAAGATCATTTATGTAAATAAGGAAGAGCAGAGGTCCCAGCACCGATCCCTGCGGGACACCACTGCCCACACAACAGAGGTCAGATACGGCCCCACCTACTGTTACTCTTTGTATTCGGCCTTACAGCCAATTATGAACCCACTCTGAAACCACTCAGTCCAAATATATAATATCATATCATAAGCCTGGTTCAGGTCAACACACTTTGTAGCCTCTTCAAAAAAGTCCAGGAGGTTTGTTAGGCATGACCTCCCTTTGAGAAAACCATGTTGGCCCTTAAAATACTATTACTTTTCAAGAATGATTCCAACTTATCCCTAATAATACATTCCAGCATTTTACATGCGATGCAAGTTAAACTGACAGGTCCCCCTTCTTATATATTGGAATTATACTACCCTGCTTCCAGTCATCTGGTATTTCTCCAGTGATTATGGATTGAATGAAAATATCTGTCAATGGTTTATATATAATTTCCCCAAGTTCTTTGAGTACTCTGGGATATATGCCATCCGGGCCTGCTGCCTTATCAGTCTTAAGTTTTTGTAGTACTTCTACGTCCCTTATCTCAAAGTCCTCCAAAACATTCTGTACCTTGTCTATACATTTAGGCATATTTATAACCTCTTCTCTAGTAAAGCTCTCAACAAAGTAACTGTTGTGTGTTAGCAATATCCTTACTATTATAAACCAAAATTCCTTCCTTATTCTTAATGCACTTAACCTCATTCTTCCATTCCTTTTTCTACTACAATATAGAAAGTTTTACTGTTCAGTGGAACAGTGTCGAAAATCATGAAGGCATACACCAAACAAAGAAAACTGCATCAGGAAAGAGGAACAGTGGTTGCCAGTCAAAGCTCACCAATGGGTTAGATGGATACTTAACAGGATAGTTGCTAAAAACCACGGGCTCAAAAACTACCTCGGAAATGTATCTACACCTCCGGGACCCAGTCTCAACAAGAACTGTACGTTGTGAGCTTCACAAAGTTGATATTTATGGTTGCCATTCGGAAACCGCTTATAACCAAGGCGTAACACCTGGACGTCCGAGCAGTGGGAGAAAGTAAGTATGGTCTGATGAGTCATCTTTTACCAATTTCCCTACATCTGGACAGGTTTATGTTGGGGAAAAGTCAAAGGAAGCCTCCAAGCCACATTGCTTATTCCCAATTCTTAAAAATTGTGGTGGATCTGTTCTGGTATGGACAGCCATCTCATAGGAATCAACATTGGTGCGAACATTGTTTCCTCAAGATGTTCCTATATTCCAAGATGATAACACCATGTGGAAGGCGTCGGTTTGAGGGGGGGATTATTAACGGCCACGCCTACTGGCAGGGCAGCTAGAACACACAGCTGTGCAGAATTAACTGCGGTGTGGTTAAAAGCGGCTGTTTTTCTTAGTAGGTGGCTGAAACAAGGAAGCTGAATGCTGGCTGAGAGAGAACAGAGAAAACCCATCCGACAACGCTCAGAAATTAAGTGGAAGTCTGTCTGTGTATATTTAATTTATAGTGTTTGAAAGGTACTTTTTATTTTAGTTTGTTCTTTTACTTTATTGATTTTAGCCAAAAACCTGCGAGGGGGACAGCCAAAGTTTTTTGTTTATCTTGCATCGCACTGTTTCTCTCTCTCTCTCTCTCTCTCTCTCTCTCTCTCTCTCTGGAAATAATAAAAATCTGATCCGCAGACCAAATAACCAAATCCCTGTGTCCAGTCGCTGTTCCACTCCGGGGTGTGTCACACAACGTGTGACACGCCCCCATACACACCACTAAACAAATTCAAGAGTGGTTTCAAACAAGGATGAAGTCAAACAACCTTCCATGGCCTCCCCAATCACTTAAATCACCTAAATATCATTTAACTTTTATATTAAGTTCTGGAATGTTAAATAGATTTCCACCACTTTCATCTCTATGGAAGAACTGGAAGCTTTCATTCTTGAAGAATGGCAGAATATCCCATATAAACTGTTCAAAACTTGTATAACAGCATTCCAAGAAGGACTAAAGCTGTTCTAAAGGCAAAGGGCAACCCAACTCCAATTCATAATTCATACATTTTCATATATTGTTTGGGGTTTCTATTATTTTGTCTACCCCCCGTATATACACATATAGGACAGTTACCTAACAGGATGTTTCAAAGGACAGAACAAACAATACATTCAAAAGGTCTATCAAGGTACTCGGAACAAAGTCATTTAACCTGGATAGCTTTAGCAAACAGACCAAGGACAATATAAATGGACACTCTGAAGGAAAAGGCGGCAGATAAGGGCACCTGCTGAGCAGAAACATGAATAAATAAATGACATCATTACTATCGCAGCTATGGTTTTAAATAAAAGTGTCCCAAGACGTGGCCCAGAAAACTGCTCAGGCACGTCACGGTGAGAAAGTGATGCGAGACGCAGAAACTCCTACCGCTGGGCTCCTTCTCAACCTGGCTCTTCTTCGGGATCCTGTACACCTCCTGAAGAAAAACAGAGGAGAGTTCTCACCCACGTACTCGGCACCGCATGAAAGACTCTCCGGTGCCACAGGAAATGCACTCAGCACTATACTCCATCCTTGTGAATCTTCATGTGTGTGTGTGCCTCCGTCAGTGAGTTTCCATTAGCCGGCAAATATTGCAGCAACAAGCTGCAACCTGTTCTATTTTTGTGTGCTTGAGAGACAACTGCCTGTTCAAATAACTTTCATGTTTTACATTACATTACAGGCATTTAGCAGACGCTCTTATCCAGAGCAACTTACAGTTTACATTTCTTTACAATCCATTTATACAGCTGGATATTAACTGAAGCAATTCAGGTTAAGTACCTTGCTCAAGGGTACAACGGCAGTGTCCCACCTGGGGATTGAACCTGCAATCTTAACGTTGCAAGCCCAGTTTCCTAACCATTATACCACACTGCCGCAATTCTGTGGACCATTTTTTTCCGTTTGATCGATACTGAGTCTTACTGGTCAAGTTGACCGGCACTATTTATCTTTAGCCTAAACTCTGGTGAGTGTTTGTGCAGTCAGAGGTCCTGAGGGAGCGTTGTGGGTGGGTATGTGAGAGGTCACCATGCTTTGAGGAGGTGAGGTGAGGTATGTAAATGCTAGTGTGTCAAAGGTGAGTGTGCACATGCACATGAGAGACCCTGAATGGATGGAGAGCAGCCCAACCTTTAAATCCTTCCAGTTGTCCAGCAGTCGTGCGGCCATGTCAGCGATGTCCACTGCGCGGAGTGGCGGCTCCTGGCTCCTTTCACTCTCCACGTCTGATACGCCCTCCTCCTCATCCTGTGATGGAGTCCCCACGGCGACAGGATCTGTTGGGGTGACGGCGGTCCCCGTGACGACGGTCTCCACGCTGGACTCACACGCCACTGTCTCCATTGATGCAGGCGGTTCTTGGACAGACGTGGCCTCCTCTGTAGACGGACCCTCCTCTGCATTTACCAGCTCCTCCATGGCCTGCTCTACACCTGCAGAGTCTGCCATCATTTCCTCTACACCCACAGACTCCTCCGCCTGGGCCTCCTCCGCCGTGGCCTCCTCGGCCTCCTCCGCCTTGGCCTCCTCCATCCCGGGAGATTCCTCGCCATGCGTGGCCTGAGGTGGCTGTTCTGTCTGAGACGCCTGTCCATCTGTCTCCATTTCCATTTCTGTGGTTACATCCAGCAACCCCCGGCCTCCACCTTGTTCTCCTTCTCCATCTCCACCCCTTCCGTCTCTTCCGTCTCCTGCCCCACTTCACCCCCACCCTGGCTGAGGTGAACCTCAGCCTCCTGGCCCTCTGTCCTCTCCCCCTCCACCTCTCTGCTCTCTGATTCGGCCTCAGGGGCGCCCTCTGTGGGCTCCGCCAGCTCCTGCTTCTCCACCGCTTCTGCTGGTGCTGCTGCAGGCTCCTCCTGCCCAGGCAGGCTGCCCTCTGCAGGTTCGGCCTGCGAAGTGTCGTCCTCCTCCTCCTCCTCCTCATCTTCTTCCTCCTCGTCCTCCTTGCCGTCGGAGACTTTGCTGGCGTCAGAGAGTGCGCTGTCCAAGCTGTTCTCGCTAATGATCTTCAGGCGGCGGTACACGGCCCGTTTGGGCGTGTCGCCGTCCAGCTCCTGACCCGGCTTGACGGGGGGCCCATCGGGGGTGTTGAGGGGCGTCTGGGCACGGGACGTGTTCTCACTGGAGTACCCGTCCTGCTCAATGGGCGGTGGCAGGGCCTGGTTTTGGGCCCAGCGTTGGATGAAGTGCAGCACCCTACTCTCCTCCAGCATGTTCTTGGTGGAGATAGGCAGAACTGCTAGACTCTTCATAATCTGTGTAGACAAACAAGTTTGCATGTGAGAAGGGATTCTGTAGTTGTGTTGTCAAAACTGCAGAAAACACACTGCGCTAGTGCCAAGAGGTGATCTTGGTGGCCACAAAGGAAAGTTGTTTGCGTCAGGTGACAATGGGCGAAACTACCACTTCGCCAGGTTATTTTCTTAAACATACCACTGTTAACGACACTGATCCTATGCCATGAAACTGCCAACTTCAGCGGTAGAAACTTTATCAGCTGGATGAACGAGATTGCCAATGGGCTTTGGGCTGGGCTGAAAACAGAGCTCTTTATGTTGCTTCATTTCTATGTATACAACTAACAGTAACAAAGTGTGGGAATTGAATGCTGGATTCTGCATATTACTGAATAATTAAATCATTTTAAATGCATTTGTTATAATTTACTGTGTGCTTCATCACAGTATCACTTTCCATGTCTGAGCTGGGTGTATCATCCCATCTCTACGAGGCCGTATTCCAAATATAAAAAGTTTTTAAGGAGGAATAAGTGGAATGTTTCTTTTAAATTCTGGTTAAAAGAAGAACATTAACAATGTCAACAACATAACTGAGGAATTCACAGCCGATTCTGATTATCTTAATGCGCAGGTGAGGGTACATTGCAAGGATCTCTGGATACAACCACTTCACAGTCCTTATCCTAATTGTGCAAGCAACTTGCAAGCGCAACTGACAGGTTGAAACAAATACCTTTTTTGAATGGCAGCTGCAATTAAAGCCAAATATTTCTGGTTGAAGCTGTGCCTCATTTTGACACGAGTCTCAAATATCAACTTCTTGTCTGCTGTTGTTTTGACCAAGGGAGTAAAATAAACATATTATTTAACTGCTCGATTAATATGTGAACAAAAGCTTATTCCAATACTGTCCATTTATCCATTTGTATGGATAACGCCTCCAAATAATGCATTCAGTCTTGCCTAGCTACGAGTCTGCTCTCTGGGCATGAAAATAACTGAATGTTATTAACATGCCGGTGAAAGCATACAGTAGCATGCATTGTACTTGTGAGAGAGCAGTGTGGGAAAATAATCCCAACACTGTATGCTACATGATAGGGGCTGGTTTGTGTCTGAGGGGAGAAGGGGGGTGCAACACTCATTTGTTTCCTCCCCATGCCTCCTCACCTCCAGCTGCAGCTTGATGTTGTTGCCCTTGGCCTCAGACAGCTCCACCATGAAGATCCAGAGCAGCGACAGGCCATGGTGATCCAGGAACTGCTTCAGGCAAGCAGGATTCTGGGTATTCTGTTCAGGGACATCACAAAGTCACACACAAGCATATGTGTTGAGCGCTTTACGTTCAAAGTATCTGAAATCGCTCAACGGTGAGGGGGTGAATTTCCTCTACTGTCACCCGTGTGTGGCACTCAAAATGGAGTCTGTGACACGGCCGTTGACATCACGATAGGCTGATTGACAGTCATTTCCATGGCAGAGGATGATTCACTTGTGCAGCATGTGGCTTCAGTCACCAATATTAATATCCAATGCCTAGAATTCACTGATGTCCATATGATGTGTTACAGGCCACTGATGAAAGCATCAGCACAAAATGGTCCAATCTTTCATGTTATGTTCATTGTTTGTTCGAGAACGTGTGCTGCATCCCAGCATTATTTCACTGTGAACTCCTGAGCGTTTCAGTATTCTGCTCTGACTGGTTTTATTCATTTTATGTGGAACAGTAATTTTCACACCTCTTTCAAGTGCATGTTTAATTCCCCCAGTAACCATTCAACATTGGGGGGACCAAATCAATTTATTTATATTTTTTATATCAGCTAGGCTATATATTGGGGGACATTTTGTTTAATATTGGGGGATTTTATATATTTCCCTTGCCCCCAATGTAAAATGGTACCAAATGTGAAAAAGTTTCATCACTTTCTGATGAATAGTGTCGGATGCAAATGAAAACTGCAGTCTCGGGGTCCCAAGCGGCTAAGGTGGAAAAGGTGCTGCTGTCTGGAAGCTATAATCACAGATTCAATCCTCTGCTATGTCATTAACCTTTGCCGGGGGTCTGCAGTGGTGTGTAAAAGTAATGTGGTGTGCCAGACTGTAAAAGAGTCACAAGCTTGTGGGTGAGGGTATCAGAGAACTTCCCACAAAGAAATATTACCACAAAAGGTTAGGGGTCATACACATGGCATTTAACCTTTTCTAACCCATTATTATTATTATCATCTTTCCAATATATGAATAGACTATCATCTCAGAACAGATCAGAGATTTACGTTTAAATGAGGAGGATAGGCAAACTGACCTGGATGAGTTTGAGGCAGGTGAGTTTCTGCTCCATGGTCTCCACTCGAACCATGAGCCGACAGAGCGAGACCACCTGCTTCTCGTCGGAAAGACCATCCCCATTCTCCAGCAACGCCTCCAGCTCCTCATCCACCTACAGGGGGCGGTAGCAAGCAGTCAGGCAGAGGGTTCACTTGTGACACAAAACATCTGGGCACAGTGCACACAACTGCACTCATAACTGCACATACAAAGGTCCCTCTGCTTTCAGTTTACAAGCTATAATGCAAAATGAGAACCTTTTACAAGAGAATTTTGCATTCAATCACCGACCAACTAGGGACTTCTGCATCTCTTCACTTAATCGCGGTGGAAATGGACACCCCGTGTTCAGCAAAGTGGAAAACATTTTATCAGAACAATTTCTCCATGAATTTAAAAGTGTTATTTGTGGAATTACACTGGGACTGCTGGAAGTCTCAAAGCAATTAGCCTGAAGCATACCAAGAGCTGACCCAATTCAACTAGGAGACTGCCTCCTTATTACTTCAGATAGCACAGTCCATCTTACCCCAAACATGCCAGATATTTGCTCCGAACACACAAAATGAAAAATTCAAACTGCCACATAAAACGGCTGACAATATAACTCAATCAATCAATCGATCTTTACATGAACAGATTGTGTGAGCTGATAAATCATTCTGCAAAGTGTGATATTAATTACCCTGCAAAAACAAGCTTGAGTAAACAATTACAACATCACTCCCTTGGACCTGAATAGAAATCACACTCTGCAGAATGATCTTCCCTCCTGTCGTGTCAACAGGACACCAGTTCTCCCTAGATTACATACATTACATTTTAAGCATTTAGCAGACGCTCTTATCCGGAGCGACTTACAAGATGTGCATTAATACATGGTAGGAACAATCATAGTTCGCGCAAGAGATCAGTGCAGTAATACATTGATAAACATTGTAGGCAGCTGAATACCATACCTGTAACACTAGGAAGAAAAGGTTAGTAATTTTCTTTTCTTTTTATGAGGAGTAAGCAGGGATACAAATATTCATAAATATGTCTTAAATTTATTTTTCAGCATTAAACCCAAAAGAGGGCTAATAAATCAATGTTAGTCATGCACAACCATAGAAACGTATGGTACTTAAAGCTGTGCTCTGTATCCAACATTGCCATAGTCTAATCATCATCAACGACTACAAATGTACAGGGGTACACAAAACAATGGAAATGGCAAATAGGACTCTTATTTTGAAGAAACTAAAATGCAATTAAAAATGGGTTTACATATACGTTTCATATTAGTATCATATTAGCTAAAAGACATTTTAAAATCAGCACTTTAATATGGGGGTTTCTGAAACAACATGAGAGATCTGACAGATTTCTGACAAATTTGCCTGAAAGAGTCTCGCAAACAAATTTAATGAGTCAAGCCTGAATTGCATCAGGAAAAAGGAACCCGGGGCCTCCCGCGTGGTCCAGTGGTTACAACGTGAACGGCAAAATTATTTAATGACTCACCAGGGGCGGCGAAGGGAGGGGGAGGGGAGCCGACGTGTTGAAAAAGAGTCCCTGTATACCGGGTTACGGGCATACACCAAACAAAGAAAAAAAATAGCGGGTCTAATTGCAAATTGGGAAAAATGGAAAAATCAGAAACAAAATTTTAAATAAAAAAATAATAAAAAAATAAAAAAAAAGGAAAAAGGAACCGTAGTGACAAGCTCACTGACCAGGATAAACATCAAAACGTACGTCACGAGTTTCACAAAAATTACATTTATGGTAGGGCTAACATTCGGAAATGACTTGTAACCAAGGCCAATGCACAACAATGCATAACCTGGTGTAATGAGCACAAAACCTGGACTTCTGAGCAGTGGAATAAAGTAATATGGTCTGATGAGTCCTATTTTACTCTTTTTCCTACATCTGGATGGGTTTATATTTGGAGAATGCCAAAGGAATCCTTCAACGCACAATGCCCGTTCCCAAATGTTAAACATGTTGGTGGCTAGGTTATGGTATGAGCAGTCATCTCATGGGAGTCATTGGGTCCAATTACTACTCTGCATGGTAGAATTATGGCAAAAGAATATGAAGTCATTTTAGGTGACCAGGTGCACCCTATGGTTTTCCCATATTCCAAGACTATAATGCCCCCCATTACACACTTCTAAATGGATTGAAGAGTGGTTTCAAACACGTTCCACGACCTTCCCAATCACCAGATCTAAATATCTTTGAACCTTTATAGGAGATTCTGGCTTTATGGGAAGTTCAGGCTAGGTTTCCACCGCCTTCATCTCTCAAGAGCCAGAGGCTTTCCTTTTTGAAGAATGGCCCAATATCCCACGAGAAACAGTTCAAAACTTGTATAGCAGCATTCCAAGGACAACTGAAGCTGTTCTGAAGCCAAAGGCCAGCCCAACATCTTATTAGTGAATATAGTTTGGTGTTTCTATTATTTTGCCTACTCGCTGTACATAAGAGGCACACAAATAGCCAAATAAACTCAAACAAACAAACAAGTATACAAAATACAAACATAAAAATTATCCATAATAGACCAGACTTGTTTCAAGCCAATATGTAAGTGATGTTGATGTCTAACCAATGATGATATTACTCACGAGGAAAACTAGTGTGGTTTGTGCATGTTCATGAGGCATGCAAGTAAATGCTATGGAACTTATATTCTCACATAAGACAGAGAAAACACAGACTGCCTACATGTGAGGAATGTGACCACAATGCCATTAGTACAGAGCCATAAACAGGTGTCAACTTCTGGTGCAGTACGAGGTTGTCCAAAGTAATTTTTCACTTGAAACTTGCCAGAGAATTCATCTTTAATTCTCCACTTAAGGGAGGAAAAGAATACAAATAAAACTCTAGTAGTTTATCAAAGCTCTACAAAACATTGACTCAATACATAGATAGCAGGCAGGCAGACAGACACAGGCAATCGGTAAGGCACACATTCTATGTGCAGGCTGCCCACTGCAGCCTGGGTTTGAGGCCAGACTGGGCCAGATCAGGAACGTTGATTGACTGTTCATCCCAGTGGGAGAGGGGAGGGCACCCACTTAGGTTCACTCATGAGTTCACCCAGTGCAAGCAACTGTGTCAGAGTAACAGTCGATGGTACAGTGAAGTTCTGTCTCAGACAAGGCGGTTCAGTTAGCCTTTGTCACTGACGGTGCTAGAGTTGCAGAGGCAAACTCATAGTATAAGGAAAAGGGATAGCTGACATAGACATGGGTATAGTTGGCCAGCAAACTGGGAGAAAAATCAAAATTATATAAAAACAAAAATAAATATAAGGACATGAAAGGCACAGAGCACCTCCCTCAGCCCCACGCTCACCGTAGTGAGTGCGCTCACAGTGTCCTTCTTTCGCGTGCGCTCTTTCTTCATCTTTCCTCCTGCGGCCCGAATACTGACCCGGTTCTCCCCGCCAAGGAAACCGCGGCAACTGGGCGCCCCACAGAGGCACTTCTGAGCTTCTTTACTGTGGGGCAGAAGGGGAACACATGCATATGAGCCTCAAAGGTAACAACAGGTTGGACACAGGGTTAGTACTCCAGACTCACAGACAAAGAGGATTGTGGATTTGAAACCCTCAATGACTCAAAAACCCCAACTGGCTGGTAGAGGATGCCAAGTCAGGCCTCTTTTTTAGGGAAATATATTGTAATTAATGTCAGACACATGCAAGTGACCTGACCTCGGGCTGCAGACTCAAGACGTGCGCGCAGACACAGCTTACCCATATCTCTGGAACTGGTAGTCGAATGTGAGCTCAGTGCCAGCCGTGACGGTCTTGGAGGTGAAGAAGCCAACCCGAAGCTGACCATTTACTGTCCACTAGAGAAAGAGATAGAGAAAGCACATACATTTAACAACATATTGAACACGCAAGGCATCATGTCCACCACTGGTGATGTGGGCCTCATGCAAAGTGAGGTTTTTCGATGAACAAAGTAATCTACAGTGCTAGTTGTCATAGATTATGTTGCGTCTGTTCTGTGGGGGTGGGTTCGCTCCCACACACACCTTTGGGTCTCACAGTTGGGTTCACAGCTATGGTTCATGAAGCGTGAGCAGTTCCCCTTCAGCGTGGCATCAATGATCTGAATAGAGAGACACAGAAAAGGGAATGTTAGGCATGCCTTTTAATTACTTAGTTACATTTGCTGAATCCACATATGCAGTGTACATTCAAACAGGGAGGGGGAAAGGCACACACAAAAGTTAACTGCAGTCACCACACACATTCCAGGGAACTGTACAGCGACAAAGGGGATGGTCATTTGTAGTCGAGTGTGTTGTAATGAGAACAGTTACAAGTCACCTAGGGAAGTGCTAAGAGAAAGGTAAGTCACACTAAGAATGATAATTTTACACATTAAAAAGAACCATTCACTAGTAGTCCCACCAGAGAACCTTTTTTCTTTCGAAGCACCTGTCAGAAAAGTTCTGATAGTGACCGCTATAATAACATTCAAGGTAATTTTGATCTATATCATTGTGGTGTTACCAGCTCCACTGTAAGTTTTATTTTTATTTTAAATGTGTTAATTTTCCAAGCTTCCTTGTGCATATCTAGGTGCATGATATTATTAACACTAAATGAAACATGTTGGATTTGTTTAATTGGATGGGTTTGGTTTGGGGCATGAAGGAACTTTGATTAGGACTGGGGATATTCGGAAGTAAAAGTTTGACCCATGCAGGACTGAACTACATTTCATTGCTGCCATTTGAACTTTAACCTTGAGACTGGCCTGGCTCTCTGCTCACCTCATTGTTCTTCAGAGCCATGAAGTAGTAGTGGATGTTCTTGCTGCGGGCATAATCTTTCACCCGCGCCTTGAACTCTTTGTGGTCCAAAACCTCCCCACAGTACTCCAGCACAAAGGTGTTCCTACAAAACAGGAGGTGACAGGAGGGTTAGTGTGGCTGAAGTGTAGAGCCACCATTAGGGACCTGAGACCTTCATTACTATAGGGACCTGAAGTCATCATTACTACTATATAAAGTTACAAATATTGATAAGAATTTCCTGAATATTAGTTAGCTATGAACATTTCAAATACTTTTTTTTTGTTTGGAAAAGGCCACATTTTTGTCGTTTTTTTTCTTAAATCTGGACATGGTGGAACTCCACTGTTGTTTGCTTGAGCGGAGTGTTTCACCTGAACTGCTTCAGTGATTATACAGCTGCATGAAAGGACACTGTGCAAACGGGTGAGGGTGCTTACATTTGTACACTGAAGTTATTCCAACTCCCATGCGAACCTGAATCCACAAACCCCCCATTCCTTGCAGCGACAGCAGCGGTGATACTCACGGCGTCAGGTCCTTAGCTGCCCTCAGGCCCCAGCCCTTGCTCTCCGTCAAGATGACCTCAAAGTCTGCATGCTGCTTCATTTGAAAGCGTCGGTTAGAACAGTAACCCCCGTTCACGCATCGTGAGGAGCTGCCGACAGAGACAATGAAAGATGAAACGAGAGGGAGACAAACAAATTTGAATATTGAAAATGAACTTTATTCATAACACGCACGGACGCACACATATCATGGATGCATTTGATGTTTTTCCCAGCTATGTTTCAAGTCTTATGCTAAATTAGAACATTCACCATTCCTGGCTGAACTATAGCACTAGTACAGGAAATCATGGGTGACCAGAAGCTAGCCGGCCCCAATAAGAAAAGAGGGGGCTAAGGATTGGTTGAAATGAATCTCGTAAGAGTCAATCATTTACATTTTAGGCATTCTGCAGACGCTCTTATCCAGAGCGACTTAGTTTGCATTTTCTTTACATACAATCCATTTATACAGCTGGATATTTTACTGAAGCAATTCAGGTTAAGTACCTTGCTCAAGGGTACAACAGCAGTGCCCCACCTGGGAATTGAACCTGCAACCTCTCAGTTACAAGCCCAGTTCCCTCACCATCACACTACACTGCCAGCTCAGTGGCCAATCACATTCGAGCCAATGCTTTTTCTCCCATAAAATGGACAACATAGTGGGCACCATACCCTGTAAGCATAAGCAGCATTTGGCTAGCATTTCTCTCAATAATTTATTTATGCATTTATTTGTTTTGCTTATTTTACTAATCTCAAATGAAATTACACTGAGACACAGAATCAGAACGCCAGGTCTGTGTGGTACAGAATACACTTAATGACATCATCAATGTGTGCTGCAGGCCATGGGACTGACCATTCAATCATCAGTAGGCGGTTGAGGCAGTCCTCCCCACAAGCCGTGGCCCCACGGGATCTCTCCTCACGTGACAACACTGAGCACTCACATTGCATACGCTTGATGTCCCGGTGAGACTTGTTCTTCTTGCTGCTCAGATATAAAAAAATAATTACAGGAAGTAGGAAAATGTACAAAATTCGCTGGGCAGGGCTACAGCAGACGTTTCACCCTGGCTGTTAAGTCTCACGCCTAATCATCCATCCCAGGGACGGAAATAACTTTTTGGGTTTGTGTAGTCATTTTGTAGCACAAGTTATATTTTGAATATAAATTTTCTAAATGCATTTAAATTAACATATTTTTTGAATTCTCAGTAACACAAAAATTATTACATAGAAATGACCCAAAAATGGCAACATTGGAAATATAATAATAAAGCATATCTTGTTTACTCACCGCTCTGTCAGATACAAGTTCTCTTCAATCAGGTCGAAGTAAGGAGGCATCTTTTTGGCCTTCGCCAGATCCTTCCAGGCAATGGGGTCCTGGAAGTTCTGCAGACTGAGCAGAGGTCGCTCAACCACTACAGTTTGGTTTGAGGTCTCCCCAGAGTCTTTTGAGGTCCTGGAACCATCATCTTCTGAAAGGCGCTCCCTCTTGCTGGAAAGCCCTGCTTCTGCCTCGTTCTCGGAGTCTGACTCTAGCTCGGGACGCCTCTTCTTCGGTGGGCCCCTCCCTCTGTGAGGTCTTTGGCCGTCCTCTCCTCTGGCGGTGTCAGGGATGGCTGCACTCTCTGAGGTGACAGTCATGAGACCCCTGCAGTTGCTGCTGATCTCATGGGCTTGGACAAAAGAGGAAGAGGAGGGGGCCGGAGGAGGAAGGTCACAGGACATCGTTGCTGCTCTGCTGTGTGGTGCGGTCTTCCCCCTGCTCTCATCATCGTAATCGTTTGTCAGAGAGTCAGGCTGTACCTGACCTCCTGGCTCGCGATAGTGTGAAGGCACAGGGAGGTAGACAGGTCTGCAGCTTTCAGACACAGTTGGCGGGCTCCAGAAACTGTTGCCTTGACCACACACCTGTGCCATGGCAGGGTTGGCTGATTGGGAAGGCTTCTGAGGCTGGACCCCATAGCTGCTGTCTGGCTGTTGGTAGGTGCTGCTGGGTTGCTCCGGTTGTGTAAAGTCCCATCCCAGGCTGTCAAAGTCATCAGAGCCAGAGAAGTCTGCCTGCTGGTAACGGTACATCCTCTTACGACCATGCCAGCTGTCAGGACCGTCATAGTGCCGTGGGTATGCCGTGTCAGGCTCCCTCCAGGAATCCTGGCTGTGGAAGGTACCAGCATGGCCTAGCATCACCAGGGTCTTTGGTTTCACATGAGTGCCAGGGTTTTGTTCCATGTGCTGCTGGGCGCCAAGACCGCGAGCAGCCTCCAGCTGACTGGTGCTGTCAACCATATTGCTTTGGGACTGATAGGTCGCACTTTGGGGGGCAGCAAAGGGAGAATTTACATTTGTGCAAGCCTCAAGGCTGTGTTGACTGCACTCAGATTGCGGAGCGTGATATCCTCTCCCAGGGAGCATTCTACAGGGACCCTCGCCTCGGTCAGTAACTTGGCTGGTGGGCTCCATCCAGCTGCGCTCCTGCCACTCCACAGGTGGCTGCCCAGGGCTATCACTGTGGATAGAAGATGAATTGAGCCCAGCCCTGGTCTCCAGAGTCAGGGTGGAATTCTTTGGCACAACCACAACAGAAAGCAAACGCTTCTTGGGGATGCTACTGTCATCCGAGTCAGACTCAGACTCCTCCGTGTCGCTCTCTTCGCTGTTGCCTTCAACATCCCGCTCCAAGGACACACTGCTACTGCTACCATGCTTGTTCCTCCATGGGCTGCCTTGCCGTTGGTCACTATTACCCTCCCCTGTCCTCTCCTGAGTCTTGTTGTCATCTCTAACTGCAGATGATTTGTGGTTAGACTTTGGAAGGTGTTTAAAGTTCAGATTAAGGCAGGGTTTGACATCCTCCGCCTCAAGGCTAGTGTCACAAAATTGGGGCTGGGGTGAAATCTTTGATGGATCCATCCGCTCTTGCAGTTTGATTTTATCCTGAAGTCTGAGACAGCCATCCCCTTGCATCCCCATGTCCTCCTTTTTTACAACAACCACAAGCCTTTTAGAAAACGTCTGTGCTTCCATGTTCAAATTAAGCCTGGCTGTTACAGGACTCTGCTCAAGCCTGAAATCTGATTCTTTCTTTAAGCACGTGTCCTCCAAACTACATTCTTTTGAGAAGTCTATACTCCTAACAGAGATTACCTTTTTCACAGGAGGCTTAGTCTCGTTGCAAGGCATTTTGGGAGAGTTTTCATGGTCAGAGTTGTCCTGTCCCACAATGTCCCAGCGAGATTTTTTAACATGAATTGTTTTGGTTTTTAACAACCCAGAGCTTGGTTGTTCGGTCTTGTTACATTTTTCAGGCAGGCCTTCAGCCATGCACTCTGTGACCTTTAAGCTAGATTCACATTGAATGGCATGCAAAAGTTCTACAGGTTTAGTGTTCTTCTGCAAGTGATCTCCATCTGGGAGTTTTTCCACATAAACCATTGTTGCAGGCTGTGACTCATTTAGATTTTGCTCTACTGGAGGGGGATTTTGTTCTAAAATGACCATTTTGTCAATGCTGGACAGACCATCTACACTGGAGCAATTTGATGTGGTGTTTGCCATGTCCTTAGCAATTCTAGTTTCCTGCTGTGCATCAAGTACATTTTGTGACATCTCTGTAACAAGGCTTTCAGAAACAATGTCAATATTTTTCATGGCTGTACTTTCACACAAGACATTGCTCACTGTGGGGATGTCCTTCACTGTGGGGATGTTTGCAGAGAAGCTATTTGCAACTTCAAGGCCATCATCCATCTGACAGCTCAATGCCTGTGATTCTGCGCCACTGTGAGCCAACTGATGTACACCCGCTCCATCTGATCCTTCTGACAAGGCCACACATTCAATGTCATTCAAAGAACCACATAAATTGTGGTCTTTAGGACAAATCTGATGATTGAGCGGAAATGAAGTTGACCTAATATTGGGCTCACAATGGGTGGCAATCACTTGTTCTCCTCCATCTTCTGAGAGCGTTTTGCTCGATACATAGTCCTCTCCTTTATTTTGCTGGTCCCTGAATGCCTCAGAGGAAACACAAGAATCAGGCAAATTGGTGCATTTATCAGGGAGATTTCTATCTTGACACTCACTAGCCTGGAACAAGGGTGTTAAACTTGTATCGGGCAATATTACTTTTTGTGCTGGCATAGATTCCAGCTTTTGGGATTTTGACCTGGAGCGAAGACTGTAGGTGGATGCTGGCTTAGCACCACTGCAGGCAATTGTGTTGGGAGAGTCTGTTTGTTCAGGACCCTGAGACATCAAGCTATCGGTAGAGCAAGATTCAGACACAGTTAAGTGTTGAGTTCCTTTAGTACAGGACATAAAATCACCCCGGTCGCCTTGATTACAGTCCATTTCTTCACTCTGGCTACTATCAGCTAGTTGACATTCCACTTTTTCTGCATTAATTCCGTGAGGGCTAAGTCCATCAGAGTTGGACAATATCTGTATTTTTTCTGGACTGGTCAACTTGTCCTGTGATTGTCTGTCAACTCCTATGAGCTTAAACAAGGGTTTGGAGGGTGACATTTGCTGGGAACTGGAGTCGTCCATTTTTTCAGATGATGTGGTTAATGGCTCTTCTGACACAGAGGAAGGGGATAACCTGTCTGGCGCCTGCAAGTGACACTTCCCTTTCCACTCCTCTTCGGAGTCAGAGCTAGAGGTACTTTTCTGGACAATTTTCTCTGAACTCTGGGAGCTGGTACTAGTTTTGGAAGAGGATTTGTAGCAAGTCTCCTGTTTGGAGAGGGTGCTGAACTTCCTGTGATCTGGTTCTGCTTCTGGGGAACTCTTTCTGATATGCTCAGGTTCCGTGGTCCTTCTGGAATATCGCTCAGACCTTGAGTGTGACTGTGTCCTTTTCTCAGACTCAGAGGAGCGAGAGGACTCCATGGATTTGGAGTCTTTCTCAGATTTAGAGTAAGAAGATGATGATTTAGAGTCTCTGTAAGAGCTAGAATGGGTAGATGACCGGATGGAGTCACTGACTCGGGTGCGAGTCCTACGGTGGTCATCCTCTGAGTCTGAGCTATCGCGGGATTTGCGTTCATTTCGAGAGCGGGATGATCGCCTCTCTCGATGAGGAGAGCTCCTGTACGACCTACGCTCAGACTCACGGTAGTAGGACCGGTCTGATCTCAATGGTCTCTCGCTCCTCGATGACCTCTCGGATCGGGAGTAGGAGGAACTTGTTCTAGAGCCTTTAGATCGAGAACGGGACCGTGACCGGCTCTTTGTCTTCCTCCTCTCTTTGTCCGAACGGGAGGACCGTGAGGATGTGCGCCTTGACTCACGCTCAGACTTTGAATGCCCAGCTAACCTTTCGTCCTTTTCTTCCTTCTCAGCCTTTGCATGAGACAAAGTCTTTTCCAAATCCTCCCCTCTGGAAACACAGCAGTTACTCTTAACATCTTTGCCCCAACCATCCACCCTAGCTGTGCTCTTGAGGTCACCTGACTTGTGGCTGGAAGACGTCCGCACAGAGTCACCATCTGACTCTGAGCCAGGAAGCGTGCTGTCTGACTGAGACTGGCTCTTCCTGTGCTCTGAATTTTCTACATACTCCATAGCTGCAGTTCGGTCCTTGTCTTCTTTCCCAATATGGGAAGTATCGACAGGGCCCTTGACGCAGGTGTCCGGCTTCCCCTCAGGCATTCCTCCCGTGACTGTCTCCTCAGAGGTGCTCTCAGTGACAATGCTGTAGTGGGTCTGGGGTGGTGGGTTCTCTGCTTCTGGTCTGACTATTGGCTTGAGCACAGCCTCCTGCTCTGAGGAAGGAGGATCCCTAAGTGAGTCACAAGCCAGAGGCTCCTTCTCTGCCATCTGCTCCAGACTGGCAGAGACACTGAGAATCTGCTTCTTGAAGTGCATCTTCCCAAGGTCAAGCTTAGCTTTTGGGGGCGAAGGGACTGCAGGTGGGGGTGCCAGGGGTTCTATGACAGGGGAGGGAGGCAGTGGTTCGATTTGTTCATTCCTACTGCTTGTTAGCAGCCCTGTTCTATCCTGTGGGGGTGAGGTGTCAGGATATGGAGGGAACTGGAGATCCCCTACTGTTCTTTCAGGGCTGGGGGGGGCCAGAAACAAGTTCTGTAGAGGTTTCTTGATCTGGCTGAAGCTGAAGGAGACCTTCTGCCTGCCCTGTTCCTCCAGATTCACCTTAGCCTTGGTGCCTTTAGGCAGGAGGCGGCTGGACCCAGCATTTTTAGGTGGCAGGCCTTTGAGCAGGGCGGACTTGGAGAGGCTCTCATTCTTGGCCTGCAGAAGATAACAAAAAAGGTTCCTGTGGTGAATGCACCAAACAACAAAAAAAACCCTGGTCCTGGTTTCCAAGGCATGTTTATAGTTCAATGGGAGAAAAAAAAAGCATATCAGAATCGTATGCTATATGTGTTTTACTGTACGATACTGTTACTTGTAAATTATTTTTCTATATATGCTAATATGTAGAGTAAGAAGGATCCAGATGTCCCCTGAGAACATCCTTGCTTATAGAACAAAAAATAACAATGATAAATAAATGCAGAGATTAATAATAATAATAAATCTGGACTAAATTCAATTATCACTCAATAATTATGGAAGATGAGTCATTTCCTTGAAATGGTAAATAAATCCCCTAACCAACATGCAAAACACTGTAATTCTGCATTAACTCCACATCTGCCACTCTGTCAGAAATTACTTTTAATTAAGAAGTACTCTGTATGACATTAAGAGTGAGGATAGGCAGAACTTACCACGGCATCACCTCCCTCTTCTCTGTGGCCACCCAAGCAGAGCATTCAAGAAAGAAGAAAAGGAGGAGAATAAAAATCAGACACTGTCCAGCCCAAGCTGGGAGTATAAGAATAAGTGATGGGAGTGAAATGCTTTATGAACCCCTAACTGGGTGGAGTTCATCGTAACTCCCTAACTACACTTCAGAGCCACTTTCTCATATGAAATTTCCATCAGTGTGAATGCACAATGAAATGGTCCACTTGTTCCTGTATCGATTCAGAGCAAGCTGGGGGATACACACTGATATTCATAATATCTGGATGGGCTCATAGCAAGACACATAAAATAAGTACCATATACATATCAATTAACATCTGAATCTGAACTGATGGGGGGGGGATTATGAATGGTGGTGATTTATGAATGAAACACTGATCTGAATGATCACATCACTAAGTCCAATCTTCATTCATTGATCATAAGCATGTTCCAAATTGGCTGCCTTCTGTAACCGCGCAGCCTCCAGAGGATGTGCACTTCATAATATGTCACCAACAAGCATTCTTCAAGCATTCTTCTCAGGGCTTAGTGAATGAGGACAGAGTGACCGTGCCTTGTTTTGGTAGACAGAGAAAAGTCTGGATCATTTCACACAAGCTGATTATGACAACACAGGCAGCGTCCACCCATTATGGGTTCATGGAGCCTCATTCAGTTGTAAAAATCACACAAACTGGCAAAGGGAAGCAATACTAGTCTATCTATCACAGCTCAGGTCCAGCTCCATCATTGGCCGAATGCTGCACATGCTTACACAAGAACAACGGACGTTGTGGGCTACACAAATGAGTAGCATGCACTTTTTCTTTCGTTTTTTCTTTCTTTTTTAAACAACTTTACTTTCGGTTATTAAAATAGATTATTAATAAGCAAATAGGAACTTTTCATCATTAAGGACTGCTCATACAATGTAGCCATCAGCTTTCAACAGATCACATTTAAAAGATGATGCACAGTTGTGAATTAATTACACATACATTCTTCTGCAAATGGAGCAACCGGTAGATCCATGTCTCATTCAGTGTGCTTGTGTGAAACATGAGCAAAGAAACTGGGTCTTGTGTTACCTTACTGCGAATTCATCCCTCTTTATATTCTCTTCTATAGTGATTAGAGTAGAAAGGCACCATACAACTACTACACTTTGCCAAAAATATAGCCCGCACCTTTCCAACTGTTTTGTGAAGGGCTTTTTTCCAGTGACCTTTTGGGCAATGCCTAATGGCACCGGCTGGTTTCTAGTGACTGGTCACGCAGAGAAAACAATATTGTGTGCTCTCTGGTAGCTCAGTGAGGCTGCTAGGCAACAACGCTTGCCCCCTGGGATTGACGTTTTTTTTCCTCCTATGACCTTCATTTCTGTACTCTTCTACAATGACAGCAAGGGGGAAGAGGGAGGAGTCCTTTCCCTCCATGCAGAAAGTGACAGAGAATGGGGTAGGAGCGAGAGACTGCACACTGAGCTCTCCCAGGGTTCAGATGAAAGTCACCCAGCCTCTCTCTCTTTCGCTCACACAGCTGCAGTATCAGCAGGTCCTGCCAGGAGGTAATCATGGTGGACAAGATTTCTCGTTTGTCATTCGCATTCAAACCTCCATCTTTGTTGATTGCAATTCCTGTCTGGAACACGCATTTCAATCCCCCTTCCCCCAAAATCAAACCTCAGAATTCTAAAGAAAGGACATTAAAGTCATGCTGACACAACACAGAAGGGGACAGCCTCCTCTGCAGTACCTCACAGCCCACATGAACTGAGTGAATTCAAGACCTTATGAAGCAAAAGCAATGGGGGATTTATATTCACCGGTCCCAAACTGCATTCATTTCCACATAGAAACATCACGGTGCAGATGCTGGATATCTGTTATCACTCGGACTCTAACATTATGGTACATGAAGCATTTTACACACCACCAGTTTTAAATGTTCAATTCATGAGAATAGAACCCCCTTTTGGATATATAAACAAAGCAAAATCTTCCAATCTTGACATTACAGGGCCGTAGGAAAAATGTGTTCATCCAAAAAAGCTAGTATTTCAGGAGTCCATATCAACTTGTGTCCAAAATAAATATCGCATTTAATTGACATTTTGATCCTGAGTTGAACGGTCCAGATTTCATTTGGAATATGATCCATGGTTGGTTGGGAGGTCATGCAAAGACGCAACATCATGGTAGAAAAAATAGTGTAGGGTCACCATTCTTTTAAATTAGTTTTTCTAATTATAATTATTGCCATAAAAAGTAAACCAAAAAATATTGTACTTCCTTGGGATGTAAAACATCCACACACAATTGTAAACATTTAATGGGATAATTTTCAACCATTTAAATGTTTAAATGATAAACAGGAAGTTAAATTCCATATGAAACACAGGTCCTAACACCTATACCTATACACCTAATTGCTATTTCATGTACAAAAAATGTGCTTCAAATGGAAACTCAAAAACAGCAGTACATTAAAGAAATTATGAAAACAAACTCCAGGCACCATTGCAAAACAGTAAGGTAACTGTGATCCACGTGGCTCATCAAAGGGGCTGTTCATGATAGGGCTGCGGTGCATTCAAAGGCACCACAGAACATTTCACAAATGGGCTGATGGGAGGTGTAGTCAGAGCTTTAAATTGGAAAGAAATGAAAGACAACACTTGTGGATGGTTTAGTTTTCCAGTATGTCTACATATGGTCATGGCCCAAAAAATAGGTGTGTCAAATTAATGTTCAAACTATTTTGGGACAATTCTAAATGTTTCCTAAATTGTTTAAATGTTTTAAAGAACACTCTTAATCTGTGGTTGTCCAAATGGTCTACAATTACTTTATAGAAATTAATGTTGCAGGGCTCAAGATATAAAAAATGGGGATACATAAAAATAAAAATACTGACCATTTAGAGACAGGTGATATTTGATATAGACCAAGATTGCAATATAAGACAACCAGTTTATTAGGACATAAACAAGAAATAAGGTGTCATCCAACTGTTTTAAACTGAAGACTCGTGAGGTTTTGAAGCTACACGTCTTTGCTGCAGATACTTTCTACCCTACACAATGAGTTTGCCTGACCCCAATGCTGACCATAACAATTTTTTTCATTCTGATCCAGGATCAGTTGCTATAGTTCATACACCAGTGTACATCAAGCATTGTGTCGCAGAGGCCCTGATAAAGAGATCCTTCAAAGTAGAGCCTAAGAGTTAAAAAAATAAAATAAGGCTACAGTAATGTCAGTAATGATTCCAATTAATATGGGATTCCAACTCTTTAAATTTGTGTATTTTGGGTCTCCTGGGTGGCTCATCCTATTAAGGCACTGTTCTAGTGTGTGGATGAGCCCCACAGTCTGGTATCGAATCCAGACCATGCCAGTACCGACTGTAGCCAGCAGTCCTGCAAGGTGACTCATATTTGGTGGTAGCGTCGCCCAGGGAGGAAGGGATACAGTCGGCCGAGATATCTGTGTCTCGTGGTAAACAAGTGATCCCTGCTGGCCAATCAGGTGACCAGTCTGCTGGGCACAACATTTTTCCTACAACTCATGTCTATGCAAGCTTAACCAGCTTGTAGCCCACGGTGTGAAAAGATCAGCTGACATCACGCGTTTTGGAGGAGACCACATGCTTGTATAAAGTGTTACCCGCATACTTTGGTAAAGCAGATAGTCTTTCCCATGGCAGAATTTATTTGCGCAAAGTAAAAAATATGAAGACAAACATATAAATTAGCAGAACATTGGGGAGGTTACTCCAAATAGGATATGTTAAAAATGTCTATTGCATTATTGGTCATTTGAGCTGCCATTTGGCTAGCTTATCCACATGCCATTTGATGAAAAAATATATACATTTAAAAACCTTTTATTTGAATATTGAAAATTGGAATTGAGATTCAAAATTAGATTTGATATTAGAATATAATGTGATAGCCGTATTAGAGTGCAAATCTTGATTTATGCAAGAAGAGTAAAAGCACCTTTGCTAATCAACAAATATGCAATACTAACACACCTGAAGATCATGTAAAAAAACCTTATAGCTAATTTTACCTGACAGTCTAAATTTCAGCTCGGTTGAGGGTGTGGATTACTGCCATTTCAATGAAGGGGGAAGGACGATTGTGGGTGGATTGCAAACCGCTGACAGAATGGGGTCTCTGGATAACCACTGTATTTTTGCCAAACAGAGCAACTGCAAGCCCCAGACTATTGATAGCACTGGGGAGTAGTGCAGTACAGGAGCCCCTCTAAGCTGCACAACTACTTCCGTTCCGGAACTGGAGCACTGGGATTAGAATTCCTCCGTAGCCTGGCTCAACATTCCGGTGCCCCACACTGAATGAGACGTCACACCAAGCGCCATACTGTGCTGGGAGTGGAAAACAATATCCTGCAGTCACTTTCTCCAGCAGATGAAGCATGCAGTCGGCAGAGTTCTACTGACTCGAGGGCACACCCGGAGGCAAGGGATAATGCTCAGTTTGGGTGGGTGTAAGGAAAATCCCCCCCACTACCCAAAAAATGAAATATAAAAAAAAAAAAAAGCACCAGTCCTGTAAGCCCCAATAAAAAGTATCAATGGGATGTATCTGAAAATATAAGTTAGAATATATTTGGAGTATGCATGCAAGTTTGTACTTAGCACTGCGTGTGCATCTCTGTGTCGTGTATGCGATTGAAGTGTGTGAGCGTGACAGAGAATGAGTGTGTGTGGGTGTGTGAGAGAGAAGAATGGTACCTGATCTCTGTCTCCACAAGTGCATCCATTTAGCGGCAGGGCTGTTGAGCGCAGCCTGGTGGCGCTGCTGGCCTGGAACAAACCAGCTCAGAGCAGTGTGCTCTCCGAGGTGATGTCACACCTGACAGGATTAAAGAAAGACTGCTGTGGTTAAAGACACAGCACTCAGTCCCCTCCCCCACACAAGAAATACACAACGTTTGTTTATCCATGGTACAGGTTTTCCTAGCGAGGAATAATGACACTTTATACCTCAGATAGATAGAAAGGTACATTTACGGCTTGGAATCACATGGAATCAATATGTATTTCTGTTGCTAATAGCTCTAGTCACCCTCTGTGGCAACTTGTTCAGAGCCCCTCAAAGCCTTTGAGAGGGCGAGAAACGTGTAGTTCTAACACTGTATGATGATTCCTTGGATCTAAGTTCTTGAATAGTGTACATAATTAATAATAAATGTGCAGATTGTCTACATTTTCTTTAAAAAAGTATGGACCTTCATAAGACTAACACAGTGCACAATCAAACTCAGAGTATATTTGAAAAGACACTGGCAGTTAAAGTTTTATAAGGCAACAATTTTCTAATTCCTTGAATGAAAATGTTTTACCCAAGGAAATCACCAACATTACTTTTGCCACCTATTGAGATACACTATGTGATAAATTAAACCCTATTTTAGTCACCTTAAACCATAATTTCATGATACATTAGTCAAATATTCACCCGGGCTAGTCCTTGGATCAAGAGTCGTAGTTCATGCTACTGCTGCAAGTGTAAGTATACTCACTCCGAAACAGAAAGCTCAATCCGTGATGCTCACCAACAATTCCATATCTCAAAAATAAACCAAATATGTAACTTATGGTTGGAGCATTTTTTTCCTTCACTCAGCACTACAAACAGTGCTGCAGTCAACATACAAGTTGTAACCAATTACTACAGCTTGATTGCCCTTTAACAGTTCAAGTGGGCATTCTAAGATTCTCCTCACAAAAAATGTAGAATATTAAGCAGCTTCTCTTGCTGGATTTACCTGGCTCTCTGTATTTCAAGTCTAAGCTGGGATCCAACCAATGCTGAGCACAACATGAAATTCACAACACATGTACACAACAGTCCAGTCACAACAAACCCTAAAATGTAGGGGTGCACTGATATATCGGTGGACTATCGGTATAGGCCGATATTTGCCTTGTTGACTACAATCGGCTTATTGGCCGATAAAATCGAATTTACCAATGGCAGTGGCCAGTCTGTGTTGCGTAAATCTGGTCTAAATGTTCAAACTTGAATGGAATGGCAGTATCTTTTATTTACAACTGACTGATTTACTCCTCTGACAATGCTGTGCACGCTAGAGCTGGGCGATATGGCCAAAAATTATTTGCATGATATGTTGACCAAATACTTCGATAACAATATTGAAACAACAATTTGTATGCGGAAAAAAATCTGAGTATATACAGATATTCAAACACAACTTTATTTAACATTCAATGCTTGTATGTGCGGTATGTTTTCAAGCATAACTTCAAGTATAAAGTTTGCACTTTGCGTAAACAAATACAAAAATTTGTGCATGTGTGTGTATGTATATATATATATATATATATATATACACACACTATATACACACTCAGTGGCCACTTTATTAGGTACACCTGTTCGTTATTGCAATTATCTAATCAGCCAATCATGTGGCAGCAACTCAATGCATAAAAGCATGCAGACATGGTCAAGAGGTTCAGTTGTTGTTCAGACCAAAAATCTGAATGGGGAAGAAATGTGATCTAAGTGACTTTGACCGTGGAATGATTATTGGTGCCAGACGAGGAGAGTATCTCAGAAACTGCTGATCTCATGGTATTTTCACGCACAACAGTCTCTAGAGTTTACAGAGAGAATGGTGTGAAAAACAAAAAACATCCAGTGAGCTGCAGTTCTGTGGGCAAAAACGCCTTGTTAATTAGAGGTCAAAGGAGAATGGCCAGACTGGTTCATGCTGACAGGAAGGCGACAGTAACTCAAATAACCACGCATTACAACAATGGTATGCAGAAGAGCATCTCTGAACACACAACATGTCGAACCTTGAAGTGGATGGGCTACAGCAGCAGAAGACCACACCGGGTTCCACTCCTGCCAGCTAGGAACAGGAAAGTGAGGCTACAGTGGGCACAGGCTCACCAAAACTGGACAGTTGAAGATTGGAAAAACGTCGCCTGGCCTGACGAATCTCGATTTCTGCTGCAACATGCAGATGATAGGGTCAGAATTTGGCATAAACAACATGAATCCATGCATCCATCCTGCCTTGTGTCAACGGTTCAGGCTGGTGGTGGTAGTGTAATGGTGTGGGGAATGTTGTTTTCTTGGCACACATTAGGCCCCTTAATATCAATTAAGCATTGTTTAAATGCCACAGCCTACCTGAGTCTTGTTGCTGACCATGTGCATCCCTTTATGGCCACAGTCTACCCATCTTCTAATGGCTACTTCCAGCAGGATAATGTGCCGTGTCAGAGCACACGTCATCTCAAGCTGGTTCCACGAACATGACAATGAGTTCAGTGTACTCCAATGGCCTCCACAGTCACCAAATCTCAGTCCAATAGAACACCTTTGGGATGTGGTGGAATGGGAGATTCGCAACATGAATGTGCAGCCGACAAATCTGCAGCAGCTGCGTGATGCTATCACATTAAGATGGACCAGAATCTCTGAGGAATGTTTCCAGCACCTTGTTGAATACATGCCACAAAGAATTCGGGCTGTTCTGGGGGCAAATGGGGGTCCTACCCAGTACTAGAAAGGTGTACCTAATAAAGTGGCCACTGAGTGTGTGTGTGTGTGTGTATATATATATATATATCTCATCTGCATACGATTTTTTGCTTGCCTCTACCTCTATTTTTTCGCCAAATATTCTTCATATTCCTTTTCATGACAACTTCTCAAATGATGGAACAGACTAGACGTATTCCTGTCTGCTGCCGGGACCACTTTGTTACAGTACTTGCAGAACACGCCTCCTTTCTGGTCTTTGCCAGCTCCTTTGTAACCAAAGTAACCCAAAGCAATTGACTTGCAGCCTTTCTTATGGACTAAACTTGGTTCCTCTTCAATCTTGTCGTCAGGTTTAGTCTGGGCCTACCCTAGTTAGTGGGTTTACTGACTGAACAAATTCACTCTATGCTTCGCTAGCTCCAAGTTTGGCATTTTGATGATTCTTCCCTCTGGCTTCATTACAGTGAAGTGGCACTTCATATCAAGGCTGGCTGTGATTGGCTGTGTTGCTGTGTCGTGTGTTGGTTGTGTTGCGGATGGAAAAAGGCCAAAACAAATGCAAGAATTATTCTCCTCCACACAACGTTATAGCTTAACCGCAATCATCGACATTTGTAAATTTGCCGCGTTTTTCACTGAAATTACGATAACGGTGTACAATTCCACACGCTGTTCTCGTTGCTTTAGGACGTGTGGTTTTTGTGGACACTGTCAAGCGAAGAAAATGTCGGCTGTCTGGGCGCATTACAAGGTGTCGGAGAAAGACAACCATTTTTGCTATTTGTAACAAATGCTCCAGTGAGATTTCAAGAGGAGGCAACTCAAGCAAGGATTTTAATACATCAAATCTGATCAGCCATTTACAAGTCAGAAAGACATGTAACACAGTACAACGAGTATGTGTAAGAATGTTACAATAAAAGCTGTTCAAACATTTGTATTAGGAGTGGAATGGTTTTATATCTATGGTCTATGGCACACCACTGAACCAGAGATTCACTTTGCACAGCCCAGCTTTGTAGTCAGTATGGCAAACACAAATGAGCAAAGCAATAATGAACGCCATAGGTGTTTTTATAGCAGTGGATCTGCGACCATACTCCGTTGTCTAGAACACGAGTTTTAAACATATGTTGAAAGTGATTGAGCCCCACTACGAAGTTCCCTCTCATTCGCATTTCAGTACTTTGTTCAGTAAATTTGTACTGTTTACAAAGTTCATAATAAACTAAGAGCAATTTTATGTTTTGCATTTCTTTTTCCCCCGCTGTACCGAAAACGTACCGAACCTTGACTTCAAAAACCATGATTTTTGTGTACCATTACGCCCCTAATTTGTATTTGCTGTTCATGCAAGAATAAAGTTGACAGTAGAAACAACAAGTTTCATCCCAGTTTATGTGCCAATTGTGTGAACTTTTACAAAGACATCCTGCATGGTATGTTCATCCAATATTTTACATTTCATACCCACAGGATGATGATGACCAGTTTTATTTATACAGGACCTTTCATGGATCTCAAAACACTAAGAACAGAAAGATAACAGCAATTGGAAAAGAAAGGTTGACCATCTA
The DNA here is from genome assembly GCA_029706075.1 of Aldrovandia affinis. NCBI lineage: Eukaryota > Metazoa > Chordata > Actinopteri > Notacanthiformes > Halosauridae > Aldrovandia > Aldrovandia affinis. The sequence continues at coordinate 5,629,605 of JAINUG010000008.1, read as the reverse complement.
AAATATCCTCCATCCTTAAGACTTGCATAACAAAGAGTGTAGACTTTCTGTGATGCATCTGATACCACAGCATTAGACAGCAGTTAATTGCAGGATTGACAATTTATTTAAAATGACTTGGAATTAAGAAAAGCCTTAGAGCATGCCTGACAGACAGAGAAGCTTGGCCCAAAACACACTACACTCTTAAGGCCCTATTTGCATGGCATACAAATGTATGTATGGGAAATTACATAGCTGACATTTCTGCATTCTATACTGCTGGATATTTACTTTAGCAATTCAGGCTGAATACCTTTCTCAAGGGTACAACAGCAATGCCACACCTGAGCGTCACACCTGAAAGAGTCTGGTTAAGCACTCATGCCCTACCTCTGCCTCATACTATATATGAGTATAATAACTTAATATGTAATGGATCACATGCAGAATACTGATGATATAATACTGACCAGATCTGAAATTTACATGGTGGCACTTAGCTTAAATTATGTTAGACATGCATTTTGTGTGTCTGGCATTTCAATAAGTGTTTGTTGCTAGCGCTCTTTGAATGCAGCCAGCTAAAATATAAAAGCTCTGTTGTGGCTCAGGTATTAGCTTTAAAAGATCTCCAAAAATGTAGCCTAGTTATTCATAAATATCTACAGAGCACATGCTGACAATCCCTGATCCTGTACTCAAGACTGACACCAGCTACACATGGGTATCTAGTCAAACCTGACAGGTTGATGACCATCTTCATTGTGAAAATGCATTGTATTTATGATTGTGATACTGAAATAGAAAAAGATTGATATTGCGCGTGACCTCATGGACAAAAAGTGAAAATGCTAGTGGGAATGCTGAATGAAGCAACAAAAAAAAAAAAAAAAAAAAAGGGGGTTTTAGCTGTAATAAAACCATGGCTGTACGGTTTTATTTAAGCCTGATTTGTAACAGGAATAAATATTGTTAATGTACTTATATTTTAAAACCAACTGATAAACCAAGAGGGGTAGATGCTTTTGATCTATATTAGCATAAACTACTTCCAGACTACAAGATACACAATTGACAACTTGTGGTTAGGAGTAAGCTGTGTAAGCTAAACATTTTTACTAAAGTGTCCAATTAAAACCAAAATTAAGATACTGAGTTCCAGCGTTGAATTCTCCGGTTTCATCATTTTAGCGGCAAAGACACCAGTGTGTCAACATATTTTATAAAACGTAATGTGACTTAAAACGTGCACCAAAATACTCGTATATGTTGATGACAGACCAAATAATGTATAACCCACCCACTAAAAGAGAAAAGTTAAATGTGGCCCAGAATTGGGAGGTGGTCGGAAAGTGGGAAGCATCTCACACTTAATCTCAACACTTTTAGCGTTCCTTAAATGGTTTTAAGGTCAAAAGACGGTCTTAATTTTGTTTTAGCCAACTAGTAACATCCCAATGCTGGACACAAACGAGGCTAATAGGTCACGTGCATTTTCAGAAACTGAATAAGTAACTATGGATAATAACGTGAACATTAAATATTTTAAGAATGAACCATTTAACGTGAATTATTTAAGATGCGTTCACACAGTGGTTTATGCTTATCATAAAATCGTGTATGCTGTGTTGTTCGGTCCTGCCTTGGTGAGCAGTGTCACGCTGCAACACAGGCTGTTTAATGGCTGTTTGTGTACCCCACCAATAATATAGAAAACATCATACTCATAGCAACCAAACTGGCTATTCAACAAACCCATGTTTTCACATTACATTCATCGATCATTTAACTTAATGACAAATAGTATGGCTCGGACACAACAAATGTTGTTGCTAAATCTTAGGGCAGGACGTCAGAAATGACTTGTCTTTAGTTACCTCTATTGTTTCAATGTGGTAGCAAGAAGCCATTGCTCTGGAGCCATTCATAGCTAGCTTGCTCCTACCAAGAGATAGGTAGCCAGCTAGCTGTCTGGCTACCTTATCCAAGTAGGTAGCTTGCTAGCAACGCATTTTGAGCGTTAAGCCCCAACTTTATTGTGGTGGGAAAACACCACCCACATCACACCCTAACAAACAACTATCTAACTAGTTAGCTGTGTATTTTTGCAGTTTACAAGACGTTAATATTGCATTCTAATTGAATGGCTGGCTAGTGTTCGGGAGAGCTAGCAAGCAACATAGATTTATTTAATGTAGCAAGCAAGAGCCTGGTGAGAAAAATATCTTGTTTTACTATTCCTTTGTAAACCAATAAATAAGTGTTAAATGCCGGTCTAACTGAACACACTGGGTAGCAGTGTGGAAAGAATGCGTTGCGCCGGAGCACGAGCTCCTTGCCACTGCTCCCCTGACAACACGTCATTTGGGGTTAGTGGGTTGTTCAAGCTAATTTACATCGTGGATCCAAGGCCTACAAAAGAGGCCTGTTGTCAGTGCGTAACTCCTGCCTTCACTGATGCACTTTCCAAATCTTACAGCCCGCCAAAACTACTTCTGCGCCAACTCGTTTTGATTTTAAACCCATTTATTAACGCAAAACATTGAACAAAATATGCGGAGTGAAATCCTGCGCTTTTGTATGTTTTATTGGAGTTTCCAAGCCGAGCTTCTGAAAAGTGTAATGACACCTTGTTGAGTGAACACATTTCAAAGCTCTTCAATACTCACCACTACTCACCAGAACCCTTAGTTACCACTGTCACTGTAGCTAAAATGATAATTGCGAGCTAACTAGCGAAGTTATATTAATAACAAACTACGGGCTCCATCATATGGAGAAATGCGGTAAACTCATGCACAGTTGCCGCACGTTGACATCAAGCCACACTGTGTAATTTAGGGCAGAAGGAGAAATCATAACATTTATGACGGTTGTTTGACTTTATGTTGATAACCAGGTATACTTAGAAACGAATATCAGGTCAAATACTCACTCTGTCGGACGCTCTGGGTCATAAAAGTCCCCCATCTTCTCCGCCGACTGCAAACAGACCATTCGCTTGGCTCAAAAACATCCAGCAATGGCCAATGCCGACGTCCAAATCCAAACCGGGTGTTCTCGAAAATGTAGCTAGTCAGCTAGCTAGCCGTAACGTTACAACTAGGTTTATGAAACAAGTCGTGTAGACCGATCGATTGAACCAATGCAACCATGCAAATAATATAATTAATTAAAATACTATTTATTACATGTGATTTTACTGACCTCCTTTTTTGTATAACATTAGATGTGTAGCTACGTTAGCTACAAATGATCCAGTCGAATACAATTTACCCGCGGCGACTCCTCCTCTCGTCTCGACCTCATGCCATGACGAGATCGGGAGCTAGCTAACTAGCTAGCCAGCCAGCTAGTCTTTCCTGGTTGAGTTATTACATCATCAAGCATGATGAGCCGACCTGACTCCGTCGTATAGAGAAACGGTGGTAGTTGTTTGTTTAGTGTCAGGTAGCTATACAACAAAGTCAGGTATTACTTTACAACAAATATTTTGCTTACAGAATTGAATATATTAGGAAATAACACGATGACACTATTGTTGTTGTTTTGCATTAGCTACGCAAGTGGTCTTGGAGGACCAACTTGCCAATTGGCTAACGTTAGCTAGCAAGTTTCAGTTATATCTAGCTATCAAACTGTTTCTCGAGTCTGCTCCGTGAACTGAAAGTACAGTGCTTTAAACTGTCGTTATCGGAGGAAGAACAGACTCAGTGGTTTCCAATTGTGAAATGGAACTTGAACTCCAGTAGTTGGGGTTATAAAGTTAACTTATGTAGCTAACGTTAGCTTGTTATCAAAACGTTCTGGTTTCCAGGAAAACAAACGTGCACATATTGTTGCCCCCCTGCAAGTTAATTTTACTCACTGAAGCGGTGTTTACATAGCCAGGATCTCCAGAATAAGTAGCGTAACTAAAGTAGCTAGCTGCAATATTAGCGAAATAACAGTAACTGACGAGAAGCAGGAATATAGCTACCTACCTAACCAGTATTTTGTAAGTTTTTAACTAACGACAACATATGTGTTTTCTGAAAACCTAGATACTGTTTGAAGTACGTTAGAACGGGAAATGACCATAGTGGTGCATTTATTATTTCCTGTTGCCCTCCCCATTTGTAAACTGTTTCAATCGTTCGCTCTAATTCTGTCATCTTTGAAGCGGCTCACCGCCATATTAATCTTTTTAACAGGTCTTTGTTGCGGTAGCCCAAGCATCATGTCCACCGTGTTACTTCAGGTCGGACAGTGTGGGAACCAGTTGGGTTTGGAGTGGTGGAGGCTGCTTATGCAGACGCCAGGCCAGGGCAGCGAGAATGATAGGTGCGAGAGGTCTAGGTAAGCTTCAGGTGTGTACGGACCCACGTACTGTTGCACTCAGTTCAGTCCTGTTGCAATGGGGTTTTTTTTTTATATGTTCGCAAGGAACCCGTTTAGCGCCAGAGATGGGAAGTTGGGAGCAGTGTTTGTGGACAGCGAGCCGAAGGTGTTGAGGGGGGCTCGGCATCTGGTGAGAAGCAAGTGAGAACACTATCCTGGCTATTGGATCTCAATGTCAGCACTTTAACAGTTCTTATTTCTGTTAAAAATCCTAATAGTATCCACTTGTGATTTTAGGAAACTGCACGAGTCCAATATCATTGCAGGCAAAGGAGGAAGGGGCAGCAATTGGGCATATGGTGAGAACAGGTTACTTTTTGAATAGAAGCAGTGCACACAATGGCCTAATTAGGGGCCCAAGCACCATAGGTACTGGAACACTATTGTTTTTATACTGGGTTTTTTTCTTCTTTTTTTCTGCCACTGTTGGAAAAATAGCTGTAAAATCCACATAAATGTTAAAAAACTTACTGAACGTGGCATGTTTGTAGAGGACCATGTCAAGCATATGCCCTGACAATATGGTGCCATTGAGTCAAATGGTGGCACTATAGCAGTTGATTGAATATGAATATGAAAATGAAAGGCTATAACTCTTGACCCATTTCACCTATTATTGGTTTGCTGGTGCTTGGACCATGGTTATCGCTGCTTGCAGGTATAATAATAATAATAACAATAATAATAATAATAATAATTGTTGTTGTTGTTGTTGTTGAGTGAGGGTATTCTCACAGAGGCCAATAACAATATTGTTGGACGTGGGAACTGAACGGAACTGCATGCTCACTACACTGCTTTCCGATTTGAATGAGTAGCCTACATCCCCACTCTCCACCTCAGGACATCAGGCCCAGAAACAACCCCAAAGCAAAATATGCACCACCATATTTCACGGAAGGGGTGATGCTTTCAGCGTGAGCGTCACCTTTTCGGCATCAAACATGATAACCATGTCTTTTATGTTCAACCTTGTTACATCTGACCACAAAACCCATGGTCCAAAGTGTCATTAGGATGTGGTCTGACAAATTCATGCCCTTTCTTTCTGTATTGTGGCTTCTAAAGAGGTTTCTTTCTGGCAGCTCTGAACATCAGATTCATGCAACTGACATGGAATGGTCATTTTTGAGGCCTTATATCTTGATGATCCAAAGGATCCCTGACTTTTTTTTAATGATCACTGATTTTAACTGTGATGATGGATGCTATTGAATGATTTTCCATGCTGTTGTATTAACTTATGATGAAGGATGCTTATGTTGAAAATAATGTGAAATATGGTGGTGTATCATTGATGTTATTGGGTTGTTTTGCATGTACTGGTCCTGGGGCTCTTGTTAAGATCAGTAGAATCATGAATTCCAGCATCTACCAAGACATTTTGGGCGAAAATCTGGTTCCCTCTGCCAGGAAGTTGAAACTTGGCCACAAATGGATCTTTCAGCAAGACAATGATTCCAAACATACTTCTGATTTAACCAAGAAATGGTTAACTGACTGCAAAATTACTGTTTTGCAATGACCATCTCAGTCTCCACACTTGGACCTGATTTGAAAATGTGTGATTTGAATTGAAGAGGGCAGTCCACAAGCACTGAAATATTCTGTATGGAGGAATGGGGAAAGGTGCCCCCAAATATGTTCACCAATCTTATAAAACACCAGAAGGCGACTCAGTAGTGTTATCCCTGAAAGGGGAGGGTGCACAAACTACTGACATTATAATAATTGTGACATTGTTTTGGGCAGAAAAAATATTACTTGTTTAAAAAAAATCATTTTCTCTGAGCAATTGTATTTGTATCAAAAATATAATTTCCCCATTCTTTTGAGCATACAGTATAGCTCATTACCTGTATTGTTTATTTTATATTGCCACTTTTGCTCATCTTTATCAAGGGTGTGAATCATTTTGGAGGGTGCTGTATCCTTTCAAAGATTTCAACACATTTCCAGAACCTTCCGATTAATGTTTAGACAACAGAATGTTGCAGCAGAATTATTTTTGCCGGACAATGTTTGTAGATGCTAAACTTAGGCATATGACTGATCATTCAACACACCATTCTTTTGAGTTCTTAGTGTTAAAATGAGCAGATTTTCTATTTAACTGAGCAAAAATACACTCCATGGATTGACTCCACAGTCAGTGTTGTCTGTTGAGTCACAATTTTTGATTAAAATGTTACAAGAATAAATGAATAAAAATGGTGGGTACTGTATGTTAAAATGTGTATACAACTACCATACAAGAAAGTACACAGTAAAACAAGTTGTACACATACAGTGTTTGTGAGGAGGAAGAGTTGGGTTATTATGAGAGGGAAAAAACCTTTTCATCAGAAATATATATGAGTAAAGTGAAATAAAGGTATTAAGTAAGCCACAAATATATGAAAAAGTTGAGATTGTGCTAACGAAATGTAAATGCAGTTTTAATGTTTGCGGGCAGCTAATTTCAATCTGAAGGGGGCTAGACAAATAAAAAACATGTCATGTGCATGCCTGTTTGGGACTTCAGCTTGTGATGACCTTAGGGTACTATGATATTTGAGCTGGAAGGACCCTTCTGACAGGATACCATGGACAGCGGGACGAAGGGGAGCATGGGATTCTACAGCAGACGATGGAGGCAGTTCGCAGGGAGGTGGAGAGAAGGGACTGTTACTGTGGGACGATACTCCTGCATAGCCTGAGTGGGGGCACAGGGTCAGGTGAGTAGATTTGTCATCCGGATGGATGTAACTGTGGACTTGTTTGTTGCTTTTGTTATTTTTATCAATGTTTTGCAGATCTAGCCCAGATTTACTCATCGTTATGTGATTAGGATAACTACCAATTGACAGCCCAGTGTGTCTACGTTTGTCAGAGAGATGCCATCAGTTATGATATAATTTTAGAGGTAATGATTAGTGATGATTGGCTGATGTCCTGGTAGTGTTGTTCTCATCATTGTGGCAGGGCTGGGTGCCAGGCTGTGTGAAGAAATCCGGGAGGAGTTTCCTGTGGGTCACATCCTGTCTGTGTCTGTGGCGCCATATCAGAGTGGAGAGAGCCCTCTACAGCACTACAACACTCTGCTTAGTCTGAGTTCCCTACACAGGTTTCTTTGTCCATTTGTTTCTCCATTCATACAACATTTCTTCATGGATGTTCTGTGAGAAAATAAAACCTAGGGAAAGTGTTAAGTTGAACATACTAGGCGCACACATATATATATACAGTTTTCTTCTGACATATTGTCAGTAAGTCTCTTTTCTCCCTGCATGCCCCTACAGGTCTGTTGATGGTTTGCTCCTATTTTGCAATGACCAGGCTCTTGCCCTGGCAAAGGCCCAGCCAGGGGCACCCAAGGGCCCATCTGCTCCCTCTTGTCCTGGGAGCTCCTTCTCAGCCATAAATGCACACATAGCCAGCTGTCTTGCTGGCCTCCTGCTTCCTGTCTACAGCATCACTACTGCCAGGTACCTGCATAGTGTAGAATTGTTTGGACAGTGGTATTTAAGTAGTATGTCTTGCATATGTTGCCATTTTTGTCACTGTTGTGTTGTTTTACATGCACTAGTACTATGTCAGTGTTGAATGACACTGACAGTGTCACCTATGCCTGCTTAAGATGGTAGTGTAATCAAAGTGTGCATCATCACTGCGTGACAGGATAGACCATGGAATCACACAGGTTTGTGAACAAAAAACACCTACTAAATTTCAATATTCTCTTCACTCTAGGGAGCATATGTTGCAAAACAAATAAGCAATTGGCTATACTTAAGCACTGATTGTCATGCAGGTGGCACTGTTGTCTGACATTAGCATAAAGTATTGTAATGGTTAGCTAGCTAGCTAGCTACAAAAACTAGTTTAAAATTTGCTAGCTAGCTTCCAGGCTTCTCTCCAAATATGCATCTTCCTCCTGGCTTGGCTGTGGGGGCTAAAGAGCTATCATTATGGCTTGATTGTGGAAAACCAAAGGCGATTCTGCCCCACGACTTAGGCATTGGGCTGTTAACCCTGGCATGATTGAGCCTAGTCACATCCTGGCATGACTTGACAGTGGAATCACATTAATGTCACATGTCACCTGCAGTGGCCTGAGTCTGGGAATGGAACCTTGGGAGCTGGTGAGGTCTGTCTGCCCCCTGCCTGCAGCCAAACTGCTGCACACCTCCCAGGCATGCTCCAGGTATAACATTTTATGACTTACCAGACATCTTCATCCAGGGCCACAGTGCTTGAATTTCATCACATACCTAACTATTCTGGGACCCATTTATACAGCTTTAGGAAATTATTCAAGGTATGTGCTATGTTGAAGGGTGTCTCTAACCATAATTCAAATGAACCAACCACCACCCCATGCTTGGGTTAGCTGTCTGATGATCTCTGCCCTCCCTAGGGAGAGGACGCATTGGAACAGCCTGGCCAGCTCCAGTCTCCAGGCCCTGCCTCATCTCTCTCCAGAAGGGAAGCTTGTATCCTTCCACCTGTCCTCAGTGCATACACAAACACTCTCTCTCTCTCCTCACAGAAATCCTTTGGCAGTTTCACCTTTGACCCTTTTGTATTCAGCACAGTAGCCGTGCGGTGTTGGCAGTTGCCCGTGGCGTCCAGGATGACTCCTTCCTCATGTCCACTGCCCTGCAGCGGCTGAGACGGGGCCACCGCTGTGTCCCCTGGAACCCTTTCCCCATCGACCACTGGACAGGTCAGTATATTCTCTCCTTTTTTGCTAAAGTTAGGAACTGCAACTGAGTAAAAATATCTGCTCCTGACGGAGGACATTGTAGCAAAGAAACAAGCCTACAAATACAATTGGGCATTCCAAAATTGGAGAATTTAAAACATTTTAATTAAAAAAACTAGGCTTTTTGCATTCTATATACTGCATGACTCTCACAGATCCTATTGTGTGTGTTTGTGTGCCCTTTTCATTTCAGACCCCCGTGATCACTTCGATTGCTCCCCTTCCTCTCGACGCCTCACGGTCTGCTCCAATCACAGCAGTGCATCTGACCTACTGGGTCGGGTCATGCAGCGTGCAGGAGAGATGATCCAAGCCCGGGCCTACCTGCATTGGTACCAGCGGCATGGTCTGGAGACCCAAGACTTCCAACAGGCTTTGGATGCTCTCAACACAGTCATGCAGGAGTACAACACTCAGATGGACTGAGGCAGTGTTGGTTTATGCTGGTCACAGAACAGTGCTGTGCAATTGAGACAGATGTGGTTGTGAATGTAATTGTTTTGGGGAAATATATAGAATTACTGCATATTATTTGGTTACTGTGGTGAGATGTTCTGCATTTGCTGCATAAACAAAAGCTTTGTATGAATTATTTATTCATTATTTATCATCTCAAAGGGCCCAGAATACAGTATGTACTCCTAACACCCTCACTTAAGGAGTTATAGTGTTCAATAGTGAAATGATTGATGATGATGTGCTTTTCATGTAAATAATATACTACCCTCGAACAACCTTCTGCTATAATTGATGGGTATTCTGAAGTTATGACAATTTGAATTGATCAGAGGTTAATGCACAAAAAAACAAATTACAGCTAAAGTCATCGCTAACAATTACTTTGTGAAACAAAATATGTATTTTGTCATTAGAAATTTGCATAGTCGGAGATTCGATTGTAGCCATTTTGTAATTTTTATGCAGATGTGGAGCGTGGGTGGATTTAAGAGGCTGAGAAAACCCATACAGTTCCTTCATGAGAAAAGTCCTTTACTTCTGTGCTGTACATTCCTAAAGGTTTTTTGTACTTGTGTTAAAAAAAATTTGCATCCGTTTTTTACAAAATAAATATATGATTGTCCCCGTGTTTCACGATGAACCTAAGTTTGTGTCTATCCTTTGAAGTCTGTCATCAGACCTGTTCAAACTCCTTGCCTCCTATTCGATATTAGTGGCACTAGAATTCTATTAAGCTGTTCTTTCCACAGGCTGTACTATTAGAATGTAAAAGTGATGAGGAAGGTGTGTTTTTTGAATTGATGTTGTCACACAGTATTTGTATGATAATAAGTATAATATTTTCCTTCCTCATCACTCTTATTTCATCATCTTTAACAATCAATCAATCAATCTTTTTATTTATATAGCTTTAACATGACTCCATTCAATTAGACTATTCTGAAAATAAACCCAACAAACCCAAACAAAATGGCCATCATTTTTGAGCTAGATTTAAAGTAAAAATCATGGACATGGGGATGCTGTTCCAGAACATGACTTCTTATGGTTAGAACATCTTTGCATATTTATATAGCATTTTAATTGAACAATAAAACAAAATGCAACTGAATAATTTAAATTATTCTCCCCTATCACCAAATCATTTTTTTTTTTTTTTCCAGTTATTGAAGTTAATGGTATGAATTTTCATTTTACTTTATCAGCTTATCGGATCTTTAGTTTACTATTTATATAGCTTTTTTGAACTAAAACAAAATGCAACTTTCTCCATTGTTTTACTTTATCAGCTTATCGGCATACTACGTGAAGGATGATGCTCATGCAGGTGGAATGCAAGGTTTGACATGTTCCCTCTGGCCATTACATGTTTCCCACATTCTCTACAGATGGGAGATCCGTTCTCAATAACAACACCATGTTTTTTTCTGAATCCAAATCCAAATCTTTTTTTCCCTGCATGAAAATAACTTTTGCCACATGATTTTCTATCACAATAATATGTTAAGTTTATGATAGTACTATTTCATATTTTAATATGGTATACCATCATACCGGTATACCGTCACACCCCTATAATACATACCTTTCATACTTGAGGAGCAGAGGCTATAGAAAATCTAACATATTAAACTCAAAAGCAAACGTAGTGTGCAGTGGCATAATGAAACCCATGAAATGCACAAGAAATGCATGTGTAAAGAAAAAAATGATTAATTTCAAGCTAGAATGCTGAAAATAGTGGACATCTATCTTGGCAAAGTAGTGTATGTGTTCAGATGAGTACCAGATGAGTACAAGAAAGAATCTTTATAAAAACAAAAAATCATAAAATGCACACCCATAAAACAGAGCAACGTTCCTATTTCTTCAGATGCACACATTAACACCACAGGACACACAGAATACAAAGGAAAATCATATGTAGTCCACAACCCATGCCACTCTGCCAGGTGGGGAGCTACCATCAAATAAAAAAATGTAACTAAAAGGAAATTAAGAATACAGGAACCGCCGAAACCTCCTAAAGTAGAGTGAAACATCTTGCTACCAGCTTTATTTGAAAAATGTCAAAGCATGGACAGACAGTAAGAGAGAAAACATGCCGCACAGACAAATACCGGAGACCGGGTACCACACACAGTACAAGACACACAGTACAAGGTTAGTTCCTAAATCTGCATGGCAGCGGCCGGCAATGGCTGGCCCTGGCAGAGCTGAGGATGCAGGCGACTCGCTGGCTGGTGGATGCATGTGGAGGCAGGTGGCTGGTGGTAGCTGGCGACGGCTGGCAGAGGCAAAGCTGTCAATGGGCTCATCGGCGGGGTAGAGGCAGACAGATGGTGGCAGCAGCCATATGGAGATGGTCCTGCGCCAGTTGGTGCACACGGTCCATCCGATCCTGCAGCTGATGCACATAATCCAGACCCGGTTGGTGGGGCAGCTGATCTGGTGGGCAGCAGAAGATCAGGTCAACTGGGGTATGCAGCCGCAGGCGACCTCTCTCCGGGTCCGCCCAGCACCGATTTAAGGATGCCGTCGTGCCGCTCCAGGTTGTCCCATTGGGGCGACCAGCTGCTTGACCGCCAGCGCAAAGGAGGACAGCGTTTTCCAGCTTGGGTGGTGCCAGGACTGCTTCCACTGGAGCACAGGTCTAATCTCTGGATTTTGCTGCTCAGCCATGACTTGAATGCTGGACAGGTTGCTGATGACAAGGGGCTGAACACCTGTGACCTTCAGAGTTGTGACTGCAGCATGCCTTACCCTCTCCCAGTCCTTCTCCTCAGCCGGCTTGCAGTGTTGGCAGGAGCCGCCGCTGCAGGGACGATGGGACAGAACATTAGCGTTGTTCTGGTTTTTTTGGCTCGGTGCTGCACTTTGAAGCTGTAACCTTGGAGCACTTCTAGCTAGTGGGCTACTTGTCCCTCAGGCTCTTTGTGGAGTGGAGCAGCCATTGGAGAGAGGAGCGATCAATCTGGAGGAGGAAGCACCTTGGCTCTGGTCACCACTGCCAACAGCTCCCGTCTGGTCACCCAGTAATTGCGTTTGGCTCAGTTGAGGGCTTGACTGAAGTGAGCCACTGCTTTGCTCACTGTGTTCTGTGAGTTGCGACAAGACCCACCCTGTTGAAGCTGGCATCGGTGTCAGGGTTGCAGGGTTTAGTGGGGTCTGACAGGTTGAGCACTCGAGCTCACAGACGAGGGCCTCACAGAGCTGGTAGAAGGCATGCTTCACCCGTGCTCTGCTGTAGTAGTTGCTGCTGTGGTGGCGAGCTTCACCGTGGCATGGCGGGGCTGTGGCAGTGCATGGCCAGTGAGCAGAGCTGTGTCAGGCTGTGTCAATGTCACTCTGGCAGTGGCAAGAGGATGTGGCAAGTGGCAAGTGGCCCAGGATGCAGGGGTCCGATGTTGGCCTGATTGAAGGATTGCTGTATCCGAGTCCAGCTGCAGGGAGAGCGTGTATGGGAGCTATGGGGGACCAAGTGGAGTGGCAAGGAAGCAGTCCAGTCTGCACCAGGCTGATGGTAGAGCTGTTGTCGACAAGTGCTGTCAGGGGAATCTGTCTTCTTCATGTTGGAGCATTGTGGTTCATTGGTTGGTGGTACCCCGTTTCCCGACGGCTTGGCACTGCCGCTAGTTGAGCCCAACGACAGTGACTTGGTGGTGTGCCTTGTTCTTCCGCACTGCTGACATATAAGCTCATGCCATGGAGTAGCTTCCCATGATCAGATCAAATCAAATCAAATTGATTTGTATAGCGCTTTTCACAAAATGCTTAAAATGTAAAAAATGTAAATGCTTAACAAAAGGGAATCCAGGCCTAGACCCTCCCCCACCCCAAAAGCAAACCTAAGGTGACAGTGGCAAGGAAAAACTCCCTTGACAGGGAGAAACTTTGGGAGGAACCAGACAATAAGGGGGGAGCCCATCCTCTTCTGGCCTGCACAGGGTGTGTCCAAAAAAGACCGTATCATGGTTAGTCCAAAGGTGACTCAGGGCTGGTTGACTTTGTGCCTCTGAGTTAGGTAGTCGGTGGGGGGGCTAAACCACGTAAAGGGGGTCCAGATCCAGGGACTGGGGTAGGCGTGGGGGTTGATGGGGGCAGCTCACACTTCTCGCATGATCTAGGGCTCGGGGGTGGGTGCCTCTGAGTCAGAGGTCGAGGCAGAGAAGAGAACATGTAGTCAGAAAAAAACTAATGATGGAGCCGCTTCCTCATCACTTGCACTCTCTTGTTCACCCACAGCTCGGACCTAACTGGAACTTGCTCCACTTTCTTACATTTTGTTTAAAAATGTGTTTAAGAAAGCAACGTTTGAATTGTCCCTACTGCTTGTATGTTAGCTAGTAATATCGGACCTCCTCTTGCTTCCAAAAAACGTAAGGTAGGTAAGGGTTAACAACAACAATTATAATATCACTTTGTATCCTTCATGTAATCTTAAGGTTATACTAATTTTACAATTATGATTAGGAAAATCTGCGAACCCATTGCCCCTAGGCACTAGGAGAGACAGAGAAACTTGACAGGTAGACTTGCATTTAACATTTTAAGCATTTAGCCTTGTGGTCAGTGCTTCTCCCAGTGAGATCGGTTTATTGGTGTGTCTGATTATTTTTTTTATTAGCAAGTAAGTTAGGTTAACTAAAACGGAAGAGTTCATGAATTGCTGACTTTGTTCTAAAAGTTACCGTTATATCCCGTTAAACTCACCTTATTCTAACATTTAGGACGGTCTTCACATCATTTTTTTTAAGTTATGGTACTACACCCATACACCATCCAGCATGTTATTGTGATGAAAATAATTGCCATGCTGAATTATTTTGATTTGTAGATTTTTTATGTTTTTTATGTTTTATGAAATAATATAGATATTACAAATATTGGCTTCTTAAAAAACAATCTGACTGTTTTATTAACGAATTAATGGATTCCAGTCCGTGGGTTATCGGTTATTGTTCAGTCGTTTGTTATGGAAATACCAATATGGCTGCCCGCTGACTTCAGTTGACTTCAGCGTTAATATACTATTTATTATGACATCGGCTATCCAGTTATTTTAAATCAGTGGTTAGAACACGGAAGTGGACCATATCTACCATGATTTAAAATCGCTGATGTCACCATTTCGGCTTCCGTACGTTAAAACGTCGTACGTGAACGTCGCGTTTAACTCATGCGCAGAAGCGAACGATTCGTTAAACGAGTGGATTGATAAAAACGTCGTCATATTTTTACTTGCCGATTTAAGTAGGTTTCAGCACGAAAACGAGCATTTTTGTTCATTTTCATTTACGCCGGATACACATACGTTGCGCGAGTTCTCTTTTGAGGTAATCTGCGCCCATATTGAATCGCATTTTTTGACGGAAACATTCACCAACGTTTTCTGGCAAGTAACGCCATTAGCTAGCTAAATTAGCAAATCAGAGCATACACCCTGGACTGGAATGAGCTATTCCTTTTTGTGCTTTAAAAAGACGAACGAACCATTTTAACGAGGTTTGGCTGATTCGCTCGGTATTTGGTTGTTGAACAGTTACTTTGGAAAAGGTGGATGACGCATTGTGCACGTTCCATTAAATAATAAGTGCCTGTGATTAGATAGCATTGCTAGGTAACGTAATATTGCAGTAACCTTCGCTAGCTACATTGGCTACATGTCCCGCTATTGTAGACAATGGGAAGCTAGCTTGCTAATGATTGAATTTATAGTTGGCTATTTCGCAAACCAGCTGCGGAGCTTCTTATTATGCGGTGGCTAAAGTTGGTTTGGCTTTGCTTCGTCCGCTGGATATGTTTCTAATTATGCTGCAGATATTTGAACAAGAATCGCTAGCTGGGTGGGATAGAACGGATTGATTGTTTCCCTCATCTCTGCCTGGACAGATGAGCAAGTTATAACCTGGATCAAACATTCAAAATCTGTTGGACGGTGCTACGCTAGAATATTGCTTAACAGGATGGACAGCATGAAAGAACAAACAACTTCGCTATGCGTATGTTGGTTTATATCTGGTGGCAACTCTTGGGTTGTTAGCTATTAGCTAACGTTGAAAGACGTTGTGTAATCTCAAACTGTGAGAGTTGTAAACCTCTAGAGTGGGGTTCACCGCCTCTGATTCACCCTACACGCTGGATTTATGAGTTTTGTGTGTAGATTCATATACAGATTGGTGCAGTTTGTGTTGTGTGGAGCCAGTGTTATCTCTTGGAGTTACTGGGATATATTTGCATTGACTCCTCATGAACTGCATGATTTCCTCATAATTTTACATTTGTGACTGTCTTTAATGAATGATAAATCACGGGTGCCTTTCTAATTGATTTGACCAGATTTGAAAATGTTCATAAGTGCCTTTATTTGCTGGGATCAGCGATACAGCGCATTATGGATGCTGCATTTAATTTGTGTTATTTGGTAGTGGTTTGGTATGCTTTACATTGAGCTAAACCTGGAAAAATGTTGGTCTTTCCATCGATACGGTTTGACACTCATTTATGTATTGAATTGAGTTGAGTTGAGTTCTCTACTGTTTGCCTTTACACATTTACCCATAGTGTTTACCTAATGCTTTCACTGGACATTGTAGAGAAAAATGTCCTTGTGAACACAATACTGCTTGGACACCGAAGTTTGCATTTGATTTAATTGTGAAAGGACATTGACAAAAGCATGTGCATTTTCCAATGATTAACATAGAATTAGGTTATGGACTAGAGCTTGCTGCCTTTGTGGGTGGAAAAAGTGCATTTACATTCCATTAAAATGCAAGGATCTGACTGCCTCTTTTCTTAGATTAATTGGGCAATCATTCCAACTCTGACGACAGGTATTTTTGGAGGTGCGGACATTCAAGTCAAGCCAGGGAGATTCTGCATGTGTGGAAAATCTCCTGTGATTGTGAAATCAATTATTCAATTTCTTTGGAAGAACTTAAGAATTTCCACTGCTCTGAACACCAGACATGCCATTTGGCCACCCAGGTCATTCATGTTCTTATGTATTTACTACCCTTCTTATCCTGGTGCAGTGGCTTGTTTGGTGCACTAAAGACCGTTGGTGGACTAAGTGAACTTCAAGAGCTTGATGCCTTGCTTATGTATTTTCTGGTTATCAGTCGGCTGGAAAGTCCCATTCAAGTGTTGTCAGTGTGAGAGGAATTTCTGGAATGGTGGTGCAATGAAGGACCCAGGCTGCTTCTCTGCAATAATGCTCTTCTGTGTGCCCTCTCATCTGCAGGTGCTGTTATTTGTGCTTCAGCATGGCGATGGTGGTGATCCGTTTACAGGGACTCAGAATGACCGCTGGTTCTGAGGATATTCGCAGTTTCTTCACTGGCCTGAAAATCCCCGATGGCGGGGTGCACATTATCGGTGGGGTACTCGAGGAGGCTTTCATCCTTTTCACATCAGATGATGATGCCAGGCGGGCGATGACACGCTCTGGGGGGTGCATCAAAGGGTCCCCAGTCAACCTTCTGCTGAGCAGCAAAGCTGAGATGCAAAATATCCTCGAGGCAAGCACGAAGAAATCTGAGATTAACAAAAATAGAGTCTATAATGAGGGGTTCAGAAGAGCAGAAACAAACATGGTGCCTCCCGCTTTTGCCGAGAACCTGTCAGTGGAAGTGCGAAGAATGGACCACTTGGGAATGGGTGGCAACTCCGGTCCAGTTGTTAAGAAGGAGATGCATGTTCATCAGACACGAAAGACTTTAGCAACTGGAAATGATGGTGTGTACCTGCATTTGCAGGGATTACCATTTTCCATATCCAGGGAAGACGTGAGGGTATTCTTTGAAGGCTTGCAAGTAGAAGACATGGTTCTGATGAAAAACCACCGTGGCCAGAATAACGGGATGGGTATCGTTAAATTTGCAACGCTACAAGATGCTCATGAGGGCCTGAAGCGGGACCGTGAGTACATTGGAACTCGGTTTGTAGAAATAAACTCCTGCACAGAGAAGCAATGGATGGAAGCAGTGGGCTGCATGGAACCATACATGGACAACACGGTTGAGTTTGTCAGGGAGCTACCTCCAGTTCACGCTGAGAAGAGGTATGCCCGAGAACGCACCAGATCAAGTTCACCGGTTCCCTACAGGTCACGGTCGTCTTCTCCATCAAGCGATGAATACTGCATCTTGTTGGAAAACCTCTCATACTCTGTGAACAAACGAGACATAAAAGATTTCTTCCATCCAGTGGACCTGAAAGAAGACCAGATTCTTCGTCTGCACAAATACGGGAAAAGGACAAGGGCCGCTTTCGTCCTGTTCAAGAGTCTGAAAGACTACTGTGCTGGTCTGAACCGCCACAAAGAAACCTTAGCCTACCGAACAGTCTACGTGTCTCCGATTTCGAAGGAAAAAATGATGGCGATGCTGGAGTCCACGGAGCAGAAGAGTGAGAAGTACCAAGAAAAGCCAAGCACATCGATGGAAAGGTCTCAACGTTCACAAAAACCAAAGTATGACTCTGAAAGAATCTGCATCTATGTCCGTAACCTGCCATTTGATGTACGCAAGGTGGAGATCATTGACTTCTTTCAAGGCTTTGGGTTATCGGAGGAGATGGTTTACCTTCTGCGCGACGAAAAGGGGGCTGGGCTTGGTGAGGCTTTGGTGACATTTAACTCGGAGAGGGATGCACTGAGGGCAGTGTCTCTGAATGGCCAGGGGTTCCTTGGGTCCGAGGTAATGTTGAAATGCATCTCCAGGATGCAAATGCAGGAGTTTGGTGTCATGGAACATCCAAGGAAGAGTCTGGAGGTGTCCCTGAGGACGAGGAGCCCAGTGGACTATGCTGGCAGACATAGGGAAGAAACCCAGTTTACCCTTGATGAAGAATATCCCGACTTTGACCACCCCAACGATGTCCATGTGCCCTTAAGGGATCTGCCTGTCCACCCTCATGGAAGTAGTAGGTTTGATTCCCACAAGGATGGCCGTGACACATTCGTTAATCGAGGGGAGGGATCTGCGCCGAGATCACTTGGGAACTCTGTGCAGCAGTTTGATGGTCCTGCTTGTCTGAAGCTGATCAATCTGCCCTTGAACATTACCATTGATGAGATCTATGACTTCTGCTATGGATACCGGGTGATTCCAGGTTCTGTATCTTTGCAGTACAACAAGAACGGGGTTCCTAAAGGATGCGCAACTGTGGTCTTTGAGTCTCGTGAAGAGGCAATAACTGCAATTCAGGAACTGAGTGGAAGACCAATCGGGACGAAAAAAATTAAATTAATTTTCCTTTAAACCCAAACTAATTTGGTTTGCAAAGTGTATTTCAAACCAAATGCATTTTGTTAAAACCCAGATTTTTAAAGGCCCTTAAGGCCTTGATTTGAGTTTAAAAAAAATAGCCTAGCCTGCATATTCAGCTTGTTTTCATCAGGAACGGTGGAGTTCATCATTTCTTCTGCTCTTCTATGTGGTTAGTTGTTTTTTGGAGTGTTACTGAACACGTGCCAAGAGGAAAAAGGAGCAGAACCGATGTTCATAATTTATAAGAACTACTAACCAATACGTGGGTATACAGTTAAACTCAAGCCACATTGCCTACGGATTTCACCTTAATGCTAAATTCAAAAACAGTTAAAATCAATAGTAATATTGTTCATACAATATTGTGCACAAGTGAATCCTTATTATTCGTTGAATATATACATTTATTGAATTCGTCTTTTTGTTTTGCTAAGAAAATGTTATAACTCAGTCATTTTCTTTTTGTAGAAGTCAAAAGAAGTGGTACCCTCAGTAAGAACATTTGATTTGAGTATCATTAATGCCGTTTGTTTAGTTTTAGCTTTATTTTCTGGGTGTGTGTGTATAGACATTTGAATGGTTTCTGGAACAAAAATACTTCCCCAAGGCTCTGGATGTTAATTCTTACATCATATGGGGAGTTTCAATATTAATCAGACAGTATCCTTACATCTGTAAATAAAGTCATTCTTTAGAATCTCTGGATTTAATTTAATTTATTTGTATTCCCAAGTTCACAGGTTTGAATTTGACTGCTTTGCATGAAGTAAAAATGAAGTGGGCCATATAGTGGCATCTTATCCTAGTTTAGGACCAGGACCTGATCGGACATTGGGATCACACGGTTGATCGTGGGGCCGTTAACCACAATCCATCTCTTTCAAATGGCGAGTGCCAAGCAGAGTGGCAGTTGATGGCATGTTTAAAGTCTTTGATATATTTCTTCTGAAAATGGAACCCTCGGCCACTCTAATCATGAAGCCGCTTAACCTTGTGAAGGTTAATATCCCATGCTCATGGAAAGATGGTGCATTTAACCCCTGTATTTTCTGTTTCTATATTGTGCATAACCTTTTGTCTGTAGATGTTTTCTTTCATTGTGTCCTCTTGGCCTTTCCCCCAGGTCATCACTCAGAATCCCCATACGTGCCATCAGCCCTTGAATATTACAGATGCTGAAAGGGCCGGGGTTTGCCTGAAGATGACCTTTCTAGCTGAAATGTGTAGCTTCCAAGAGCTATGAGGGCTACTGAAAAGAACAAGTTGCAAAGCTCCAAACGGTAATATGTTTGGGTAAGGAGAATGTGTTCTCTTCACAACAAGCAAATACAAATTAAAAATATTAATTTGGGCTATTTGTTGATCTTTAGACATGTTTAAAAATGTTCCTTTAATTGGGAAACAGTTAAAAATGTGTTCTCATTGTGCACTAGCCATTCGCAATCAACGTATATTTACAAAGATAAACAAAGGAACTCGGAGAGATGACATAAGGAAGTGAATTAGACATCTGCATAATGCTGCTCTCCTGCATGTTGATCAAGTCTGTTCATTTGGAGGTTGAAATCTTTTTGCAACCGTATGACTGTCTTCTATTGTAATAATTAATCATTTTTAACATGCTTTGTATTGTATTAGAAATGTATGTATCAGATGGAATACATACAATTACATTTATAATTATGAGTGATCTGTTGTCTATATATATATATTTTGCTTGTTAGGGAATACATTGCAATTTGGTATTTTGTTGTACACTACGTCACCGAAAGTGGCTCTCAAAAATGGCTAGGATCAAAAATCTGTCCACTTTAAAGGGCATCTGAAAGGGGAAGCATTTGCACCCCTTATGGTTTATTACATTGACTAGGTGTGACAGTGGTACACAGAACCTGTTTTCTGTCTGATGATTCTGGCCCTGATTATTTGTTAAATCTGGGAGCATTGCCCAAGAGAGAGAAACTTTCACTTTCTTCCAGCAGGTGGTGCTATTGTTTTATCAATTACAAAATTCAACATCCAGCAACATGCATCCTTTGACCATTTAAACACCCCTGTGCAACTGAACACCACCTGAAAACCACCAACCAGAGTTTAATTATTCACACACAATGTTAACTATATTAATATTGATACATTTTCATTTTCTATGGAGTGATCCCCATCAAGCTGTTGTAATGCCATTGTTGAAAACTGGATGGACAAAGACTGGAAGTAAAGGTGAACTTCTATGATGCATTTCACACTTACAACGAAGAAAATGGTATGAAAGGATGAAAATATAATCATAATGTAAGAATAATCTTTACTGTACAGCACTTAGGGCAAGTCAAAACAACTTGACATACTCTGTCCTAGAAACATGCACTTTTCTCAGGCATTGCTTTGTTCTCTCATTTGAAAGTAGCCTGTGTTTTAGTAAACCTGGCTGCATGTTAATATATTGGCCCCCACATATTTGCATAAAATGTTGCAATAGCACATAACTATGAGGGTGTCTGACACCAAATAGATTTCATCAAGTAGGATATCAATGTGGAGTATTAATGTATTCATTTTAATGATATGCTTTTACAAATAATTTAAAGGACAAATATTTAATGGCATCTGCAGTAAGGATCTGCTTTTATATGCCCTCATTTATCTTCAGTGTGTAATACACCTGCCTGAAGCACAGCAGCCATTTTGCAAAAGAACACGTGTATCATTTCTAGTGGAGAGGCAAGGATTATTAATGACCTTAATAATTATTGTCAGATTGGGGTATGATTAAATGGCTAGATTGAATGAGCCAGACAGAATTTGGTTACCCATCTCCCTTTCGGTAGGTGGTTTGATATTGTAAATTGGCATAGTGAACAGGCACCTTGGGTTAAATCACATCCGAAATATGAAACCGACAACACTGGTTTCCCATCACCACACTAACTTGGTTTCTACTTGATACAGTTGGAAAAATTACAATTCAGTTATTTTGCAGATGCTTTTATCCAAAGCAACTTACAAGAGTTACCTGCAGCTGCATATCCACCAGCAGCAACCAGTTTTTGCAGATCTTGAATCTAAATACCTTCCATGCTTGGTTTAACATCAGCATTTTTTGCCAAACATGGTGATGTACCAGTTTCAAAACGATCAAACTGAATGAGAAAACAAGTGTTTGATCACCCCAGCAAATGGATGGAGAGTTTGTGATATATTGCTGCCGCAGAGATGAAACGCGCTGATCGCTTAAATCACCACAACCCAGATGGCCTGGAAATTAACTTTACGTCAAGATGTGGAGTCAAGCATGAATATTAATATGCGACAGATGTAAACACATATTAATATCCTTCACTGTGAACAGCCTGGAATTATAATATTCACTCAGTTGAGAAGGGTTGTATCCAAAAAAGACTTGCATTTAGTTCAGTTCAAGATTACACCTGTCAGCTTTCGGTACAGTGTTTTATGGGGGTTTATTTACATTTACATTTAAAGCATTTAGCAGACACTTATCCAGAGCGACTTACAAGATGTGCATTAATACATTGTGAGAACAATCATAGTTCGCGCAAGAGATCAGTGTAGTAATACAGCAATAGACATCGTTGTAGGCAGCTGCATATCATAAATGTTTAAAAAAAAGTAAAAAATTGAGTAAGCAAGGATCCATATACAAAAAGTATTGAACAAGTAGGCAGTGGTGATGACAATTGGCTAGATGTACAAAATTCAGTGGTAGTGGAGTCTGAAAAGTTGGGTCATGCGGAAGAGCGACATCTTGTATGTCGCTCTGGATAAGAGCGTCCGCTAAATGCTTAAAATCTAAAATCGCAAGTGATTCCGCGGTCCTGACAGAGAAGAGGAGACCGCGAGGAGAGGCTGCTGGGCGCCCGGAGGGATGGGACAGTCAGTTTGCCAGAGGAGGTGGAGGGGTCTGGAGGTAAGGGGGCAGTTCCTCTAGCCGGTTGATAAGCCACCGCAAGTGATTTGAATCTGATGCATGCTGCGATGGGGAACCAGAGAGGAGAGTAGAGGGGTGACATAGGTGAACTTGGGTTGATTGAACACCAGACATGTGGCAGCATTCTGAACTAGTTCCAGTGCCTTGATTGCACAGGCCGGCAGGCCTGCCAGCAAGGAATTGCAGTAGTCCAGATGTGAGATCACCAGGGCCTGGACCAGGAGTTGTGTGGCCCCTTGAGTGAGGAATGGTCGGATCCTTCAGATGTTATGGAGGGAGAACCGGCAGGTCCGGGTGATCGCTGCGATGTGGCCTGAGAAGCACAGCTGATCGTCCAGGGTCACTCCAAGACTCCTGGCAGACTGGGACGGAGACACTATGGAGCCTTCCACAGTGATTGAAGCATCACTCATCGGGGAGCCCTTTGCTGGGAGGAAAAGCAGCTCAGTCTTCCCCAGGTTCAGCTTCAGGTGGTGGGTGGACATCCAGGCAGAGATGTCACCCAAGCTTCTGCCGGGACCTGGGTCTCAGAAGGAGGAGAGATGGTGATAAGAAAAACCATGAGCAGAGATGGCAGAACCAAGTGACTTGGTGTACAGGGAGAATAGGACAGGGCCTAGCACCGAGCCCTGTGGGACTCCGGTCAAGAGGGTGTGGGGAGAGGAGAGGGATCCTCTCCAGGCCACCTGGTAGGACCGGTCAACCAGGTATGACTTGAACCATAGTGCAGACCCAGAGATTCCCATCTCGAAGAGAGATGAGAGCAGGATCTGGTGGTCCACGGTATCAAATGCAGCTGACAGGTCGAGGAGGAGGAGGACGGAGCTAAGAGATTGGGACTTAGCCACTTGTAGAGCATCAGTGACCGCAAGCAGAGCAGTCTCTGTGGAGTGGCCTGCCTTGAACCCAGATTGGTTAGGATCAAGCAGGTCATTTTGTAGGAGATGAGCAGACAGTTGGTTATAGACAGCCCACTCTAGTGTTTTGGAGAGGAATGGGAGGAGAGAGACAGGCCAGTAGTTAGAAATGACAGCAGGATTCAGAGAGGGTTTATTTTCCTGTCTACTGAATTTTCAAGTACAATAATATAAAACAAAGTTTATTTACAACAGTCAGAGGTTTCATTTGTTGCTTTTATTGCATCTAGAAAAAACTAGTATGAATGTTTTAATGTTTTAATTTATAAAAACTAATTTGTTTTGGTGCCTACACATGTAATTTTTAGCGAATATGGCAAATTGACATGGTCATGTTCTATTACATTGCACAGACGATTACACATGTATGTGCATAATTTAATTATTTGTAATGTAATGCATACCATTTACCACTTATTACAGTAATACATTTTTCAGTATATGTGGCCCCAATAGAAATTTGTATTACACAATACTGAAGTGTTTTAACCCATGGGAGATGGTTATTTATGTCTATAAATGTATGGCTAAGAATGCATTAGGTGCAGGTAGGAATGTAGTCCACAACAAGGGATGGTAGCGAAAATAACTGAAATTGACAATAACAATGGGAGGCCTTTAGTAAAGCATGCCTTACAGACGAGTGCCCTTTTCTCCATTCAGGAAAACCGTGGCAGCAGGGAGTTTTAGGGGTACATTTATTAGACACTGCTGTCTTTGACCTGAACCTGGTTTACCTTAAGAGAATACCAATTGAATACTTTTGTTGGTCATCGTACTGTTCGACCCAGGTCAGCTCACTCTGGAAACGCCTCTGGCTTGCATTTGGTATTGAGCAAAATAGTCATTTTGGGAGGGCCGACAAATGTATTATCTACTTGGGTAAGTGGCTGGATCTAAAGGAGTTAATCATGCATGCCTGCCATGTTATAGGAAATATAAGAGCATATTCCTCTGGCATTAAAGTGGTGTCTTGTAATGTAAATGTAAAATGTCTTGATTGCATATGGGGAATTACTGTGTGTATAGAATATACACTGCTCAAATCAATTACATTTAATTAACACTTAAATCACACATCGCGGATCTCGATGAACGAAATATTCAAGTTGAAAATCTTTATTGATTACATTGTGTACTTCGTCGAGAACAAAATTACGTAAGAACGATCAATGGAAACCAAAATCATTAACCCATTGAGGGCTCAATTCAAAATGACACCGAAAATCAAAGTGAAAAATTAAGATCACAGGCTGATCCAACTTGTGTGAATTTAATCATGACAACTCATAATGTGGCTCAGTAGTATGTATGGCCCCCACGTGCCTGTATGCACTCCTGACAATGTCTGGGCATGCTCCTGATGAGATGGCGGATGGTGTCCTGGGGGATCTCCCAGACCTGGATCAGGGCATCAGTGAGCTCCTGGACAGTCTGTGGTGCTACTTGGCGGCGGCGGATGCACCGATGCATAATGTCCAAGACGTGCTCAATTGGATTCAGGTCTGTGGAACGTGTGAGGGTCAGTCAATGGCATAAATGCCTTCGTCATCCAGGAACTGCCTACACACTCTGGCCACATGAGGCCGGGCATTGTCCTGCACCAGGAGGAACCCAGGGCCCACTGCACCAGCGTAAGGTCTGACAATGGGTCTGAGGATTTCATCCCGGTACCTAACAGCAATCAGGATACCGTTGGCTAGCACGTGGAGGTTTGTGCGGCCCTCCAAGGATATGCCTCCCCAGACCATCACTGACCCACCGCCAAACCGGTCATGCTGGATGATGTTGCAGGCAGCATAACGTTCGCCATGGCGTCTCCAGACTCTTTCAGGTCTGTCACATGCTCAGTGTGAACCTAATCATCTGAAGAGAACGGGGCGCCAATGGCAAACCTGCCAATTCTGGTATTCTCTGTCAAATGGCAATCGAGCTGGAGGGTGCTGGGCTGTGAGCACAGGTCCCACTACAGGACGTCGGGCCCTGATGCCACCCTCTTGGAGTCTGTTTCTGACAGTTTGGTCAGAAACATGCACATGAGTAGGGCTCTGGCAGTGCTCCTCCTGTTCCTCCTCGCACAAAGGAGCAGATACCGGTCCTGCCGCTGGGTTGTTGCCCTTCTACAGCCCTGTCCAGCTCTCCTCGTGTAATGGCCCGTCTCCCGGTACCTCCTCCACGCTCTTGAGACTGTGCTGGGAGACACAGCAAACCTTGCAACGGCACGTATGGATGTGCCATCCTGGAGGAGCTGGACTACCTGTGCAACCTGAATGGGCTGCAGGTACCGCCTCATGCTACCAGTAGTGACAAGGGCACTAGCAAAATGCAAAACTAGAGAAAAATCTGTCAGGAAGGATAAGGAGAGAGAAATGGTCTGTGGCCACCACCTGCAAAACCATTTACTTTTTGGGGGTTGTCTTGCTGTTGCCTCTCCTGTCCACCTGTTGTCACTGTCATTTGCACCACAGCAGGTAAAATTGATTCACAATTGTTTACGCTTCCTAACTGGACAGATCGATATCCCAGAAGTTTAATTGAATTGGTGTTATACCGTGATGATTAAGTGTTCCCTTAATTTCTTTGAGCAGTGCATATATAAAACCCCCAAACTACTTCCATTAACAGAGATCAACACTTCTGTTTCTTACCATTAGATGGCACTAGTTCATCCATATGCTTGGACATGATGTCACTGATGCCCTGACTCGCTGGTAATAAAAGATCTCATGGCACTTGTTATGAGTTAGGGGTGATAAACCCTTTGTCCTGGCAAAATTCCACAGCCAATTCACCCCCTAACCTGTGATTAATAAAACCCTTGCTCCTCCATTGCAACTGATGTGTCGTGAGCATTCTGCAGTGAAATTGTGACACCGGGCTCCCGAGGAGGAGGACACGTCGAGCTCCTTCAAGGGATAGAACATCACAGGCATGGAGACTCCTTGAAGTGATACATGTTCTCCATATTGCATTGCTTCTACAGGACCCAAAAGGCCAGGGGTCATATCAATTTGGAGCATGGCTGCTTGCCCATCTCTTATTCTCCTGTCTCATCAATCACAATCTGGTTGCTTCTCTCTTTTTCTATATCTGCCTATAATTTATTTTCAATCCAGAGAGAGCAATGCACAAAGGCATATCGTGTAAAATGCGGCGGTCTGTAGTTGAATGGTTGTCACACTACCATTATCTCTCCACACTGACCGGCTGCACAGAATTTCAAGTTCTAATGCTGCAATGCCACACTCGGCTTCAGAGGCTGCAGAATTTAAAATGACAGAATTTTAAATCACAGTTCATCTTTCATGAGAGGCCATGTTTGAATTATGTCTGTTGTTCAAGGATATGCTGACAATTGCGTCCCGACTCTGCACATCCATCTTTCAGCAGAACGTTTCCTTGAAGAATTACATGACTGGATGAATTAGTGGCCTAAATTCTTTAAAATGATTACTATAAATAAAAAGGTTGCATAGGTGCAGGCAGAGACATGTTCCTCTGTAGTAATCATATTAGTGGGATATGCTAGAAACTTGCATTGCAGTATTAAAATGACCTGCACTGCACTACCAAGTCCAATGTTCAAAAAATAATCTTTGTAAATTGAGGGAAATTGTATATAAAGTTTCCTGTGTTGATGTTGTGAATATTGCACTTGCTTTGCCAAATGTAATTGATCTGGCATCGAATACTTCATATCCAATTTAGACTACACAAATCACCATTGAATATATTATTTTCACAATGTAGGAGCATTACTCGAACCTTATTTACCTGACAAGCCAGGACAGAATAGACAAGTAGGGCCAGTGTATTCTTTCCAGAGTCCACTCTTGAGTCTAAATGAGGAGAGCCAAAAACACTCCAGAAAGTTGCATCAGATTTCTTGCCATAATAATCACAATCCATGGTAAATAAAAAAAGGTCATGTCAAACCACACCTACCCATTCCCTGCAAAGAACAATACGTGGTGATACCCTGGAAGGCAAAGTGTAGTGTAAGACGGCTTGTGAATTTAGCTGTAATGTTGTTTGGGATGAGGAATAAAGCTGGAAGAATTTCTTCACTCATCACTGAGACTGCCTTTTAGTCTCTTTGCCATTTATTGTGCATTTTTGCAACCATACAGACATGGATCGAGCAATTTCCCTACATATGTAAAGTAGTCCTTGTAATGTATAAAGACATCTCATAATAATGTCTGTCCCATTATACATATCTCGAAAGGCAAACATGGAACAGTCTATAGGAGTATTTACATTAATGCCATCCAGTTAGGTAAGTCTTCCACAAGAGACTCAAAACCCACCTTTTCAGACTCCACTACCACTGAATTCTGTACATCTAGCTAATTGTCATCACCACTGCCTACTTACTCAACACTATATACCCCTGCTTACTCAATTTAATAAAATTTAAAAAAATACATTACTAACCTTTTCCTTCCCAGTGTTACAGGTATGGTACGCAGCTGCCTGCAGTGATGTCTATCGCTGTATTACTGCACTGATCTCTCGTGCGAACTGTGATTGTTCCTACCATGTATTAATGCACATCTTGTAAGTCCCTCTGGATAAGAGTGTCTGCTAAATGCTTAAAATGTAAATGTAAAAATGTAATGAATGATACACTACACTACACTATTGCTACAGGACATGACTAAGTCTCAGTGAACTCCAAACTATCTGCACCATGACTAGCACCCAGTCTGAAAGGTACCTCTGTTTGCCCCCTCCCTAGTCTTTGTCTTACAGCACAACACACACTGCGACCTCGATTTACTACTCCGCAGGCAGCACCTGCTTCCCTATCTGAAAACTATTTAGAAAGGCATTAAACTCAATCAGCCCAGGTCTGAAATGCAGTCACCTCCCCGTTGCCCCCTGGTAGCTCAGTGAGCCAATTAGCCCCCACCCAGACTTCAGCCTCCCCACCTGTATGCCAGGAGTGAGAGGGAATTGATTCCGCACCATGGCACATCACCTGAGACCCCCAGCTGGCTAATAGCAGAGCTACACATCACAATGACATTCCTTCTACCCCATCCCTGTGCAATAACACGTATGCAGTGTGAATTCAAGACCATAAAAATATAAAAGAAAAAGACATGAAAAGAATACAAATTTGACCTGTGTTCTCTTTTGACTCTTCACGAAAGATATTCGTTTACTGAAATGTATGCATGTGTCTTTGGGTGTGTGTGTAATTTTGACGTGTGTTCGGGTTCTTGTTCATGATTGGTTGTTTATTCTGCACCTTTCGGAAATTATTTAGGTGGCGCATCTGTCAGATGTGTGAGAGGAGAAATACTAAAAGGTCACTGGGAGAGTTACCAGCTGCTCTAGATGAACCTTTCTGTCTCCAAATAGCACAGTCATTACAGAATGGCAGATGGGGCTCTGCTTTCATTTCTGTATTGCCTCTCTCACTCTTTCGCTCTCTCTCTCTCCCTCCCTTTTTTTTCTTTTTTTTTTGTTGCAAATGAAAAAAATTAAAATAAGTCATCTTATACTGTATGGGCACATTTTCTGAAGTTTAAACCATATTTTTCAAAACTGGAGATCTCTTGCAATTATGCCACGTAGATAGGCTAATTTGCACTGTGTTAATTATCTTTAAATTGGGTAATTATGCACTCTCAATTAAAGCATTGTTAATTACACAGCATACACAGAAAAGGCAGGGAAATTTGAGAATGCCCTTTCTGAGGTGTGCGGGAAGGCTGGGCAGGGTGCCATTTCCTGATAGGGTCTTGCCAATGTTT
The DNA here is from genome assembly GCA_029706075.1 of Aldrovandia affinis. Classification (NCBI taxonomy): domain Eukaryota; kingdom Metazoa; phylum Chordata; class Actinopteri; order Notacanthiformes; family Halosauridae; genus Aldrovandia; species Aldrovandia affinis. The sequence goes on along the minus strand of JAINUG010000008.1, from coordinate 5,600,131 downwards.
TTAATAATTCAGTCTCAGCTCATATAAGGAAGGAACACACCCACAACCTTTGTGATTGCCAAGCATATGGTTTCATAATGAAGCTAGCGCTTGTAAAATAGTAACGACAAGGTCTTGCTTTGCATTTTGGCTGGTGTGTTACACAAGCTTGTCTGGATCAGGGAGAAAGCATATTTAAATAGCTGTGCTTCTATGAAACATGCCATAATAACGCCAACAAGAGCCCTTGAACAAGAATAATCATTTGAATTTGCTTCACTTTTAAAGGTCATGCATGGATGTTCTCAGAAAGATAATTAGTGGTTTATCTATTGACCTGTACATCTAATTTGAATGCGAAATCAAGTCCATTTTATTAAAAACCATACATGCACATTGGCACTGTGCAAATTGAGTATATGTTTGGACCCCCACAGCACATACCAGGTCAATACATTTTACAGGGCTAATCCACAGATGTTTAGAGCCATGGAACACACACACCAGGATGCACAGGTACACAGTGGTTGCAAGGGAACGTGGCTCTTTACAACGCCTTTGCCTTTAACACCCTAAATGTTAATCCACATGTGGATGGAACAAAATATACTTGAGGAAAATGTGTGCCAAATAATATTTTCATCTTTGGGGAAGAATATAAATGAGAATGCGGGTGTTCATTTATATTCCACCAGGGGGTGCACTAAGAGTTTTGACATTTTGAATGCTCTTCCACCTAGATCTGCAAAAAGTTTTTTCAAAAATAATTTTTCTCATAAATACTGTATGTATAGAGCTAAAATATTACTATTTTATCTCTGCATTCCGACAACCACCACAATTTAGGTGGACTAGGATTTACTTTTTGCGCACTCTTATTTATTTCTATGTTCCTGGTACAATATTTTATGAGATGTTTCACAATGTTTACTTGCTTGTAGGTTGATTTGTGATTCATGAATATAAATGTTTGTCTATTCTGACAGTTTTATGTTGAATCCTTATAAAACATACTATTGGGGGGAATTCTGTAGCTACAAGGGTAATCACACCACCCGATGAGGTGATAGTCTAATTGGATAATTAAAGGTGTTACGAACATAGCATTTGTATATTAATGAGAAACTTGGGTAAATGGTGTAAGACAAGTTTATTAAAAATGAAAATGACATGAGTTATGAATAATATAAATATCACATTGATGCAATTTATGCATGTACAGAAACATATGGCAAAATTATTGTGCAACATCATGGAAAATAAATGCACACAATGAAATGAAAAAGGACCAATGCTTTAGTAACTACTGTATATCACAATTAAAATGTCTGCATGTTTCATATTAATGTCAATACTAATTACCAATATGTTTCTGCTATAAAAGACTATATATATATATATACAGATAAAATCCACCCTTTAATATGTGTGTCTAAATCAGATTTTGATTTAGAGAGATCTAAAAGATTTTGAAAGTGGTCAAATAGTTGGTGCCCGAATTGTAGGTGTGTCAGTCACAGAAACATATTTAATGTGTCAAGCAGAACAGTGACGGCAAACACCAAAGGAAAAACTGCATCAGGAAAGCGGAATTGCGGTTGCAAGTCAAAGACCACCTAGACAGAGGTCCACACCTCCGTGACCCAGACTCAACAAAAACTGTACATCATGCTTCACAAAGATGATATTTTGAAACCGCTTGTTACCAAGACCAATGGGCAACAATCCATAACCTGGTGTAATGAGCACAAAACATGGACTTCTCAGCAGTGGAATAAATTAATATAGTCTGAGTTGTCTTTTACAACTTTTCCTGCATCTGGACAGGTTTATGTTTGGAAAAAGGCAAAAAAAGAGCCTTAAACCCATTGCCTGTTAAACATGGTGGATCTGTTATGGTACGGGCAGCCATCTTGTGGGGGTCATTGGGTCTGATTATTACTCTGCATGGTATAATTATGGCCAAGGAATCCAAATCCATTTCAGGTGCACCCTATGGTTCAAACATTATTTCCTCAAGATGTTCCCATAGTCCAAGATGATAACTAAGATCTCCTTCCTGAAGAATGGTCCAATACCCCTGCATATATTTTCTATCATATTAAGACTTTTTATATTTCCTTATATTTTACATTTTATTTTTAAAACTTGAATTCCATTTCACTCCAGTGCTTTAATGACCTGTGATATAATCTACATATTTAACTGGTTTATTAATCTGGCAGGTTTTATGTTGAGCATAACAGTCTAAAAAGAACATTCTCTTCCCTCTCTCCTGCAGCCATTTAAATACTCCTTATCCTCTAATCATAAGCAGAAAGTGATGGAGATAAATATTTAATTGGAACATGGTGCAGTACTTTGGAAGAAGAAAAAAAAGTTTTTCAGAAGCAATGAAAGGATCTTCAAATCTTTATGACCAGTACTCTTTGTGCTTACCTGTCAGTCTTCTTATTTTTTTCTTTGAGTTGCTATTCATTCACTGCACAAAAACACAAATAAAAACGTTTAGAGAAAGAATTGCCTGACAATTTAAACAACTACATTGCTGGCACAGAAGTAGTAGCACTTAAATGGAAGATATTTATTTTAATTTTATCCGGTCTAAAAATGCATATAGAGTGGTTCTTTGTGAACAGAAAAAAATAAAATAAAATAGATTTCTTTTCAATCCACAAAATGGTGCGACTTAATAATATAAATGAATAAACATGACACCTGCTTATACCTGTTTTTCAAATTGAGGCATAATGTAGTATTGTAGACTGGTTTTTAATGGAAATTTGATTGAATCTTGAAACAAAAATCCTTGAGAATGAGTGGTGACGTCTTTCCTGGTAGAGCACTGTAATGGTAAACAAGCTCTCTCTCAAACAAATGTGAAATTTGACGTGCTGGGTCCTAATTTTCTGATAAACGTGTCATTTTCCTTCAGGTCCGTTTAGTATATTGATGGAAGACCATCTTTAAATGCCAGGTACTGAATGCTGTTGTTTTAAACACAAATCAAAAATACTGACAGCCACAGTCCTGGACTTCTCTTCAGAGTGGAGGTAACAGGTGCTGAGGGTTTCGATGCTAATATACCGAAACCTTCGGAAAAGGTTATGATCCACAGAAGGAGCCTGTTTCCTGACACAAATCATCACTTCAGTGCCTGGCAATAACTTAATTGGCCCCCCAGAGACTCATCTTGCAGCAGGTAGCAACACTATCTCTTCCCCAGCTTTAGAGTGGGGGTAAGCCCACTGCCACCGTGCAGAGGGCATTTTAATTGATTTATTCCCTGTGTCCAACACTGCAGGCAGCTCTGGGGGCTGCTATGACAATTTGATGTCCTTGGCCTTTGATGCCATGCACCAGTACCATGGCAAATTGGCATGAGTGAGTAGGGTGAATTAAATTTGGGGGGAGCAAATTGATATGAGGGAGTAGGGTGAAATAAGTCTACCCGCTATTGTGCTTTGCCCTTAACCTTGAGTTACAAATATATGCGAGTGCATTGTTTTTCACAATACGTACACATCACCAAGAGTTTGCCGGTCATGTAAATGAATATAAAACACAGAGTAAGAATTGAAAAAGAAAAAGGAAGGATATGCCAAACACCATAGTGGATAGATTGAGTGGTCCCCTTCCTGTTGATCTCTGTGTCTGTAAAGCAGCCATTTAAAACCTGGATTCCAGCAGCTCTCCTCTTCAACAGGCAGCCTCCACAGATATAAAAAGTGCTTTTTATATTTCTGTGTCAGGTAGAAGGCTTTTTCATTCAGGTAAGATTACATCTACCGTAGGAACTTGATTGCATTTGGAACAGAAAAGAAAAAAAACCAAAACCCAAATTTTAAAACCCAAATTTTAAATAGTTTTGTGAAATGACAAATACAACCAGTTTTTAGCATGTATTAATAAATCACTTTTAAAAGAATCAGACAAAACCCTGTATTTACCCAGATATACTAAGTTACTTTCCTTGAGTAGGGAACTCAAGGTTATTTTTAATCACCCGGGGGCCACTGAAGGTAATGAAAATATTTGCGAATGGGATGACAACATAATACAGTGTTATTAAAAGTTAATTATGAAGAATCATAGCAATTAGATGGAATAGCCTAACAATGAAAAATAATGAGGTGTCTCTTCCAGAGGATTGGAGATGACAGTGTGTCATAATCAGCCATTCTGTTAGAAAATGTAAGGTGGACTAGCCTGGGTGTCACATTTCATATGGCACAGTTACACTAATGACACTCCCCGCCCTCTTACTGTTCTCCCTTCCCTGGATGTGAGGTGCAGATCCAGGGCAAAGTCTTAACGCCCTCTGTTGAAGGTGTCCCACTCTTAGCTGACCTCAGGGGTCACTCACATGCAGTGCTGCCAGGTCAGCGTATTTCACCATACATTTAGGGTGACTTCAGAAGCACTGGATAATATTTGGGGTAAAGCCATCATACTTATTAAGCATGTAATAATTATGCTCTTGGGGGAATTGAGGGAGGGAAGGAAGAAAGACTGCATTATTCCAATATTTACTGGTACTTGACCCTTATTTGCACAGCATGAACCTGCTACTTGTAGCAGTAGTACTCTCCCACATGTATTACAGTTACTTCCTTTCAGCTGAAAACCCTGTCTCCCTCCTCACAAATACAACTAATACTGTCCCATGGCACTGTATTGGTAACATGATTGACTTTGCTAATCTGGTAACATGAACTCAGCTTCGCGTTGACAGACATGTCGATGTGACTGATTTCTCTTTCTTCATTTCTTCTCTCTTCTTGTTTCTGAAAGCGCAGCACCCGGAGACACATCTCACTTGAACCCGATTTTCTCGTTCGTATTGAAGAGGGCAGTCCACAAGGGCAGACCGAGGGATCGGAAAGGATCTTGAAAGATCCTGTATGGAGGAATGGCCAAAGATCCCCCCCCCCCAATATGTTCACCAATCTCATGAAACATGATAGAAGACCGCTCAGTTTTGTCATCCCTGCGAGGGGAGGGTGCACAAAGTACTGAAAACAGGAGTTGTGAATAATTTTCTACAGCCTTTTTTGCTCATCTTTATCAAGGATGTGAATAATTTTGGAGCTGACTGTATTATTCCCATGAACTAGCATATCAAATAGGTAACCATTGAGGCCATCCTTCCTGAGTCACCCATGTATATTTACTTAGTAAGTACAACACATTGTAGTCACATAATCACATCATTTCAGGCTTTTCTATTCTTGTATTGAGAATTTAAATGGATGGTATTGATATGAATTGAGATTTTGTGACATGCTTTCAAACTCAAATCTCATAGCTTTTATGATTTATGAGTATGTTTTCGGTTAAGGACAATGAGAAAGCCTTACCTTTATAGGAAATATTCAATTAGAAACACACTGAGTTGCAGCTGAAGAAATAGCCTTTAGATGGTGTGGTATTTATAGACTGTTAAAGCCAGGTCTACTCATCCTCTAACAACAACACTGGCACAAAACCATTCCAAATGCACATCTCAATGAATGGTTATTTCCGATAATGGCATTAAAAGCACCCAGCAGTGGAATACATTATTAAATGAAACAAAGGGCAGTGCAAATGAATATCGCCTCTCCCTCTGTAAACATCCTATGCTTGGTATCATCTTTTAGCAGGGTACTTTTTTCACATGTCTAATCAATCAATTTTTCAATTTTCTTGTAAAAGTCGGTCACGTTTAAAAATGAAATCCAGGGACAGTGTTTTGTTGGATGTTCAGAACCCAGCACACACAAAATACTATGACCGGGAATAAGGAGATCTAATAAATACAATCAATGTCTCACTGTGTGAATACAATGGAATAGAAATCGTAAATAAATAATGGACGTTTTCGTTTAGCTCTTTAGGCTTACAATGTAAAAACAATCTTGCATATAAGACACAAATACAACATTGGAGACATTAATGGGATAAAAAACAATCAAAACACAAATCAATGTGCTGTAGTGTCTAAAGAACTGGGCTTAAAGGTTATGGGCTTGATTCCCAGATGGGGCATTATATGTACTGAACTGTAATTGCTTCAGTGCGTATCCAGCTATATAAATAGATAATTTGTCAACTGAAGGATTAGCAAGTCTGTCTGGATGAGGGTCTCTGCCCAGCATATAAATGATAACATCAATAAATACCAGGGCATTTGTGCGGTGAAGAACATTGTAGCAGGATCCCTAATAGGTTGAGTGACTGATAATTAATCATTCAGATTCAGCCAAGAGGAAAGCATCACTCGTCTGAACACTGGAGGAAACAAGGAGGCGAGGTATTTGTAATGCAGCGTCGGTCGTGTGTTATCAGTAACAGTTCTGCACTTTTACGCTATACGTGCAATAAATGCAAAATATTCAAACGCATCGACTGAATATTTTGCCCTTTTATGCTATACATACAATAAATGCAAAATATTCAAACTGAATATTCAAATGAATTACAAACACGTGTTCGAAAACAATGAGTTAAATTTACCACTGGCAGACATGTACTGTCCTCCAAAATGCCTTGCTCTCATTCTGTTCTCCCTGAAGACGTACTTCTCATAACAAGGAAGACGAGCGCACGAAAAAGATAAAATTGCTGAGAGTACAACAGTCCTGGATCATCACAGAGGAAGTGAGGGACCCTTGAAAGGCAATCCGGGCAGTTGAAATACACAAGGTGTTAAAAGGAGCATTATGAGGCCCACTTCTTTGTGTTTCTCCACTAGACATGAGAGACAAAAACAAAAAGTCACACGGCCGATGTTTCTACAGCCTCAGAGGCAAACTAATAGACAGTGCAGGGTCAAGGTGAAAAGAAAAGAGATTGCTTTGGACTTCAACTTCAGCTTGAAGTGGCACGAATCAATAAGGGTCTCGGAGCTCTTTAAGAGCGTGATGAGGTCCTGCCCCTGCCCCATCTTCACTCTGATGAGTTGATGGCCCTCCAAAGAGCAGGTCACTCATATCCTGGCCTCATCCCTGAAAGACTTTCATTGTGATGAGGGGGATGCCGCAAAAATCTCACACCAAGTCAGGCCCTCACATAGAGCTGGGTTGAGTCACACTATGCCCACAGATCTCAATAAAACTGAAGGGGAAAACATAATAAAGAGGTGCTGGCAATTAAAGCCCTCGGCCAAAAAGGATATGATTCGAGAAAGGTTGTAATCGTCCGTCCTACACCACTATCACCGCACGGCAGTACTGTACCTCCATATAGCCAGTGTGATCCAAGGGAAGTTCGAACCTATCCCCTCTCATACGTAGCACAGCACAACTTCCTAACTAGAGGCGCAATCAGCTCACTTCACCAGAGACCCAGAACCCACATGGGAGGGGGGGTATTACACTTACACTTGTGAATAGCTCTATCCTTTTCGTTAAGTACCTTCCTCAAGTGCATCGCCAGCACCTCACTTGTGATTCGAAGCTAGCCTGAAAGTTATGTTCCCTAATCAGACATTCGTCTCGAGGTCAGCAGTGCAAGCATGAGATCAATGAAATGGTCAAAGACGTAACGGAGCAATTGTCTTTAATGACAAAGAGAGGGGAAAAGAGAAAGAGGGAAAGGGTATATGTGCCGTCACAGAAGCATAAATCACTGCAGAATGACTTTAATCTTGGCTCTTATTCATGATGCGATGAGTTTATGGAGGGATGGGGTCAGCGGTCACTCTAATAGCTGCGTAAATCAAACCTGCCGGTCTGATGGAATGTCAATATCAAGCAAGCTTTTCAAATATTTAATCTGTCCTCTGAATTGCCTGAAATTAATTTAAGCTGCACACAAGGCCTCTGTGTTACTTAGAGTTGACTGGTTCAACAGAATAGAAAATGCATATTAATGCGATTTTATCATTGCTTCTAGCTTCAATAACTAGCATACCTTTGGCTGTGTGGGTGTTGTTAAATTAAATATCTGTATTATCATGTTAAACCTGTGATTATAAATACATATGTGGCCAATAGTCATTTCACAAATGTGTTGGTAGCTGGTACGACAATTGGTAGTTGGTAGGATAGTTGGGGATAGCAGCACAACTATGGGGCATTTGTGGTTAGCGGGTTGACTGAGCCAATTAGGAGTAGTGGGTTTTGTTACATATATTTCTAATCCTAATGTAAATTCAAGGGCATTACAAAAATAAAAACTGTCATTATGATTGTATTAGGGTATTCTGTGTTTTCACAGAATACCACCATGTATATATATATATATATATATATATATATATATTTATCAGACGCTTTTATCCAAAGCGACTTACAGTAGTGAATGCATACATTTTTCAGTATATGTGGTCCCAGTGGGAATTGAGCCCACAGCCTAAGCGTTGCCAACGCCGATATTAGCGACATTTGCTAGTTATTTAGATATGCAAATACATAGAATAAAAATATTCTGAATGCTGTCGGAAGCCCCTTGCCTTCTCAGGGGGCTTACTTTTAAACACATACTTTTCTCTCCCACTGCAGCCTATTGCTCTTGCACAGTGTCCCAGCGAATCTCAACCACTCCCAGAGGCCCCCTAAAAATACATTTTAAGCAAAATAAAGTGCTGATTTAGAATGACTTTCAGGAAGAGGTTCAAAATGAGCAGAAATCCTGAAATAACAAAAATATCCTCATGGGCACACTGCACACTGTATGTGTATCCATTCACAAACATCAGAATTGTATATTTTCCATGTCATCTTGTACACTCTTGTTGGCTTATGAATGACTTGAAAATATCTTTCTATGGAACCAAGTTTGAGCACTTCATATTTTCAAAGTCATCCCGAACACTCTGTTGTGAATGACTTTAAAATATTTTTCTTTTGCAGATTATAACCCCTTTCTTGCTAACGGCGCTGCAAACGTTTTCCATTAAAGCAAACAAGATTGTACTTTCCCTCTCCCACATGACTCATCCTAACTGTGTTAAAGCCTCATTTGCGTAAACCTGATTGATGAGGTAAGTGGAAAAAAAGTGGAAGTATATTTCAGAAATCAATGAAAGGAGATTCAAGCTAGACATTGTTTTCAATTGGGAAGGTAGTATTTTTCACTTTTACAAAATGCAATATTGTAGTAATGTTTTTATTTTTATTTCCAATACGATTTTTACAAGGAAAAATATATCTGTAAAAGGTTACCGTTTGTTGAGTATTAATCACAATATAACTGGAAACTGAAAGAAGCTAATGGATCCAAGCAAGATAACATGGTTAAACAGACTTCACGTCCTTAAAAAGCAAATTAATTTCTTTACGGTGTAATTCCTCACATCTGTCTTTTCAAAGAGAATGAAACTCTTGACAGGGCAATTCTTCAAACAGCAATTACTATCCCCTGGGAAATAAAAGGCTTTTATATTTGATCTGCCGTTTCAATGAACTGTTAATAGGAACCTTAATGTTTGTGCAACACTTGCATATTATCTTGAGTACACAGATGCTAATGGTTTCATCATTAATCACAGTATTTCTCACTCTGCCACTGCATTCTCTGCAGGAGAAAGACAAGAGAATGCATTTGAAAGTGTATTATAAATCTACACTCCACATGTGTGTAATCATTTCTTTTTTGAAATCGGTTATTTAAATTGGGTGCTTGTGCGGTGGCACTTAAGTTGAGTGCTCAGAATATTTAAATGTGTCTGTAGTGCATATGAACAACGCCTTTTAAAAAGAGTCTTTCATCTTAGCTCAGAAATAACAAGTTCTATGCAGAACTTCCTGACAGTTAAAATATTTATGAGGTTCAGTACGATTTACAATTACTGTTTCGGATGTCTACACATCATGTCCTTTTTAAAAAAAGAACAAATATTCAGAAAGAGGACTCAAAATTATATTCCTTAAAATAATTTTCTGTGATTCATGCTATTGATGTAGTGTGAAATATTACATTTTCAAACTGAATTAAAGATTTTTAACATTAATTTATTCATTCATTTATGCATTAAATGCAACCCTCTTTAAAGCATATTTTTGGGGTAAATAATGAATATTTCAGCACAGAGAGGCTGGGAAATGCATTCTTACATCAAAAACGACTTTAAATTGTTCAATATCTGTGTCCTCAGAAAAGTAAACAAGCCATTATACCATAGTGGGCACATTATAAGCAGATTACTTCTATTAGTTACTGTTGAGCCATAATGCAAATCCAGCAACCCATTGAGATGAAAAATAATTTAAAACTTCAATAAGTTGCAATCAGTGGCAAGCCACTCAATAGTCCATGCATTGCCTCAGGTACCAATATAATAAGATTCTGTTATAGAAACTCCATTTAAAACAGTAATATGAACAATTACAGGTTGTTTCTTTTCTTTTCGCTCCCTACGAGACCAGTCTGAGACAATATTATAAGGTAAATAATCAACAACTCTACCATTTCAGTATCTCTTCTAAAGGCTGTTGTTGCACGCCTTGTTAGTTTTAATGAGACTCCAGAGCCATATGCTGGAAGCCCACTGTTCTCTCTGCTGTGTCAATATAGCATCCATTATTTGGAAGGACAAGTTCTATTTGCTGTTCAATTGTGACCCGATGACAGAAATCACACCTTTTCATTTGTGTACATGATAGCGAAAGTAATGCCCAGCACCTTTCTAGCTTAAATAAGAGTAATTATTTAACATGTTCGCTGAAGTGAAAATTCAATTCATCCCCCTGTCCCCTTATTCAAAGGTAAGTAAGCCGTTTAAGGAGAACTAAAAGGAAATGAAAAGGTTCAGTAAAAATAGCCCTTTTGCAGGTGAAAAGATGCCTCTTTTGAGGTGTAATCACCTGTATCTGCATTGAGAGACATTCTTTGTCCGGTGGGAAGAATCTCTGTGTGCATCTGTCTGACAGTATAATGTTCTCAGAGGTCTCTGACTGTGATTGATAAAAACAACCGCGGTGCATTCGTTTTCAAAGACGGTACTCCACCCCATGCAGATAGTGACAGTAAATGGAGTGTCACTGTGGCATTTTTGAGCTGATGGAACTCTCCCTGTCTACATGCTACCGATTTATGTTGCATGATCATTACTGTGATTTGTAATCTATTCAACCGGACATCATGATAATTAGCATTTAGTAATACACTTGGTAGGAAGAGTAAGTGTATGTTAAAATCCCATGGCCTCTCTCAAACATGCCTTGATAAACCTGTTGTGAACCCAGCTTGTATCTTGCTCCACTTCCAGCCATTTGATCACACGCCGCATCAAATACATGTTCAGTGCTTTCTGTGCACGTTCCTCATTTGCAAGCGGAGTCAAGGATCACCTCACGTGTCCGTTTCCCTCACCAAGAAAGGGTGATTTGAGATAACTGTATGTCTACACCGAGCTTGTGCGACCTGTTCAGTTCCTCACCTGTTCGTTCAGCTGGTAACAATGAGACCTTGGAATACTGAGGCATGCCTGTCATAATGGCTGGGCGTGTTCTCTCCCTCCAGCTGCTGGTGATCACACACACACACACACACACACACACAGACACACACACTGAATTATTCGGTGCAGTGGTGTTGGAATTGTGCCATGGTCTTAGTCAACAGCACAATCCCTGCCAAAAACCTAATCATGTTGTTGTTCTTGTTGTTGTTTGTAAATCAACACTTTGTCACAATAACCAGAATCTGGCCTTAAGCTGTGAAGAGGACAGTTTAGAGGCTGTGAGGACTAATTCAGATAATTGAAATGATATGCATATATCTACTGTAAACGAGCATGTGTTATTGCTAATCAAGCAAGCCATTTTACAGTAAACAGCTACCTAAACCATCTAATAAAAGTCTTAGATGAACACGGCTTACGACATACACAGATATTAAACCCCACTTTCATCTACAACCAGCCTTTGATGCATTAGCGTGCACAATTGCTATTCATTTTAAATGAGCACTTTTAAAATGTGTGCACAATTGCTATTCATGGCACTGTATGCTTCAGTTCTATTTTTAGCTAGGTGAGATGTTCTGAATGATATCATATTAGACATAATTTTCAACTTCAAAAATAGGTAAATCTTTGGATAAAGCTTGCATGCTAGTATTAATAATTAGTTACCAAAAAAACAGCTACTTTTCCAAAACAAATGGAGCAAATAAGCAATAGATGGTGATGAGTGTAACTAAGCTAATGTCAGCATGTCTAGTTTGTTAATAAACTTCCATATAAAATCTTTGCACATGTTTGGTAATGTTAACTAAATTAAATATAAGTTGGTTCATGTCCAAGTCAGGCCATTCTACTCTTTGATTCACCATTTTGAGGTTCTGTCCCATTTCGTCTTTCAGAGCGGCAGACTAGGATGCTCAGGGTTTTTCCAGTAAAAACACAAAGTCCCACAAATTGAAAGCAATCAGCGAACAAAATACAAGGTCAAAATAGGTGAAACATAAATTGGAGCAATAACATGAATAACCAAATAAAATAAAGTGGAGAAATCTCATTTAAAAGAAGGACCTTGGACGGCAGCAGCCTGACACAGGCATGCTCACCTGTTCTCAGGCTGATCAATAATGAGCTCAGGCGATGCCCATTGCCTTCATTAGACCCTTTATAAAGGTAAACCACAGACTATGTTTAGCTTTAATTTTGAGTTTTTTAATAGTTTTTTCGACTATCCCCAGAAGAAGAATAAAATGGCTGTTGGCCAATTCACCAAGTCTTTTTGACTTCTTCCATCCCCTCACCACACACGCCACCATGCCACAGCTAGTTACAAAGGCTTACAAATGTAATTTAACAGTGATTAGAAGCCACTGTAGGGGAGCCATGATAGGGGTAATATGTTCCCCCGTTTGTTCTGGCTTCAGCAGTGTTATGTATAAGCCGCAGACATGATAATGCTCTACTCTTAAGGCATAAAAATTGCACTCAAAGATGGACATTTTCTCAATTTTACGGCACTATATAAATGCATCATCAGTATACATGTGCATGAGCTATAGTATAGTCCAGCTTCCTTAAAGTAGCAGTGTGCTTGAAGTGACAGATGCAAATTGCAAAAACGGTCCAATCGAAGCCAAACAACCACTGTTGTGTTGAACGCAACATCGAATTTTATAATGCCCCACTGGTGAATGCCATCATTCAAGGATGTCTACTGTCTACTGGCATGAGAATCAAGACAGCAGTGGACCTTTGATGAGATTATGCCAGGGCTCCAGTCTGAAATGATAGCCTGACTCTTATCTTTCACTGTTGAGTTGACCAAATATGCAATAAAACTAACTTTATCAATGCAGTTACCTGTTGTGATTTATATAATTCCCTGGATATCAATGAAAGTGGTCATTTAGAGGCATGTTCCCTAGTTACAATTTCTCACACATTAGTAAAATAATTTTAAAAATTGTTGGACATTGTAATTTGATTTTAATAGCCATATCTGTCATGACTGAAGTGCACCCGGACTGTTATAAATACAACCAGTATGACTGCATAAACTAATAATTGAACAATTTTGCAAATTACAAATTATCGTTGCCAGAAACAAAAAAAAACCATCTCAAGACGTGGAAAGTGTTTCACTGCCTACCTGACAGCATCCTTGCGGATGGAAAACGTTAATTTACCGTAGTCAGCCAGGTGATAGCATAAATAAAGCTGCGCACATCATTCAACACGTGTCCTTGTCCTCGATTGTCACTCAATCAATCGATCAAAATGTATTTGCATCCACATTTTACAAACCATTTGTCACAATACACTTTACAGCAGACCCCGGGAGGTCGATGGCAGGTTCTAACAAAGGAGCAGACTCGGGACAGGCACACACATAGGAGCCCTAGTGGTGAGAGAGGGAGTCCGTGGAGTTAGGGAAAACCAGTGTGTGCCAGTAGGGACAGATTAAAGGTGGCGGCAATGGGTGACCCATTTAAATAATTTATTTAGATACACCAGTGCAAGACCGTGTAAGGTTTTGAACGCCAGGAGCAGAACCTTAAAATTAGCCCATAGGTATTGGGTAGCCAGTGAAGTGACACTAGCACAGAGGAAATATGCTTGTTCTTCTTTGTTATGGTGGAAATATGAGAAAAATGGATTGCCAACCAATCAATTATTTACAAACAAGGATTCGGACTGAATCATTTGGACACCAGAAATTTACAATGCAGAACTGGAGGCCATAAACACGGTCAGGAGCATTGAATTTCTCTTTAATTTAGTGCCATTTTAATAAAACAAATGTTGCCTACTGCAGCTTTGAATTCCACATACATTTCTGGGAGACATGCCTAGCATACAAAAAGTCAAACGATGGTGTTTCTTAAGTGAAATCACCCGGGTGAACTCTTTATCTTTCCTCTGGAACCAAAGGAGGAACCCATATATTCTCTATTATTAGAAGCACAATTGCCTGCACAGTAGGGCTCCATTTTTCTGTAATTACTTCCCAGTAGGCTTCTTCCCATTGATTCCGACAGATACAAAACTGACCTCTGCAGTTTGCCTGCCTAATTAATGACGTCCAAATGTGTTGCTTAATTGTTTGCAGGGGGAAAATAAGGAGAAAGGGCACCTGCCTGCCTTTGTTCTGAGATACCGGTTCTGTCTTTCTCTCCTCTCCTCCGGTTTGAACTGCTCGCACTGAGTGGCAGATAACTGACAGACCTATGTAACTCCTGCTCCCTGGCCTAGGCGCAGTGTGCGGCAGCTGGGGCTTGGAGCACATGATCCGTGTGACTTATCGCACATCTGCCCTACGCGACAAGAGAGATTCTATTAGCGAGCGGCTGGCTTTGATAATGAGCTTCCTGTCTCGGCACAGCTGCCCGCCTTGACCCCTCCGCTGCACCGGTGAATCAGTCTTACTCTGTGCCGTACCTATTTCTCTGTGTTATTTCCCCTGGATATTGATGAACTGGATTGAATTTGTACCTTTCCAAAGTGCACCTGCACTATCTACCATACCCTGCCTTATTGTAATGTTCTTCCAAGTGTAACATTGCAGCCGCACCAAACCAAACATACAGTATCTGCGCTGGCTTATCAATCTCTAAATGGCAAACGTGTCAAATGTATGCAAGTCGTCCTGGACGAGGACGTGCACAAAGCAAATAACTAATAATAGCAATGGGCTCTCTTACACTGATGTGCTAGTGATAGGGTAAGCCTTTGAACGAAAGGAGAGAACAGAGTGGCATTGTGAGAAAACTGTTTATAAATGTGTTTTTTTTCTTTCAATTATACACACCAAACACCAACACAAATGAGTAAGAATAAAAAAGCAGCCAAACAAGTATTAAAATAAGGTAAAGAATAACACTGACAAATGAGACAACGCCTTGCCCAAGTCTACACTGAATATGAAATACAAGACCTCAGACAGCCCGACTATAAACCACCAATTTTTTTAATTTTTTAAATAATGTATTTTTCCAATTTTCTCCCATTTTTCTCCCAATTTGGTAGCCAATTACTCCCGCTATTCTTAATTCAATCCCCCCCTTGTAGTTCGCTGCCGTAGCCCTGTGACTGGCAGTGACAATGGCAAAGCACTGCCTCCTCCGAAACCCCAATTCCGGCACCCCAGAACCACTCCTGTGCGCAGCGAACTGTGTCGGCTTCCCTCCCCCCTCCCTGGGGCGGACAGCCAAATGCCACCCCGGTGGCACTCCCGGCCAGAGCCGACTCTGACGCGACGGGGAATCGAACCCCGGTCGCCGTGGCCAGTGTCGGACGTTGAAACCACTAGACCACGCGGGAGGCCTATAAACCACCAACTGAGCAACAATTCCACCGCTACAGTGATTTTAATACCATTATAGAGTCCTCATTAGCCCTTTACATTTACAATGCAGGGAAACTAACCCCAGCCATTTCCACTGATGGAAATGTAGTCTAAACAGCTGGAGTGCCGTCTCACGGGGACACTGTGCGTAAGGCTCAGCGAGAGCAGAATAGACACACCGTCGGGCACATTTCGTCTGTCTTGACATAATTAATAGACTCAGCTACTCTTACATCTTAGGAACTGGCACATGGGCTGTGAACAACAGTGAGGCAGAGTATGAGGTCATTGTGAGAGTTGTATTTGTGGTTTGACAGCAGAACAAATGAAAGAGTAAACACATACTGTACACACCTGCGTGTACACACATTTACACTCACCCATGCGAATGCGCTGACTCTTATGAATAAATACTCTGCCAGTCTAAGTTCAATGCACACTTACTTGTGTTGTAGTCCATATTGCTTCATCTCTTCTCGGTAAGAATCAAGAGGCAAGACATGGGTAACTGTTAATCTGAGAACAAGATACATGTTTGTACAATTATTGTAGCAGTCGTATATCTCAGAGTGGGTGAGAACGACACACACCCATTTTCAGCTTCCAACTTTTCGCTAAGTATTAAAGACTTGAGGGAAGTCAAGAATAACATATGTCTCCCACACTAATTACATACTGTAGCAGGGGTACAGAAGCATGAAACAAATTAAACTGGCTGGTATATAATTATACATGATAGCACAGTATATATATAAAACCAGTGGTATTCACCTTTGGGTATCAAGATTTATATCTATAAATGTCTTATTGAATGATAAGTGATAAACTCATCATAGGTTGATGTATTTATAGGGGATGCCAACAAACAGTTATTCCTGAGTGAACTGATAATACTCATAGACAATAAAATTCCCAGTTATAGATTTCCCAAGGTGATCCAAAGCAGAATGATCTGGAATGACTGCTAAAATGCACCTGTTTTTGGTGTAGTGTTACAAAGTTAAGCTGAAAGCTCTTTATAATTATTTACATTCCAGCAGCTTGACTTCCTGATTAAATTAATTGCAGCACTCGAATACTTGCCACATGAACAAAACTGAGTGCACGGTAATATACTAATCCAGATCAGTACAATGTGTGTGTGTGTGTGTGTGTGTGTGTGTGTGTGTGTGTGTGTGTGTGTGTGTGTGTGTGTGTGTGTGTGTGTGTGTGGAGTAACATATTGTTTTCATAACACTTATTTGTCCTGTAAACAGGAGGGTCAAATGAGAGCTTTTATTTTTTGTCCAGACAATGAGATAATAGAAATGACAGTTTCTTCTGCAGTCTTCCTCAGAAGCACACTGACAGCTGTGATGCTTACAGAAACCCCTGAGATTTGACAGATCCGTAGGCAAGTGTCATGGGACCTTTAATTACAATCTATTATCTCATTGTCTGTTTTATTTGAAATAAGAAGACAAAATGAACTTGTTGAGCCTCAATCAGAAATGACCTTTGGTCAGGACACTCCTCCAGCAGTGTTTCCGGCACCTCCTCCAGCAGTGTCCGTATCACACCCTGTGACATTGGACTTTCATGATCCACAGGGAAGACCTCCCCCTGCCAGGAAATATACTTATGCATGCATGCAGGCAAAATTTCATCCTACATTTTAGGTGATTAATTAATGATGATTCATTGTTTTTCATTATACTAATATTCAGTTTGACCCTATGTTTTATTGTATACCAGGAATCCCCAAAATGCCTTGCATTCAAATTGTTCTGTTTATTAGCAATAACCCATTACTCCGTTAGCACTTTAAAATGTAAAACGATAGCTCCACATTCATCCCCAATGCTTCTAGAGGTGGAAATGCTTTCAAATATTAATGTGTGTGCTCCTAAAGGTACATACTGATACTATTATTATTGACTCAAACAGGCTGTAAAATCAGTGTGGGCAGTGCATTAGACAGAGGACTCATTGGTAATTAAATGAGTTCTAAGCATAATGCAGTACACTTTAACAATATAGCATTACCGTGCATTGATTTTTACATTCAGAGACACTTCTGTGTCCCATTTGCGAGTCACAGGTAGTTAAAGAGTAATGCTAAGCACATGTCAAGGGAAATCAAGCATTACTAAGGTTGACATCACAATAGCAGAATGCTATGGACAAACCACATAATGGATTTGACAGTAAAAGCTAAATGGCCTTTCAACCAAATTATATGCTAAATTTACTCAGTGTATAGATACACATTCTAGTCAATTAGTCTCAATATTTCTGATTCACATTTGTATGTATGTGCACACTGACATGTTCATTTATTGTGATGTGTCAACACCGTAATAAAAGCTGCAATCAATAATCATCTATGCAATATAATAATTATAGTGTTAGAGAATACACACAGCGCACATTTGTTCACACAGACGCTTTTGGTGAATTGTGGTGTCAGTAGCCAAAAAGGTCAAAGGGGTGGCCAGCTGAATGCCCTCAAGTCAACAGTGTGCTCCCAACAGGGATGGTCCTAGGCTTGTGCATAATTGTAGCATCAAACCACTTCTGTATCTACAGAATTGTCTTGGTTGTGAGCGTGAAACTAGAAGTTATGGCAGAAAACATTTCTTGTATGTTTTACATTTCGGGGACAGCTATTCATGGACAGAATTAAACTATAAAGGAAGATTGTGTTGCATTGAACCTTGTGTTGCAATGTGTTGACACTTCTGTCTCCCACTGCATGGAGATATCTGGACTACTCTGTGAATTCAGCCAAGGAGAGGGTAACACTAACTCGCTCTTAATGCAAACTAGCTGCTAGGTATTATTTCAATAATATCCTTCTGCGATTGTGTGTCTGTTAGTTCTATTCTTCTGTAAATTTAAATATTATTCATTCATTTCGCAGTCTGAGTGAACTCCTGTGTAATGGGTCTTGAATATTGGGTAATGGGTATTGGATCTTTGTGTCAGAGATAGTAAATCTACTTTAGTACATTGTGGCAGGAGGTTTGGGGTTAAAAGTTAGAATTTCTTTAGTTTATTTGCCATTTCTTTACTCCTGCATAATCTTTGTCTGACATGTGTGACATTACACACACACACACACACACACAGACACACAGACACACACACACCAGCTGCACAACATATGGACTTCCACAAAGGGAAGTAGGGCAGTGCTGACGATACAGGCAGGAGAAAGAAAATATTCCCTCAGTTTCAGCTGGGGCTCAGTCTCGTGGGGAACAGCGTCGTGACTTTCCCCAGAAACCCAATCTGTTTAAGGCACTACGGATTGGGCCATCGCTAAGCATGCTTGGCCCAGTCCCAACTCGTACAGCTATTCTGAGCTGTTCTCCCTCCACTTTGTAAACAGCAACAGCAAGTGACACAGATGTTGAAATTGAGAGTTTTTCCTCACCATGCACCTGTCTGTGCTTGGTTCCTGACTCCGCTTCTATCTAAATTGGGTGTCCAAACACTCTACTGTAAAAAAACAAAAAAACAACAACAAAAAAACAGGAGAGAGTAAATATCACATTATCATAGATTAGTCTCAAAGGTATTCTGTATTGTCTAAACAATGTTAAGGAAACCTCTCTCTCACACATGCATGCACACAAACACAGAGGCAGAAAGTATAGTGCATTACATTTCTAGATGAATCCTGGAATGTGAGAACAGTCAAACCCCTTATCATACAAGGAGACAAAAAAGTGCTTTTTGATATAGAATAAGGAGAAGGAAAGTTGCACATGCAGGGGATTTGTGTGTATCATGTAAAAGCAGAAATAGTATGGCATTTAAAACATAGCCTCAAATAGCTTTTAATTGCTTGTGCATTAAAGGCACTGATACTCCTCTTGTAGCACATTCATTTGGTTTTGCACTCAGTGATACCATATAGACCACCAGTGAGGGAAGAAATACATCACTGACATAATACTCCACACAGGGCAAGGAGAATGAGAAAAGATGCAACTGACAGAAAACCAGCACTTTTTATATCCCCACCCCTCCCCCTCCTCCCCCACCCTCTCTCTCTGTCAAATCTTGATTCCTTCTCTGCAACTGCTCTTAATAACAGTCCCTTAAGTCTCAGGACTGCTCAGCTGTTCCTGGCACATTCCATCACACCAACATGCCATTACAGTTAATGGCTCATTCAGATGAAAGCTGACCCTGGATCAGGATTCCCCGCTGGGATCCCAAACGCAGCAACCCCCACCCCCTCTACCTGCCTAGGAGTGACACTGGTGGTGGCGGTGGGGTGTTAAGACTGCAGCAGCCCATCTACTGATCATTACAATAGCATAATTTTACCATGCTACTACAGTGATAAACAACCCACATGTTTCTCATGTATTATAAGCACCTTGAATGCACATCATGCTGTTTGCCATTTGCAGTGGAACTATGTGATTTAGCTTGGCATATATTCGATCTGTCTTGTTAATGTGATTTGTGTCTTTTGGACAGATCACATTTACAATACTTGATAAGGGCACACTGCGTGTGTATTGGGGGAATACAGCCGAGTCTACACTGCGGGCGTCGCAGTAGCAGAGCAGCAAGTGCCTGTGCCTGTACCGGTTCCGTTAGGGTCGCATCAAGGCTTGGTCTAAAGCTCTGTGTCCCAGTAGCCCTAGCAGTATGCAGTGAGAAATGAGAGAGAATAGAGAACTTCACGTTTATAGATGATTGCTGATTAAGTGAATATGAGAGAGACCTTTTTTCTCAGAAGGTTAATTGGATGGTGTGCTGTTAATGTGGGAAAGCTTGTGCTCAAGCAATGAGCTGAGGTGCAACCAAAATAAATAAATCACGTTACTACATCAGGAGGCTTTGCTTTTAATAAGCTGTCAACTGTCAAAGCGAGATCTGGATGTGTCTTCCAAAATTGTAATTGGATCTGTGCATTCACTTCGACGTCATTTGTCCAGCGTCTGTTGTCTATTTTCAACATCACCCTGCCCCCTCCACAAAATCAGATTGCGAAAAACAGTTTGCCTTTTTTGCAAAGAAAAAACCAACTCATGTTTTATATGTTTTATGTTTATTTTATGCCATGGCAATACCAATGTTTGATCATCAGTCTGGATGGGGGATGCAGGGATAAATGGGTGGGTAGATAGAGAGACGGTAGGTTTTAGTAGGTTATGCTTGTGCATAGAGATATAGAATATTAAACTTTGTAAAATATTCCAATTCAAAGTATTGCAATAATCATGCAGTAGTAAGGCTTTAATGATATCATCAGGGATCGATGAACAGAAAGAGATGAAGGACAGAGGTAGCTTTTTAAATGTGTTTTACACAGATTTACAGTACATCTGTTTTGGTCAAAGCAATATATTACAGAATAGTATAGTAGTACGGAGTATTATAATATCCATGCAGGATTTAATAAAATCATCAGCTTGGGTGGAAGGATGAAGGGAGGACTGGACAGTTGGGGGAAAGAAGGACTGAAGTAGGTTTTTTTGTTATACGTGAGTATATAGCTTGGTACGTTTTGCTTTATTGGCATTAAAATTCTACAATACTGCCAAAGCTTGTACAGTTGTCGTAACAATGATATTGTCATGACAGTTAAAAAAAATAATAATAATGTGTATCTCAGATCTTGTGCTGTCACCAATAGGTTATCCAATTTGGAAATATTTTCATCATGTGACAAAAAAGAAGAAGATCGTCAGCGAAGATTGGCACGTTGCAATGCAAATTGTGCAAGTAGGCTATGGGATAAATATTATTCATAATAATAACTAGCCAAGTTATATGTAAGTTCACTAGCTAGCTAGCTCTTCTCCCAACTTCTGTATCCACAACTAAAGGTACAACGAGTCCTGAAATTCTTGGGCGGATTTTTTCCCCCCATTTCCCCCCCTCCCCCAAGTTCCTACAGCAGGATGTTAACTGCGAAGCGTACTACTGTCCATAATGGCAATGCGATGCAGGGGTTTATTACAGGATCAATTTCAGTGTCTTATTATTAAATAAACTGGTACGATTAGGCTTACCTGGAGATTTGATGAGGTATGAGTAGATCTCAGGGTAAGTAATGTCTGGCCATTTCATTGGATCGTTTGTCCAGCTACTCTTGGGTAGACTAAAGGGACACGATTGAAGCCCTGTATTGTCAAGTATTATTAACTAACACAAACGCTCAGGAGCAGCATATATTAACAATTAGAAATGTAAATGATAAAATTTATCGTGTTCAATTGTGTCTGGAACTAATAAATTTTTGTATGGAGACTGGCTTTGTTTGCACCCAAATGTGGGCGTGTCCATTTTCTATTGATTATGTTACAGTGGCCATTTTGTTTAATAAAAAAAGTTTGAAAAAAAAGTTTTAATGACGAACATCCAAATTTGTGCATGTATGCCAATATGTGTCAAATGTCAAATGCTGCATAACATCATCAAAATGAGTGAAATCCAACAGCTCAAGGCAAACATGTTTAATGAAGTAGTATCACTATAAAATGTGGGCATGTGTTTGGTTGTGATGTGATGTGAAGTACATATGTCCCAAAGTACCAAATTGTCCCAATATGCCCAATAGTTCTCTCTATTTGTTTAAACCAAGTTGGGTCTCTTCAGTGTACAGTATTCTGGTTATGATGGTTAAAAATGTATGCCAAATTGGGTGTGTGGACCACACCTGTAGCTCTCTACAAGCCTGCCAAGATGTGTTAGTTTTTGTTAGCAATAAATAGCAACACAGAGTGTACAATGCATCACCCTCTTATAAATCACACAGAAAATTATAGGTAAAACAGTCTTTTAATGGCAAAATGTGGTTTGCCATTAAAATTAATGGCAGTGATAATTTAATGACGTGCATGGAATTAAACATCTGACAAAGGTGAAAATTATATTTCTCCCAATTAGGTAGGGTAATTGTTAAACATTTGCCTTGTTACAAATTCTATATCAATAACAAAACACACCGAAGTGACGACAGCCTGTGTAAGTGCTAATGTATCAGCATATGGTTAACCTACACTACATTAAACTTTGGATGCTGCTTCTCCCATAAGCACATGGCACAGTGCCTCAGTAAATAGATAATTACGCAGTGAAAGACTTATAACATACACTACACACTCTGACTTTTGTCTCTTTACTGATAAAATCACTGCCACCACGCCATATTTCACAAAACAAACAAACAAAAACTCAGCAAAATGGCTATTTCAGACGTTGTGTTTTGTGTATGGTAGCCATTCAAATGACTGAAAAACCATTGTGTACAATTTTTGTTTTCCTCATTTAATCTATGCATAATGTATGCCAGGAGACAGAAGGCAGGGGGCACATTGTAGCCCAATCGTCTCTACCTGTTTTTTCTCTTCCCCAGGTGGAACTGCGTTCCCTGCTCCACACCTCAGTTTCTAATAATATCGTGGACCTGCAAATTTATTCATATTCATGAAGGCACAGCTGCGGCTAATTTAACAGTGGCAGGGAAACGTCTCACTGCACGGATTTTGCAATCTGCTTCCTCCGGTTACAGGAGGGGGGGAAGCTGGGGGAGGAAAAGTTTGGTCGTAGTGATGGCAGCAGCGAGCTGTGTAGAGATCCGGATATTGAAAATGAGCGGCACCGAGCGTCGCGAGAGACCGGGACCGTACAGCTGGCTTGATTATGAGTGACAAATGAACAGCGCGAGCTGAACTTCCCAATCATATGAGCCGATGCGACCGGAGCGCCGGAGGAAAAGCTGGGCAGATGGAGGAAGGCGCAACGGCGCAGCGCAAACAGATGGCAACTCAAAACTTGATATATGGAATTAATGACATTTTTCAAATAGAATTTTGAAACAGGAATACATTGCCTGAATTATCATGACTGATTGTTTCCGTATTTATTAGCACAGAATGGGAGATGGCAAAACAAATAAGCTGTTATGGTCAAACAGAAGGGATTGCTTTCCTCACACATTTAGACGTGTATGATTCTGTATGGAGTATATTTTGAGCATTTTAATGATTTGAAAACATTGTTTTCATTTTATTATTTTTAATGCACCCCACTCATTTTTATTGTTCACTGCACAAACTGCAGTAGGGGCTATCCAGTGCCCTGTGCAATATTGAAAGGGAGTTATTTGAAATGATTACATCTTTAGTTACCTAAAAATCATTCAACTCTCATAACTAAATGGTGCTAGAATTCTAGAAATCTTCTGAAAAAAAGCTATTGGACAATCAACCAAAGGGTCCATGTTTTGTTAGGTGTACCTAGGACCTGGCCGTTCTAAATCAGATTTCCAAAGAATGTTTGATAAACAAACATTGTCCGACTAAACACTTTGCCGGAATGTTTTTTTATTATTATTTTTTTTTACTGTTTTTGGGAGTAGGCTGTAGGGAAAATGTCACAGTGAGAAAGAGAGTGCATAGAGATTAGTGTTAATCAGGGTTTGTTAAACCATTGGGCAATTCTTTTGATTAGGCCTAGCTGTGTATGATACAACCTCAATCATATTTATTTTAATCTTCTTAGAGAAATATGTCAACACAAATAAAATCTGTTATTATTTAAGTTCGTGAATTGTTTTGCATTTGTTTGTGTAAGACAAATGATGATTTGCTAACTTCAGATAGATTGGTAACAAAAGATCAAGTTTTTCCCCATAGATTTGTGGATGTCATGGTTCTAGACCTAGCAGTTTGTCATTGAAATTCCCTACAGGAAGATATGATAGTTGTGCAGGCAGCATCTGCATAAATGTCAGGGCCTTGCTGTTTTTGTCTTCTCTTGGCAGTCTAAAGGTTGTAACAGGGATTATTATCAGTGTTGATGTTTTTGGTCAAATGGATACCCCCTTAATCTGTAAAGCTGGAACCAGGCTAGCATGGTTTGAAGTCAGCCCTGGCTGATATGGTACAGCACTGTGATTGAAAAAAACTACTACTCAACATTACTTCTACTACTCAATGGCATTACTCGACATACTGTACAAAAGTCACCTACAGCTCACAAGTAGGCCAATGGAGCCAGTGGAAGCCAATTAAATTGTATACAAAATGCTGCAAAAGAAATAAGAGTGCTTAATTCATGCTGAAATGCCTAACTCAGAGTTAATTGCATAGCACATTTAAAACAACTACATCCAGCCTTAAGTGAGAGACCAGCATATAATATAGCATAAACTTAGAACGTACTAGAAACATTAAGATCAAGGGATCATCTGAAACTGAGTCAATATTTATCATTTCCTTGAAGAAAGAAGTTATAAAGAAAGGATAAAACAGTATGCTGTAGCAAAACAAAACAAGGCAGAAAGCACAACTTTAAAATAGGATACATTGTACATTTTTCTAAGTGTATTTCCAAATAATACATACCATATAACTACCAGGGGGACTTTTAAAATACATTTACATGGGGCATACATAATACAGAACCCTTCTCCATTGAAATGTCAATGAAAGTATTTTGGACATGCACCTATGCAACTCACAGCCATGTTCACAGCCATTAACCCAGTAAAGCATGTCTTCAAGGCTGTGGGTGGCAACCTGTAAAGACAGATTTCTCTGCCAGGTGCCTGTGAAATGACTGGAATTATTGAGTGCAAACCAGGTAACTCAGAAGTTAAACACATATCATATACAGTTTTCCAAAATACTGTGATTACATTACTTTAATGTACTTGCATTGTGCATTGTGTGAACTTTATTGGCATTTTGGTTTTATACCACATGTAAACCCATATTTTCATAGATTTAAAAGGCAGTAACAGTGCAGCAGAATCAAGGTACAGTACATCTCAATCCACAGGGTATAAGTTCCCCAAAAAACAGATGCTAAATTTGGCGTGGTTCTGCACACACTGTGAGAGTTACTTATTGGTGATTGTGATGGTCACACTGTGTCCCCTATGGTGGTGTATTAAGGAACAGCATGTAAACACCTTCTGTTGAAACATCTGTGGTAGGCCCACTTTAGGCTATCTTCCAAAATAATGATAAAAAAGATACGTTTCTCTATCTTTTTCTGGCAGGCAGTAATTTGATATACAACCTGCAACATGTTCACACTGAATCTTTCTTCTCACCATCTTAGACCTGAATAAAGACAGCTCAGCAGCAACTCAGCTGCCACTGAAGGACAGGTATATGCCAGAGGTACAGCTAGCTAGACTGCTTGCAATTTATCTGCAAACAACATTTTCCAAGTCAAACAACATACATTTTTATATTTATCAATGAAACTTTGCTCATAAATGTGGGCAAGTCAGCGAGATGTAGCTTGTTAATTTTCTAGCTAAGTAGTTGACTTAGCTCTTAGCTCTAGGTTTAATACAGTTTTACTGTAAATAACTAGTTAAATAATTACAGTCCAAATAGAATTTCAAATGCCTAGTTCAAGTCTGGGCAGTGTAATTGGTTAACTATGGCTGGGGGTCTGCAGCAGTGGGATGCAATTGGCGTCTTCATGCCAAGATAGAATGGCAGCCAAGGTTTCCAGGTAACTGCAATCAGTTGTTGTCATGTGGGTGAATGTATCAAAGCAGTGCATGCATTTCAGCTGAAGTGCTCCCTGCACAGGTGTGGGTGGCACAGTGGTGATGCTAGAGCATAGTACAATTTGCAATTCCAAATGGGAGACAAACGTGCTGGAAAAAGAGGTCAAAGCCAACATAGTCCTAGCCAGCAACAGGTATTCCCCTACCATCGGTTAACAAACAAGTTCCTGTTTATTTATAACTTACAACATTACAGCCTGAGCATTCTAAGCATGTTAATAAGATGCTTTTGATGAGTCTCCACATTACAGAAATGTTGTACTGTTAAGAACAAACCCTATCAAGGTCATATATTACACCAAAATTGCAACATTTCTACAGATTTCCCATTTTTCTTGTGAATAACTTTACTGTGCAGATATGGTGCAGTCACTTGTATCATGCTCTGGTTCTTCTACATGTCAGGCCCCTTTGAAGATGGTTCAGTGCAATTAGCCTTGGCCTGAAGCACAACAGGCAGATGCCATTTTTGATTTCCCAGCAGTGCTTGTCAGCCTTGGAAATATGGCATTCTGAGAGCTTCCAGTCTCAAGGTCTGAGTGTGGGCAACCCTCCTCACAGGACTTTAGTAAACTGACAAATCCTTGAACCAGTGGGTCGCGGTCACAGAGGACTTGCGGTCCGCCAGTGAATCTTTTTATTTTTGTGTCAGCAGAGCGTATACTGCCAATTGTGTGAGTCAGCGGTGGAGAAGGGCAACACACTAAACATGTTACAAGTGTTACAGCTGTATGTCACTACCATCTCTGCTTGCCAGGATGAGGTACATGGGTGCCCTTCACCTGCTCCTCTGCAGATTTTTGTCAGGGGTGTGTGCCACCTGTCCTACCAAGATGCTGCAAGTTCTATCTTTGGAGCTGGAAGTAGAGTTTAGGGCTCTTGCCTCACTTCAAGCATCTGTCAGCCACAAGCATTAAGCACATTTTTCTAGACTGTTTTCTTGTTGGCAATCTCATTCACCAACAGAGTTAATTATTTCCATGTGCTTTCAGTCACAGTGGGCTGCTTTATATTAGGCCCAGAAGGTTCTACCATTAAACTGTAACCTAATCCAGGCTTTACAACTAAAGTCCTGAAAAGGTCATGTATTCAGGTCCATATTTATTGCTTTCCAACCCTCATTTGAAGACGGGGAGAGGAGAGTTACACGTGCTCTGTCCAGATGGGGTCTTCGTGCTATACGTTGAATGCACACGTGCCATCTCAAAGATGGACCAGCTATTCGTCTGTTTTAGTCTGTGAACAGTTGGGGAAGCACTCTCCAAGGCACGGGTGGTGGAAGATATCCAGACTACATTTGAGAGTGCTGGCCTTCCCTTGCCATCTGGAGGTAGGACTCATTTCACATGGGCAGTGTTGATGTCCTGGGAAAGTCTCTGAGGAGTATCTTTCATAAACATGTGCAGTGTGGCCTGCTAGACATCAGTGAGTACCTTCACTATGTTATATCGATTCAATGTGGTCTCCTGCAGCATCACTAAGACCATGCTTGGGGTCTGCTTGTCCAATTCACAATGATTGAAGGTCATATCCTGAACCCTGGTGTTGTTCACAATGTATTTTGGTCTACTGTAGCTTACCCTTTAGTTAGCCTAGTTCACTCTAACAAGCGCAATAGTTATATGTGTTAATTTTCTTCTTTTAGCAGCTTAGCAGCTGGGTCATCCATGTCATCTAGAGCAGTGGTTCTCAATTTCAGTACTGGGGACTCCCTGGGTATGCTGGTTTTTGTTACAGCCAATCTCTTGATCAATTAAAGTTGTTGAACACATGTGCGTAAGTTCTAAAATAATTGTTTTCCTTTTTTCCACAATGCAGCTTTGGCTCATTGCAATTTGCTCTGTCATTGAACTCAGTGACCAGGGCCTCATTTATAAAAAAAAGTTGCGTAGAAACCATCCTACATTTGATTTAAGATCATTTCTGAAATGTGCATACATGTCATTCAGAGAAAATGAACTTACGCACAAAAAAAATGTGTGTACGCCATGTGAAATCTCTAAATCACAAATGATCTTGAAATTGTGCAACGCCCCCTAATTAATATCATTAGCATATAAAGGAGCTCGAATCAAAACACCTCTACTTGATAATGGCGAGCTGCAAGAAAAATAATTTTAGTGAGGCCGAAATCGAGGTCATGTTGGCGGAGGTGCAGATGCGTGCAAGGATGCTGTTTGGGAGCCTTTCCAGTGGCTTTACCAGTAAAACCAAGCTGTGAAGTCTGAGGGCTGGGGGGGGGGGGGTGCAGCAAAGGGGCAACACTGGGAAGGAAAAGGTTAGTAATTTTTTTTTTAATGGAGTAAGCAGGGGTATATAGTGTTGAGCAAATAGGCAGTGGTGATGACAATTAGCTAGATGTACACAATTCAGTGGCAGTGGAGTCTGAAAAGGTGGGTTTTGAGTCTCTTGCAGAAGATCGCAAGTGATTCCATGGTCCTGACCAATTGCGGAAGGTCGTTCGTTGAAAAGTACTTATCTCCATGCCAGGTTCCAACATTTAATTAAGCAGTGGAACACTTGCAACCAAGGCCCCATGCGACTTAGTATGATCCATAAAATCATATATTTGCATTAATATTGATTTGAGTTTCTAATACAGATTTATTAAATTTGCCTGAAACTTTGGTTTTTCTATGGAATAACATCATACCATTGTTCTGTTTTTACTAATTTACAAGATTTTTTGCTTTTTTGTTCAGTGTCAGCCCAAAGTTTCTTATTTTTTCTTAAAATTTGTTTCAGATATTTTCCAAATGTTTCTCCAAATTTGGTAGCCAATTATACCCTCTATTTCTCTTAAATTTACCCTCCCCCACGAACTTGCCGCCCATCTCCACAAGACAAGCTAATACCTCGAGGCAATGTTCGCCTCCTCCGAGACAGAACTCGCCCAACCATGTTTACATGGTCGCCCTACCGCTCCTCGGTGAGCTCATGGCAGCTCTCCCTCCCCGATTGTTTCCCAGCCAGGGCTAGACTGGCGCAGCCGGATTTTGAACCGCAGCTGCAGTGGGCAACTTGCATTCCAGGTGAATGCTTTGACTGTTACGCCACCCCTCAAAGTTCCTTTTTTAATTTGATGGCTATAGATCAAGTCTGACTAATAAAAAAAGACAGCTGACTGTAATTTAATCTGTGACTCCAACTGGATTAAAACAAAACCAGATGTACAGCAGATACATGACTGCTAAACATTTCTGGACCAGCTCAATACACATTTCACAAATGATAGCATTACTTCAGTATGATTTAGTTCACATTTTAAATAATTGTCCAAGCATGTCGAAATTTATATACAGGGGTCACTCAGAATAGAACAGAAGAGTTCATTTATTGATAAATAAATTTTCGGTTAGGGTTTTGTATAACCAGTTAAGTTTGCACATTTCTTGAAGTTTTGTCATGAAGACTAATTTGTTAATCTGTATTGCTTTGTTTAGGGTCAAGTGCTACCATTTATATTTATAGATAATGTAATCAAGTAACTTCCATCAAAAGTTCCTGCATTCCTTGTAGAAAGCAGAGAATATACAATGTCATTGAATGCCATTTTAGTCAGTTGGATTTCAGGTTCAATTTTATGGAAAAGTGGGGAGTGGGGTGTGGAGAGTAATGATATACAGTATATGGATAGGGGTACACAAACAAAAAAGGTTCATGAACAGTTGCTCTATAGAATACTGCATGCAAAAACTAATTAAAATCAGTTGAAAATGTTGCTATAATCTAAGACTGTAGTCACAGAGGTCTCCCATAGAACTCACTTTTTAAGTGCCATACAATAAAAACTAATAGTACACTAGTCAGAGTATACTACTTTCCAAATATTCTCAAATACTGTTTAAAGATTAAGTACCCATATTGGACACAAACCGGTTGCTATTTGGAAATAAATCAGAACATGAAAGCCTCAGTCTGGCTCCTGATCCCTTTGTCACCATGTTGTGATGAAGCCCAGCCATGCTGCTTCTCCTGTGCCGACAGATACATGTAAGGAATGTTCAGCCGTATGAGGAACCAGGTGTCCAGGGACAGTTGAGAAGGACTCGGAAAATGTCCTCATAATTCAGGAACTTTATTTATGACTGACCCTGGGTCAAAATAAATATCATTCCCCTTGACATCGTCCTGACATGCTCAATTCTTTGCACTGCCTTGCCAGACACAATAGTGATGATAATGGTGATGCTGATGCTGATGATGATGATGTTTCGTGATTAAATCATTGTCATTATTATTACTTATAGTGGTAATAGTTGTAGTAGTAGTAGTGGTAATAGTTTGCCAGCAGCCATACCACCATGTACCCTGCTCCTGCTGAATGACAGAAGCTAAGCAGATGTGGGCTTGGTTAGTACTTGGATGGGAGACCTCCTGGGAAAACTAAGAAGCTGCTGGAAGTGATGTTGGTAGGCCAGTAGTGGGCCTCTGGACCAAATAAACCCCAATGCCCCCATTAAGTGACCGGAACACTGTGTTGTAGGAGATGTCATCTTTCGGATGAGAGGTTAAACTGAAGTCTAAACGATGGCACTTATTGCAGGGAATAGGGTATTCTGTGATGTCCTGGTCAAATTCCCAATATGGCTCTTCAATCTGCCATCTAATCAGTCCCAGTTTAATTGACTCAATAATTCCCTCCCTCTCCACCTCAGCTGATGTATGGTGAGTGTTCTGCCACAAAATGGCTGCCATACATCACTCCACATTGGTGGTGATTGAAGTGATTCTCCTCCCTTTTGAGTTCATTGAAAAGCATGATATGTAAGAATGTAAATTGCTAAATGCAATCCATTATTATTATATTATTATTAGTAGTAGTAGTATAATCAGCTAATAATCATTTTACATCATATACCATTTGAATATTTTCTCTGAAACAAAATAGCTACATACTGTACATTGCACAGCGGTACAATCACGGTGTCACATGTTTCAACTGGGATTCAGTTGAGTTCCCCGCCACACTGCTTGCAAACTTTCAGAAGTTTCCCATTTAAATGAACAGCTTCTTCCACCAAGAACCTTCTCTCTGTTACATCACGTTGCTCTGCCCTGCACCTTTTATAGCACTGTTTCACTCATAAAATTCCTCCAGCTTTCATGATTTCTTTTACGTCCCCTGGGTATCCATCAAAGAAGCATGTACGGTGAGTCATGCTGTTGCCCTTAAACCTGTTTCATCCAACTCCAGCTTTCTGCTTTCTAGTCTTCAAGGTGCAGCACAGTCTGCATATTTTCCACTACATTTTACGCACACACCCTGTGCTGAGTGGCTCTGTCCTTTATCAGACTTCAGTCACCGCCTCCATAAAAGGCTGTTCAACACTGTTGCCTTGCTCTTCAGCAAATCAGGGGAGTTATACCAATGCTGACATAAACCCCATAAGTGTATATCACATGGATATTAGCACAAACTAGTGAAGTGTTGATCAAAATGCGCCATAAATGGGACCATGACATGTTATGGGAAAAATGTGTGCATACATATGATCATACATCAGCCCTAAAAACAATAGAACTAGATTTCACTATAAAGGAGTCTGTTGTAGGGAAGCTAATCCATTTTTTTCTTTAATGAATAAAATACTGATTACAAAAATATCAACATGATATACCACAATGATATACTGCAAGACAGTGACTATATGTGTAGCCTGTACTTCCATCTTTTTCCATTCAGGATATGCTTATAATATCCAAAACCAAAACATGTGTATGGCAGAGTATATACAGTACTTTTGTATATCTGTCAATAAGGTTTTTGTCATTCATTCATTCTTTATTTTTATTCATACAGAAATTCGCCATATCAAGTGGCTCGGCAACATATACACAAACTTATACAGTTGTACAGATCATGGACAACTGTGCAAAAAATACTGTACAGTACAGTAAATGTAAAATTCAAAACATTTTTGGGTGAGTCATTTATTTTTACATTCTACAATATTTAGATCTAGACTTTTCAAAATATATAACCAGATTAACCTCTGGAACTGAACAATGATAATGCTAGGATGAGTTTGCTTGGACAAGCATCTTGTCTGTACACTTAAAATGCATTATGGAATTTTTGTCAATCATATGTTATGAAAGTGCATCAGAGGACAAACAATAGGAGGATCGTAGGGCCTCCCGCGTGATCTACTGGTTTCAACGTCCGACGCTGGCCACTGCGAG
This sequence comes from Aldrovandia affinis, assembly GCA_029706075.1. Lineage (NCBI taxonomy): Eukaryota > Metazoa > Chordata > Actinopteri > Notacanthiformes > Halosauridae > Aldrovandia > Aldrovandia affinis. The sequence continues at coordinate 5,567,689 of JAINUG010000008.1, read as the reverse complement.
CGATTCCCCATCGCGCCAGAGTCTGCTCTGGTCGGGAGTGCCATCGGGGCGACAATTGGCTGTCCGCCCCAGGGAGGGGGAAGGGAAGCCGACACACACAGTTCACTGCGCACAGGAGTGGTTCTGGGGTACCGGAATTACAGTCGACGGCACGATGAGTGTTGTCTTGGAGGAGGCAGCACTACGCCCTTGTCACTGCTGGTCACAGGACTATAAGGGAACTATAAGGGAAAGGGGATTGAACTAAGCACACGGGTAATTGGCTACCAAATTGGGGTAAAATCGTAAAAATAAATGTAAAAAATAATAGGAAGATCGCAAATATTATAACCAGCACATCCCAATATGTTGTTGTTATTGCTATGATTGTTATTATCTCACACACTCTGTCTTACTCTCACCTTCCACTTTTTTATAATGGGAAATAGATTGTTTTATGCATAGATCGCCAACTATAGAGCTGGTGTGTTGTTGTGTGTGTGTGTGTGTGTGTGTGTGTGTGTGTGTGTGTGTGTGTGTGAGAGAGAGAGAGAGAGAGAGAGAGAGATACATTTTGATGTGATTTTTCTTGTCCAGGTCACTTTTTCAATTTCAGTTGACCTTTCCCACTGTACAGATATGGAGAAATGGGGGTTCTGCAAGATTGATAGATTTGGTTTGGTAGAACACAGGTCAAGTTAATGCTTTCTCCTGTACTAACAAAACATTTTATTGATTTGATATTAAATAATAATATATTCAGATATATCCATCCAAGCACCTATGTGCACAGGTTGGCTGTAGATTCAAAGTCAACAAAGAAAGAAAGAAATGATATATATATATATATATATATATATATATATATATATATATATATATAGATAAGAGCTACTTTTAATTTTGCTTAGATATTACTTTATTTGTGCTTGCCAGTCACTGAGAAGAGAAAAACGCATTGCCATCAGATTTAATCAAGGAGTCTCCATGTACAGTAGTGCTAAAGAGAGCATTGAAGAAACTTATGCTTGTAGAGAAGCTTTATACCAAACCGTATTAGCAGAATTCTCATTGTTCACTTCTAAAATAAACACTTGCCACTCTGGGTGTTAGTACAGCAGTACAACTGGTGCCATTTTTGGGATGTTTAACTCATTGCTTTTCATAGTACTATTTACAGTATATCAACTATCTAAAGCAACGTTTCCCCTCCTGACGACCGTCACCATGTGCAGATGTACCCCGGGCCTGCATTCTGAACATCAAACAGTGCATGCTTCACATTCCATTAAGTCAGCACTCAATCAACTTTACTGGAGAGACAGAGAGAGAGACAGAGAGAGAAGGAGGAAAATCACAGGGGAGGGACATCTTATGACAATCTGTGTGTCAGTCACCTAAGGTTGTTTATATCAGTTGCATAACACATAGCCATGAGGGTAGTCAGTCCTGAAAAGGGAAAAAGACCACACAGCAGTACCACAGCTGGTAGGCCCAGTAGAATCATTGAGATCCAGCCATTTGAAGGTATAAAAACGTATGACTATAAATGGACACAACTTTTTCCATATATCAAATAAATTAATCTAGACGGATTTGTTTTGGCCCTTTGCTTTGAATTTGCTCTCTAAGCCAGTTCCCTCACAGCCCTTGGTGTGTACATTTTTTTATCTGCTTTCTGGCAATGTAGCAATCATTCCAGTTATTCTGAACTTCCTTATAATGGATGGTATGATAAATGACGTCTCCTGTCCTGTCTTTTTGGAATTCACATTCACATTTGAAGTTGCATTGAGTCTGTATTATAGTCAATATTTTCCATTGACTGACCTTTTAGATTTTACATTTACATTTGAAGCACTTGGCCCTTATCCAGAGGGGCTTACAATACATGGTAAGCATTAACACATGGTTTAATTCAACACTGAAGTAGTAGTACTGTTTGTGATGAAGCTCTGGACTCTTCATCAATTTACATGTACATAATATGAATTTAGTGGCAAAGGAATTGCAGTCAGAATATATTGTGACATCTATCTTAAATGGCCCCTTCTGAAATCTATCTGTATATGTACTGTATATATCTGTATTTAGATGGGGACTCTAAAGCACACAAATTAGATTTCCTTTTCTCTTCATTCGGGAGATTGAAAGAGCCTTGTTCACATTCACTATAATATACCCCGAGCCAATACAATACAACTTGAAAATCTTATTTTTCAAACACAGCATTTTTTTAGCATTATTATTTGGCACATATTTTCTAGATTTTTCAAAACCGGGGAACAGACGACAGCCATTTCCTCCTGGAATTCCATTGCTCGTTCTACTGAATCGAGTCAGATGTCCCTGGGCCCGGGAGGCAGGTGGGCCGAACCTTCAGCACCAGCCGGGACTGGCAGCGCCTCAAACCTGGCGGGCACAACCTTCAATTCTCCGCTTCCCTGGCACCAGACGCGGGTGCCATCTGCCCGGGCGGGAAGAGGAGCCTGCACCTGTTTGTGCGAGGATGGCACAGGCAGCGCTGGGCAGCTCGTGCCACACGGGCAGCCCATAAGGGCCCACGTAGAGCCATGCTCCCTCGCCCATATGGTGGCATCCACAAACTCGCTCTGTCAGCAGAAGACCCAGCTTTGGTCCAGGAAGGCCTTCCAAGTAAATGGGCTAATTCTCAGGAAAGCCTTTTTTGGATGCTACCAGAGGAACATCTCAAGAAATGGTAATATCCCTCATTCACAGACTCACTCAAATAATACAATAAATGACCCGCTTCTGAAGTCTAAATGTCAAAGTACTTATGTGCGTGAAAGTACTGCTGTATGATACCGTTTATAAGCCCATGTGGGCATGGGCACCATACGAAGGTGCAAAACACTGAAACAAAATCAATCAATCAATCAATCAATCAATCAATCAATCAATCATACTCATATAGTCAGTAAGCAGCTCCCGTCAGCAGTGAATGTCAGTTCTGCCTTTTACCACTAGAGGGTCAAAAGACCAGCACAGTGGCTGTGATCAGAAGCCTGCAAGTTTGAATTCTGGGTGTGACACTGGTGATGTATCAGTAGGCAAGGCACTTAACATGCATTTTTGTAAATATACACCTGTGTAAATGGATAATATGAAAAACTATAAATCACCCTGTATTAGGATATCTGCAATATAGATAACATAATTCTAAACGCGATAATTGCATAGAAGATTTCTAATTGTATCAGGGTTATATTCAATAAGGCAGATGGCTCAGTCTGGCTTTTTTCAGCCATAAAGCCAGTTTGTGCAACATGCTGTTGAAGGGCTGAAGCACATTCTGCCTTTGTGGAGATGTGACAGATGTTTGTCCTGCACCACGGATGTTGGCCCTCTCTACGAGCTCCTGTAAGTTTTATGAAGTGTTAGTAAGTGCTCCCCTGCCCGATAAACAGTGCGAGAAACAGCACTGATGACTGGAGCGCTGCCATCGTGACCTCTGGCGAAGCATTGCTTTTAGCAGAGTGACCTGGTGTAGCTCATTACGTTGCGCTTCATTCTCCTCCCATATTATCTGCTGTGTTGTCTTTTGCTTCTGCTTGGAGCATGCAGTACAGTCAGAGCTACGAGAACATAACCACTTCATATGTGTATGTATGTGTGTGTGTGTGTGTGTGTGTGTGTGTGTGTGTGTGCGTGTGTGTGTTTGGGAGTCAGAAAGAGAGTGAGAGAGCAAGAGAGTGTGTATGTGTACAAGTGTTTTTCACTGTGGCCCTCAGTTGTGGAAGCGCATTGTGTTTAAAATATTACAACCTTTCATCTGTCTCGTCTTGGTGAAGCAGATTGGCACTGCGAGTTGAGTTTATTCTTGTCCAGATGTAGGTCAAATGTTACTCATAGTATGATGATGATGATAAGAATGAATGCTTCATCTGGAAAATATGCAGGCCTGATTTATTTTTTGATGCTTTTATTCTACGCATCTTGTCAGGCGATGGGATTTATGTGTGCAATTCTTCTACAAAAATAACCAGCAGCAATCTCAATCAAGCAGGAGCATTTTACTATAGAGACAGAACATGCAGGAAGCTGGGTGCTCCCTAATATGCCTCATCATTGGCGGTTAAGCAAAGCGACTGAGCTGCATGCGCCTCTAATTTCCACGTTGCGCGGTTCATCCTTTCATTCCGGCGCAAGCGAGGCTGCGCGTGGTCCAAGAAAACGCACATGCGGCACAGAGGCCCCATCTGCAGACACAGGCCAGTTATCAGAAGACGGATGGCTTCATATCAGGTGTTTAAACTGAGGAGCCACCCCAGCTGGTAAATGGTTTGGGAAGTCTGGGCTTGATGAATGGGGACTGCCAATCAGTGTGACCTCAGTGGTTTCCCACTCTCGCAACCACTATCTAGATCTTGCTCTTTTATTTCTGCGCTTTACAAATTCAAATTCAAATCATCTTTGTTGGCATGACAAACACAATGCATTGTATTGCCAAAGCATGCAAATAATAGAAATCAATAATATAAAATTATACCAATAGTAGTGGGGAGTATTAATGAACAATTAAAATAACTACAATAATAATCAGAAATAGTAACAATGTAAACAGATCTGCCCTGGTGACAGTGGTTTCCTGCTCACTGTCCCTCAGGCTATGGCGTGCTACCACACAGTGTGCAGCCAGTGGTGTTGTGGGTCCATCTCCCAGTAAAATGGATAATTTTTCATTATCTGCCATGCTTTTGAAATTTTCCACCTCATAAGCCCTATCTCTCTTTTTATGATGTTTGGACATCAAGATGTTTGCAAGTGAAATGTTTCTCAAAAATGTGCTTTGTTTAATGGGTAAACAAAAGAAAACTTGTATTACAATCAATTCAAATTTTGGTGCTAAACTTAATACCCACAAAGCTTAGATACGAAAGCAATGGATCCGAGGCTGCATAATAATGTATTATTTAAAGCCAGAGTTTACTTTCTATAAGCTAAATGTAAACATGTATGCTGAGACTTTTCATATTGCATTGCATTGCAGGCCATGTCTGGGAAGATTTCTGCCAGGCTGACACTGCATAACATTTTGCGCCGTAAACTACAGTATGGAACTGGGTTAGGGACGTGGGTAGAATTACTGCTCAGATGTACAGAACAATGTTCAGAAGGTTTTACAAACTCCTCAATGCATAGAATGTATCAAGATGACAAAAGTGACTACTGTAGTGCATCTGCTATACTGTGCATGGGTATAATGTTTCCAGAGACTCAAACTGAGGAATTAATGTGGTCAATCCAATGGGTGTGTGTATGTGGAAGGGAGGGTCAAATGATCTATTCATATGTCGACTCAAAGAGGGGCGCAGGTGAGTTACATTTATTTATTTTGTCAACCAACATGCATATAGAACAGAGATATATGAGGGAATCATCCATCATTTATTTACCTATGTAACTGCAGAATTGCTTTACAAAGCTGGAAGATAATCATGTATTTGTAACCTGCTGATAAGAACTGTTCAGTGACTTAACAATATAAAAGCTCTGAAAATGTTGGTGCTAACCACATTATCGCTGAAGATGTAGGAATGGGTAGCAGTTTTCCCCCACTTAGATTTTCCCCTTTGCTTTGTTAAACAGGCATATGCACTGAATTAAATTATATGCGTCTGAATTCAATAAAAAAGTTGTCACATCTAATGGGGTTGCCCTTTTCATTTATCTTAGCTTAACATTTATTTAACTTTTTTTTTTTCCAGCAATTTCTTGTTGCCAGTAGTAAATCATTAACAGCTTGAGTGCCATAATGTGTTTGTCCCCACACAAAACTTACATGATACATTTTGCATTCAGATGTAGACCATCAATACATTATTATGGATGTAAGTTATACTGGGGTCATAATGAAGCATTACCCATGTATGGGCAAGTGCACTTTGGGAGAAACTACAGTACAAGCTAATGCATTAAAAAATCACTATATGCTGCCCACAGAGACCTACGTCTATTCAAAGGATAGTGTTTATTATGTGGCAACACTGTAGCAGTCCTCTTTATGCAATAAGAAGGATGAGGCATTCAAATCTGTCTGCGCCAGACAAAGCTAGCAGAGACAATTCAAAGAAAACAGCAGAGGCCATTATAGGATTTATCATTGGCTGTATTATGATTATTTACTTTTGGAAGGCAATAAACTTATCTTTATCTCATGTGAAGATAAACAGGCAAGCGAAAGGGTGAGGTAGACTCAATGAACAGAAGGATTAATTTGGCAAGGAGGGTGGGGGTGGTGGCGGGGGATGGATCTGTGACTGCATGCTGTTATCAGGAGGTGCTTCTCCTAGCTCAGGCTGTGATGAGACACAGACAGGAGCCACGGGCGCACCAGATGGTCAGGGGAAAGTGCTTGTCGAGGGTAACTACAGGGCAGCCAGTGCTTTTGGAGGACACTAAACAATAAACAGGGAGGCAGCTTGTGAAAGATCCTCCAGACACATGAACACACATACGCATACAATTTTATACACTCCTGCATATGCGAACACACACACACGCACTCACACGCACGCACACACAAGCAAAAACTGTTTGAATCTAAAGTGGTGTATTTGTGCAGGCATATAGCTCATCTTACCAACTCGGCCTTGACAAAAGTGGGATACCAGATTGTGTGTGTGTGTGGAGGGGGGTTGAAGGCATTCAACTACCTATTTTATCATAAACCAAGCCAAGCTATCATTTACATAAACTTTACCCACGTGCCAACATGGGCATGACCTATTATTAATGTTGAATGCGTTAGTATACCCCTGAACTTCAGTTACTTTAGGAGCCCAGCCGAAAGGATATACCTTTCTTGTGTTGAACAGATGCAACAAGAGCGATGCTGTAGCGTAAAGGCACTTCTTTGCAGCGCTGCCTCTGGCACCTCCCTCTGATCTCACCCCGCCCAATCAGCACCTTGGTGAGTTGTTCCTTGCAGTTTGGAGCACAGCGCCCTGCTTCAGGACCATTTGCTGTAGGCACCCATCAAATGCTCAAGACTTGCTGCAGTGTAACATATTGACTGCGCGACAGTCGGCGATTTGAACGTTGGAGAAGTGCATAATGAACTGTTCTAATATCGTAGATATTTCTATTAACAGCACGGTAATAGAAAAAAACCGTTTGATGGTATCGAAATAGTGGGTCTGCTTCATTACTGCCACCACATTGCTGCATCGCGCTGCTGTTCCTGCCTTCGAACAGTTTCCTGTCATTTTTGGAAGCTTTGCTTTGGATAGTGCTGGACGTCACTGAACTGTTCCGACTTCTTGGACGTACTTCAGCGCGAGGGGACAACTCATATTGTTTTTAAACTTTGGAGCCGGTAATGGAAACAAATTACGGTCCTTTCAACTAAGTAACGAATGGTGGGAATTCCTGTCCCTATTCAGTGTAAGTTTCGGTTATTTTATTTACATTTCATAGCCTACTTATGCAAAATGCTTCGAACTCCGTCATGTGCTTTCGATGTGCAAAAGATTTTGGATAATATAGCGTAGCTATGCTGTCGGCGTATTTGGTCAATCATGCCATCCGAAATAACGATAATACAATCATTGATAATAAGGAATTTACATTAGCCACTGGTCTGCTGAATGTTGCAATAGGCTGTACAACTCATTGAAGTTTCAGTAATCTATCCTCGTCCAAAGCGTTATTTGTATTTACGTATATGTTATTGCAAAATACCCCTTCATTGTCGTGTGATAATTTGACTATTGCTTAGCTACTAATTAAGATTGAATCGAAATGGTAGTGATTTCGTCTAACTTTTTATTGATGAAGTTGATGGCTTAATTTAATCGATACAATTAGCTCGTGATGCAACTATCCGGATAATGATGAAAGAGGAACTTTCACTGCTACCACAGTAGTAATGCATAAGTGAGTGATTGGTTTTCATTCTAATGTATCTTATCACATATTTGTCAGTAGCCTAAACTAAAAGGAGATTAGACCTCTTCCGACGGAATGTGCAGCGTAAGAAAATGTTCCGGTGATTGTTTCTGATGGCACAGTAGTATTCCTTCTTTAGCTTTCGGCAATACTAGCCCACTCAGCGTCCCCTATCACGTTAAAAGGGTAGCTGTTATTGTGCCGTCTTGTCACATTGAGGACGTGTGAAATGCGTTGTTTTGATAACATTATATTGGCTATATAACAAGGAAGACCAATTTGACGTTTCCTCCTAAAATATGGATGCAAACGTAGTTCCAATATTATACGTAATATATCCAATATATGCTAGTCTGTTGTATGGGTGAGAAAACAGAATAAGCGCATTGAAATAGTGTCAAAACACAGTGCAAAGTGTAAGAGAAGAGTACTCGTCTTTTTATATTGAAATAATGAGGGAGTGGATAAAGGATTTTATTTTGTAGATAGCTACATGAGTAGATTGTCTGAATTAGATGCAAGATTACACTGAATTACAATAAACATGTGGACAGGTGTCCTGATTACAAGAAATATCTTAATTTGTGGGACAATGGGTTTTAAAAGGAAACATAATATGAATGGAGTATTGCAAATACTGAATGTAGTTCAACATAGTTTATTGACATATGGACTATGGTCTCTTCCCTGACACCTCACAGTAGGCTATATCCTGAATCCATTAATTGTATTGACACGTGCCCATCTTGAGCCCATTTCATGATGGTTCTTCAGCACACTGCACTCCCAGGTCCATCTCTTGGATACAACATGATGGATTTTTCCTGCTTTTTCTGGGAGGTGCTGTTGGCAAATATTCAGAAAATATGCTAAAATGTTAAAGGGTTTCGTGTTAAAATTACCTTTGTGTGTGTGCTACACCAGATCTGCCAGAAGGGGAGTAAACCTAAATGGTAATTTATTATGGTAATGTATTTTTTTGTGATTTTCTAAATGTATGTATTTAATTCTATGGTTATTATGGGCACACTCAGGTTAACTACTCCTTATAACACCCACATCCAAGCTGTCAGCAGGGATTCCACTTGGCTGTCAGAAAAACACATGCTTTACAGCATGCCAGAGCGTAAATGTTTTGTGTTTACCTATTCTAAACTCGAGCAGATGATAGTCATGTGATAGGTCGCGTGACTGGAATGTTCATTTTTCCCCTACACTCTGTAATACGTCCATGCCAGTGCTGGTATTGTTTATTTGTAACTGTTAATTGAAATGTAAGATATGTTTCTTCACATCTCCTCCTCCTTTTTCAACTATCATTATACACAAAACAGTTGAAGGCATGATGACCAAATTATCAGAACTTTAATACTCTTAACTATTGCATTGTTATATCAATTGTATTATTATATTACTTTAGGTACTTGTATGTAATTTGTGTAAAATGTAATCTTATTGAACAGATATAAGCAGCCCAATATCTTTGCTGGCATGTACTGGTCAGTTAATTAGCTGATTGATTCATTAAAAAAAAGGGGAATATTTTGTGAAGTAAATAGTTGACTGATGCATTATGTATGTCCTTATGTATGAATATACATTTTACATTTTACATTTTAAGCATTTAGCAGACGCTCTTATCCAGAGCGACTTACAAGATATACAATGTTTAAATACATACATATATTATTAATAATGTTATGATGCAATGGAGAGAAAGGCAAGTTTGTTGTTGTTGTTTTTTTCTTATCTGCCTCCTCGGCTCTGTGTAAACCAATGACATTAGCTAGGGAAGAGTAGTGCCCTAGAGAAGAAAATGGTGATTTTTCACTTCATGCCACATTTCTGATCTGCAGATGATTAAACCCATAAGTCCAAAAAAAGGAAAAGCACTATTAGAGGTTCTTTTAATAAAATCAAACATTAGCTGGTGTGGCTGAAGGAGTCTGTGAGCTCTGTTGTGGCTGTTTAAACAGAGCTAGCGAGTTCAGCGTTCTCAGGGGCCATCTGTACAACAGGTCCCCCAGACTGCCTGTTCACTGTGTGTGTGTGTGTGTGTGTGTGTGTTGTTTGTATTGGGGTAGAAGCAGAGGCATATGTAGTTATACTAGTTAATTAGTATTAGTATATGTAGCCTATCTAAAAAGTTTCAATGTCATTTCTACTTGCTGGTTTGTCCTGTCTGTCACCTGTGCTTTGTGGTAAAGGTATAGACATAGCACCTTTTTCACATCTGCCGCGCATTAATTGTATAGTATTTGCTTCAGGTGAACTCTGAACTCTGAACTACAAGTGCTTTTTTACATTTTTTATCAAAAGGATTCTTATGGGCCTTGATTTAGAGAAGAATGACTCCTCGTTGCCAGATGAGGGGATCTGCTTCACTGCTAGGCAGTTGTTTTGAGTGAAATACAGTTTTAAAGTTGAATACATTGAATAGTGACTCTTAATTAGTCAGGAACAACATGAGCAGAGATAACTGAACCAAGTGACTTGGTATATAGGGCGAATAGGAGGGGGCCTAACACCAAGCCCTGCGGGACCACCTGGTAGGACCGGTCAGCCAGGTATGATTTAAACCATGCCAGTGCAGATCCAGAGATTCCCATCTCGGCGAGATATGAGAGCAGGATCTGGTGGTCAACAGTGTCGAATGCAGCTAATAGGTTCGAGGAGGAGGAAGACGGAGCTGAGTGATTGAGACTTTGCCCAGTGGAGAGCTTCAGTGACCGCGAACAGAGCAGTTTCCGTGGACTGGCCTGCCTTGAAGCCAGATTGGTTGGGATCAAGCAGGTCATTGTATAGGAGATAGAGAGACAGTTGATTATATACAGCCGGGTCTAAGGTTTTGGATAGGAATGAGAGGAGAGAGACAGATCGGTAGTTATTGATGTCAGCAGGATTCAGAGAGGGTTTCTTGAGGAGGGGGATGACATGGGCCCTTAGGGTAGAGGGGACAGAACTAGAGGAAAGAGAAGAGTTTATTACATTGGAGACAAAGGTTGAGGATTTCCATAGTGATGGACTGGAAGAGGGGGGAAGGAATGGGATGGAGAGGGCAGGTGATAGGATGGTGGGAGTGAACACGTTGTGAGATGTCAGAGTCAGAGAGGGGTGAGAAGGAAGACAGGGAGGTGAGAGGTTTGTTGGAGTGAGATGTGTGAGGGAGGGTTAGGTGCAGAAGAGGTTGGGGAGAAGGAGTTGTAAATGTCATTGACTTTCTTGCGAAAGAAGGATGCAAAGGAGTGAGGAGAGGAAAATGTAGAGAACAGTTTGCATGGGTTAGAAGCAGAGGTTTATTGGGGGGAGAGAATCCTTCATCATTTCAAAGTTTGTACTGATTTGTTTTTATCATCTGGCAAAGTTCACTGTTTCACTTTCAGTTAACTTTGGCCAGGTCACAGCTCAAAGGGAAACCTTAGTATATAAGCAATACAATACAGTACAATACAATACAATACAATCATTTATCAGATGCTTTTATCCAAAGCGACTTACAGAAAGTGCATTCATCTCAAGTCAATGAACAACCACTTGATGCTACAATGTCTAAGTACATCATTCGTCAAGTAAGCCACATAAACAACACATAGGATGAAGGTGATCACTCAGAATGCCTTTGTATGTATTGGTGTTAACCTTTCCATCTATGGGGTGGAGTGGACCTAAAATATAAAATGCACCCCACATCATAACAGATCCACCAGAACCCTCAAGTGTTTCCTTTATTTTTGCAGTCACCTTTAAATATATACAGCACCATTCAAAAAGTTTGAGTATCCCTTCCATTTGGATTGCGGCTAATTGGGCACTCCTTCATTCTTCAGCAAGATAACGACCCGAAACACACCTTGAAGTTGTGCAAGAACTATCTGGTGAAAGAGGAACGTGAAGGACAACTCAAACAGTGTGCAGACCTCAATCCCATAGAACTTGTATGGGATGAACTGGACAGAAGAGTCAAAGCAAAGCAACCCACAAGTGTCTCTGGGAATTGCTGCAGGTGAGCTGGGAAGACAGTTGGGTGAATTTCTGCTGAAACGTATTAACCGAATGGCCCGTGTTTGTGAGGCTGTTATCAAGACAAAAAGGAATCCAAGATTTAGACACAATTTTCAGTTTACTTGAATTTACTTTGATGTTCCTTATGTTTATTGTTACGTGTATTTTTGTAATTTTCAACTATTTATAGAAACTTATATGGTGTAAAACATTGTCAATTATGAAATAAACCTAGTTTCCAGCAAGTGTACTCAAACTATTCACTGGTACTATATGGATTTAAGGCAGCTTTGAGACAAAGAAAAGTGAAAATGACAAGTTGACAGGGATTGTTGACACATTTTTATAAATGCTTGATTGATGGGTCTGTGCACTGTGTAATCAATCTTTTTCTGAAGTGATGTGTCCTTAGGGATGGGCTTGTGTATCCAATAGGAAGTTTTAAAAAAAAACATTAAAAAGAAGATTTAAAAAAAAATATATATTTATCAGCATTTTGTAGTTGTCACTCAACATCTTGGATATGTAGTGCTTGGATGTAATCTTGAATTGTTTAAATCTTAATAATGTCATATTTGTTTACATATGTATTTTTTACATAATACATATGTAAACAAATATTGTCTAATTGTCAGAATGAAACTGGTGAGGCATTTGAAAATGATGATGTGGAACCTTGATGCTGAACTATAGCCTTTTACCCACAAAGTATAAATAATGAGTGTATAATGAATATAATATTATTAAAAATTTGATAACTGAAACATTGAAAATAATTGACTATTATTTCATATATTTTTACTTTACAATGCGGCATAATTGAGGTTTCTGCTGTTCGCTGTGTCAATGTCAGATGTCAGTTGTAGGAGAATAGGACATTGCTGTGTGTCTGAGAAAAGGACTGTGTGGTGTATGTGAGAATAGGTGTGTGTGTTGTGTAGGAGCAGAGGTGAGTGTGATGTGCGAGTGAATAGGACCCTATGGGATGTCGAAGAATAGGTTTGTGTGTGGTGTGCAAGCATAGGACTGTGTGGTTTGGAATTTCCGTCTGCAATTACTGAAGCTAAACACATTCTGATTTGCTATCTCGTTATGAGTATTCACATTCATTGTGTTAACGATGTTTTGATGATGAGGTTAAGACCTTTTTCCCAGACATAAATGCTTTGAAATAAACATTCCGTAGTTTAATTAATCATGATTTTAACTGTGGTGCTTTTGAGCAATGCACTTTGTTTACAGGCAAACACCTGAACATTAATTAATGTCCTTGGTTTTTCAAGGGTGTGTTGTAAGTAGGATGATCTATGTGGGAGAAGGCACGTTAAAGCTTTTCATTGAATGTAAAATGGACCATCAGTTTGGTTGAAAGCATTCCACAGACTAGATGCAGCATATTTCTTTCTAAGAGGCTTAGCCTTGCGTTTTGATGTTATTGTTTACTCCATGGGGACACACATGGAACCCTATGTGTCAATGCAAAACAAAAATGCTGTACTTAAACAGTAATGTATAGCTTAATAGCATAGTGTACTTTTCATTGTTGGTAGAAAAACAAAATAAATGTTTACATTTATTCAGGCTACATATGTAGATAAAGTTCAATTTAAAAACTCAATGTTTGATTTATTTGAGATTTTTCACCTGTAGGCATAATATATAGATGTATTATGTTGGCAGTAGCCTATTGTGGGAAATACTGTTGCTATGACGTACATGTACTATGGTTTTCGTAAGTGCAATTGCGACCTTGCAATCGAAGAGTGGATTGTCTTCTGGTTCAGGTTTAAAAAATCCATCTTTTTGTCTGCAGACTGCACCAATTCATTCTGAAAAGTGCAGACATGCCACGTATGGCATTAATGAATTGTTAGTTTTGCTCTTTACAATGTAACTGTAGGCATCAGCTATATACACCTGTAGTTAAACACCACACAAATATCCTGCTCAACTTGTCCTACAAAAATGTGTTTTCACCTTCAATAGTGCAAAATATTAGATACCTTTGTGTTGAAAAAACAACATAGGAGGACAAAAAAGCACCATAGCTAGATTTTTTGACACCTTAAATTGTGTTTGTTAAATTGTTTAACTGCCAAGGTCCCAACCATAAAAATATCATGCATTTAATTGTAAGGCAAAGTATCATTGCTGTAGCCCATTTGTACTGCAAGGAGTCTCTAATGCTGTTTGTCTGTACTGCATCCTGCCTGTTTTGTAGAGCAAGCTTTACTGCATCTCGTATTTGCTGCATCATGTCTATACTGCAGTGTGTCTGTACTGCAGTGTGTCTGTGCTGCAGCCTGTATGCCCTTCATCATGTTGCATCTTGTCTGTAATGCGCAATGCATTGTTGGCTTTGTTACTTCATAGTAACCTTGCAGAGGTTTCCATGTTTAATATAGTTTAGCAGCTGTGAGACAAATGTGACTTATGGGGGACTGCAGCCTTGCCCTTCTTCCCATTCCAGTAACAACAGGGGGAGCAGTGTGGCAGTGGTGAAGGAACTAGGCTTCCCTGGTGGGACACTACCTTTGTATTTTCAAACAAGGCACTTAAAAGGCTTCAGTCAAATATCCCAAGGGTCTAAATGGACTGACTAACGGTAAAAATATGAGCTTCGCAATTGCCTTGGATACCTGCGTCTGCTAAGGGCATAAATAATATAAGGTGTCTCAGTGCTGTCTGCACTTTGATTTAGTGGGTTAAATGCTGTCGGACCAGCAGGCATGAAGAAACTAATGGTCCACATGGTCCGAGACATAATTTTACTTTTATGGGTCAGACAGACACCGGTCGATTTTTGATTCAGGCAATCTTGAACATAATTTAATCCTGAACACGTGCTCCTGTGTGTTCCCATTCAGTTTGCACGGCTGCTCAGTAGACAGCAGAACATGTCTGCAGTTGCAGCTACAAGTCGTCTGTGTTGTCATGGAGATGACTGTGGGCCTATGAGCCGATCCCGCATCTCTACTCAGAACTAGAGGGCTCCCTGAGGTAGGACATGTCGGTGGGGGGCAGTCTCCGGAGGACAGGCATCCCCCTCATAAAGCAGGCCTCATTGGTGTACTGTCACTAATGCTGATGTCACCCCTCTTTAACAAGTGGCGAGAGTGCTGTTGGCTGGGGTCCTTTGGCATAGTGGAGCTACAACCAGAAAACTACCATCCTCTTCGGCATAGTGTGCATAGCTGGACTACCATAGAGATCAAATCAAATCAAATCAAATCAAATTTATTGGTATAGCGCTTTTCACAATAGAATTGTCACAAAACGCTTAACAGAGGGGGAACCCAGATGCCTTTGATAATCTGACGTTGGCTTGAATGTAAATTCATAGTGTTGTAATTTAGTACAGTATGGTATGGTATGATATGTGAACTCTTTGGGGGCAAGCAATTTTGTTTGTATCCCTGAAAAATCAGAAGCTCTTGCCTCTGTGTCTCAAAAGGGTATAGTGCATTGCTGCTGAAATGTAAGCATTGAATAGACCAATTAAATAAACGACTTTCTGAGTTTCTGTTTAAAAAAATGTAAATGTTACAGTCAGGAGTGATGCAATAATGATGCAAAATGGTTGCACTGGCATCACTAACACTACTTCTTTGTTACATTTTTCAAAGTTTTGAAATGCAGTAATCTCCTTGGGGAGTTGTGTGAATATTCTTCCTGAAAAATGTATCTGGTATACATTTCAGACATGTCTGACATGTCACTGGCAAGACTATCATCCCACATTCTTAAAGAGGGTTATTATATGGATTATGGGGCCTATATTAACGTTTGAAGTAGGTGTAGATGCCTTATCTTGAAAACAATTATATTTCATAGTTTTAGTTTATTTGAAAAATCTAATAAACGTAAAAAAATAATAATAAAAAACGTTTTGGTCAGCGGACCTTCGTCAGAGCATATGAAGGAGGTCTGCTGATTGAAACATTGGCTTTTTTGTTTTAAGTTATTGTTCTAAAAAGATTGGTGAATTTAGCAAGAGACACAATGTGTCTGCCTGGGTATTGATGCTGGTTGACTCACAAGTTAACTCGACGTAACAGTTTCGATATGCCAGATTAATTTTGGTATTTGCTTTTTGTTTGAAGAAAATAACCCACGAAGATGTTCTTGTGTAATGGCCCTGTGGAAGCACCACCATTCAAGGGTAGTATTGATCGGTGAAACCTTCAGCACTTGTATGTTTTGAGCCCATTGAGTGTAAACGATGAGAAGTAAGCTGTGGCGAAGCATGTTGCTTGCAGAGCGGATGCTCTTTATTTCATCTCCTTTGATGGAAGAAACACTCTTGTGGTTTTAACCTGAATTGCTTTCAAACCCTTGTCCTCTGATTTGATTTGTTGTGTACCGATTCATGCTGTGCTGTGGCAGAATTAGTTTTTCTTTATGAGTTTTCTCATATTCTCATATGGCTTTTCTGTGCACACACTGTATTCCTCTTATTCCAAGGCATCTGATTGGCTGGTGGAGCGTCTTTGCTTCCACTGACTTTTCCATTTCCCAGAGGCCTGTTAGCCTCCATTCATCACCTGCTTTTGAAAGCTTAATTGGCAGTTAAAGCCTTCTGGGTTGAAAATAAAGAGGCACAAACAGAGTGCTTGGCTGGTTTAGCTCCTCTATCCAAGGGACCTGCACTCCCTCGTCACTCTCTGCCTCCATCCCAGTGCACTCTGGGTAGGACCTTATTCCCTTTTGGCAGCTTTGGGAAAACACTAACAGCATCCAGCTGTGTGGAAAATCGTCCCCTCTGGGGGTCCAGTGAATGATGGCTGGGCTAATTTGTCCATGGCTCAATGTCCTTTAGCCACACCACAGGGTCTTCCTCAATTGATGATCTGTGGTTTAATAGAGAAAAGGTTGAACAAGTCAAGAGGGGGAATTGTATAACTGTACAAGCACACCCCCACCCCCCATTCCGTTCAAGTCGGAACGGGGTGAGGGGGTAGGGTTGGGTGGTCAAGGGGACGTTGTTTTTTCTGCCTTTTCTTCCCTGTTTTTGTCTTCTTGTCAGTCTTTCAGTCTGAGTAATTTCAATAAATATCAATGACGTTTTACTGCCATTGAGAAAATGGAGGCTGGCAGTGAGGGAAGAGGATGAAGACTCATGCCTTTGCATGTTGCTTTCAAATTAAATCAGTGAGGCTACAGCTCACTTAATACCCCGGTGATGGAGCCACAAGCTTTCATCGTATCATTGCTCGAGGTTGTGTCGACGTACCTGGGAGGGCTGGCAAGAGGAGGGTATGTCTTAATTGAGGCGATTGGATTTCTCTGCACCGCCTAATGGTATATGATGGCTTAAGTACTTGCGGTCATGATGTTATTTGCTTTAATATGTGTTGGTTTAACTGGAACTATTAGTGCAGGACTTTCTGGCATGATGTAATGAGAGGAAGAAGCTGCCTCGGACGACCAGCAGAGATGCTCAAATTGTTAGCTGACCAAATCATTGACCCAAAAACAACTTAAAACAGCAGTATAGGGTGCCCCGAATCTGAATTGACCATACGGTAAAGGCTTTATGCCAGATAAATCATGAATTAAGTTTAGAAATGTCCTATTGTGATGTTCAAGAAAGCCTGGTTGCAGGTGATGTTCACAGGTGAATATCGCTGTTGAAGTTTTTACTAGATTACATGGTTCCTCATGAGCTGGCATGAGCTGTTCTGATGAGGCGGCAAAAGATTAGGAAAAAAACATGGTGAAGTGGGAAAGAGAGAGAGCGGAGAAGAGGGTGAAAGCAAGAGATAGATTGTGTGAGGAAGAAAGAGTGTGGAGAGAGGGCAGAGAAGGAGAAAGTGATGAGGGAGAAAGAGAGAGGGGTTTCAGAGGGAGGCAGAATGAAAGAGGGAGAGAGTGATTGAGGGGTAAAACGTGAGGGAATTTAGGGTGAGCGAGAACTGGGTTCTGGTGGATAAGGGAGATTGTGATTCAGCGGGAGATGGTGAATGTAATGTTTAAGAGTGAGAGGGTATGTTATTAAATTAGACAGTAAGATATGGCCAGCTCTGTTCTTAGTGTTTTTCCACATGCGATTGACTGGAGGCTGTTTGGCAGAGGTAGCAGTTAGAGGCTGCTTTAGGGGAAATGCAGTCAAACAAAGAGAGTCTGGAAACTCAAACATGTACATTACATGCTATAATGTTGTGGTTGGTTGTTTCATGGAGATAAGGCTAAATGGTTGTGGATATTGTATTGTGTAGTGGTGTAGCAAGGTGGCGGGGATGGCCACCCTGCCAGGTGGTGAGTGGATGAAAGGCAAACCCAGTTATAATAGGCCAATGGCCAGTTTATTTTCCTTTTACTTTATAAAATAAAAAACAAATCACAAAAATAACAAAGTTAAATCAAAAGCTATGGCTTAGAGGGTAAACAGCAACAAAACACCAGCACCTCTTCCTCCATGCCCAGAAACTCCAATCAGGCATGGCAGGCTGTGCTTTTATACTGGGCTTACAAAGGCAATGGCTCACGGCTGAGTTGATTGCTCATTAGCCTCAGGTGAGCCTGCCTGTAAGTGAGGCTGCTGCTGTCCAAGGTCCTGTAGTCCTCTCAAGGCTGTGGGAGGGAACAGCAGCCAAAAGGGAGGCACAGCCCTCTCTACTCCTCCCTCCACCTCTCCCAGTGTCACAAGTGGATTTTAGTATTGCGCAAATATTTTTGTTTGTGTTGCTGTTAACTGAATTTCTGAATTCAGGGAGAGCAGAGTGGTTTAAAGATATATTTAGGCAATGTTTTACTAGCCATATTTTATTATTGTTTTATTAATAATGAATGTAGATCATTTTACAGTAAATGGTTAATGAAAAACTGTACAAAAATGAAATGTTCTGAAACATTCAGAGGTTCAGTCAGTGTTGCCATTACTTCAGTGTATTTTTCAAAAAGAAATAGGCTTATTTTTCCTTCTTAAAAAGCATATGCATGTTTCTAAGCCTTGCCCTGAACACCTTGCTTTAGGAAGTGCTTCTTTCACGCATATATTATCCTTTTATTATATACCAGACACTCTAATATACCATTTATAAACCAGAGCAACGTACTAGGCCATAATGACAAGATACTGTACATACAGTATATGTACATATAGTGCTTATATAAGAGCTCCCTATAAGAGTATCATGTATAATAGCATTTGTCCTTCTCCTTAACCCCCCCTCCCTCCGCCATCATTTTTTCCATTCTTTTCTTTTCTCCCCGTTTTCTCTCGCCTTCAATCTTTTGCACTCTCTCGCTGCTGTGAGTGTGTTGAGATGCTGATGAGATGGGTTTCCGGCTGCCCCCTCTCCCTCCTCCCCCCAGCATCGTTCTGCCTGAGGAGACATGCGAGTCTGTGGCCACATGTGCTCCTGTCACCCCCTGGCATTTCTGCTCTGTGTGCAGTGTCGAGTGGCAGCTCTCCATCTGTCTCTGCCTGGCTCCTGCCCCGAGCGCCAGCCTGATGGTGGCCCTGCATGTGTGTTCGCCTCGCTCGTCACTCCAGAGCAGGAGACATAGAGCCTGCACACACACACACACACGCACACACAGACACACACACACACACACACACACACACATACACACACACACACACACACATTTACTCACACGCACGCGCACATGCACACTCGTACATTCACACATTCTCACTCACGTATACAGTGTACATACACACACACACACACACACACACACACATTTATACACACGCATGCGCACATGCACACACACACACTCATGCACATTCACACTCACATATACAGAGACGGATGCACACACACACACATGCACACACACACACACACGTGTCATTATGCTTGACATTTAGAGCTGGGAAACAAGTTTAGCGTGGGCTGAACAAAAGCAGCTTATTATACCGATGCTGTAAAACTTGCCCACAGTGTGTCTGTCCACACAGTGTGTCTGTCCACACAGTGTATCTGTCCACACGGTGTATCTGTCCACACGTGTATCTGTCCACATGGTGTATCTGTCCACACAGTGTATCTGTCCACATGGTGTATCTGTCCACACAGTGTATCTGTCCACACAGTGTATCTGTCCACATGGTGTATCTGGGAAAATGGAGGCTAGGGTAGCATCATTTCTCTCTGTCAGGTCATACACAAATAAAATGAGCTGGTATCGGCCTGCGTCAGCATCTGCTGCACGGTGTTGGCAGCGACATGGAGTGAGGACCGAGGGGTGCTCAGGTGGCGGAGAGTACCGCCTGGTTACCAGATAAGGCAGGCAGACCACTGGCACTATGTGTGCCTGCAAGCTCAGAAACCTCCATGTGCAGATGGTGCTGTGGATCAGGGTGTCCTGGTCTTATCCTGTTCAAGGATCCTGATTAAACTGGAAACCCTGGAAACATCTTACCTCAGTTTACCTGCCCCCCCCCCACACACACATAAATTTTTTATGTAACACACTGACCTATGAATTATTTAAAAACTTGGGCCTCCTAGGTGGTGTAGTGGTAGAATATCCGACGCTGCCCACTGGTCGCGCCAGTTTTGGCTCTGGCCACTAGGGGGGCAGAAATTGGCTGTCCACCCCAGGGAGGGGGGGAGGGATAAAAGCCGATTGAACTCACTGCATATATGAGTGATCCTGTGTGTTACGGTGACAGGCTTCGGCTTAGGCAGGTGCCAGCTCGAAGGAAAAGGTTTTTTTTTTAATATGGTGCTGGATGATTTAATTAATTTGGCATTTGCTCAAAAACGTGAGTTGCAACATCACAGCTCTGCCCTTGCCTACGGTTCCCCTTGCTTTTGTGCTGTTTCGTCTCCATCGTTTATAAAGTAGAGGGGCTTGCCTGACCATTCCTGAGTGTCGGGCCAAAGGAGAATAGATATCAAAAGAAGTTCTGAGATCAAGGTGTTAGGATAAAGAGTTAGACATTTTATTCTGGAGGGAGTAAGATTTCAGTAAAACTACTGGGGAATTACATCAATGACCAGAGTAGCTAAGAAGGCTGACTCTTTCTTCTTGACATTGAAGGCTCTATCTCTATTATTTGTCTTAGGGGTGCATTCCACCTTAATACTGTTGATTTTGACTTTATTCTGAGTAATTTAAGAGAACGGAAATACAGTGTTGTGTAAGATTTAGAAAATACAGTACATGCATTAGTGTTATTCAGCACGGGAGGGAATATCCCCATCACTGGAACTCCTTTTGCTCAATAACATAAATAGGGGCCGTAACTCATACTCAACGTATACAGGAAGGAACATAGAGGTACAGATAATTATTGTGAAATAATTGCATACTACAGATTTTTCCTTAGTTGATCTTGTTAATCTGACTTGCTGCTGATTATTTGATGCAGTTGGGTCTTTTCTTTGTGCAAGCATTCTTGCTCCTGAAATATACTTTACTGCACAGAGAGTTTACTGCCACATCACGGAGAGAGTAGGCAGAGTATTTTGATATTAGGGGAAGTGTTGCCTATTGTTGTCTTCTCCCAATCTAATTACAATGCCAATTCTACTTTTCTTAGAAAGATAACTAACAATGGGGGGACCGGGGGGGAGACTATTTAAGCAATGTTATTTTTTCTTTTGTCTGTACAATGCTGTAGGATGTGATGTAGACTTGTTACCATGGATACAGTAAGTTAATTACTGTACAGTACCTCATTTTGATGTGCAGTAATAGAGGGTTCCTTGGAACTGGAGCAGATTTGCATAGAATTGGTTTTTTTGAGTGGCGCTTGGCTCAATAGGGGTGGGAGGTTCCCCACACACCCTGGCTGATGAGAGATGTGTAGTATGTGTGAGGAAATGTCTTGAGAATGTTTGAATGTTTGCCGTTGATGTATATACTGTGCCATGTATAATATGTGATATGTCTGAGTGCGAGCAACTGTAACTTGTCCCAATTTCCCCCCGGGGATCATTAAAGTTTTCTGATTCTGATTCTGATTCTGAAATGGGGTGATGCCTCCAGCAGTTGGCGTTCCAGTTAGTGATAAGGTGATAAGGTCTCGTGAACCCCAAAATGGGGGAAGGTGTAATGTGTTATCAGTGGCTCTTTGGTTTTAAGGATTATTTCATTTTGATATGGACAGCAAAGTCTCTTGAGGCCTCACTCATCTTGCCACTAGTGCCAGTGTACCTTTGGTACAACCCGAACCATTTTATCGCAGGGTCAATGGGCTTGGCTGCTGGATGTTGTATGTGCAATTTGAGTTATCAGAACACATGCTGTGGTTCTGTGGTTCTCTGTGGCTCAGTTGGTAGAGCATGGCATTGGCAACGCTTAGGTTGTGGGTTCATTCCCCACTGGGACCACATGTGCTGAAAAATGTATGCATTTACTACTGTAAGTCGCATTGGATAAAAAGCGTCTGCTAAATGGTATATATTATATTACATGCAGGAGATGATATGCAGAGGGAATATTGCAGCACAGTGTGGGCATTTTCTTCAGGAGGTTAAATGTCAGTTGTGAGCTTGGGAGCCCCAACCCCTCCACTGAACCCTCCACCCCCCAAAAAAGTGCTCATTTCTCTTTGAGTACACAATGATATCTTACTGTATGTGTAAAGTCCATTAGTAACATTGGTGTGACATAAAAAAGGAGTGAAAGGTACTTGAACTTGAATTGCTTTTGTAACTGTCCACTTGTTTATATAGACAATGGATTACAAGTTGCAAAAGTTATGTCAGTCACACTGGATAAAGGTGTCTGATAAATGTACACAATAACAGACAATTCTATAAAGCAATAGACACAAACGTATGAACTTTTAAAAAAGAAGATATTGTTTATTTCTGAAAGATCCTAAATGAAATGCATGTTTCATTGTGACTGTATGTGCTGGCTAAGACAACAACACAGGGCTTTACATAACTGACTACTGCTGCCATAGAGTTTAGTGCCAGCTGGTGAGCTACAAATAGGGTTTGGGGGGTGGGGAAGATAAACTACCTTTATTTGGTGATCACTGTAAACCTGTTTGTGATTGCTTTGCAGGATTAACAAGCGTGCCGTTTTAAATAAGTAGCACCCAATAGATGCTGATTATCTTTTACTCAATTGCATTTGTGATACAGTAGTGTTGCCTCTGTGCACTTCACATCAAATCAGTTATAATGAAAAAAGCATTGATCGCATTCTGAACTTCTGTTGCAGTCAATATGATGTAATGCAACCCAATTATTTTGTCATAATTAAAGTTCATTAATGTGAGGTGCAGACAGGTGTTCTAATGCTGCGACGGCAAGTAATAATTAATCAGCCGATGAGTGGTGACTAAAACTGGCAAGAAATCAAAAGCAGGACAATTATCAGTTTAAAAGCTGGTTTTCTGCCTCCCATATTACTTGGCCACAGGCTGCCACTGACAGAGAACGGGTAGACAGACACACAAAGCAGTATACAGCAGTGTTGGCCCGTGTTCTGGACATTGAACCGGCCGTTGGCCGTGCCCTTGTTTCCTGCTATTCCCGTAAACAGCGGTTTTCTTCCAAATGCATTTCTTCATTTGAGCACAGACAGACTCCATTCTTGTGACATGCTATGATGACAGGGTGCGCAACGTAGCGTCATTGTCATCTTCCAGCAGTGCCATTTAAATTCACTTGCCGGGGAACAACATGTGTTCACTTTAAACGTTTCAAGTACACGGGTTGCTTGCCAGCACAGCTGGTAGAGCTGGAACAGCTAATGTGCGAGAGCTCTGGATAGCGCAGGCCTTGAACCCTCGACTTCGCTCGATGAGACGGTAGGGATCAAGGCCACACCGGTGTGGGGCCCAGTAGGACTGGCGGTCAGGACGTGGTCGGGGAAACCGAGGACTCGGAAATGTGGAGAATTCCCCAAAAAACTAACATATGGGGCAAAGAATTCTCCTGGGGAAGGAAGTGAATAAATAAATACATATATACATGAAGTAGGAGACCGGGTTGGAATAGATAAATACATTAATAAATAAATGCAGGCGATACAACCAGGGGAATGGGGGCATTAATTACATCTTCCTGACAAGTTGGGGGTTTGATGGAACACGCACTGCCTACTGTTCCATCTGGTGCTGATGGCTGCATGGCGTGTTAGTGTTCTGTGAGTTACTAATGTATTCTGAGGAGAGACTTCACCTGCATACCAATGGACCCCCCCCCCCACCCATCCCCTTTATGTGTCTCTCTGACACCTGCCTCCCGATTTTAATCATCTGACGTGCCTCTCTTTTATCCTCTTTCACACACTCACCATCTCAGTATCCCTATCTTGCACGTCCTCTTTTTCCCTCCCATTCACAATTTTTCTCTCTCTGTCTTTGTTTCTTTTCCCTCCATCTCTCACTTTCCCTCTGACTCTTTTTTCCCCCCTAGCTTAGTTCTTTCTTTTCCCTTCACAATCTCTCTCTTCTTTCTCACTCTCAGACTATGTCTATTATTCTTCTCACTCACATTATTCTTTTTTTCTCACTCACAGTCTCACTCTCTTGCTTGCCCTTGATTTCTATATTTTATGTATGTACTTGCTGCTCTAAACAGTGTTTTCTTAATTTCTTTGGCAATCTCTGATGAATTTTTATTCATCATTAGACCTCGTATCTCGATTTTTAACATTATGGAGTTTGATACACAAATAGAAAACCTGCATCATCGGTTGTGTACTGCCAATGTTTCGTGGCTCTGTGACTAATGCAGTTTATTCCCAACACCATGTGACTGAAATAGTCTACTTGGAGATACAAGATTTTTCAATGGCACCGATGATAAGAACTTCATAACAGCTTTATGTGCTACATAAGCAATCATAAGCACATCTACCAGCTGACATACACTGTCATAGGGTGTCCTATGTTACAATCCATGCAAGACATTCAAAACATCATGGTAATATCACACAAGGCATTTAATAGAAAACAGTGTACTGTATTGAAAACATATTTTAGAAAAGATTCCTGCAACATTTATCAGGAACTTTCACATAAGGTTATAATTCCATGTGAAAGGATGTCACAGATATTTCAACATTCAGTTAGTATATTAACCGCCTAGATTTTAATACCAGGATTTTACCTTAACTCTTGATCTTGAACTCTGGAGGTCAATGACAGCAGTCAGTAGCAAATAACATTCTTTGTTTATCGGGTGATGTCTGGGGGGGGTAGCCAACACAGTTGAATTGACTGAAATGTGTGAGAGCTTAGGAGCTGGGCATGTGAGTGTGAGATTGGTCCTTAATGTGTGAATCCCACACTTGATGCCTGAGAGGGCTCTGCTGAGTACCTACCTATTTTCATTCATTAATGGAGGAACATTAATCCTAATAATATGATTTGTTGATCGTGATATTGTACTTAATGTATTCAATTATTTATGCAATGTGGTTTACCACAGGTTGCAGCAGCAGCTGTTACAGACCACTAATACACATCGAATACATACTGACTGGAGTGATTCTGAGCACAATGTAATAATATTTATACTTTTTTATACTTTATGAATATAACTCGAAACGAGGGATCTGGTGGTTATGAAATCAATAGCATAATACCAAAAATTGTAAATACTCCTATCCTGAATGTAACAGGCTGATCAGTAATGCTGTTGTGGGTACCGCAATCCATTAGCAGTAAGGTAAAGTTAAGGACTTCAGTGCACTTTTCTGCTTAAATTGGCAGCTGAGTGCCCTCAGTTAATGGTGATTTATAATTCTGCGGCGCTTCTCAAAATGCATTAAAAGAAATCTCTTTGCACGCAAAATGGAAAACACTTTCTGTCCACTCCCTCTGCCAGTGCCAGTGAATCATTTAGCATTTCAATATCTATCCCGATATTACCTATGAAATATTTATGGGGGTCTGCATTTGGTTTCCAAGTCACATTTGCCATCTGTTTTTCCCTCTCTGAGGAAGATGACGCAAAGGTACCTGATGAATGAACTCAGCGTCTGAAAACAATGTGCAGTCTCCTCTGCTTTCTGACCACTTCCTTTCAAGACCGCACAGAGCATTTAGTCAAAGTACCCATTTCACTGGTACACTGCTGTGGTGCATGTACTGCATGTATTTTCATGTTATTGGTTAAATATTTTTTTTAAATGTTGATCCAATTCGAATTTTACAGCACTTGAAACTTTACAAATGGTATATCGGTCACAATTTACTGTTCACGAACTCATACATTTATCATATAATAATTCATCATAAATAAAATGGGAATTTAACCTTTTATACTATACAAATACCTGCCGATGAGGGGGAGATGTAAGGTAGCAGCTTTTACCTACGCTTGTATATGTAATAAGCTTTTCATTTGCATGACTGGGAGTGCTTCGCAATTAGAGTAGTTATATTCCATGGTTTTGCTTGGTGCTTAGTGAAAAGCAATAGTGGTGTTTCCAAATGAGGCCCTTGTTGTTGCACTGATGCATCCCATTGTCTGGATCCAGTCCTGACCATGCCACTGACAACTGTCCGCAGTAGTTAGCCATAGAATAGTCCACAGAGGCACTGTTTCAGTCGGCAGGCTATTCCCCACCTTCCAAAAGCAATACCTGTGGTTCATTTGGTGCCTACACTCTTCCTGTGCCAGCTGCACAGACCTCCACCACTATAACTGCACATCTCAGCTGGCGGAGGGTAGAAGGAAAAGAAAGGTGGCTGGCAGCATGTGTATGGGAGCATGTATGTGCTAGCATGTGCCACCGTAAACTGACGAAGGCTGTTGTAATGATGGGATGGGCCAAACATTTCCAAACTGAACTGGAAAAGATCATTGTAAAATAATAAATAATAATGTGTAAAAAAAGCCACTCTCATGATGTAAATAGTCCTCATTGGATCCTTGTGACCTTGTCACACTAACAGCAACTTGGTTTGTCCTTACGTTGGCCAATTAATTTAAATAAGGGGTGTTTTCATTTCCATTTCTAACACAGCCTTATGATTTCTGACATAGGCTGTGGGAGTCGTACACTTCCGTGATGATTTCTGTGACATCACAGAAGCGTACGCCTCCCACTCTGTCAGGTGGGAGACTCATTGGTGCAAATCACATGGGCTTTGGAGCCTCCAACCCCTACCCACACAACATTGTGCACCTCCTGCAAAAAGCAGTTTTAATTATCTCTGGGGGGGCGGGCAGGGGGAGGGGGTTATTATTGCCTCTGCTTGGATGGGCTGCATGGCGACTGCACGCGGGTCCCTCTCTCTCTCCGTGATACCAGGGCGTTTATGGTCACCGCGGTGATGAGCGGACGAGTGGGACGTTCATTAGGAGGAGGAGACATCTGCCCACCTTGCAGGACAGGCACGGCGGTGGCGCAGCAGATGGGATAATGAGCCCTATGCCATCTGAGCCCTGCCTTGGAGCGCTGCCTCGTCAGGAGCTTTGCACAAGGCTCAGGGACTCGTTAGAGCGGTCTGTATTACAGGCGCCCGGCTCGCTTTTGGGTAGCGCCCCGTGTTGCCTGTTTTCACAGTCGGGTAGCGACGAGGAGGAGGAACGGATGGGGTTTTGAGCTCATTACCACGGGCTTGCAGGTTTAAATCCCCTCTGGGCTAATGCTGTTGTGCTCGCCAACTGACGTGGGCGGTAAGCCATTCCGTTACTTCCGTAGAGGTGCACAGGCTGTGTTCTAGAATTTAGCCACAAGATTCTGAACCTTAAGCTGCTCCATTGAGCACTGTTAACATTGCCCTGGATAATGAATCAGTTTAAATCGTTTTTCTCTCTCTCTCTCTCTCTCTTTGTCTCTCTCTCCCCCTCAGGTCATCATAAACGGCTTTCTGACAGCGTGTGGTTATGAGCTGAGGGGCCTGATGAAACATACAGTCGAGTTATGCTCATCATATGCTCAGTTGTGTTCATGCTGAGTCCTTCACAAGAGGGATTGAATCAATATTCTCTGAAGTGCTGCCAAAAGATTCTGAGAGGGCTCTAGTAGAGTAGGAGCAGGGTGTGTCCCTCAACAAACTGTAAACTGCTCTACAAATTATACAGGGTGACAAGGTTTCTGGTGTTGATAGTCTCCCTGTTGAATTCCACAAGAGCTATTTGGAAGTGCCGGAGACAGAGATGCTGAACTGACAGACTTTTACTGGGCTGAATGCTTGGGCAACTGTTAACATTCTACTCCCATTGAGAGGTGACTGCTATTTTCCATATTTTGATATCAAGCTACCTGTGATAACCCCCCTCTTCCCTTGACTACGACCGCACACCTTTACCCTGATTGGCCTAATGAGAACTGAGGGGCTTAGAAGGGCCAAAAGCATGGGCTTGAGACACAGAGAAGGTGCGACCAGCGTCAAAAGCCAGAAGTGCTTCAGACTAGCTAGCTCAGAAACCATTAGCGTGGCCGTGGAGATGCCAGAATAGATATTGAGAGCTTGACTGAAGGAACACTGCCTCTGAGTTGCAGGACAGTGGCCCTCGTCCCTTTAGAAAGGGGATCTATGAAATAGGTAGATTACAGGATATAAACGGGGACATGATCACAGATGTTAATGTCTTCACTCTGGCCTTAGCAACATGATTGCAGCATGGGTGACAGAATATGTGATGCACCCTGATCTTGTGCACTGATTGCTTGGTCAGTCACTCTTTGAAAGATTAGAGATGTCCTAGATGTCTCAAGCCTGTTAGGGGTTGATATTGGGTTGATTGCAATAGGTCAGGAAGAAGTCTTTAACCAGATTCTATATCAGTACAAGTGGAACACGCTGGTGGCTTTTGGGGCCAGGGCCAGGTTCACAGCTGTGACTAGACTGCTGTACGTGACTACATCACTGTAAGTGGATATATTTTGCCATTGGATATTATGTCTGAATGAAATGTATGTGCTTTAGAATCATGTTGAATGTACCAGGCCTGGGACTTCATGCTCCTGTCTACTAAGTACAGTATGATTGGCAGGTGACAGGTGCATGGTTTTCATGATATAAAAGTAGAGAATTGGGAATTATTACAGTAACATGTAAGCTGTTTGATTCATCGCTTGTTAAATGGCCCTAAGTACAATTATGCAGTTATCTTTTTTCACCAGTGCATTACACACTGTAACATAATTAAGAATGTGTATAACTGATGCACGGGGTTACAACACAAAGGCTTCTAGTCACCCGATTCAAGGAGGGAGGGGGCGGGCCGTCATACAAGGGCAATAATGACACTTTGACCTCCACGCGTAGCTGTGCGGAGCATGCTGTGACCCTGCAGGTCAGCTTTATTATATCCTCAGCAGGGGAGGGACTGCAGATAGAGCCCACGATCAATCGTGCATGTTAAAACTGTCACCGTGCGTCCATCCAGTCTGCGGCAGTTGCCATAGGGTTACGCTACATTGCATTGCGTGGTAAAGCGTATTGATTGAATTTTAATTGAATACGTTGCCAGGAATTTGCGTTCCGGAGGCTCGCATTTACGTTAAAACGGTGAACGCAATCACATACCGCATTTAAGATTTTAGATTGCAGTGTTAAAATAAATGATAAAGCTTGACCAAACATGTATAAAATGTGATCATGCAAATTCAGAACTCTCTTAATGTTACCATCGTGCGGCACCATGGTGCCGGCTGAACGCATTAATGCATGGACTAGGCTGAAGAGGCAGAGGAATATATACTCTGGAGTTTGTAAGAGTTCTGTCCATTCTACGGATAACAAAGGTACAATAGCGGAATTTGCCAAAAGGGGGTTACAAGGGCAATGCAAAGTGTGGCTAAGTAATTGAAGCACTGTTGCCCTTGACAGGAGAGGCTGCTTTTGGATTCTGTTCAAGGGAAGGTGCTGCACAGGCATTGTGAGGAGGCTTTAAGCAAGGACATTTTGAGCGCATGGTCAGATATACCCTGGAGAGTTGAAATGGGTTAAGGCATACGGACAGGCCTTGGAGAAAACTATTTTCATTTTAGGTTTTAATTATGTGAACTAAAAAAAAAAAGAAAACGCCAAGTGATTAATTTCTTCCAGGCCAAGCGAAAGTGGCACTGCACCCAGCAAGATCGGGAACAATCAGATAGAGAATGGCCAAGGGCAGGCGGTGGACTTGACCTTAAGAAAACTAGTAAAAACAAAGATACCATGAATTACATTACAGATTCATTTAATGAAAGACCTGCTAAGGGTTGAAGAAATTAGGCACTTTGGTGATACCATTTTTTCCTAGGGGAAACCGACTTGGGTCTTAATATCTGATTAAATTGTCTTGTTTGTCTTGTTTATTGTTTTGGTCAGCAGTGTGTACACATACATTGTCAATGTCTGCCTTTGTCTGGGATATTTGACCCTGAAAAGATATTATGCCAGTCTCTATTCAGCTCAGTAGATTTGTTGTTAAGTGATATTGTAAGCTAATTGTTTTCCTGGAGAACTGTATGCACGTGGCCAGTCGTCCCAGGGGGTCATTTTCCAGGTAGAGCTAATCTTCAGTGCCTGGTGCTAGCAGGAGTGTATGTCAGCCTGGTTCAGATGAACCAAGAATTTGATTGCTCTTTATTCTGGTGTGAGTAAGAGGGGAAGTGGCTTAATTCAGTCCTGCATGCATTAGAAGGAGCATTTCTATGGACATACAATATATTTTTACAGAAAACTCTTATTTTTTCTGTTTGGTTTTTAACCCCTGATTTGTTTTGCTGGATAATTGAGGAGCCCATATTTTATGTACATAAAGAAGGATGGGCTGTATAAAGCAATTTCATATTTTCAGCTAATTACTGAAAATTAAAACATGAAAATCAGGCCATAAAACTGCATATTACTGTTTTATGGCTTGATGGTATCTAAGGTGTCCCTCATTATCACTGGACTCTGATTTCACAGCTGAGTGCTAGCTGAGTCACATTTATTATAATACTGCAAATAAAGAAGTAGATTGAGAACTTATTTCTGTTATTTAGGTGCAGGCAAATGACTAGCAAAGAAGCTAAATGGCCTGTTTTCATTTCTGAATGTTCTAATGTTTTCTAGTGTACATTATATCAATACCTTCCTTCCTCCCTCTCTGTCTTTGTCCCCAGGTCACACTGAGAAGCATTCTATCATGCCAGACTCACCTGTGGATGTAAAAGCACAATCCAGGTTGACTCCACCCACCATGCCACCACCTCCGCCCACACAGACAGCCCCCAGGACCAGCTCCTTCACCCCCACCACATGTACGTATTAACCGGCTTTTCACTATTTTACTGTAATTTCCTCAGGCATCCTAGATAGAGTTATCCACTGAATGGTAATGTCAACCCTGCCATGTATTCATAATGTGGAATTAAATCTCTTTTTTGTATTTACCTCCTCAGTAACCAATGGCAACAGCCACTCCCCAACCACATCTAATGGAGCCCCCTCTCCGCCCAGCAGTTTCGGCAATGGGCCTTCCTCCTCCTCTTCTGCCTCTTCTTCTTCCTCCTCTTCGCTGGCTAACCAGCCGCTCCCTCCAGCGTGTGGCGCCAGGCAGCTCAGCAAGCTGAAGCGCTTCCTCACCACTCTCCAGCAGTTCGGGAACGATATCTCCCTGGAGATCGGGGAGAGGGTGCGAGCACTGGTGCTGGGCCTGGTGGTGAGTCCGACCAGCCATCCCCTGACCGGCTGAATCTCCAAGCACAGCCGAGTCCACAGATGGTTCATCCACCCTCAGAGGCGTAGCGTGCAGTCTGCAATCGGTGCGGGTGCACCGGGCGCAAAATTCCGAGGGGCGCAAAATTTCATAAAACGGAAAAAAACCACAGTTAGGGCAGCGGTCTCCAACCTTTTTTGCACCACGGACCGGTTTCATGCACCGGCTGTAAAATTCAGAGGCGCGCTATTTTTTTCTTCCTCTTACACCCCGGTCCGCGGAAAATGGTCTTGCATGAAACCGGTCCGTGGTGCAAGAAAGGTTGGGCACCGTTACGTGCCTCGCCCCGGGTGCTGGAAACCCACGCTACGCCACTGTCTACCGTCCATAACGCTCGCCTTTGTCTTTGGTCAAAACTAGTGATGGGAGAATGAGATGCCATGACACCAAAAGTGGGTGGAGCTACAATTAGCTGTCAGTCACTGACTTGTTTGAACCAACCAAAAGATGTTTCTCTTCACAATAAAACACAACGATTGGTTCAAGGTTATCTGAAGGCTTGCCTGCGAACGGGGGCTTGTTTTCATAGTGTCATTTTCAAAATAATAATATATAATGACAGAACACATTGTTTATTTACGCTTCAGATGATTTGCAGAACTTACATAATTCAAGTACCTGGCCCAAGAGAACAATATTACCACCCTTACAGGAACCTTCTGGTTACAAACCCAGTACCTTGTTAAAACATACAGAATGCATAGAAATAACTTAATAGTCATAATAGTGTAATGGGACGGCTGGTGATTTGAACCCAAGTGCAGATATGAGGCAGAGACAGAGATGCCATGAGAAATGAAAATCTTTACTGAAATGATAAAGATCTGTGCAGTACAAACGTGACAGAAGGTAACACAAAAATGAAACCGCTAACAAACCAAAGTGGAACAAACACGGTTCCCAAAACATATAGCTTGAAAACCAATAAACCAGAAGACAACAGGGTAAACACAAACAAAAGAGTCCTGGTAAGCAAACAACCGCTGGCAGTAACTCTGGACAAGAGCAACTCAAGGTTGAGCACAGATCTCAGCAAACAGACAACTTAAATAATGAATGCAAACGAGACACAGGTGAAAACCCTGAAACAATAATCCACTTAAACAATCAAGACAATAAAACCATTAAACAATAATGCAATAAGGCAATTAGGGAAAAATCAAGTGTCCGATGCCGCCCTCCGGCGGCTAACAGCAGGACGTACCGTCACAAATAGTTTCAAACAAATGTAGTCAGACATATAGTACTTGGAAGTATAAGAGGCACCTAGACAGCTATTAGCTCTCAATAAAGTACTCAGTGGCTTAGCTACAAAATCTATTTTAACTTGTAGTTATATTTGTATCTTCAGAGTAATGTGAACTTTTCTCAGGAAAATCCCAATAATTCTTTGGAAATTAACCTCAGGGAATACCAAGCACACAGCAAGTCGATGTACTTTGCAAGGCAGATTTATATGTTTCTGACATCAGCTGAACACTTTTCCTTTGTTTTATATTTTCATGGTACCTTCATAGATACTTTTAATGTGTATTATTTTAACATACAGGTTAATTGCTAAAAACAGGCTCTGGTGTTCTAACCTGTGCACAAATTCTGTTTAGAACTTTTATGCTCTTGTATTGAGTCATACTCATTCATGGTATACTTACACTAATTTCACGGTCAATGTATGGATTTCCTGTTTCCCACTGTCAGGGGTGTGTCCAGGGAGGGGCCTGGGGGGCTACCTGCCCCCACAGAAATTTGTTTGGCCACCCTGGGTGCCACCCTACCTGGCTCTTGATAGGTTATTAGGTTGTCAATCACATCTTTTCAAATTTATTACATTTTGAATGTCCCCCCTGTGTGGTTTTGTGCCACTTGTTAAAGTGGTCTGGACCCGCCACTGTCCACTATATGTGCACTACATTAAAGCATTATAGTTTTGGTTCCAGTCCAGTCACGATGTATGTAATGCTGTTATGAATGTATTCATATGTACTACTGTATGCAATGGTGTATCTATATTCATTTCCCCCTCTCTATTTTTCTTCTCTCTCAGAACTCAACCTTAACCATAGAAGAATTTCATTCCAAACTGCAAGAGGCAACAAACTTTCCACTACGACCGTTTGTCATCCCATTTCTCAAGGTATTTCACGAGTCATTGGACTGGAAACCACTTAAGTAGTTCTGTATGAAAGCAGATATGTATATTCATATATCTTTCATATTACATTATATATATGTATAATGTTATTGTCATATTACATATATATATGTATATATCAGAAATTGAGAGGATGATGACTAAACTGTATCGCCTATTCTCTCAGCACCTAAACGGTTTCTGGTGAGCTGGAAATTATACTACATTCATTCATTTTCTGATTAAACAAATATATAATGCACAAATATCTGATGTGTGTCTTTGTCTCCCCCTGCAGGCCAGTCTGCCGCTACTGCAGCGGGAGCTCCTGCACTGTGCACGGACAGCCAAACAGAACCCGGCCCAGTACCTGGCGCAACACGAGCAGCTGCTCCTTGACACCAGCACCGCCTCGCCTGTGGACTCCTCTGAGCTGCTGCTGGACGTCGGCGAGAACAGCAAGAGGAAGTCCCCGGACAGGTGAGCCCCCAACTTCCCAGTATCACCTGGAGCTTTGGTGCTATCCATTACATCTACGGAGCGATACCAGTGATAGCCAGGGGTGTAGAGTTGAGAATAATAATGCTATGTGGAGTGTTATTGTGTACATACCTACAGTGCTGATCACAAGTTGAATAAAAATCGGTTTTTCACTTGACGGTAGCATGTGCGAGCAGCACGGTGCTTAATTTGAACGATGTTCAACGATAAGGACGTCTTTCCATTGTACTCTGAATCATGTTTCTTTGCATGCACAGGATTTTCTGCATTGTGTGCTTCTTAACTTTGTGTAAACGTACACATGTGTACCTGTATTTGTTGAAAATAGGTTTCTCAGAGCAGCTGGCCTCCAGGATAATTTGACAGAGCTATAATCCCTATTGTCTCACAATGTGTAAATCACAGCTGCTGGTACTGTTTTCTCAGGAAGACCTTGCCAGCTGCCACTGACTGCTTAGTGCCAGATCTGCCTTGCGGCTGATATCTTGCGCATCTCCTACCTCGGGCAGCCGTGCTTTCAGTTTCCTCTGTTATGCTTCGGTGTAGCGTACATTTTTGGATACGCACATAGGCCACAGACATACAGGACATTAACGTACTGTCGGTTGGCATTTGATAAGGAGCCTTCATGTGAATGGAGTGTGGCTCTGAATAAGTGTGAAAGTACAGAACAGGGATCGGCAGCGTCAGTGGGGGCCACACAGTCTGCCTGTAGAAAGCTGCACATGGAGTGTCTTCCTCCAACTTGGGTCTGTGCAAGCTTAACTTGTAGACTGAGGTGTGAAAAGTGGCGGCAGCCGACAGCACATGTTTCGGAGGAGAGCGTGGACTTGTCTGTCAGGTACAGGTGGATGTATGGGTGAGTTATGGTCTGGTACATACGTCCTGCCATGGATGACCAATCCTAGGAAGAGGAGAGCCTATCAGAGTCAAGGCTGCCCTCTGCTTTTTGCTCCATGTCATACTGTGTAAAACTTCCAGAGGAACATGTGTTCTGTGATATCATGGCCAGGCCATTGTACATCACATACTCTTTTTATTGATGTGACATGAATTCTGTGCCATATCTATATATTGATGGATCAATAAATCAATAAATCAATCAGTTCCATTTTATTTCATATAGTGTCTTTAAAAAAGTCCCTCATCAAGCCAATTATAAAGAACAAATGCACGGTATAACTAATCAAATCACCTGGAGTGATACCATTAAAACAATGAGATGTGTTTGGGTTATGCTGTGGGAAAAGAGTTCTCCTGATGTAATGCCGTACGGTTTCATTTAGTAAGGTACTGCATGAATGGTTTGGTCTTAAGAGTATCCAAAACCACCTTCTTTCCTGGACAGAACCAAAGAGAACGGCTTCGACAGGGAGCCCTCAAACCCCCAGCCCCCCAGCAAGAGGCCCTGCACCATCAGTCCCGGCCTGCGCTTCAGCCCCAACAGTGGCCCCTCCTACCAGCCCAACGGCCTGCCCCACCCCACGCCCCCACATCCTCAGCGTTACCGCCTGGAGGACGTGGGCGTCACCCACTCCTACAGGCACCCCGCCCACAGGGAGCTCAGGGAGCGCCACAGGCTGCTGGGTGAGTAGGGCGGGGCGTTTTGGGATCAGGGCAGGGTGGGGCAGGCAGGAGGACAGGAGTGCTTTTACATTCTCTCTCTAGCAAGGTTTTTACTCTACACCTTGCACTCAAAATACAGGGAGTAGACCAGTTGTGGCAAGTGGCTTACAAAAAAGCAGCGTCAGAGCATTTACCTTTAAAGCAATATTCATTTTTTTGATAGTTTTTTCCACCATTAATGCGAACGCGCTTGCACATTTCAGTAGTCCTTCCAGCACCTTTTCCCCTAATTACTGGTGTAATAAGCACACAAATCGTTCTGTGCACACCACAAAGAATCATTTTAATTTTAACACTGAAATGGCTGCTACCATTTTTGATTGCAACAAAGAGATGGAGCTTTTTACTTCTGCCTCAGGAGGCGGAGTCATCACTCCTCTTTCATCAGCAGGGGTGCATGGGCCGCGTCAGGAGGGCGTCGTCGATCACCGGCTCACTGACCGCGAATGGGCAGAGGAGTGGAAGCACCTTGACCATGTAAGAAAAGTAATAAAGCCTTTTAATTACTACAGACTGTAAATGTGTTTGTGTGTGTATTGTGCGTGTCATGCTACAAGGTGTACCCGTTTGTGCACTGGGGAAGAGGCAGGATAACGATGAGGGGGGGTTAATTAATACTTTTAGTGCAATTTAATCAACTTATTTATGTTAGCTTCTATGAGTATGAAGATGCCCAAGGATCCATTGCATATTGTTAGCTTATCAAACCTTATGATAAATGATGATATTAATTTTGGCATACTGCCTTAAGGTTTTCGTCAAGAAACATGAGATGATTCTTTAAAGGAAAAACTATTGTGTACATGACAACAGTGTAATACACTGTTACTTAAATATTGTTCATCTGTTTTGAAGCAATGCTCATGTGTTGAAATCATATCTACACGCAGTGGTATCATAACAGGTTATTTTCATGTCGTTTTTCCCCAGAGTGCAAAACATTTGATGCAGTGTTTTTTGTCTTGAGAGTATGTGTGGGTATGTCTGTGTACTTGTCTTGTCAGTTTGTGTGTTCAGTTTTCATTTATTTCACCATGTTGTCTATGCTTTGGGAATTTCATTTCTGTTGCTTTGAATGGTATTGTAAGTCCTTGGGGACAGTTAACACTACCCGCTTAGTGGTGCCTGCAGGGCTGTAAGAGTGCCCGACACTCTTGGGTCACCACTTATCCATTCCTCTTTTTTGTTTCTTCTATGAAGTTGTCCTTAAGGAGGAGTGTAGATGTTTCCCATAGGCTGGATTCTTAAAGTATATATATAGGTGTCTTGGAAGATGTTTTAATGTATTGTATTGTCATATGTGTGTCAATGTAACTCTTAAATGCTGTTCTGCTGCCTTTCTTGGCCAGGTCTCCCTTGAAAAAGAGATTGTATCTCAATGGGCTTTTTCCTGGTTAAATAAAGGTTAAATAAAATAAATAAATGAGTCAGTAGCGTTTCTTAGTTTCATCTATGATTTTGGTTCCAATTTTCTTCACTGGTGAGAAGACCCCAGCTCCAAAACCCGGCATGCTGCCAGCATGTTAGGGACAGCGTACGCTCATGGGATGGGAGGTTGTATCGCTCTTATGGTTGTCTTTATGTTCCTCCTATGGATGCTCTGATGGTTCTTTATCAGTCACGTCCTATGCTATGAGATTAGGAAAAAGGTTAAAATGTCATTTCATTTTGGTTTTTCGACATGTTATGGCCAGACAGCAGTATAAACCGAATCCCAATTAAAACCAACTATAAAATGATGATGTAAATAAAACAAAAATGTAAATTACAAAAAAATAATAAGACATCCACAATTTAAGTGTTTAAATGACATTTTCCATGACGACAGAACATAGGGCATCGACTGGTTTCTTTCTTCAGATAAATGCACTGCTTTCTTCTCTGAGTTTATGGGGGTAAAAGGCAAAGTAAAGAAATACTAAATAGAATTTAAATTTTTTTTTTTTTTTTTTTACCATTTAAAGCACTATGCATACATTCATTTAGCATTATTTGAGTGATTATCTTGGCACTCATTTTTAGATAGATGTGTGATTTTGCCCCCTGCAGCTGCTGAACTGCATCATGGACATGGTGGAGAAGACACGGCGCTCACTCACCGTGCTCCGCCGCTGCCAGGAGGCCGACCGCGAGGAGCTCGGCTTCTGGATCCGCCGCTACAGCGATGCTGAGGACCAGAAAAAGGGAACGGGCAGCAACAGCGCCCTCTCCAGGCAACAGAGTCCAGTCAGTCAGGACGCCGCCACACCAGGTACTGGGCATGGAGTTCTGGGTTAGGCCCATGTGGAGAATGTCCTATCGGTAATTATTGTAATGTGAGGCTTTACAGACCCTTGAATAGGTGGAGCTACCATTTGCTGCCAACCCCTCATACAAACCAATCCAAAAACGTTGTTCTCTGGAGCTAAAAAGTTCATTCAATTCAGTGAGTCATTTATAACACATGGTAGCTCACACCCCGATCATTACCTATAAGTAAAGCTACAGCCCATAAGTTAAAAGTTAGAAGGCATCAAGGGTTATATGAGAAAATATAACATATAAAAAGTATTTGACGGGGCCTCAGGTGGCGTAACGGTCAAAGCATTTGCCTGGAATGCAAGTTGCGCACTGCAGCCGTGGTTCGAAAACCCGACTGCACCAGTCTGGCTGTGGCCAGGCGCCCCAATTGAAAAAATCTGAAACAGGGCCTCCCACGTGGCCCAGTGGTTACAATGTCCGACACTGGCCACGGAGATCAGGGTTCAATTCCCTGTCTCGCCAGAGTTGGCTCTGGCCAGGAGCGCCACCGGGTGCGGCGATTGGCTGTCCGCCCCTGGGAGGGGGGAAGGAAGCCAACATGAGATTCGCTGTGCATAAGAGTGGCCCTGCATTATACCGGGTTAGGGTTGATACTTGGGCGAGTGCCGTCTCGGAAGAGGCGTCAGGTCGTGTGTCGCTACCGGTTGCAGGACTACGGCAGCGAACTCACATTTCTAGGGGGGGATTGACTTAAATAGCGGGTCTAATTGGCTACCAAATTGGGAGAAAATGGAGAAGATCTGAACCAATGTTTTTAACTATTGAAAAAAAAGTATTTGACTGGATGTACCAAGCATTTGTATATGATCTTGTAAGACCATTGCACTGCACTTGTTGTGCAGTTCTACAAGTTGTACATGTTATATGATCATTGTAAGGTGAACTACTGATAATAATAATAGTTATTTTCTGCCTAATAATCATAGGTGCTCTTCAAAGCAACAGTACAGAGACTCAAATATGTTTTTCTTCTGTTTTTTAGAAATTCATATGGAATTTCTCCACAGAACGGGGATGGGATACGTGCCAGAAGAAATCTGGAAAAAAGCTGGTGAGAGCCATGTGTGACTTCTTTGCTGTATCACAAATCATAATCTGGGCCCCGTAACTAATCCAGGCTAATCGAACGCTAGTCAGATTCAGTTGACGTGATAACTGAATTCAGACTCTCTGTTACTCCAAGGCACATTCAGGCTAAAATTATCTCGCTAATTCGATTAAAAATGTAGTAATCAGGATAATCGCGTGTGCCCGTTCCACTACAAAAAGGAGAGGTGCTGTGTGTTGAAACAATAATCTTTGGCTTGTAACGGAGAGCTAAGAGGAGTACAAAACAATTATCACAGCAAACGGCAACACTGCAGCAGCTGCCAAATTAAGAGGGTAAGCATTGCAAAAATTGCTGATTAAAAAGTTCAGCGTGTACCCAAATTAAATTGTTTTTAACCAGTCCAATTTCAATTCTGCATGTTTGCAGTATGGAAAGAGACATAGACTGGGTGTTTGAATGAAAGTCTCTTATTCTATCATACGTTGCCCTTATTCTTCTATGGTATTGTATTGTATGCTATGTAACACGTGTGCATCATAGGCTGAGTACAGAAATGTGTCATTGGTGAAAAAGTGCAACCCTATGCACAGGGTCTGTGCCACTGTCAAACCACGGGTACACCAGGTGGCATGGGCCATGTTACAGCTCTAGCAGGTTTGGAAGCTTGACAGCCAAGTCTGTGTCGCTCAAGCAAAGTCGTCTGAATGATTTAGAGGACTTCTGATCTTATTAAGGTTGCTTTTTTCTACGGGTTGTTCTGACTTGCGTATTGCGTATCAACACGCATCCCATTACCTAGAAGAAATGGAACATGCCCTGGTTAACATAACATATGCAGATGCAGATGCATTTAGCAGATGCTTTTGTTCAAAGTGACTTACAGTAGTGAATGCATACATTTTTTCAGTGTATGTGGTCTCAATGGGAATTGAACCCACAACCTAAGCGTTGGCAGCACCATGCTCTACCTACTGAGCCACACAGAACCACTATTGCTTCATGCTTCATGGCCATTCTTTAAACACATTCATGCATTTTTCACACATATGCAATGTTGCACTACTGCAGCAATATGCTCACATTAATACAGTGAAACATGTGAAATAATAAGAATTTAGATCATGTAATATTAAATAAGAGCACAACTAATACTGACATAGAAATCCTTATTGTATGGTGCAATATAGTAAGTGGATTAACCACCATATTCACCACTGCCACCAATCTCTGAATACCCACTTGAATTTAGTATCTAGGTGGTGGTGGGCAACTGTGCATTCAATTTTTTTGCTGTACAGTAATAATAATACACATTATAGTTTTATCTTCAATTCTTACATTGCCAGACCAGCACTGAACTTTTTTTGTTAGGGTTTCTCTCTATAAACAAAGTGTTGTTATTCATATTTTGTCTTTACATTATGGATTATGGAGGTTAATGATAACCTTTTATAATATTTAGTTTGAATCAATGAGAATAAGTGCCATGAGCACCATTCTGTGAATTGCCATTTAATTACACGTAATTAGTAATGGATGAAATGAATAATTGAGATGATTCAGCTAATGAAATGTGATCCATGTTAATGATTGTTCAACAGTTGTCTTGGTGAGGGGACTGCATTAGCGTCTTGCAGCAGGAGGACTGAATTACAGAGTACCGGAATTATGATATGATATGATATGATATCAGTATATATCAGATATCACTCCCTTCACTTTTCAGTAATTACTCCTGAAACCTGCTTCATTATTCATTGTTAACTTGGTTGGGGCTGCTGCTGAAGATAACTCAAACTGTTCTTTGCATCATTTTGTTCAAAACAGTTTCAGGTGGTGATAAACGTTTGCACATTGAGCACAGTGTCTCTGCAGTTCTCCCTCACTGCTCTGCTTCCGCCCCTTGGGACTGTGACAGACATGCACCATTTCAATAGAAATCTCCCAATTTACAAACACAATTAGTTCAGCTGCAGTTTAAACCACATGCAAAAAAGATGCCTCCTGGATGGAATTTGAATTCCCCTTGATTGTTAAAAGAAACGCATGTCCTGCCTACAATCTGAATATATGGTGTATCTAAACATTCCCATTTGACCTTTTAATCAGATATTCTAGTTGTTAATTAAGTAATTGGCCACATGAAGTTAATTACATGGTTTGTTTCAAAATACCCCAATAAAACGTGATAATCTTGGTTCAAAGAGGGCTTTATTTGGTCCTGACATTACAAAATTAATAGTCGCCATGTATTTCGTGTTTGTTTGTGTGTGTGAACCTCACCATGTATTTAGTGTTTGTGTGTGTGTGTGTAAACCTCTCCTGTGGGACATTTTCATCTTTCAGAGGAGGCTGTGAACGAGGTGAAGAGGCAGGCAATGTCAGAGTTGCAGAAGGCAGTATCGGAGGCAGAGCACAAGGCCCATGAGATGATCAATATGGAGAGAGCCAAAATGGAGCGCACAGTGACTGAGGCCAAGCGTCAGGCAGCCGAAGAAGCCCTGTCCCTCATAAATCAGCAGGAAGACTCCAGTGAGGTAAGATACTCCCCTGGACACACCCACTAATGCATACTCAAACTTCATTGGTCATAAGGTCAAGGGACCCTCTACCTCTGGTCTTTTGACATTGATTCCCATTTTAAATAGTAGCTGGCCCAACACTGTGGAGTGAATGCAAGGGACCTAGAATTGTGATAGTTGGGTCATGGGTTTGAATCTTGGGGGTAAAACACTGTACCTGAATTGCTCTGCTATTGGCCAGCTGTATAAATTGATTCATAGATTTATTCATTCATGTGCATATATTTCCTTCATAGAACATAAATGGTCTCATTGAAAAGAGTCATGAAAACATTTTTTTTAAATGATACATTTTTAACATGAATGTTTTGTGTAAGCTCAAGCATTGAAGTTTCCCCTCCATGCTGCCTCCTGTGTAGAGTTGTTGGAACTGTGGGCGCAAAGCCAGCGAGACCTGCAGCGGCTGCAATGCGGCACGCTACTGTGGCGCATTCTGCCAGCACAAGGACTGGGAGAAGCACCACCACGTGTGCGGTCAGACTCCTCAGGGCCAGGGCCAGGACCAGAGTCAGCCACAGGGTGAAGCCCCTGCCACCGTCAGCTCCAGAGCCGCACCCCGCAGTGGCACAACCAGCCCCCCAGATACCCTGCCCTCTGCCACGCCCCGCTCCATAACTCCCTGCTCTGTCACGCTGGCCACACCCTCCACCACAGACACCACGCCCCGTGGGTAAATGGTACGCCCCAACCCAGAAAACTGTCTCACTTTCCTCAAGCTCACAAAGAATATAAACTGTTACACTACAGTCAGACAACAAACTTGTCTTGGGAGTAGTGCTTGCACGTTGGCGACCAATAGCGGGTCATATTGACTTATGATTCAAAACACAAAGATATTCTTCACCTTTTATTGTTGCTGTTGTCATTATCGCTGTTATCGATATTGGTATTCTATTGTTACAGTTGTTGTTGTTTTATATTTCTGTACATGGGGGGGGAAAGGTGAACTGTAAAGACATCAAAGAGTTGCAGATGAGCACACTTGACTTTCATCCTGTTCGGTTCGTTTATCAGTAGCTGGGATTACAAACTAGCTGACCTCATTAAAAGACACTTTATAACACAAGAAACCAAGGAATTTATATATGTTGTTGATAGCGAAAATATTAAATTGACATGATAAAGAGATAATTGTTTTGAAAAGTGGTGAGAGTATAAAAACCTCAAGGACATGAACTATGGACGTGGGACGGACGTTTTACTTGAAAGAAGATTCTTCATACTTTTACTTCTGTAAGAAATGCCATCATTTCCAGATTAAGGGATTTAAGGGATAGTGGCTCCTGTTTAAAGGCGGGAAGGAAGAGCACTGAGGACGGCTACACAGCAGCCAAGAGGAAGAGCAACACAAAATGTTATCGTAAATAAACGAGGCTTTCACTGTAACACAGTAGATCTATTCCGGATTGTGGCATCATCTATTCTACTGGATTATACCGGTGTCGACCCATCAGTATCACCTGGGATCAAATAAAAGAATAATCTGTGGAAAATGAAAGAATAATATCTGTGGTAAAACTGTTAAGTTTCTGGCCCCTTCATGTCTCTCCTTCCCTCTGTCATTTTTAGTAGTTCTCTTAGTGTAAAAGACCTCTGTCCTGTGTAGTTTTTAAATTGTGATTCAGTGTCTTTGACAGATACAGAGTAGTGTATCCATGTCCACAACTTA
Organism: Aldrovandia affinis; assembly: GCA_029706075.1. Taxonomy (NCBI): domain Eukaryota; kingdom Metazoa; phylum Chordata; class Actinopteri; order Notacanthiformes; family Halosauridae; genus Aldrovandia; species Aldrovandia affinis. The sequence goes on along the minus strand of JAINUG010000008.1, from coordinate 5,524,353 downwards.
GTTTCTTTGTTTCCCACTGCAGATGGTGCAGAAGAAAAAATAGTACTGTGTTTACGCTGCTTTTAATATTTGTATGTAAAAATTATCTAGCTCTTTGAGTAGAAGGGGGTGGGGGGGGGAATTGTTGTTGTCCCGATGAGATAAGCTTTTTCTCACAGCTGCTACGTCACCCAGAGGACTCACCTTTTCTGAGAATTAGCATGCTTTTTGGAATGCCAACATCAATATTTTATACAAGTGATGTACAGACATGTATCTTGCACTGTCCAGAACACCTAGGCTATGGCTCTTGTGGCAAACCCTTTTGTTTTATACGAGAGCTTCGTTTCGCTGATTTTATCCACACTTGTTGCATATTAGTGATTTGCACTGTAGTTATCTATAAAGACAAGAGTAACAAACTGTTTCCTGAAAATAATAACTCCTGGTAAATGTGTCAAAAATGGAGCAGTGCATATGTATGAAGGTTGTTGAGTGTTGTGGGTTTTGGAGAGAAATGAAAGAGGAGAAACTAATGTTCCAAATGCAGGGGTGTTGATTGACAGCTTTAAAATTGCTGAGTGCTGGTTTAGACGTTATAGAGTAAAACATGGAAGTCAGCCAAAGACCAAAGGCCTAGTTGAGGCCTAGTCACCCACATTTTGTAATTGTATCATTGTGGCCATGAGACAAAAGTTGTTTCAGCAATGTGTTTACCCTTCACTGTCTACAATCAAAACATTTGACTACAGGTAACTGCCAAAATAAAGGAAATACTTGAGTACATTAAGAGTTCTGGTGGCTCTGTTATTGTGCGAGGTGCATTTTCCTGGCATGGTTTAGGTCCACTCACCCCTTAAAGTACAAGGAAAATGACAAAAAATACAAAGACATTCTGAGTGATCATTTCTAAGCATTTATATCCTTTATTTTGGCAGTTACCTGTAAATCTGCTGTGTTCAGGTGATATCTTAAAATCAGTCATAGGCTAATAATTCCTTTTACCATCATGACTCATTTTAATTTAGCTTTGTAAGGTCTGTCTGGATTTTGTACTTATTTAATGTGTAGATTAATTAGGTATTGTTAAAAACATGAATGTGGAGGAGTAGAGTTTGCTCAAAAGGCAATTATTATATTGAAAAAGGAAGAAGACAGCACCCTTCATATTTGGAATGGTGCTTGTTTATTGTTGATTCCACAGGCGCAGTTGTCTGTCACTCAAACAGTATGCATAGGATTAGTGACAGAGCAGAGGTGTTTTATCTGGGCATAGACGGCTGCCTGACAAATTCCAAAACTGTTACCTGCTAATGCAGGTAAATCTGTTCTGTACTGTCACCGATATTGCGAGCACAAATGTACAGTATACTCATTGAAATATAAAGGCAGCAGTCTTTGCTCTTTTTTGAGATTTTGGTATGTGGTATGCCAGAAAATTGTGACCCTCCGGAATGGAAAATATAGCACAGATGCTTCATGGGAGATAAAAAAGCAGGGCATACTCCATCTCCTGTCTGAATCATCATTATCAAATGCTATTTGTTTTACGATATCATATGTGTATTTACAGAAATACTAAAACACTTAACAAAAGAAGGTTTCACTAAATGAAAGAAAGTAGATCTTTTGATGTGAACATCTGCTACGAGCCTGAATACGAGTGCGACAAGTTCCCCTGGCTGTGTCTTTTGTCCAGTGAGCTAATTGGGTCTTTTGTGGGGCTGTGTGGGTGGCAAGAGCCGAGGTTTGAAACCTGCAATGGCCCTACCCGTTACACTCAGTTTGAAAGAAGGGAAATTACAAGCACTTACTCTGAGCCACAGGCAAACATCATGGTGCTAATAGGCATGGCATTGACCTTTGATCTCACTGATGATGTATTTGTGCTGTCTGAGATGAATCAGCCTACCATCCCACTTCCTATACAATCTCAAGTTCAAGTTTTTCTTTGTCAAGTACACAGTACAATTAAATTCTTACTTGCTGTGCTCCAGCTCAATGTCAATAATGAGAAGAGAAAGCAGGGGGGAGTGCTTTTAAAGTACAAAAGTGATGTAGTGCAATGAAGCTTTCAAGTGTAGGCACATGCCTCTAATCCGTGCAATCTGCAAGACTATGGGGGGGAGATCAGGATGAGGACAGTTTAGGTGCCTGATGGCTATGGGGTAGAAAGTGTCTCTGAATCTGGTGGTCCGGGTCTTTATACTCCTGTATTGTTTCCCTGATGGCAGGAGCATGAACAATCCTTCGTTAGGGTGGATGGGGTCACCCATCCGTAATGTTGTTGGCCCTCATGATGATGCTCTCCACTGTGCATCTGTAAAGTTTGTTTGCGACCTGCTCCGCTTCCTGAAGTCTATTAACAGCTCCTTGGTTTTGCCCGCATTAAGTCAAATCAAATCAAATCAAATGTATTTGTATAGCACTTTTCACAATTGAATTGTCACAAAACGCTTAACAAAGGGACAGGTTGTTGTCAGTGCACCATAATGCTATGTCTTTAACTTCTTCCCTGTATGCTGACTCCTCATTGTCCGTAAACACACCAATGACTGTTGTGTTGACCACAAATTTGACAATGATGTTGTTGTACACCAGGTGTTTCTGGCCACTTCTTCAACTAAGGAGGGAACCTAATTGTAATCACCTGGTGTAGTGCTGTATGTAACCTGCACTGGGAGTAAAGCAGTGGGCTGAGGACACAACCCTGGGGGTCGCTGGTGTTCGTGACCAAGGTGCTGGAGGTTTGACTCTCAATCCTAACTGCCTGTGGTCTGCCCGTGAGGAAGTCCAGTTGGAGAGTGAGGTCTTAAGGCCGAGAGCCTGCAGCTTGGAACACAGTTTGGGGAGGATGATGGTATTGAGCGCTGAGCTATAATCAATGAACAGCATCCTTACATGTGTGTGCTTTTTCTCCAGGTGTGAGAGAGCGGTGTGGATGGCAAAAGATATGGCGTCCTCTGTAGAGCGGTTTGAGTGCTAGGCGAACAGTAGTGGGTCCACAGTGTTGGGTATGGTATCCAGTATGTGGGGTAGGACGAGCCTCTCAAAACACTTCATCAGGATAGGGGTCAGTGCAACAGGTTGGTAGTCGTTCAGGCAGGTGACTGTGCTTTTCTTCAGCACAGGTACTGTGGTGGTTGTTTTGAAGCAGATGGGAACTGTTGCTAGGGTTAGAGAGAGATTAAAAATGGGCGACCGGGGTTTGATTCCCCGTCGCGCCAGAGTTGGCTCTGGCAATTGGCTGTCTGCCCCAGGGAGGGGGGAGGGAAGCCGACACAGTTAGTTGCGCACAGGAGTGGTTCTGGGGTGCCGGAATTACAGTCGGCACCATGACGAGTGCTGTCTCGGAGGAGGCAGTGCTTCGCCATTGTCACTGCCGGTCACAGGGCTACGGCTGCGAACTATGAACTACAAGGGAGGAGATTGAACTAAGAATAGCAGTAATTGGCTACCAAATTGGGAGAAAAACGGGATACAAATTTTTTTTAAAGAGAGAGATTAAAAATGTCTGTGAGGATGCTGGCTAGCTGAGGGACACAGAACTTCAGGACCCAACCAGAGATGCCATCAGGGCCGTGACCCTGTGTGAACACAGCTGAGGGTTCTCCTCACACTTGCAGTGTTCAGCTGCTGTGTCTGCTCCTGCTCAGCCATGGTCACTGGGGATGAACCATGGAATGCAGTGTTTTGGGCTTCAAAGCAAGCATAGAAGGTATTGAGCTCATCTGGCAGTGAGGTGTTGTTGCTGACAGCTAAGGTATTTTTGTTCTTGTAGTCGGTTATGTGTTGTAGACCAAGCTAGAGGCGTCGGGCTTCAGGGCTCTCACAGTGCGATTTCAGTTTGTGTTTGTATTCCCTCTTAGCAGCCTTGATACACTTGCGGAGGTCATGCCTGGATTTCTCGTATGCGTCAGCATCTCCTGAGTCAAATGCAGCCGTGCAGGTTCTCAGCATGGCACGGCCCTCATGGTTTATCCATGGTTTTTGGTTGGGGAATATGCAGATTTCCTTAGTAAGGACTACATCATCAACACATTTGCTAATGAAGCTTGTCACTGTTAGGGCGTATTCCTCGATGTTTGTGTAGTCTGTTCCCTGCTGCGTCTCCGAGGCTTTAAACATGTCCCAGTCAGTGTTTTCAAAGCAATCTCGGAGGACAGAGTTGGTGTGCGTTGACCACACCTTGACTGTTTTCACAGTGGGGGCAGCTTGCTTGAGAAGTTGCCTGTACGCAGGGTAGAGGAACAAGGAGATGTGGTCTGACTGACCGAGGTGGGAGCGGGGCACAGCTTTGGAAGCACTACAAATGTTGAACTACACTTGGTCAAGAGTGTTACTGTCGCTGGTGGGCATGTTGACGTTCTGGAAAAATTCCGTCAGAACTGGTCTAAAGGGTTACATGCTCCAAAAAGGTATCTGACGCTCATTTATGTCCAAAAAGCTGTGATTCCATCTGATTTTACAGCAAATCTGCCATAACGTGACGCAGTGAATCATGTGTTTAGAAATGAATGTGAATAGTGTCATGTCACTTAATTTGAGCACACCGTGGGTTAGGAAGAACTCCTGCCTTTCTCCTTTCCTCTGCTTTTGTTTTGCCGCAACCTCTTCAGTGTGAAAAAAGTCTCATTCTACCTCTGATAGTGTGCTTACGGCACTAGTAGCAGAACAGACACTGGTCTAGGCAAACCAAATGCGCAAAAGAGAACAGGATAAACCAAAATTTACAGCTCATACAGCTGCAGAACCATATCAGTACTGGGTAACTATGTAGACCTCATACACTCAATACACAGCAGTATAGTAACTTTTTTTTTTTTTTTTTTTATTTGTTTCAGATTTTCTCCCTTTTTCTCCCAATTTAGTAGCCAATTACACCCTCTCTTTTCATGTCAACCCCCCGTATTGTGAGTTTGCTGCCGTAGCCCTGTGACCGGCAGTGACAAAGGCGAAGTATCGTCTCCTCCGAGACGGCACTCGCCAAGCCGTTGACCGTAATTCTGGTACTCCAGAGCCACTCTTATACGCAGCAAACTCATGCCGTCTTCCCTCCCCCCTCCCTGGGGCGGACAGCCAATTGCTGCCCCCTAGTGGCACTCCCGGCCAGAGCCGACTCAGTATAATAACTTTTGTTATATTCCTTTATTCTTGTTACTCATACAGATCAAGTGAAAAGTTGTTGGCATAATGTATAAAGAATGAACTTAAATAAAAGCAACACTTGATGAAAAATGTCATCAAACTTTTTTTATTTGATGTGCTTGTAGCAGCACCACCTGTTGATGGTGTTTCATTGCATGTCAGGGATGCTTTTCTCGAATAAAGATTATTTGAAAACAGGGTGGTTTACTGATGCATGCCTGTTTTGACAGCTTATCAGGGGCCGGGGGGATTGTCATTTTCCATTTAAAAATAAAGAAATGATTTAGGAGGGAAGTAAAATGTAGACTGGTGTGAAGTTAAAGGGTTCTGTGAGTTTTAGATTTTGTAAGAAATAAAACAATGAAGGTTTAGTGCAATACTGTACATGCTTACTCTGATATATACCACATGTTAAGGCTAGACTAACTAACACTAACACTGAGGTTCCAGCATCAAGTTTTGTCAGCAAGCTCAAGCTTTTATATCCACTATGTCAGGATTGCTTTCCTGTTTATTCTTCTTTTCCTTTAGTTGGACTGTAATGTAATGACATATTAATCTGTGAATCTTTAAGGTAAGATTCAGGTATTGTTGTATTCTTCACTGTGTAATAAATATGATAATATCTCTGTCCAAAAAAGAGTGATGGGTGTTTTTTATAAAATCTCTGATGAGTTATTTGTACAGTTAAATTTGCCCCTTTTTGTTTTTACAAGGTTAATTTTGTCTGGTGACCCACATCATTGGGGCACCATGTGGTGAGGGGATGGCATCAGTTTTATTCTGTGTGCACAGAATCTCCTGACATCCCTGCAGCCAGGGAGACCTTCAACAGGCTGTTAGTGGTCAGTAGACTCATCAATTTTGTCATTGAGTTTGCTTTCTTATGTTGCTCTGCAAAGCTAGAAAATGTCTAGCAATATAGATATCTTTTTTTCTGAGCAGATGCTAGTTTTCAGAGAGAAGTATGTGCATCTAACAAAGCTAAAAATCTAAGTTTTACAGATATTTGACTCTGACACTATGGTGTATAAACTGTAATGCTGCTGTAAATTATTTTAGGATAAATTCTGGTTTTAACGGGGCTTGTAGATTTTATCTTGGAGCTGGAAAGTACACTATGAGCAGTGCAGGGGCAGAATCAAGGAGCCCTACAGGCCAACATTTGGCTCCCTTTGCTGGACATAGTGCCTCTAGGTAATATTTGGTACTTGAATTGTTGTTTGATATGAGTACCAGCAGGCTTACCTTTTTTATATTTTTATGTTGGAGTCTCCTTTATTTTGGCAGTTATCTCTCTCTCTCTCTCTCTCTCTCTCTCTCTCTCTCTATATATATATATATATATATATATATATATCAAACAGTTTTTCAAATATCTCTCATGTTTTATTTTGAGTTGTGGCTTGTCTTTGTGGCCCTTTGCTGCCATCTACTGTGCAAGTAATGAACGCTTTCATCTCGTCCTGAACCTGGGCAAATGAGGAAGTATATTTCATGGTGGATTTACACATACCAAAATAAGATAATTTTTACTTCATAATGGGTTGAATTCTTAATGATCTTGCATTTTAATATTCTTCGTGGTAAGTAGCCGCTGGTTTAAGTGGAATAAACCACTCCAAGCCATGCATTATCAGGATATATATGCACTTCTGGGGTGGAAAGAGCTGGGGAAATAAAAAAATTAAGAAAAAAATATTGATAAAAAAATTCAGGATAATTAGAAGAAGTTTAAATGCATTTTTTTGCTTGTCTTTTATATATTTCAACTTATGAGCCTCCAATGACAGTAATACATTACACCCATTATAACTGAGCATTATTTTTAATTTGCACATACATTTTCACTCTAAAATATAATTATAAATTATATTGACTGATATTTCACATTGACCCCACCCCTGTAATCAATGCTTCTCTGGGATTTCAGTCTAATGACAAATACACGGAAAATGAGGAAAAATAGACAGTTTATGTCCATCATTAGAATCATGTTCACATCACTGCAAGTGGAGACAATTCTGAGAGTAGCAGTTCCTTCATTTAGTAACAGTCTTCATACCAACAAAGAGGACAAAAACAATGTTATTTGTTCAACATATTCGCTTTAAAGAGACATTGTTAACGCACATATTGCCATCTAGTGGTTAATATGGTTCTGCAGCTTAAATGTAAATTGTATGGGACTTTGCCAATCAAAATAATAAACGGTCACTCGATATGATAAAACTGATTTCCATATGTAGACAAGTAGATCATTCCACAGACCTCTGTGTTGAGGAATTGTTTTGCCTGTCATGAGCCAAATTCAGCAGCAAATAATACATTTTATATAGCAGCCCCATTTACTGTATATGGTAGGCTATATTACCCATACCAACATTACCACCACCAGCTCTTGGTCTAGATTATTGTACTATCCTGCCTTAACAGCCAGAACTCAATATGAACTGTTTTTTGTATGTGTCTGTACCACCAGATCACTTCAAATTAATGAGACAACTGCTGTAAGACTGGCCTCCAGTCTAACAAAACAGGTTAATTCCCTCCCTCTCTTTGTCTGCCATCACTAGCTCCTAATCATTGCTTGCACCATTCAAGACAGGTGTTTGCTTACCAGGCAGGCAAGGGCATGGTTTCTTCCTACCCTCAGTCTATTGGACTACACCACAGCATTAAGTCTTTGCTTTGCAGCCTCTAGCTAAGGGCTCACCAGCCCTGGTCCTGGAGGGCCACAGAATGTGCTGGTTTTCATTGTTACTGAGCACTGAATTGATCAATTAAAGAAGTTGAGTACAACGTTAACTCACCTCACCTGGTTTCTTGGGTCTGAACTGGTTGTTGATTTTATTTTGGGGGAGGCATAGTCTCTCGTAATCGCTCGAACAAAACCAGCATATCCTATCATATGTGTATTGTATATGCATAAAAGTTTGTTTATTTCAAATGCCACCTGCAGACTGTAGATATGCCTTGTGGGTCAATGGAACCTGCCAGACCACTCCGCCAGAGGCAGTCTCTGCTACCCGTCAGGACGCCCATCAAGACCCTAGCACCTCCCCACATACCACACATTTCTGCGCTTCCTCCACTGGTCATGTCTCCTGTCGGTTCTGGCTCCACTTCCTGTGGTGGAATGACCTTCCTGTGGGCTGAAGTCAGAACAGCTGAGACCCTTGCCACCTTCACTACCCTCCACTGGCTGCCTGTTATAGCTCGCACAAATGAAGACTCACCTCTTCAGGGTGCACCTCTCCCCGTAGTCCGGTTTTTGTTAACTTAGGGACATAGTTGCTTAGTTTTACACATGTCTACTTGTTTATGTATTGTATCACAAAGATAGTCAGCAATCTGAGACTTAATGCTGATGCTAATAAGATTTCGGTTCTGGTTCTCCTAGATTTAAGTGCAGCGTTCGACACAGTTGACCATGAAATTCTCTTAAATCGCCTTGAAAACTGGGTTGGTCTCTCTGAATGTGTTTTAAACTGGCTCCGAACTTACATTACAGGAATACAATTTTATGTTAGTCTGGGGGACCATGTATCAGAGAAACATGACATAACCTGTGGTGTTGCACAAGGGAGCTGCCTTGCCCCTCTGCTGTTTTCACTATACATGCTTCCTCTAGGTGATATCATCAGGGAACATGATGTTAGTTTCCATAGCTATGCTGATGATACACAATTGTACATATCCGTTGAGCCAAGTAATGTAGATGCCTTAATCTCCCTTACTACCTGTCTGTCATCAATAAATAAATGGATGAACAATAACTTTCTAAAACTTAATGAGGATAAGTTGCCGCTGCCGCTGACGCTGACGCTCGCCTGGTGTTCAACCAGCCGAAGTTCACCCACGTCACCCCTCTACTCTCCTCTCTGCACTGGCTCCCCATCGCAGCACGCATCAGATTCAAGTCACTGGTGCTTGCTTTTCAAGCGGCCAGAGGTACTGCTCCCCCATACCTCCAGTCACTCATCACTCCCTACACCCCGCCCAGACCCCTCTGCTCCAGGCGAGGCGAGCAGCGGCGTTATGGACTAGTTGCAGTGGCTTGATGGCACAGGCCGGAAGGCCTGCCAGCAAGGAATTGCAGTAGTCCAGACGTGAGATCACCAGGGCCTGGACCAGGTGTTGAGTGGCCTCTTGGGTGAGGAACGGTCGGATCCTCCGGATGTTATGGAGGGAGAAACGGCAGGTCCGAGTGATCGCTGCAATATGGCTCGAGAAGCACAGCTGGTTGTCCAGGGTTACCCCAAGACTCCTGGCAGACTGGGACGAGATACTATGGAGCCTTCCACGGTGATTGACGCATCAATCATGGGGAGCCCTTCGCTGGGAGGAAGAGCAGCTCTGTCTTCCCCAGGTTCAGCTTCAGGTGGTGGGTGGACATCCATGCGGAGATGTCAGCCAGGCATGCAGAGATCCGTGCCGGGACCTGGGTATCAGATGGAGGGAAGGAGAGAAAGAGTTGAGTGTCATCAGCATAACAGTGATAGGAAAAACCATGAGCAGAAATAACAGAGCCAAGTGACTTGGTGTACAGAGAAAATAGGACAGGGCCTAGCACCGAGCCCTGCGGGACACCGGTAGAGAGGGTGCGGGGAGAGGAGAGGGATCCTCTCCAGGCCACCTGGTAGGACCGGTCAGCCAGGTAGGACTCAAACCATGTCAACGCAGATCCAGAGATTCCCATCTCGACGAGAGATGAGAGCAGGATCCGGTGGTCCACGGTGTCGAAATGGCGCCAACAGGTCGAGGAGGAGGAGGACGGAGCTAAGGGATTGGGACTTAGCGACGTGAAGAGCCTCAGTGACCGCAAGGAGAGCAGTCTCTGTGGAGTGGCCTGCTCTGAACCCAGATTGGTTATTTCTCTTGATTCGCCCTCCCCCACGAACTCGCTGTCTGTCACTACGGGGCAAGCTAATTCCCTGAGGCTGGCTATGATGGTGACACTGGTGCTTGCTTTTCAAGCGGCTAGAGGTACTGCTCCCCCATACCTCCAGTCACTCATCACACCCTACACCCCAGCCAGACCCCTCCTCTGGTAAACTGACTGCCCCATCCCTCCAGGGGCCTGGCAGCCGCTCCTCACAGTCTTGTCTCTTCTCTGTCCTGACCCCTCGCTGGTGGAACATTTACATGTAAATGTAATGTGATCCGCCTTCTCCAAGACGAAACTCTCCCACCTACTTTCTACTTTCTTCGTGCTTCTCGGCGAGCTGTTGCCGGCTCACCCTGCTCCTTCCCCCTGGGGCGGACAGTCAATCGCCCCTGATTGGGGCTCTTGGCCAGGGCCGGTCTGGCACAGCCGGGTTTCGAACTGCGGCTGCAATAGGCAACTTGCATTCGCAAGTGAATGCTTAGACCGTTACACTATCTGAGGCCCCTTAATTAACTATTTCTGTAGCCCTTTATGCTTCCTTGAAGGATATGTAGTTTCAATTTCCTGCAAGGTGTGCTGCTGGAGGCTTACACGTACCAGCAATTTATGGAAAAACAAGCAGCTGTGGAAAACATTTTGGAGCATGGCCACAAAACCGTATGAGATGCATACTACCCAACTATGCTATACTATACTATGCACTATACTATTCAACTTTAGTTGATAGAGGAGATCACAAAATAATCAAGAGAAAATACTAGGGCTGACCCCATTTAGTCGACTAGTCGATTGTTTGGTCGATGGGCTGTTGGTCAACCGAGATTTGTTTTGGTCGAGCAGTACAAAATCTTTTAAATTTTAATTTAAAAATTCTCCACGCAGCATGAGACACCTAGATTCGCGTCACAGTTTGGCGTGCTTGTCAGTAGAATAATCCATTCTGGATACTGTGGGTATGGCAGTGACAGTCCTTCATTCTTAACATAGCTAGGCCTATATATGTTCTCTTTAAATTATATTAGGCAGTTAAGGTAATAGTACTGTTTTGAATAATTCAGCAAAACTAATAAAAGTAACATTTTATAACAAATGTGTTTTGCTAATTGTATGGTTTATATATTTATAACTAACATGCGTAACATCCCCTTTCATGTAGCCTATATTGTATCCTTCTTGTTTTAGGCACGCGAATGTGCATTTTAATTGTAGCCTAAGATTTGCCTACAGTTAAGATTCATGATATAGACATACTTTAATTACTCATTTCGATATAACCTAAAAACATAATGTCAACGAAAAAATCTGGAGTATGGCAGCATTCCGTTTTAGTCGCGGACAATCCGTGGAATGTAAACTTTGCAAGCATGCTTTCCAAGGCAGGGTTTATCATAAATAAAACGAGGAGCAGCCAAAAAAAAATTTGGACAAGCTAGTGTTCCTGTGCCATAACATGAAACGACTGGGTAAGTAGGCCATCGGATGGTCTCAGACTCGAGTAAGTTATTTTCGATAGGCTATAGCCACTTTATGTTCAGCTTTAGGCTACAATTTAAGACATTAGGCTATGTGTGATCATTCGTTTGTTAGCCTATTTTTTAGCAAAAGAGATTTTAAATACCAATGAGACCAACCTGGTTAATTAAATAAAACATAGCCTACGCATTATAATGTGTTATGGTTGTGGTCAAATAAAAGCATCAGCCTATTATGTGGCCATACCGCAACTTCACAAGCGCAACAGCAGAATCTGCAATGGCAGCATGACGAGGAGGCTCGGAGCAAGGGCTGCCAAGCATGAGTTCAGACCAAGCGTGACATGTTTGCCAAGTTCTTATCGAGTGAACTGGTGATATAGAAGTCCATCCCGGAAAGGTGCAAGACCACAGGTTCAGTGCCCTGATCATTTTGTTTATTTCCATTAATGAAATGTTAATATTAATGGGAAAATGAATAAAACAAAAGTCTTGTCAGTCTTATCTTGATAAACATTTGTATGACAATATTTATTAATGTTACCTATTCCTGCACAGGCTTGTCAATGGCTATATAGGAGCCATCCCACCTAACAACAGTTTTATATTGTAACCTTCAGCTGTACAATTTACAATTCTGTTATTTAGCAGATGCTTTTGTCCAAAGCGATTTACAAGCATGCATTCACATGGCTAGAGATGATCGCTAGAGCTATCGAACAGTAAGTTACAGTCTAAACATTGACATTTCTAACATTCATGCTTCAAAACCTATTATACAAAGGGAAGAAAAGGTTATGCATTTTTAATGAATTGAGGTGGAGTCAGAAAAGGTGACTTTTCAGTCTTTTACAGAAGATAGGAAGAGAATCTGCTGTCCTGTCCGAGTGAGGAAGGTCATACCACCATCTAGGGACCAGGGCAGAGAAGAGAAGGGGACGTAGGAAACAACTACCAGGTGTGTGGAGAAAAGGGACAGTTAGCAGGCCAGAAGAGGCCAATGGAAGGGATCTGGAAAGTGTGTAGGGTATGATCATTGACTGAAGGTAGGTGGGAGCAGTCCCCCTCCTGGCCGAGTACACCAGCAACTAGTTTGGTTGAAGATGGTAGCAAAAATGCACCAGGACGGTGGTGTAATTGATAGTTTTGGTGGTCGCAAATTGAATATTTCTGGGCCTAAAAACCAGCATTGGTGCCACAGAGGAGCAGTTTTTCTCAGAAGGAAACGGACATACATGCATGTTAGTTTCATTTAGATTAGTATTTCCACATGATACGCCATCCAATTATGTACTCCATTTTATGGTAGTGAAGACAAGTCTTATTACATGCTCTTCGCAAGCCATGGTGCTTCCTCTTCCTGAGACATGACAAAACTGCCATTTCACTATGGAAAAGGCATTAAAGTGTGAAAAAGCTGATGATCTGATTGGCCATAATGAACCAAACCCTCACCACACCCACAGGTGCGCTACCGTCTCTTGTCACTGTCTACAAAACTAAACGTTGCACTTTGACAACGAAACTAGAGCCCATGATGTCAGCCACCACTTATTTTCACACTGCAGTCCACAAATTATGCCTGCACAGACATAAGTCAAAGGAAGACAGTTTGTGCGCAGCTTTATACAGACTTTATAGCAGATTGTGGGCGCCCAATTGACCAGTGGGAGTCGCTGGTGTGCAACGAGCCATGGCCATCTGGGTCGACTGAATCCCTCCCTCTCTGGGTGAGGCTATCGCCAATGATACGTCATGTTTTTTCACCTTTTAAAAAACACAAGCCTTCCGAAGCAGACATCTCAGAGTTGTGCAAATACATGCCACATAATCCTTTGGTAGCAGGGAACTGGAATTTTGAAGAAATAATTATTATCACATATGCTTTGCTGATCACACTGATTAGTATTTTACCTTGATTATTTTGTGATCCCCAATAGTTGCCTATTGCGGTCGCAGTTTGAAACCCGGCTATGCCAGACCAGCCCTGGCCCAGAGCCCCAATCAGGGGCGGCGATTGGCTGTCCACCCCAGGGGGAGGGAGCAGGGTGAGCTGGCACAAGCTCGCTGAGAAGCACAAAGGGTGTCTCTAGAAAGTAGGTGGGTGAGTTCCGTCTCGGAGAAGGCGGATCATTGCCGGCCTCGGGGAATTAGCTTGCCCCGTAGTGACGGGCGGCGAGTTCGTGGGGGAGGGTGAATCAAGATGTATATAATTGGCTACTAAATTGGGATAAAAACTGGAAAAAATCTGAAACATTTTTCAATTAATAGTCAGTGGCGCCACACCCCCTAATATTCTACATTAAGAATGTTTTTTGACATTCTGCTTAATCCAATGCTTGTATAAGTGTAACGGAGTTGGTTCTGCCCGCAGCAAGTTTTGAACCAAGGATCTTGACACGACAAGAGAGACGATTAGCCCTCTGAGCGAAAGACTCAAGTCTCTAACTCTGGGAACTAATCATACTCTTCTTGATGTCACCCTTTGCATCGGACGTTCATGCGCTCATCTTTAACTCACGCCTTCTGAGCCCCATTACATAAGCTTCAAGCTTTGCAAAAATATTCAAAATATTACTCCCTTTCCATAAATAACACAAAACATGGCAGGTCACATGACTTGTCCATGGCGAATGTGCGTTATTTTCATTTAAAACTATTTCTCCTCATCTGATGCTCGCATAGCCTTCAAACTTGGCACACATGTTCAAAATGTTATTTTCTAGAAATATATAACATCAAACTTCTGGTGTCATATGGTGTGGTGGCCATGTTGCATGCAGTGGTTATGCGCTAATGTGGAAGACAGCTGTTTCTCCCCGAGCGTTGCTCATATACACCTCAAACAATTTTTAAGTGTGATGTCCTTTTGATTACAGTCCTTAGCAAGTTTTTGTTGTTGCACAGGCCTTGAGTGCATCGAGTTTGTTTTATTTTTTCAATTGCTCTTTCATTGTCTTGTGTGCTTTTATCTACCTGTTACATGTCAGATCATCATGAGAACTTGATGACCTGACATAATTGATCTAGTAGAAATAATCTAGTCTCAATGTTTCAATGCATTCAACACTTCTCCCATCCCAACCATAATAGCTCCAGGTACTTCTTGACTTTAACAACAGATCTAAGATCAGCTCTCCCATTCTTAACCCAAACCATTTAGCGTACAATTTTGATTCTGACCCTTGAAAAGTACATGCACCACCTCAACAGTACCTCCAGAAGACTGCTATTTTTGGCTTGTTGTGTTTGTTCAGGCCCCGGATTGGGAAACTCTATATTTACTCTAGAGAGTACAGAGCTATCCTCCCCATTTAATAGAACAGAAGTTTCATTGCCGAGACTAAAATACATGAAAGATACCATCTGTTCTCACACACACACCGCTTTTCATAGAGGTATTGTATGAATAACTTGCTTTGCCTTAGATGGAATAAGGGAACAATTGAAGCAGAATGGGTGAAGTGAAAACAGGGTAAAAGGCTTTACTTTTAGCATGTTTTAATTGGCTCAGCTCTACATATGATGATCTACAAAGTGTGTATTTTGGAAAAATTTAAGTGTGGTTTTTGTATGCTATAAATTGGCTGAAGAACATTTTAAGCTCTGCCATCTGAAAGCTATGTTTATTTGTTATTAGCCTTAAAATATTTCTGCCAGAGGTTGGAGATGACAATCCTCCTCCATCCATCTCTCTAAGATATTCTTCTCTTATCACCTTATCTGATTATCCATTGTGTCCACATTGTGTTCGCCCATCTTAGGTGCCAGGGGATGACCTAAAGTTGTCTTGTGTTATGTTAGGCCTATACGCCTACATAGAGAGTTCAGGTAATCATGGCAAACAATTATGCTGTTTGCCTACTAAAAGCAGAATTTTGCTCATATTTAGTTTTTTATATATACTGTCCTTAGTCCTTATTGTACTATGAATGCAACAGTACATATATATTTGTTGTTCAGATGTAAAAATTATTCAATCTAAAATGAACGGAAAAATTTTTTTCTGTAACTTCCTGTTTAGTTTACTGAAACTATAATCTCCCATAATGCATTTCTTTCTCTTGTGACCACAACAACATAAGAACCACACACTGCATCTGGGAGAATGAGGCATAGGGGAAAGAAAATAATAGATCACTGACTATCTTGTGTTAATTTAATGAAATAATGATGTCATCGTTGTGATTTAAATGCCTTAAAAGTTCCAGGAGAACCAGGTGCAGGTGCCATGAGATCCTGCATTGCACTCAAGCTCTCTAAATGTCCTGCAGAGACAGTAGAAATAGAACACCTGTTTATATCCCTATCTCTTTGCTGGTGTGAATGACAACGATGATGCATTTCTGCTTTAAACTACAAGAGTTCTATGGTGTATCTAATGATTTTTTTCCACACATATAATTTGTGGGTTGATAAAAAAAATATGAAAATTGGATTTTTGGATAAACTTCTGGTGATGTCCATATCCTGTGTGACAGTGAGGCCCTCTGTCCTTTTCTTCTAGAATGAAAGAGGTCGCTGTAATCCTCCTGGCTGGAGTCCTAGCATTGGGACAACATGCAGACTCTCGTCTCATATCAGGTAACCTGGATATTGGGGGAATGTTTTGAATATAGAGATGGGTTGTTTTGAATATAGAGGGGAAATGGTTGCATGTGTAATTTGAACAATTGTTTCCCAAACTCTCTCTGGAGACATCCACTCCACATCCAAGATATTTGTGTGAATGTAGTGTGACGCCTGGAGGGGTCAGAGAGGAGTAGAGAGGGCTGCTCCTCCTCTGGCTGCTGTCACGTTCTCCTGGTTGGGAAGCCTGCAGGACTTGACAGCAGCGGCCTTACCTACAGGCACACACAGCTGAGGCCTTACCTACAGGCACACACAGCTGAGGCCTTACCTACAGGCACACACAGCTGAGGCCTTACCTACAGGCACACACAGCTGAGGCCTTACCTACAGACACACACAGCTGAGGCCTTACCTACAGGCACACACAGCTGAGGCCTTACCTACAGGAACACACAGCTGAGGCAGAGTTTCCGTTATCCGGTAATTGCCGGTTTTTGACCGAGAAAATCTGTTGAAGTCCGACATATTTAAATCTCTCCGGTCATAATGTCCGTGAAAATAATTCCCTCTAAGCACAATTTGAATTGTATTAAAACAGGCTAAAATTTAATTTCCACATATCCTTCTATTAAAAATGAATCTTCATTTTTTTAATGAATGTGTAGGCTATAGGCTAGCCTATGCGATGAACAAAATAATCGTTACATTTGTTTCATTAATGCGTCACTCTGATAAAGCGCGCGCTCGGATTGAATGCCGTAGCCTGCCTAACCACCATCAGCGAAATCTATCCCTAGTGGGCCAAACTGGCCAAGGTAGCCTGCTTGATCCCCGTCTCCAGTGTGCCAGCAGAGAGGTTCTCTCTGCAGAACCGAATCAAAACAGCGCAGCGAAGTCGCCTTGGGGAGGACAAGGTCGCAAGGTTTATGCGCATTGCAAGCTGTGGAGAGACACTTGGCACCTTTGATTTTAAGTGGGCAGCTGCACGCTTCACTGCTGCGAAAAAGCGTAAGAAGTCAAATCATATGAGCCAGCAATAGGTTATTTTATTGTTTGTTTTCAAATAGTTTTTATTCAATTTTATTTTATCTGAGAAAAGGTCTGTAGCGAACGGAAATTATTTGATTTCAAGTCGGCAGCAGCACGCCGTAATTAAAATGTTATAAGCCAGAAAGGTCTACATGTAGGCTAACTTTTTGTTTGTTTGCAAATAGTTTTTATTCTGTTTTATTTTATATGAGAATATGTAGGCCTAAAGCTGAAGTAAATTCTTTGTGTTTACGTGTTGCCCCAACGAACGTAGGCTAGCGTAATATTTATTTATGTATTTTTAAAATAGCGTTATGCACGTGAGTCTATTGACGGGACTTATTTTATTTGAAATATAGTGTATAAGCAAAAGTAGCCTACTTTTCAATAAAAAATATTATAAATCTACATGCCTTGATGATGTCATTCTTTATATAGCCTGCCTATCAATTGTTTTTAAGCTCAATAAACACAGATAATATTTGACCGGAATTTCTCCGATTTGTCCGGGACATTGAAATCTTCCAGGACACGTGGACCGGCACCAATTTTTTCTAACGGAAACTCTGAGCTGAGGTTCATTGGTACATTACATTACAGGCATTTGGCAGACGCTCTTATCCAGAGCAACGTAATCGCTGAATCAGGGTTCCCTACCCCTGCTTTAGTGATGCGTATATCTATGTGTGATGTGGTTGTGGTTTACCTCTCACCCTTGTTTTTTGTTTTTTGGGATTCAAGTGTTTTGGTTGGGGTTGTGTAATTTTGAGCTGGTTTTGTTATTTCCGTACCCCACACCAGGGGAATAAAAAGGCCATGGGCCAATCCACTACCTTCTGAGTCAAATTTGTCAAAAATGGGTTTTAATATCACACATGTAATGTTGCAACATTCGCGTCGCTCAAAAAAGAGGTTCTCAACCTCAAAAGATCTGATTAAATGAAGGTAAAGAAATTGGCTAATAATCTAGTTAGCCTAAGGACGTATATGAAATTGTTTTTTGAACTATGATGCTGAAATTGTTGATTGCAGTACATACAAAATTAAAACAAAGATTAAATAAAATTAGAGAATTTTATGCACAACATCATGGTAGTCAGATTAATAGATGCGTACTTCAATGCAAGCAGTGTGGGACAAGATCCAAAAGCCTCCCTTCTTTTTCTTAAGTGATTGATATCACCACCTCTATAGTTAAGTATGACTTGTTCAATACCTGTAAAGTAAAGGGTGGAAATGTCATGGTTAGTTTCTTTAAGCTTCTTCATGCTAATGTTTCACAACTGGATTTTTTTTTCAGTGGTTATCGTTATTAGTAGCTATGGTTATCGTCAGTCATGCTGGATGATCGACTTAATGTCAATTTGAAAACAAACCATCTGTTTGGTACCGCTCAGCTTATCTTGTACTCGCAGCAGGGCCGGCTCTAGGCACAGGCAATACAGGCAGCCGCCTGGGGTGCCATGTCGGCTAGGGGCGCCAGGTCGCCCTCACAAAAAAAAAAAAAAAAAAAAAAAAAGTGGGCACCCTCTCCTTTCCTCCCAAATAAACGAACAAATAAACGAAAATAAATTCTGTTTCTGTTCTGTTCCTCACACAATGTTTCATCTGGCCTGCACTGAGGTGGGGAATACATCACAGGCGCATCACAGGCAACCCAAGAGACGTGCTGTCGCCTGTCGGGTCAAGCGCAGAGGCACGCACTACTGATACAGTCAGGCAGAGAGCCAACGTCAGCGCGATTGATATCAGATCAATGACAGACAGATTTTGTGTTTCCAATGACGTTGAAAAGGCACAAGGCATCAGGTGCGCAGGGGAGAAAACGGAGGAAGGAGGAGGAGGAAAAGAGAGTTCAATTGACCCTTCGCTAAACCACACCCCGAAACGCAGACTGGCCAATCACAGCGCAGTATTTGACAGACTCCGACAGAGGTCCGACAGTTTTTTGCTGCACTCCATTGACTTTGATGGAAAAATTCGAGATTTTCTTCATTTTCGAGCTCGTTTTGTGGATTTTTAGCTAATTATGGTTAAACGTTGTGCCTGGGGCACTTATAACAGTGACACTCGTTACCCAGAGAGGTTGGAAGGAGATATACGTTTTTTTTCCTTTACAAAACCAAAATCAAATCCTGAAAAGTGTTAGCCAGCTAAGCTAAGCTACGGTCTGGATATACAGCTCCGGGTTGCAACGTTGGTAAAGTTAGACTAAATGTTAGCTTTGTTATTCGTGATCCAGCCAGCTTGCTAACATTAAGATGTTACAGTCAAGCTCTAGAAAACCTGTGGGTAACGTTACCTTGATGTCAAAATGTAATACTATTTTTTCATTACTATTTCAGCACTTTGTCAATGGGAAGCCCAGTCCCGAGTACCCAAATCTTGTGGAAGACTGGGCTGACACAATGCTGATATGTTTTGCTTTACAGAGGTCCAGGGTATGGAGCTACCTGTGGAGCTAACCAGAGTAATGTTGTTACAGCACACTATAGGCTGCTAATGTTACGTTAGTTAGCTAATGCTAGCTAACTTACTACTGAATGTAACGTTATATAGGCCTACTGCTTTTGCTTTTTAATGATTGTAATAGTGAATAGAGACCTACCCAGCTTTACAGGAACAGTGTTGCTCCTTAATGTCGTTGTCCTCTGTCTCAATCGCCAGGTGATGCGGTGGTTCACTTTTACTCTGATCTGTAGGCTTTTGCGTCTATCTAAAAAATTTTACGTCATTTTGTTGCGGAGTCAGTGTGATATCTTGAATATAACCTTCAAATGCATATTGTAGACCCTTCTGTCTGCTTCTATCTGAAATCGCTTTTTCTATTTTCTAAAAATTGGACAATATTTCTCCAGGGAGTGCAGTTGGCGACAGTGGGAGCGCCATGCTGGCTCCGAAAGCTTGACGGACTTAGCAACAGTAACTAAGGGGGGCGTGGTTTAGCGAAGGGTCAATTAAGAGGTAGGCTATGTCATCAAAATGTTGCGTTTCTGTGTTATTGTAGGAGGCTAGGGAGCTAACTAGCGAAGTAATAAACAAGCTAATGAGACGTTATAAATCTAGCCTGAAACGTATCCCACCAGATAGAGCATGGAAATACATTTAATTTGATACCTTATTCACCCTCATATCTTAAGTTAAGGAAGTTATGGTCATTTTTACACTCGGAAATTTGCATATTAACCCCTATTGTTTTTAAATGATTTTGAAACAAAAGCTGTGATTCAGTAACATACATGCCCATAACTTTCTTAAAAATAAAGATAATTGCATGACATTTTCAGTAATTACAGATTGAAGCATTCTAAAAAAGATACGATACATCTTAATTTGAATTATCTGAAATTGCAATACATAATCAATTAATCACATAATTACATGTTGCGTACACGCCGCGACACGGCAAAAACCACGGCAGGCAGTGAGCATTTGGGCAAAGATATCTCACATTCCGGGTCAAAAATATCACATTTCGCATCGACAGATTTCAATGAAATTTCACCAGAAACAAGATAAAATGTTAAATTAACGTCCTGGATAACTTTTATTTAGTCCTGAACTTGCGAAATATCATTTTGAAAGCACTAAACACAAGTCTGACTCTGAAGTGTAGCGTATGACCAAACCGAGCAATGTTTAATCAAATTTTGGAAACAAGATGGAGGATCGAGTTTTCAACTACGTTATATCGCAGACATATGGTGAAAAAAACCCGACAGCCCTTGAAAAAGCCTGCATTTTCGGGTACAGCCATAGTCTCTCGTAATCGCTCGCACAGGGACACAGGCACATCTAGACCGCCGCTGCGCACGGAATTGTAACATACCTATTATTAGGCTACCAAAATTAGTAGTAGGGTACAACATTATATCAGTGATAATAATGTGGCTAGCTATCCATAAAAAATCGATTTAAGTTGTTTGTCCTACAGCTGCTTTTGCTTGTAATAGGCTAATAACTGACCTGTCTGTACAGATACACTCAGCAAATTTTAGCAAAAGCCCCCAGACTGTTAACAATTGTGTTAAAAGTGAGTGTTCTTACAATTTTCTCTTATCCTCCCTGTTTAAATGAGACTTTGGTAAGTGATTTGTTTCGCCTAGGGCTCCAAAATGTGTAGAGCCGGCCCTGACTCGCAGTATAGATTGGTCAGTGCCAACTACTTATACGCGCAGTATCCTAAAAAAATTAACTTGCTTGTAAATATAGGCTGCACTTGTACAGCACTGTTTGTTCTTGAAGCATCCTTTCACACTCACAAATATGGGGACTAATTTATTAAGTACTATTTATTCAATAGTAATGTATTATCTTGTATGTACAGGATTAAAATGAAGTACAATAATCAAATGAGATGTGAGATTTAGGTTTCCCGGATTGTCGCTGGCGGTTTCCTGTGACCTGAGTGCCATGACAGTATATGCATATTTTATAGGCTACACTGACGAGTCAAACAATGTGTCTTTTCAGCCATCTCTTGAATCTACTCAGGTTATAGTACATTTTGTATGAGTCCACTTGATTGTTATACTCAAAGTGCTGAGCAATTGTGGCACATTACTTGCTAAATGTAATCTTAATGAATTTTCTCATTTTCTCTGAGCAATTGTATTAGTATAAATGAATACTATTTTCCCTTTTTTTTTTTGTGTGTATACAATATAGCTCTATTGTTTATTTTATACAGCCTTCTTTACTCATCTTTATTAAGGGTGTGAATAATTTTAGAGGGTACTGTAGATATTTCATGTATTATATGTATATACTTTTTTTTAACATTAACTGAATCAACGTCTTCTCTTCAACTGGCCATACCACTGCTTCAACACGCAGGTAAAAAGGAATCATATTCATTATTTATTCATTCTATTCATATTTTGTTCATGGCTTCTCAATAAACAGATTAAAAGTTTGAAACACAGGGTCACTCAGGTGTCTGAAAGATGACTGAAACCTGTAACTGACACAATACAGGAAATCGGTGTAAGCCATAATTAGAGTATATATAAATTGCTTTTACTTGATATGACACCTCTGTCTCTTCTGAAGAGAATGTGGCTTTGAGGGGAAGAGCGTCACAGTCGTCACAGTATAATCATTTAACTCACGCCAAGAATGCCATCGACGGCGGCCATGAAACATATGAATCAAGATCCTGCACGCAGACTGAGCTCCAGGCTGACCCCTGGTGGAGAGTGGATCTGCTGCACGAGTTCAGAGTGACCTCAGTGACCATCACTAACAGAGGGGACTGCTGTCCTGAGAGGTTGGATGGAGCCGAGATCCGCATTGGGAACTCCATGGAAAACAATGGCAACAACAACCCAGTGTAAGAAATCTGGGCTTTAGCAATAACTATGAAAATGCATCACCCTGTATTAAGATATGAAACCGGTCTTCTTACCATTTTTCAGGTGTGCTGTGGTGTCCACCATCCCAGCAGGAGAGTCTGCCACCTTTGAGTGTCGTGAAATGGAGGGCCGCTACGTCAATATCATTCGGTCAGGCTGCTATAAGTTCCTGACTCTGTGTGAGGTGGAAGTCAACACAACACAAACAGTCTCTGGTTGGTACTATGGCACAGGAATAATTAAACTCAATACAAACTCAAGCAGGTTTTGGGAAAAGAGCATACCTTCACATTTCTTTTGAAGACATAATGTTTCTTTAGTATATTTATATACAAACAGTAATGGCAATAATGAAAAAGCAAAAGGCAAAGACAACAAAACAAACATAAATAAAACATATAAAGGTTGTGGTTTACACGCCACGTGACAAACCCTGAACATGGAACAGAGCAGCCAGGAGACACGGAGTGGAGTTTGTCGGTCTACGGATCTGATTTTATTTATTCATTTTTCTGTCTTTCCCCCCAGACATGGGAGAGATGTGCTCAGAAACACTCTGCACTGTCGAAAAACAAGCTCTCTTTTACTAAAACCGAGGGCGAGAGGCGGACCCTCTTCAGGGCACCCTCTCGCTCCTCCATAATCACACCTTTCAGAGTTCTTGAGAGAGTGCGGACACTCTTAGTGCACCCCCTCTCCCGCTTCCCCACTCACAGAGGAAGCACTCTACTCAGTCACCTTCGACAAACGCACACAAAACTCCACAAACATTAAACATCCAACATTCAATATCAAACATTCCACAACATACGTGCACGCGCACTCACACACACATCAAGACAAGACGGACTCTCAATCCACAAACAGACAAAAGACTAACTGATTCCCCACTCGCCCCATCTGCTCTGAAATAGGCTTAGTTTCTGCCTGGCTCAGGTGGGACTCGTGAGGCAATCACCCAATCACAATCACTCAACTCACATTCTCACCCAGACACCCAATCAGCCAATTGACTTCCATATCAATTGACTGATTGGCACCAATTAAATAATTAAATAATAATTAAACCAATTATGGCCTTTGGAGCTCCCTTCCGGGCGACAGTTCACTCTCACACCCTGTGAGAGTGCCAAACCTGCCCCCGGACAGTCTCACTGCTCCAAAGGCCTCCACAACATGTAAAACACAGACAACCATGCCACTCCCACGTGGCCGAAAAACTCAAATATCAAATATCAATCTAGGAGTCAGGGGTGGGCAAGGAGATATATTCTATTTCTGGATTTCATTCCAACTTCTGCTCTTAAATATTTAATTAGCCCCAATCATTTACGTGATCTGACATTTTAGCTCAGGTTTCTTGAGAGTTGCCCATTAGTGACAGCTGGCTAGACTGTTCTTGTGTCCCTGTGACTTTGAAATGTTTGTTGGTAATCTAATGAGAGCTTCTGGCATTAATGTTGTATAGCTAAAAGATATCATCAACTAGAGCCAACTGGGTAATTTTTTAAAACAAAATGTCCATGCATTGGCCCTCCAGGAAGGAAAACTCCCATATCCCTGATCAATAGGGGTATGGGCAGGCAGTTTCAACAAGTCTATCGAGAACTTCACACAGAGGGCTACTATGGTCGGGTTGCAGTGCATAAATCCCTTATTACACCTAAAAATGTTTGTGAATGAAGTGGTGCCATGGTCTACTGTGCAGTGGAAAAAAGTAATATAGTCAGATGAGTCATCCTTCATCATACTCTCAACAAGCGGACGAGTGCATGTGTGGCGCATACCAAGAGAGACACCAAATGGCCTGAATGCTTGTTTCCCATGGTGAAGGGTTCTGGCGGTTCTGTTATGGTGTGAGGTGCATATTCCTGGCATGGTTAGGTCGCCCCTAACCCCTTAGAGGGAAAGATAAACGGCAATAAATACAAAGCCATTCTGAGTGATCACCTTCATCCAATGGTGAAGCATTTATATTCTGATGGGAGCGGTCTCTTCCAGGATGACAATATTCCTGATTTTATTTATTCTCTTTCGTTGCACAGAGCACATCGTGATGGATCCAGTGACCAATGATGGAGATATGTTAAGGGCATCACAGTGCTCAGTTAGAGTACCAGGTAAAGTATCACTACTGTTGCAAGCCCATTTGTCATGTCTAAATTTGTGGGCCAAACTGACTTCAGCAACTTTGTTTTGAGTAGCATCTTCAAGAGATGAAAAAAATGGTGTATAATTTTTTTCGCTTTTTGTCTGTCCTGTGTTTCCTGTAGAAAATGCAGCATCTGGTGGAAAGGCAACCCAATCTTCGACTGGTTATGGTGGTGGTGGTGGTGCAAAGAGGGCCATTGACAGGAACCGGAACCCAGCGTATAAAAATGGATTCTGCAGTCACACTAGAGCTGAAACTGACCCATGGTGGAGACTGGATCTCCTTAGAAAACACAGAGTGACCTCGGTGACCATCACTGACTGCTGTCCTAAGAGGTTGGATAGAGCTCAGATCCGCATTGGGAACTCCATGGACCTTATTCACTTCGCGGCCATATTGGTTAGCTCTGATGTAATTGGTTGGGTAGATGCGGAAGTACCCATTGAGTTCAATACAAAAATATAATTATAAAAATGCCACTTCAAGAACGGAAATGGTCAAAACAACAGGCATAATACACGATCGGGATTACAAACTCATGATTACCAGACTCCGATAGTTTTTCACCGCCGTAGTTTTCGTGTTTTTAAAGCGAAAAAGAGGCTTGGTTCCGTTGGGAAACACGACCGGAAGTCATACATGGAACTGATTTTTTCTCACTGTTTTCATAGCGATCTACGAATGTCTTCCTACTGCTGCGTCCCCGGGTGCAAGTCCTACAAAAGGAGGGAATCTTGCAAAAATAAAACCGAATGATTACCAGACTCAGATAGTTTTTCACCGCCGTAGTTTTCGTGTTTTTAAAGCGAAAAGAGGCTTTGTTGGGTAGGGAAACCCGACCGGAAGTCATACATGGAACTGATTTTTGTTTGTGTGTATTAGCTAAATCTACTATATTAGCTAGTTCATATGTAACGTTAACGTTAAACTATTTTTTTGCAACTCACCATCAGCGTCATGTTAATTTACTTAGCTAGCTAGCAAATGGCAGCTAAGTCATACTGTCAGAATAGCTAGCGTGAATAAGTCAACAAACTGACAGGTGATTCGTGGCTAATATAGTAGATTTAGCTAATACACACAAACAGAGATAATGACGACCACTTCTGGGTTGATAGCTGGTCAGATAACGTAAGCTAGTTGGCCAAATAGCTAACGTTAGCTAGCTAACGTGGCTACTACGGTCATCTGTTCCATGTATGACTTCCGGTCGGGTTTCCCTACCCAACAAAGCCTCTTTTTCGCTTTAAAAACACGAAACTACGGCGGTGAAAAACTATCTGAGTCTGGTAATCATTCGGTTTTATTTTTTGCAAGATTCCTCCTTTTGTAGGACTTGCACCCGGGGACGCAGCAGTAGGAAGACATTCGTAGATCGCTATGAAAACAGTGAGAAAAAATCAGTTCCATGTATGACTTCCGGTCGTGTTTCCCAACGGAACCAAGCCTCTTTTTCACTTTAAAACAAAAACTACGGCGGTGAAAAACTATCGGAGTCTGGTAATCATGAGTTTGTAATCCCGATCGTATATTATGCCTGTTGTTTTGACCATTTCCGTTCTTGAAGTGGCATTTTTATAATTATATTTTTGTATTGAACTCAATGGGTACTTCCGCATCTACCCAACCAATTACGTCAGAGCTAACCAATATGGCCGCGAAGTGAATAAGGTCCATGGAAAACAATGGCAACAACAACCCAGTGTAAGAAATCAGGGCTTTAGCAATAGCTATGAAAATGCACCACCCTGTATGAAGATATGAAACTGGTCCTCTTACCTGTTTTCAGGTGTGCTGTGGTGTCCACCATCCCAGTAGGAGAATCCGTCACCTTTCAGTGTCATGAAATGGAGGGCCGATACGTCAATATCATTCGGCCAGGCTGCTATAAGATCCTGACTCTGTGTGAGGTGGAAGTCAACGGAAGCACTGTCTCTGGTTGGTACTATGGAGCAGGAATAATTAAACTCAATACAAACACAAGCAGGTTTTGGGAAAAGATAATGCCTTTACATTTCTTTTGAAGACATGATGGTTCTTCAGTGTATTTATATAGAGACAACAGTAATAATAATAATTAAGATTATTTTTAATTATTAAAGAAATAATTCAAAATGGACCCAAAGAAAAGGAAAAGACAACATAAAACATAAAAGAGTAATTATTTTATACTTTTCACAGGGGCAATAGCAAAGTTCATTGCTTTAATTCCTCCTGCTAATTTAAAGTGTAAGAGGATTTAAGTGTTCCAAGTAAATCTGCAAAAACTAGTTAAAATTTAAAATATGCAAGGTGATGTACTCTTTCCTCTAATCCTGAAAGGTTAAACAAAAAAAAATAGGAGAAAGTGTCCAAGTAATTGAGAAAACATTATATACATACTGCTAATTAGTACAGGTACCATATCCATTAATATAGTTCTGTTGCACATAGGAGGCCCAATCACGGTTGCCTTTAAAAAAAAAAAAGACCAGTCTTAACAGACACTTGGTACCCCCAAATGTTGATCTAAAACTATGACCCATTTTACAAAAGTACAGTACCAACAGTTTGTACAGTCAGTACAGAACAAACAGTTCGTTGCTAATTGTGCTATGCCCAGATTGTTACAGCCTTCCTGTGTTTTGTTTGCTCCGCGGTCGGCGGGGTTCGATGCATTTCGGGTTCGGAGGAGACGTGGGAATCTGGTCGCGACGTCTTCGGGTTCGTCTTTGCGGTGTCTTTTGCAAATGTTCACGGTTGAAGTGAAGTCTCTGGTTAGTTTTCTGGGGCCCAAAGTTGATTATCGGAGATGAGTTTTGAATGAAGGGAGCTGGCCGCTTCTGTGTTCACTCAAATGTCCGATATTGTTAGCTGTATTCTTTCCCAGCTCTTCAGGAATTAGCGTTGCTTACAGCTAAATTTGTGGAATCGGCGCTCTGTGGATTCTACTGCTGTTCATGGAACGTGTCTTCACAGGCCTCTTGTTAGGGGCTGGTGAGGGAGAGCGACGCAAGGTCCTGGTGATGGAAGGACAGGAACAGAGCAGGAAAAACTGAGGGACAGAGAGTGAAATGGCTAATGTTCTCTGATTGTATATGTTGCGTTGAGGTACGCATTTCCGCTTGTACAGTATAGTCACTGTACGTGGAAATGTGATCCTACAAGGCGGGGCTGAATGACGTCATCGGGATTCCCTGGTACATTGTAGAACTGTGTGTCAGGAAGTTGGATGCGTGGTGGAGGAACGTTAAGCACTCAAAATTATATTAATTGAAATTGCATTTCAAACATATAATTTTAGGTGGAATGTGCAGTCCCTACAATGCTTAAACTCATCAACTTCAACCTTAAAACTAGCTGTCAGATCTTTGTCAAACTTGAAGAAAATAAATATCTGTTGCTGAATTCTAACCATAAGCTGCTACTGTCCTCATGATAATTACTATGCTTTGCAAATGTTTAATTTCTTTAGTCCAGAGCCACCACTGGTTAGTATGAGGCAATATGTTTTTTATTAAAATGTTATTCATGTTAAAAAAATGTATTCCTGATTTTATGTCTTCCCTTTCTTTGCACAGAGGACATCGAGATGGATCCAGTGACCAATGATGGAGATATATTTAGGGCATCCCAGTGCCCAGTTACAGTACCAGGTAAAGTATCACTACCATTGCAAGCCCATTTGTTATGTCTAAATGTGCTGTCCAGCACACTGCTCTCATATGTCCGCATGGACAACTGTCGGCCAAACTGACTTCAGCAACCTCGCCTTGTATGGTGTCTTCCAAGAGTTGAAAAAATAGTGTAGAATTTCAATTTTTTGTCTGTCCTGTGTTTCCTGTAGATAATGCAGCATCTGGTGGAAAGGCAACCCAATCTTCCACTGCTTATAGTGGTGGTGCAGAGAGGGCCATTGATGGCAATCGCAACCCAGGGTATACATATGGATCCTGCACTCACACTGAAGCTTCAACTGATCCCTGGTGGAGAGTGGATCTCCTTAGAGAACACAGAGTGACCTCAGTGACCATCACTAACAGAGAGGACTGCTGTTCTGAGAGGTTGGATGGAGCTGAGATCCGCATTGGGAACTCCATGGAAAACAATGGCAACAACAACCCAGTGTAAGAAATCTGGGCTTTAGCAATAGCTATGAAAATGCATCACCCTGTACTAAGATATGAAACTAGTCCTCTTACCCTTTTTCAGGTGTGCTGTGGTGTCCACCATCCCAGCAGGAGACTCTGTCACCTTTCAGTGTCATGAAATGGAGGGCCGCTACGTCAATATCATTCAGCCAGGCTGCTATAAGTCCCTGACTCTGTGTGAGGTGGAAGTTAATGCAACACAAACAGGTTTGGGGAAAAGAGCATACTTTTACATTTATTTTGAAGACATAATTACATTACATTACATTACAGGCATTTGGCAGACGCTCTTATCCAGAGCGACGTACAACAAAGTGTTAACTGTAGTCAAGAACAGTTTAGCTGAAAGCCACCCTAGTGGGAAGTACAATTCCTGGGTGCTAGGAGCAACCACATAGTTAAACTAGGACCCTGTAGGTAAATCTGTAGCCACAATTCAGAGGTAGCAGTAAAGCACTCAAATGCAGGAAATAATGCCTAAGCCTAATACAATACAAACAAGTAGACTTGTAAACTAAGCAACTATGTCCCTAAGTTAACAAAAACCGGACTACGGGGAGAGGTGCACCCTGAAGAGGTGAGTCTTCAGTCAGCTCTTGAAGGTGACCAGGGTCTCAGCTGTTCTGACTTCCACAGGAAGGTCATTCCACCATCGTGGAGCCAGAACCGACAGAAGACGTGACCGGGAAGCTCAGGTGCGGAGGGGGGGAGGTGCTAGGCGTCCTGAGGTAGCAGAACGGAGAGGTCTGGCAGGTGTGTAGGGTTTGAAGATCTTGAGGAGGTATGTTGGGGCTGATCCCTTGACTGCCTGGTATGCTAGGACCAATGTCTTGAATTTGATGCGAGCTATAACAGGCAGCCAGTGGAGGGTAGTGAGCAGGGGGGTGACATGGGAGTGTCTAGGAAGGTTGTAGACCAGACGGGCTGCAGCGTTCTGGATGAGTTGCAGGGGTCTGATGGCAGATGCAGGAAGGCCAGCCAGGAGCGAGTTGCAGTAGTCCAAGCGGGACAGTACCATTGCTTGGACCAGGAGCTGGGTAGAGTACGTGGTAAGGAAGGGACGGATCCTCCTGATGTTATACAGGAAGAATCTGCACGCCTGGCTTACCGCTGCAATGTTCATTGATAGGGACAGCCTGTTGTCCATCACCACACCGAGATTCTTCGCGCAGGGTGATGATGTCACCAGGGTGTCACCTAGAGAAATGGAGAAATCAAGGTGGGGAGAGTTTAGGGCAGGAATGAAGATTAGTTCTGTTTTTTAATGGTTCTTCAGTGTATTTATATAGAGACAATAGTGATAGTAATAATTCAAATTATTATCAATCATGAAAAAAATAATTAAAAATGGGCCCAAAGAAAAGGCAAAGACAACAATACATAAAGAAAAATGAAACATGAAACACTGTAAATAATTATTTAATACTTTTCATAGGGGCAATAGCAAAGTGAATTGCTTAATTCCTCCTGCTAATTGAATGAATTTAAGTGTTCCAAGTAGATCTGCAAAAAGTTTAAATTTAAAACAGGCAAGAAGATGTATTTTCTTGTCTAATGCTGTAAGGTTGAAAAAAGAAGAAGAAGAAAAAGTGTCCAAGTAATTGAGAGCATTTTGAAAACTTTATCAGAGCCACCACTGGTTAGTATGAGGCAATATGTTTTTTATTCAAATGTTATTCATGTTAAAAAAATGTATTCCTGATTTTATGTCTTCCCTTTCTTTGCACAGAGGACATCGAGATGGATCCAGTGACCAATGATGGATATATAGTCAGGGCATCACAGTGCTCAGTTACAGTACCAGGTAAAGTATCACTACCATTGCAAGCCCATTTGTTATGTCTAAATGTGCTGTCCAGCACACTGCTCTCATATGTCCGCATGGACAACTGTCGGCCAAACTGACTTCAGCAACCTCGCCTTGTATGGTGTCTTCCAAGAGTTGAAAAAATTGTGTAGAATTTCTATTTTTTGTCTGTCCTGTGTTTCCTGTAGATAATGCAGCATCTGGTGGAAAGGCAACCCAATCTTCCACTGCTTATGGTGGTGGTGCAGAGAGGGCCATTGACAGGAACCGGAACCCATTGTATGAATATGGATCCTGCACTCACACTGAAGGTGAAACTGACCCCTGGTGGAGAGTGGATCTCCATAGAAAACACAGAGTGACCTCAGTGACCATTACTAACAGAGGGGACTGCTGTTCTGAGAGGTTGGATGGAGCTGAGGTCCGCATTGGGAACTCCATGGAAAACAATGGCAACAACAACCCAGTGTAAGAAATCTGGGCTTTAGCAATAGCTATGAAAATGCATCACCCTGTATTAAGATATATAACTGGACTTCTTACCTGTTTTCAGGTGTGCTGTGGTGTCCACCATCCCAGCAGGAGAGTCCGTCACCTTTCAGTGTCATGAAATGGAGGGCCGCTACGTCAATGTTATCCTGCCAGGCTGCTATAAGATCTTGACTCTGTGTGAGGTGGAAGTCAACGCAAGCACTGTCTCTGGTTGGTACTATGGACCAGGAATAATTAAACTCAATACAAACTCACAGAGCATACATTTACATTTCTTTTGAATGCATAATGGTTCTTCAGTGTATTTATATAGAGATAATAGTTCAGATAATTGTTGATCATTAAAAAATCAATCATAAATGGGCCCAAAGAAAAGGCAAGGACAACAAAACATAAACAAAACAAAAAAATTTATAAATAATTATTTTATACCTTTCATAGGGGTAATAACAAAGTTAATTGCTTTAACTCCTGCTAATTTAAAGTGTTCCAAGATCTGCAAAAGCAGTTTAAAATTAAACTGAACAGGGAAGGAGATGTACTTTTTTTTGTCTAATCGTGTAAGGTTAAACATGTATACATGTTAAGCTCACAATGGTTAAAATGATAAATGTATTTAATGTCTAAGCTAAACATTAAGTTCCTGAGAATTTAAATATTCTTTCAAACTGCTTAAGATATCATTTTCAAAAGAGTGGTGTACATACTGTATGTGTCACTTGCATTTACTTGTCACATGTGTTGTGTATTCTGGTAATCTATGCTTAAACTCATTAACTTTAACTTTAAAACTAGCCGAGGGATCTTTGACAAACTGGAGGAGAAAAATATCCATTGCACAACTCTAACCATAAGCTGATACTGTCCTCATGATAATTACTATCCTTTGCAAATGTTTTCATTTTTTTAGTCCAGAGCTGACACTGGTTAGTATGAAGCAAAATGTTAATATCAAGAATAGGATTTAAAGTTTTAAGTTATAATGTTTATTTTTGATTTATAAAATACTTGACTTGGGTCCCTATTTGGTGTTCCTCTACCCTCTTTTTTCTGCATCTTTCCCAACATTCATGAGGGGATCCAGCTGCTGCAACAGCTCCTGTACATTATTTCCTTTACACGTGACCTGACAATGTTTAGTTACATTTCTGCCTTGTACCTCCATTTCAACCAACTGAACGTTTTTCCCCTGAACGTTCCCTCCGTAGTATTAAAAAAATAAAAAAATTGTATTTTTCAGATTTTACCCCGTTTTTCTCCCAATTTGGTAGCCAATTACCCGCTGTGCTTAGTTCAATCCCCCTTCCCTTATAGTTCGCTGTTGTAGTCCTGTGACCAGGGCCATCACCATGGAAGCTAGCCACATTATTATCACTGATATAATGTTGTAGCCTACTACTAATTTTGGTAGCCTAATAATAAAGCTTGAGACTCAAGGCAAGCGTGAGGGTTTTGCAACTGCAATTCAGGTGTAGTAGCCTAGTTTTAGGAATAACTACAGATGGGTACTAATAAGCTTCAAGCCAAAACGTGAGGGTAACTCAGCATCAGCATGCATTCATCCTTCAATCTGTATGAGTCTAGCAGTAGCTCTTAGCACCGCATTATCTAGCTAGCATTAGCTTGTTTATTACTTAGCTAGTTAGCTCCCTAGCCTCCTACAATAACACAGAAACACAACAAAATGGCATTTTGATGACATAGCCTACCTCTTAATTGGGCTCTCTTTTCCTCCTCCTCCTTCCTCTGTTTTCTCCCGTGCGCACCTAAGGGTTGTGCCTTTTCAAAGTCATTGTGCAAATATAAAATCTGTCATCGATCTGATATTTATCTTGCATCGCGCTGATGTTGGCTCTCTGCCTGACTGCACCAGTAGTGCGTGCCTCTCTGACCCCGTCACCTGCGCTTGACCCGACAGGCGACAGCACGTCTCTTGGGTTGCCTGTGATGCGCGCACGTAACCCCCACTTTCAGCAAGCAGCCAGGCATCGTATCCCCCACCTCAGTAACAGCATCTCTGTCAAAGTTAGTGACATAACGGAACGCAGTTGATCCATGATCCGTACGGATCACCCCCCACGGTTCGGCATGCATATGAACCGCGGATTCATTGCTAAATTGAACCATCATAGAGAAATACAGTTTTTCTGCTGCTGTTACATTTTAAAGTAACAATTCACTAAATCTCGTTACAGTGAAGAGATAGACAAGACAGGTGCGTGCTGTGTTTTGCTCTGAAGCACAACGATTGGTTAATTATGCACAAAAAAAAGTCACGTTTACGTCATGTTGAATCCCAACTAATCAATCAGAGATTATCGCGTTGCAAAAAGCAGACAAGTCATGGCTAGCGGAGGAGTGGAGGAACTTGAAAAGCCTCCCGCATCATTTAAATCGTATGTATGGGAGCACTTTGGCTTCCCTGTAAATTATATTGGCTGGTTACCTGTAGCCTAATCTATCCAACATTAGATACATTTAAAACACTCTAGACATTCGTAGTCAGCTGTTCAAAAAAGTATTAACGTTAGGCATTTGCATGCAGTGACCCTAACCAACTCTTAGGGCTGCAGTGACCCTAGCCAACTCTTAGGGGTGCAGTGAACTTGTTAGCTAATTTAATTTAATAATCTCTTAGTATACAGTATATGCGCAATGTTAGTTAGCCAGCGATTTCTACTTTGGCTGCCTCGCTGCAAAACATTTAGTAGCCTTGCTTGCTGGTTGTTGATTGTTGTTAAACGCCCGAGCAATTGAAGAATGGTTACGTTAAGTTAGTCATCACACAGATCAGTGACACTTGACAGTTGTTATTAACTAGCTCACAATTGTTAGCTAGCTTAGGAAACCAAGATTGGATGTCTACCCCTAACATAATTGTGTAAGCAGTGATAACGGGTTCTCGAGGTTAACTAGCTGGCTAAACATAGCTAGAAGAAAACATACATTAGCTAACGGTAGCTTACTAACCTAACATTTTAAAAAGCGGCAAATGGGCAAAAATGTTCACTGCTTTAAGTGTTTTACAGAATAAATGGAAATCAAAGTTATATTTGTCTCCCTTTTTTTTTTTGCTGATCCGAAAAATGATCCAATCCATGACTCAAAACCGTGATACGATCCAAACCGTGAGTTTTGTGATCCGTTGCACCCCTAGTCAAAGTGCAGGCCAGATGAAACATTGTGTGAGGAACAGAACAGGGGTGCAAAGTGTATTTCTTTTTATTTATTGGTTCATTGGGAGGAAAGGAGAGGGCGCACACCAGCCACCAGCGATTTTTTTTTTTTTTTGTGAGGGCGCCCCTAGCCGACATGGCACCCCAGGCAGCTGCCTGTATTGCCTGTGCCTTGAGCTGGCCCTGCCTGTGACCGCCAGTGACAAGGATGAAGCGCTGCCTCCTCCGAGACAGCACTCGTTGTGCCATTGACTGTAATTCCGGTACCACAGAACCACTCCTGTGTGCAGTGAACTGTGGGTGGACAGCCAATTGCCGCCCCAATGGCACTCCCGACCAGAGCTGACTCTGGCGCGACGGGGAATCGAACCCCGGTCGCCGTGGCCAGCGTCGGACGTTGAAACCACTAGACCATGCGGGAGGCCCCTCCGTACTATCTTAACCTCCTTTTCCTCCCTCCAGACTATGTGCTCAGTATTCATATTCTTGATTTGATGTATTCTCTTTCTTTGCACAGAGCACATCGTGATGGTTCCAGTGACCAATGATGGAGATAGATTCAGGGCATCACAGTGCTCAGTTACAGTACCAGGTAAAGTATCACTACCATTGCAAGCCCATTTGTTATGTCTAAATGTGCTGTCCAGCACATTGCTTTCATATGTCCGCATGGGCAAGTGTGGGCCAAACTGACTTCAGCAACTTCATTTTGGATAGCACCTTCAAGAGATACATTTTTTATAGAAATGCATTTATTTTTGGTCCAGATTTTGCCATCCTCTTTGTCTGTCCTGTCTTTCCTGTAGATAATGCAGCATCTGGTGGAAAGGCAACCCAATCTTCCACTGCTATTGGTGGTAGTGCAAGGAGGGCCATTGACAGGAACCGCAACCCAGTGTATAGACGTGAATCCTGCAGTCACACTAGAGCTGAAACTGACCCATGGTGGAGAGTGGATCTCCTTAGAGAACACAGAGTGACCTCAGTGGCCATCACTAACAGAGGGGACTGCTGTTCTGAGAGAATCATTGGAACTGAGATCCGCATTGGGAACTCCCTGGAAAACAATGGCAACAACAATCCAGTGTAAGACATTTGCCTTGTTTAACCTAATTATTAAACACTGACACTATATACACTACCAGTCAAAAGTTTTAGAACACCCCCATTTTCCAGTTTTTACTGAAATTTAAGCAGTTCAAGTCCAGTGAATAACCTGAAATGGTACAAAGGTAAGCGGTAAACGGTAAGAGGTTAAAAGTTTAGGTTAAAAGTTTAGGTTACCCATAACTGAAAAATAATGTACATTTCAGGTCCTTTTCAGGGAACAAGTAATGGGTTAACGTGGGTTAACAGTCACTGGGCCCTATTTTCGTGCCGGCCATGTGCCCTAGCGCAGGCGAATTTCCAGTTTCGTCTGTTGCAAACAGAATATTTCCCGTATGACAGTTTCGTGGTGCGCAATGAAGGCGTTTGCGCGACTATGGGTTGGGCAGCGCAATAAGGGGTGTGACAATGAAAACAGTAGGGCGCTATGCAAGTTTGGTGTCAAATAATGATTGCGTTAACGTCCAACTAGACCCCCTCTTAGCGCAAACGCTGGCGCTCTGTGCAATTTGGTGACTTTATTGATGCGCATATAAGAACATAAGGTTATCTGAAATCACATGAGAATGTTTTGTGAATATTGTTAATTTTCTCCCACGTTTAGGCAAATCGTCCAATCCATGGGTAACTTGTAAGCATAATCAATTAAGCTAAAAACTATTTCACTACAGCTTGTGGTTATTCAATGCACGGACATGAAAGACTGAAGCCAGCAGGCCATCCATCGCAACCATTCAGTAAGATACACCTGTTAAATAAATATATGTTTGTATGCACATTGTTTTTCTTATGTGAAAGGGTTTTATTCGTTCCATTTGCACTACAGAAAATGGAGTACATAATTGGACGCCGAAGGCGATACTGTGAGCGATACCCTGGGTTTGGTAGCCGGTGTTGCCCAGACGGCTATCAGTTTGGCTGTACATGCAGTTTCTTCCAGTCTTGTCCTACTGCATGACGAGCATAAATGAAACAGGCCTAGTTGCAGTTGTGAGTGTTATTTATTGCTTTCCATTTAACAATTAAGTTAGAAGAAAATAAATGTTGTTTTTTAAGTACAAATAAGGAAAAAAAGAGATGGTAAAATAAAACACTTTCTTTTAACAATGTAGGTCTCAAAATATAAACTCAAATCATGAAAATAACAAATGAATGTGCACCTTTCCCCCTCTGATTCGCGCGCCAACTTTCTGCACCTCCCGCACCTGGCGCAGCACGCAAAACTCACCCATGCCAGGAAATTGCCAATTTGCTATAGCGTTCGCGCACTGGTATTTAAAGGGATAGAACATAGGTGTTCTGATTGGCCATTATGAAACCAAACCCCTGCCACACCCACATGTATTTTAAAAAAAGTTAATCCAACCTCTTTTACAACTGCGCCGGAGGTGCGCTATCGTCCTAAATCACGAAATTACCTAAATTGCGTTAGACACGCCCTAAAGCGCCACCGTCTTCGCTTTGCGTCTGCGTTACCGACACCGTCCTAATTCACCAAAATAGAGCCCACTCTGTGCAAGTCGCCAACTCTGGATCCAGCAAAAGGGCCCCAGACCATCACACTTCCCCCAGACCATCACACTTCCCCCAGACCATCACACTTCCCCCAGACCATCACACTTCCCCCAGACCATCACACTTCCTCCTCCATATTTGACAGTTGGTGTCACACACTGAGGAAGCATCCTTTTGCCTACTCAACGGCGTACAAAAACCCTGCGTGATGAACCGAAGATTTCAAATTTTGATTCATCAGTCCATAAGACATTCTTCCAGTCTTCAGTAGTCCACTGGCAGTGCTTCATGGCCCAGACAAGCCTCTTTTTCTTATTTTGCCTTCTTAGCAATGGCTTTCTTACTGCCACTCGACCTGTCAAACCTGCAGCTCGAAGTCTTCTCTTCACAGTTGAAACTGAGACTTTCTTACTTCGACCAGTGTTAAGCTGTGCTTGAAGCTGTTGTCCTGTGAGCCGCCTATCATACAAGCTGTTGACTCTCAGAAACTTGTCTTCTGATTTTGTTGTGGCTTTGGGTCTGCCAGACCTCTTCTTGTCAGAGTTTCCTTCCAGTTTCCAAGTGCCTTTTGATGGTGTAGGAAACTACTCACTGCCAAACACTTTACATAACTTTTCAGTTTTTGATAACCTAATTTTTATTTTTTTACCTGGCAGTTTACCGCTTACCTTGGTACCATTTCAGGTTATTCACTGGACTTGAACTGCTTAAATTTCAGTAAAAACTGGAAAATGGGGGTGTTCTAAAACTTTTGACCAGTAGTGTTTATATATATATATATATATATATATATATATATATATCACTCCCTATTTTATTCTGTTCAACCATTCTGCCTTATTTTTTCAGCTGTGCTGTGATTTCCCAAGAAGAAGGGGAGTCATTCACATTCACCTTCCAGTGCCATGGGATGGAGGGACGCTATGTCAATTTGTTCAACCCAGGGAGAGAGAAGAACTTGATTCTGTGTGAGGTGGAGGTGAACGGAAGTGCTGTTCCTGATGGTATGTGCTCTTACATAAAACAAAACAATGTATAATTTCATTAAAATAGAAATCAGTTGTTTATTATACATAATATTCAATTGCTTGAATATTATATGGATGTTTGGCCTGCCCTTTCATTATATTTTTTAGCTATTGACCAGATAAAACATGTTAAGTTGTCTTGGATATTAGCAACTGCTAACTGCAGAGGCCAGTGTCGGAAAACAAGTTGTAAGTTAACTAAGCTACATGACATACTGCATAGATCGGCAACAACAACAAAAAAGGCAAAGGGGTCATTAGATTCACCCTGTGCAGGGCCAATTATTTATTTTAATTACTTTGAAACCATTAATCAAAAGAAACCATGGTAAATACATGCTAAATACCATTCATCAAAATAAACCATGCTACATACCATTAAATAAGTACACAAATAAGTAAATCAATAAATAAATAGGCCAGTCAATTAACTTAGTTATGGTGTGCTTGGGCACAGTCAACTGTAATTTGTTAAAACTTTCATCAATGTTTACCTTTGTAAAATTGAAAACTAGCTTGCCGGCATGCTGGTTGTGAGCTGGTTGAAAGAAACACGGTTTAATTTTAGTTGATGAGGGTTGTAATACAGTCAGGTTTGAATACAATACTGAATACAATACAATTTGTGGCACTCTTGATGAACATGAGCAAAAAAGGCTGTATAAACTAAACAATATAGGTTATGAGCTATATTGTATGCTAAAAATAAAGATAAAATAAAATAATATAATTTTATACTAATTCAATTGTTTGAGGAAAATAACAAATACTATTTTATTCCCCAAGAAAGATGTGTCACAATTATTTGCACCCCTAATAATTATTTTTAATAAAAATAAACAAAAATACATCTAGATTAACATTTCATCTTCTGTTGTGTTTTATGAGATTGGTGAACATATTGGGGTGATCTTTGACCATTCCTCCATACAGAATATTTCACATCCTTCGGTCTTGGTTTGGTTGATTTTGAGATAATTGGGATAATTGTCTTGCTGAAGGATCAATTTGCGGCTAAGTTTCAGCTTCCTGGCAGGGGTAAACCAGATTGTCTTGGTTCTTGCTGGATTTCATGTCCTTCTTCTGATTAAAAACCCACCGCTTAATACAGATTCTGTATGGGGGAATGGTCAAAGATCCTCCCATTATGCTCACCAATCTCATAATACTATAGAAAATGACATGTTAATGCAGATTTATTTTTACTGGAGTTTATTTGAAATAATTATTAGGGGTGCCAACAATTGTGACACATCTTTTTGGAATAATTTTTTTGAAACTTTTTTACTCTGGACAATTGTATTAGTATAATAATATAATTTGAGCAGTTTTGAGCACACAATATAGCTCATGTATTTTTTATTTTATACAGCCTTTTTGCTCATTTTCATGAAGAATAATTCTGGTCCTGACTGTATGTTGTGAGTTTCTCTGTAACTTTGTTGAATGTTTTGATCCATTGGTGGGTCTGTGCTGTGCTTCTGCTGAGCCAATGTTTTCTATTCATTCATAACATTTATATTAATGTCCAATTTTATTGTAGGTTTTGTGGATTCTGGTGTCCCTACTTCCCAACCGGATCGTGTTAACCAGACTATTGCCACGTTGAGTGATTAATGTGAGCTACATCTTCAAACTTTCATCCCTCAACAAAGCCTTGAGCTCTACCAGAACAGTGGTGTTCAGTGTGATGTCCATCATCAGGTCAATGAATCTCGGATAGAAACTGAAGTACTTTGAATGGTATGATACAGCCGAATACCAACTGCCCCCTCTTGTTTTTCATTGGTCGGGAGGGAGTTTTATTGATAAACGTTTTTCTGTAATTATGTTCCTCAGATTTTCCA
Source organism: Aldrovandia affinis (assembly GCA_029706075.1). Lineage (NCBI taxonomy): Eukaryota > Metazoa > Chordata > Actinopteri > Notacanthiformes > Halosauridae > Aldrovandia > Aldrovandia affinis. Next base: position 5,484,654 of record JAINUG010000008.1, on the reverse strand, counting down.
TGTAGCGCATTTTCCGGATTGGGCGATGTTTAAAAACCTTTTTTGAAAGTGGCCACGAATTTGTCATCTTTCAGGAAATTACATGTCCAAATATAACTCACTGGTGCCAGTGACCAGTGGGCATTGCAAATTAAATGGACTGAATTTTGAAGAAAGCTTTTAAGCATATCTTGGCAGGCCTTTGACATATGACTTTGTCTGACCCACCTCAAATGACTCTAGGCAGTTTTTGATACCTCCCATAACTGAGGTATAATTCACGGCAGTTAGGCCCAATGTGTCTGTAAAGATGTGTCTGATTCTAATCAGCTTTGATGGATTGTCCTGGCAGAACAATTAAAATATATAAAGCATAATTGTCAGTTGTTTTGATCAGTTATTTTATTTAGATTGTATGCAAATACACAGTCTGTGGCACATACTTTCTGTCAAAGCTATCTAGATAATGGGATTTCACTGTGGTTTATTACGTGTTCGTTTAGAAATGCACATATTTTGGGATTATTCACTTTTTCTAATGGGATATTTGAATTTAAGAACACATCTGTAAAATCTTGAATGACATCCAGCAGCCACTCAAGGCTGTCTTTTCCCACGCTGACAGATGCTTCCCCCTCGGTGTTGTAAGTGTTCACAAGACCATGGGGAAATATCTTATATTTCCTGATTAATGTTACGTTAAATAATTGGGGGTAACATTTGGTTTGTCCGTCAGAGGTGATATTTTAATTTGCTAGCTAGCCACCACACATCTAGCATGCTACATGTGATAGCTATCTATCCAAAGGTTAGCTACTAAAAATCCATAAACAGATTAGAAATTAGGATTCTAGAATGGTTGACACCATAATGTAAGGCTTGTTAATTCCTCACAGCCAAAAATGTAAGTAGGCCTACTCTTATAATATTAGTTTCATTAGGTTTAGTATATCAAACTCATAAAATATACTTAAATAGGATTTCAATGAAAAATTACATTAATAATTACATTGAAAAATGAAAATGTTATGTTATTTATTTAACCTTTATTTAACCAGGAAAGGTCCCATTGAGATTAAAAATCTATTTTACAAGGGAGTCCTGGCCAAGACAGGCAGCAGCAGCACAAATAAAAACACAAAAAAAATGTTGCAGACATAAACAGAACAAACAACAAACTACAGAAAATAACAAACTCAAAAACCACAAATATTAAAAGCACCGACATCCTAAGGACTCTGCCTCCATGTCCTTCATATTGGATTTGAAAACATTCAAAGAAATCAAATTAGTACGTTTTAAATCCTTCTGCAACCCATTCCAGTCTGAAGGCGCAGGGTACATAAAATCCCTTTTTCCGGTCTCTGTCCTGACATTTGGGACAGAAAGCGTTACAATGTCCTGAGACCGCATGCGTACTGTCCAGAACTTTTCTGCTTAATAAATATGCACAGGTAGGATGGGAGCAGACCAATAATTGCCTTATATATAAAAGTGTACCAATGTGTGAGCCTACGGGTTGCCAGCGCAGGCCATCCTACCCGAGAGTATAACTCACAATGGTGAGTCAAGGCTCTACAATTTGTTATAAATCTGAGGGAAGCGTGGTAGGCAGTATCAATCATATGTAGAGCCTGAGAAGAGGTACGCATATATAAAAGATCACCATAGTCCAGCAATGGTAAAAATGTGACAGCAACAAGTCTCTTTTTGGTGTTAAAAGAAAAACATAACTTATTTCTAAAATAAAAACTCAATTTTAGCCTCAGTTTTTTCACCAGATACTGAACATGTGGCTTAAAAGTAAGGGAATCATCAATCAAAATACCCAAGTATTTATAGGAATTGACTGTCTCAATAACCTTTCCCTCAAGAGTGACCACTGACCCCCCCTCCCTCAGGAGCGGACAATCAAATGCTGCTCCCAATCGGGGCTAACGGCCAGGGACGGGTTTCGAACCACGTCCCTGATAGGCAACTCACACTCGTACAGGATCAGCCAAATACGGGTGTGTTAGATCGACAGATACTGTTTTTTTATGTTGGTATGCTGCTATCTACTGGTGTAGATAACAATATTTCACTGTCACTTAAATCTGATGTTGAATGATCACCATGATGATAACCACTGCATGGCAAGGGACTGAAAGTGATATTTATTTGATAGTCATAGAATTAATTGTCTTATTGGTCTATTGTAATTGACATGTGTGTGTGTGTGTGTGTGTGTGTGTGACGATGACATTATAATAAATGGATAAATCCACACCTTGCATGGCTTCCGCAACAACGAATTAGATGACTAATGCTGACTAAAGATGATACAGCTACCAACAATGATGTCTATTGCTGTATTACTGCACTGAACACTGCACACTTGCGCGAACAATGATTGATCATACCATGTATTAATGCACATCTTGTAAGTCGCTCTGTATAAGAGAGTCTGCTAAATGCTTAAAATGTTATGTAAATGTAGAACACTTCAGTGTTTCAGCGAACATTACAATCAATAAATTGAAAAATTCAGTTGACATTTTAAGAACCATTGATCATTGTTTCAAAGGCGGTGACATGGTGGCTACTTCACTTGGCTAATCACCAAACTCTAAATTAAAGGTTGTGTTTTAGCGTGCCGTGTTGCTCGGATTCTGTGCAGATTCTTTAAACATTATAATATGTATCGGTTGACATAATGGGGACATTGATGCGAATGAACTATCCCGATCAATTTGCGGTATCTGCGCAGCAAGAGTGTATCACATTTGTTCTACATTCGCTTGCCCGTGCACATCTTTAACCCCGCCCCTTAAGCGCTGTCCAGGCCGGAGCGTTCGGGATTGCGGGCTCGAAAACATACGAGGACGCTGATACAATCCGCTGTTGTTCTGTACTGCTACACTTTTCAGGGATTTCGCTGCGGATATGGCTTCTGATGGCATGGATGAGCGATCCCCGCTGCTGTCAGAACCAAAATCCGGGAATGTCACACCTACAGCAACATCGTACGTGGGGGACCCCAGTCCAAGAGGTAAAACAATCCTGTGGGAGAATGCAATGTGTTGCCCTGTTCATATTCCATCCATGAGACTTAGCTGGCTAAATTAGCTAGCCAGTTAGCACTAGCTCCATTTGGCATCTGCAGAGTATACACTGGCCCGTTCGAGCATATTTATATATGATATCATTGGCAAGCTATCGAAATGCCTGTGGACATTCAGTTGTACACAAATGTTACACTTTGTTGGAATTCTGCGAATAATTGAAATATGGGCGCTACTGCTAACGTAGTTGCTACTGCTAACATAGCAGCTACATACAAAGCGTACTGCAGGATCATCGCGCACGTCTGTGGAAGTCCACAAATGGTTAGATAGCTGGCAAATAATATTAGATGGATAGCTACCTATCTAGCTAGCTAACGTACACTTACTAGCAAGATTGCTTGCTAACGTTTGTGTGCCAGCCGTAGCTTGATAACTAGCTAGAATAAAGGCCGATGTTACGTTAGCAAAATTATTTGTCAGTGCACTGTGTGGCAAGATTGTTTTCGGCCTCGCCCGCTAGACATTCGCATTTTGTTTCTATTTCTTTGCATGCTCTTTTTGTCAGTGATGGGATGAAGCGTATTGCTTTACTTTCTGGCAATGATTTACAATTATGTTGCAAGCTTATTGGACTGTTATGTTTATGATATGCTGGTTTAAGAATGCATAACACATTGCCATGGAGAAGGACCTCTGACTCATCATCATTATAAATATAATTGTATTAACAATTTTACAAAATCAGTTCATAAACGATATTTGCATTCTAGCCTTTTACATTTTGTTTTGAAACATGTACAGCCCAGAGATTGTTTTCGAATAGATGGAAATTGTATGATGCTGAAATATGACTGGCAACTTTATTGATGGATATTTTGTTATTCGCTTTATGGTCATTGGTAAATATATATTGTGTTTACCTGAATTAATCCATGTTAACTTGCTACCGTGGTTAATTTACTAAATTATTCAGACTAGCCTATTATGCAACAGTATTAATTTGCATTCTCAACCATTTTTAGTTTATCTGCAATTGTGTGCAGTAGTAGTAGCCTAGTTTAGTTTTTACCAAGGTAGCCTCTTCTAGACCAACCTGATCTATTTAAAATGTGATATTGAAACAATGTTGTCTTGTAAATACAAATGGATGTGTGGCACTTTCTTAAAAGCTTAAATAAATGAAGTAACCTAAATAAAAAATAGAAGCTTCACTGTTTTTTAAATGCTGTTTTTTTTTCAGTGTTTGTTTCTTAAATTCTTAAAGAACTTCCTGTTGCACAGGTCTCAGGTCATTCAGAAATGTCTCTAGACCACTGGCTTTTCCAGTCGGAGTTGTTGGGCCACCTTTTATGTTGACAATTTTAAGTTTAAGGATAATTCATTACCAGGTTGACAGGAGAAGATCATGGTCTCTGTGTCTCTATATACAGTACTGCTAGTCCTTTGCAATCTGTTGACATTTTAAGTGCGTTGTTTATTTGCTACTGTTATCGAGAGGTGTGACATGGCATATATTAAACTTTTTCCCAGATTCAGTTTAATTTGGTCCTTTCTTTGAGCCTAGCCTATTTCTTTACTTTAGACCCTTTCTGTTTCTGAGACACTGCAGGGTTAGGCCTCTCTGGAAGGGTAAATCGGAACGGCGAAGAAGCCCTGAAACTAAAAACCTGCCCAGTAGCACAGAGTAGAGGCTGCAGGACTCTAATAATAAGTTGGCCCTCATCCTTGAATTGTCAGGAGTTTTGTGCTCTAGGGAGTCACAGAAATGCCACAGGGATCCCCAAGCTTGATTTAAGAAAGCTTTCAAAGACAAAAACCAGAGCACTTATTGGAGCCAGGGTGGACTTGGGGGGGAGAGTCACCACAGTCTTGGTTAGAGGTCTGTGATTTAGTCTAGTTGCTAGTGTGTATAATGATCAAGTGTTCAACATGGGCACAAATGTATTGTCATGCTCTGAGGCTGATCATAGTGATTAGTAAAGAAAAATTACTGAACCTATGAACTTGTGGGTGTGGTGATATCTATCCACAAAGGGTGGGTACTGGTAAAGGAATCTTTTTCAGCACTCCAACCATGAATAGTGTACAACTGTTCATTCTAACGACATTGCCCATTTGCATTCAAATTTCTTACCATTTCAGTGGAATATTTCACCACTTGTACCCGTGCACCTTGAGTATCTGATGAAAGCTGGAAAACCAGGAATACAGAGCAATGGTTTTGCTTGTTTGCCATTGCTTTCCTTCATTGCAGTCATACACCTGACCATTTAAGGAGCAGTTATGTTCTGTGCTTTAGAAATGTGTAAGGCAGCATCAGTGACTAATGGCAGCACTGTCTGTATTTTAAATAACGATAATATGAAGAACCAATCTCCCAACACTGCCACAATCCTGTGTGTGATCTTTGTATTTTTTATAATTTTTGTTTCTGATTTTTATCAAATTTTTCTCCCAATTTGGTAGCCAATTAGACCCACTATTTCTATGTCAATCCCCCCCCTAGTAATGTGATTTTGCTGCCGTAGTCCTGCGACCGGTAGTGACGAAGGCGACCTGACACCTCTTCCGAGACGGCACTCGCCAAGTGTCGACCGTAACCTGGTACTACAGGCGCTCTTACGCGCAGCGAACGTCATGTTGGCTTCCCACCCCCTTCCCTGGGGCGGACAGCCAATCGCCGCCCCTGGTGGCACTCCCGGCCAGAGCCTACTCTGGCGAGACAGGGAATTGAATTCGCATTCAATTTCACTAGTGTTTCAAATGATTTGAAACAAAACTGAGTCTTGATAATGTTTTTTTGTGTGCAGGATGACACAGTGTATCTTGTGTTAGCTGTAAGATCTCTTGTTCTTCAGTGCTTTAGGTGCAGTTTATGGCTTAAGAAACCGACTGATCAACAGGGTTCATATTTGTTCCTCTTGGGAGCTATTTCAGTAATGTAAGCATCCTTAGAGCTGCTGTCAGTGGCAGCATCCTTGTTTCTCTGTATAAAATGGTGAATGGCTTCTCTGCAGACATGTTGCCATAAAGATGGCTAAATTAACGGGGGTCTTGAAAATAACCATTGAGGTGAAAGTTGTTTTAGTTTTCATTAAGACCCAGTTTCATATTCTTTAATTCCATCATCTGATGCAGCTTATTAAAAGTGATCATGAAGTTAAAATTTGAAAGGTTTAAACCAGACCAAAATGTGGTTCTATTGTGGCGATCATGAAGCAGTGGTTTATTTCTTATTGATAATGTAATCAGAGTTCACGGTGTGAAACATTTGCCTGCAGAGCTGTACTGGCATTCAATAGTCTCACACTGTCATTTCTGCTTGCCTTCCAGTAGTAGCTTTAAAAATATAACAGATATGTATGCTACATTTTAATTTCATGGATTGTGAGAGCATCATTCTTTTTTTCTGAGAACGTTAGTGGTATCCCTGCACACTCAACTGACTATGGAAATGAATAACTGAGTGATTTAAATAACTCAAATTTTACATATTGTATATCAAAGAAGAATGACTGAAAAGAAAAGGTCAATAAAACAAGGCACAAAAGCTTTTATTCTCAAGATGGCTACCACCAGCCAAGTGCTTGAAGTTCAGGGTGTGTTTTAGATTTCAAAAATGACAGTAGATTTCAGGTGTTCAGTCCTACCTCAGTTCAATTTGGGAGGGGGTATCACAAGTAATAACTAAGACAGAAGCACAGTTCTTCAATTAAGACTGCAGGTAAGACACAACAATAGATTTCAGGTGTGTTCAGTCATACCACACCTAGCCTAAACCAGATAATAAAATGGGGAGGGGCAGAAGCACAATGAATCAATTAATGCAGACAATGAATCCCACCAATAGACAACAAATCCACCAAAAAGTGAAGCACAAACATTCACAAAAATGTGTATAAGCCAAGTTATCATTAAGCCTGGGAAATATTGTAGCCTTCAAAGTAAATATCCAATATGCTTCTCTTTGAAGAAGACACGTTAATCTATCCCCACCTCTAACAGATTCATCAGTTACCTCTATTCCAATCACTTTTATGGATTCAGGGCTGTTACTGTGTGCAGACTTGTAACAATGTTTTGCTATGGGATAATCATTACCAACTCGAATAGCATATTTATATTCGGCAACTCTTTCTTTCAATTTCCGTTTTGTCCTACCCAAGTAAAAAAAGCTGTGATACAGTTAATGAAACCTTTGATTACATTAGCCTTTTTTGTATAGATATCGTTCAAAACGTTAACCTGTTGAATATTTTTACAAATATTTCTCAAGAAAGGGTCACTTTGTATGATTTTCCAATTACTAAAACAAATTAGTAAACAATTATTTAGTAACAACTAATTATTTGTTTAATTTTAGTTGCTTTAGTGCTGAATCAAATAGTGTTTCTGTTTGTGTAACAGTTCCGATCTGTTCGATAATTTATCTTTCACAGCTGCTTGTTTGATTACCTTTGGCTTGTAAACCCTTGCATAAAATCTGTCTTGCATTTCCATAGATTCACAATCAAAGTCATGGTCTTGGTTGGAGAAACTCCTGAGCTTTTGAAATTGACCGTAGGGGATTTTGTTTTTAAAATCTTTTTGGGTGGTAGCTCTCTGCTCGGAGTACAGTATTACGATCAGCCTTTCTCCTAAAAACTGAAGTATGCAGAGACCCCAGATCATCAGGAGTGCCTTGGGTTTATTTATTTTTTTACCTTTTTGGTCATTTTTCTTTGATAATTTATAGACCCTTATTCCAAAGAGCACCATTTTTTGATACAAGCTTTTACATTAAAAAAAGCAAAAGCACTCTTATAGTCTTTCTCTTGCGTACATTATATTATACTGAAGCAATGAAGGTTAGGTACCTGGCTTAAGGATACAACAGCAGTGCCCCAAACCTGCAGTCCCGGTTCACGAGTACATTTCCCTCAGTAAGTTTCCCCAAACTTCTACTGTTGCTACAGTTGTAACATACTTCCCTCTGTACCCTACCCTGGTTTGTCTACAGCTGAGCTTCCTCCCCCATACACAGCGATTGCCAGTCCAGATGCGGGGGGCGTGCCTGTGATTAATTGTCGGGTGTGTCAGTCTCTCATCAACCTGGATGGAAAGCTCCACCAGCATGTGGTCAAATGCACCATCTGCAACGAAGCCACGGTAAGATTGTGTTGGGAATTTCCTCAGCGGCTCCGTCGATTATTAGTAGTGGTAATGCTTTGTTATAGTTAGCTGTCATCGCCTGTTTCTAGTCAACAACCGCAGTGTGACGATTAGCCAAATTCTCAAGAACAAGAGGCCAGGGTGGGAACTCTTGATTGGTTCATATGAATCAGTGATTGACAGCATACCATAAACTCCCTGGATTGTGGGACCAACCCCTAACTGGTTCTGTTCTCTTTCAGATTGCTGTTGATTTTCTTCTTCATAGTAATAAGAATAAGTTGTGTAGCATTTAACAGCTGGTTATTATTCAGATTTTGTACCTCGCTCAAGGGTGCAAAAGCACCCCACCAGTTTGAACCTGGTTACAATCCCTGTTCCCTCACCCCCTACACCACATTGCTCCAGATTATGTATTTATCACCACTATAGCTTTGAATGGCGTGTTACCTATCATCTCTCTTCAACAAATAGAACAGAGCTGTGCCACTACATTGGTTTTAGGGATGTGAATTTCAAATTTCATACTCAAATATATTTTGTCTTCCAAGAGAAAATATTCAAATAAGTAATCTTTCCCCAGGAACTGTATGAAACTATAGTTTTTGTGTAAACTGGAGATTTACATCCACTGATCCACACGTTTCAGGCTGGAAAATGAATATTATTAATGGATTTTCTGTTATTGTATGCAGGACACAGGTTCCTTTCATGAATATTTATCAGGAGGAATGAATGAGTAATGATAAAGCAATTTTTTTCCTTTATTCGTTCTTAATTTAAAAACATTTGATTGCTAATCCGATTTGTCACTGTTCTGTCCGGCATAGTTCACAGGGTTTGTCATTTGTGGCTGCCCCACCCCTCCACCCCCAGGATAAACAGGGCATAAATAAATGCATGGTCTAGCTGAAGTGATGGATTACTGTAAGTGCTGTGCTGTCAGAATAGATGCATGCACACATTGGCGTACAATGAGATCCAAGCTAAGCGACATAATTGAACTGAATTGAATTGGCCCCCATGCCCCACGCAGCGCTCTCCTTATGCTCTAGTGTGGTCTGACACAAACACGCTCTGTAGTGAGGAAGTGGTGGCAGCTGGTGAGCTACAGTAAGGACAGCAGAGGACTACGGAAATTAAAGCCTTGCCAACTAAGTACAAAGTTAATTAAGAGGTTAAACATCACTGTTGAATATTTAACCGTATTGGTTAATTGCAGATATCCTGATAGTGGTGTGAGTCAGCTAGGCAAATAATGAAAACCGAGTTATGACCTGTGTGGTCTGGTCTCTCTGATACTGGTCATTCTTAGGTTATCTTATTGATATGACCCCAGTGAACTCCTCCTGTGGTTTTACTGTATTTCTAAATTAGATGGTAATTAATTTGTGCAGTTAAGATTCTTCTCTGGAGAGGCCTGGAGTCACCAAAGTTCAGCAATAACATAAGACCACGTGAAGTTTGTAGGAAAGGCAGGGTGAGTCAAGAATAAAGGAGGACCTGAAGGTCCTACAATTTAGACTTGTAGTTTACACCTCCTGAGTGAGTGTTGGCTGTGCTGGTCTCCATATGTTTTAATAAACTATGCAAAAAATAAACTTGTTTGAAGCCTGGATTCCGGACTCTCCTCATTCACCGAAGCTCCTGGGGTGAAGATTTTCCCTATGGTATAGATACAGGGGTGCCCAAGTTCGGTCCTGGAGATCTACTGGGTGTGCAGGCTTTTGTTCCAGCCCTTCACTAACACACCTGATTTGAACATTTATTGCCTTGACGAGCAGTTGATTAGTGGAATCAGGTGTGTTAGTGAAGTGATTAATGGAATCAGGTGCGTTAGTGAAGTGATTAATGGAATCAGGTGCGTTAGTGAAGGGCTGGAACAAAAGCCTGCACACCCAGTAGATCTCCAGGACCGAACTTGGGCACCCCTGGTATAGAACATGTTCTATCTAAGCAATGTTTCTCAATTATTTTCTTTTTAAAGTACATATCTGAAATTAGTGAGCCATGCTACATTAACTTGAACAAGTGTTACAGCTTGAGTTGAGTGTTGTTTATATTGAGTTGTTTTTAATCTTGCACACATTTATCACCAGTACATCCCCTTTGCACTGTGATGTGTATAGCATTAATGACTTGGTGTTCCTTTTTGTCTAGCCCATCAAAAACCCACCCACTGGGAAAAAGTATGTGAGGTGCCCTTGTAATTGCCTGCTAATCTGTAAAGACACATCCCGGAGGATAGGATGTCCAAGGCCCAACTGGTAAGTGTGATATTCTGGGTGTACTTTCTCCTTGGTTCTCAGGAGTGTACAGAAAATAAGTTCGAAAATTGGTTAGCTGCACATAGAATCACAGCCATGTGAGTGCAATGGATTACTTGCAGACAAGTGCATAAGCATGTCGATGCAGTGTTCATGTCTCTAAAATGTGGGGTAACTTTCTACTGTGACTTATATTAAATGTTCTGTACCTTCGTTGTTGAATGTTGAACTCCTTAGCCAGGGCCATGGTTATTGAAATATGTATAAAATGTATCCACGTATTTGTGCAAACTGGAACTGAGTGGCTCCATTCATGTACATGGAGCGCTTTCTTTTGGCTTGGCACCAATACGTGGATATGTCTCGAGTCTTTAACATGCATTAGTAACCTTGGCCGGGACCAGGAAGAAGCACAGAGTGTGCAGTCTTGGTGCTAAAAGTTGCTGAATCTGACGTTTGCACTTGGGAATGTGAACACTGCTGGGAAAGCCATCACATGACCGGCAGGCATTGTGACATCATTGTTCTCCCCCCCCTCCTACAGCAGACGTGTCATCAACCTGAGTCCTGTGATGGTGATTCCAGAGGAGCAGCCGGCCCAGCCAGCCCTGCCCATTCAGCCTGAGGGCATGCGTGTCGTGTGTGGACACTGTGGCAACACATTCCTCGTGTGTACCTGTCAGCGTCTCTGTCGCACAATGCGCTACAACAGGGCGTGCCCCTGAGGCAGAACCCTCCTCAGTTTAACAAAGGTGTACTGACAATTAGAGCTGTGTCCATAATACTAGAGCTGGGATTCAGTCTTAATACCTAAAGGCTTGTTGTTCGCAGTTTCATTAAGTACACAACGTTGTGAGCTCAGTGGTCACGAATGAATGAAAATACTGAGGTCGAAGCACTGAATCCAGACTTTGGCGCCGGAGTCTCATGTGGTGTTGGTAGAGCACAGCGTTGGCAACGCTTAGGTTGTGGGTTCATTCCCCACTGGGGCCACAGATACTGAAAATGTATGCATTCACCACTGTAAGTCGATTTGGATAAAAGCGTCTGCTAAATGGCATATATTATTATTATTATTAACCCCTGCCGCATCACCCTCCACTGAGTCCTCTGTTTGGTTAGGTGTCTGATCTGCCTGGTCACATTTATGTCAACTGCGCAGACCTCGGGCGCAACAGCTGGGACAGATGAAAGTAGCAGTTAGCTGACTGCAGGCGTCACAGGGGACATGCATGCTACATGCATTCAGAGAGGATGTTGTAGTGATAGGAAAAGCCTATGCAGTTGGGCACTTCAAATAAGGGAACTTTTTCTTTATAAATATATAACTAAAATGTACATTTTGCTTTGTTTTTAGTTTGTACGTTTGGACAAATCATAATTTAGTTGGATTGATTTGTAGTTGTAATTTATATATTGGTATATGAGATTTCACTCTTTGGTACCTGTTTCTGGTCTGCTTCTTCATGGTGCCTCAGTTATGAACCAGGTGTCCACTAGTTGTGGTAGATGGGAGACTTACTCTAGTGATGGGAATCACAGTAACTGGGAGGTTTACTCTTGACCCCTGGGATTCATGCTCCTGGAGCTGTCTCACGAGGAGAGTCAAGTTGAATCAGTAGCAGCTGATGAAACCAGTGAAGCATAGGACCTTAAACCTGTAGTCTCTCTCCCTCTCTCAACCCTAATCTCTCTCTATGCCTTTCTTTTCAGTGGATGGAGCTCAGATTTAACACATTGGCCAAGTGTCCACACTGCAAAAAAATGTAAGATTCTAAAGTGTTAAATTCTTGTTTGTGTGTGTGTGTCTGTCTGTCTGTCTGTGTCTATTTGTGTGTGTGTGTGTCTGTGTGTGCATGCATGCATGTGTAATATCCTGCCTTGTGCAGGTCAACAGCCCTTTGTCTTGTTTCTTCTGGGAGTTCTTTGCCTTTTCCCATGATGGATGACAAATGGATTTGACCTAATTGTGTTACCTAATTCTTATACCCCAGTGAAGCAGGAAGCTGCAGGAGGCCACAATACAGTTCCCTAAGATTGAGATGAACTTTAAAAAGTGGCATGTTAATGCAGATTTATTTTTGTTGGATTTTATTTCAAATAACTATTAGGGGGTGTGAATTGTATTAGTATACAATAATATAATTTCCCAACTTGTAGTTTTTTTGAGCATGCAGTGTAACTCATTACCTGTATTAATTTTCTAAAGGCTTTTTTGCTCAATTTTATCAAGGGTGAATACTTTTGAAGACCCCCCTTTCCTACGCCTATGCCTATAATAATAATAACAATATATATAATAATATATGCCATTTACATTTTTCAGTATATGTGGTCCCAGTGGGAATGTACATTACCCAAGTTTATTTGCTTATTTTCCTGAAACAAAATAGTTTTTGCTATTAACAGTCATGGCAATTAAAATAGGTATCACCCTTTAGCAGTGAACCGTTTTTTTCTTCATAATAGTAGAAATGACAGAACATTTGAAAAAAGGAACAATGCATGCAGATGCGGGATTTACATTTTTCACAGCTTAAATGTCTTACACTGTCCTTAATCTTTTTCCAGTTTAAGGGGAGGGGGATGTGTTTAGTTCACCTTATGCTTTTAAGTTCCCTATAAGTTGATATTCTCTGTCCTCCACCTCCCGACATAGTTCGTTTCTGAAGTTTTATGACTTGATACGATTGTGTGTGAGAAGCTGCAATTAGTTGTACAGAAATACACTACACAGAGTATATGGCGTATTAGAGCATAAGCAAGCTCAAAGATGGCCTGTCGTCTCCAGAAATGTAAAAGTGCTCAGTGTAAAAGTGCTTTAAGGTGGGAATGTCTTGCCGATGTCCAATGCTCCTTCTCCAAACTTTATTTGGGTTTGCTAGTGACATTATGTAAACTATGATAGTGAAAATGTATAGATTGCAGGGAAGTGACAAAAAGCAGAGATTGAACTCAAAAGGCAGATTTGCAGGGAGATAAAACAAACAATGTCCAAGTTGCATTGAAAAGCCCCAGAGACTGGGGAGAGATTAAATTGATCTGAACCAGCTGGTGTGGTACAGCTCCAGAAATCTTTCTCCAATCCGATCACATGTGAGAAGTTGCATGTGAAGGGCTGTCAGGTGACTCTCCACTGGGAGTTGGTCCAGTCATGTGGTACACAACCTGTTCCTTTCGCTTACAAGTTCAAAGAGGCACCAATCACCTTCACAGTTCAGTTCATCAGCCCATCACCCTATAACGGTCTCCCTAAAAAAACATTCCTATAAATGTAGGGATTACTGGAACAGCAGTTTTATGTTGTTTACCATGGGGCTGGCTCTTAGGCAATGAAATCTAGAGCTAAAGAATGAAGTGGAAAAGATTAAGCATTAACTGCATGTAAATTACATTTGACAACAAAATAGGCTTATTGCCTCACAATCAAAATGTAGGCAATAATGCTTTGTCATACATAGAGATGCATAAATTATGAATTGTTACATTTAGAATTTTGAAGCAGCAACTTTTCCTTCACAATTTAATTAGAGACTGTTCTGCGGTGTATGAGTTTTTTTTTAAGCATGTTAATTGGACTGACAGCTTTACATTTTAAGCATTACAGGTCCTTGCCTAAAGGTTCAAGGTTTAATTATGTCTAGTTTCTACATTTAAGATATCAACACAACAGTTTTGTCTTATTTGGATGTGCTGTACAGTTCTGAATATTTTCAAGCCAAGCCAGGACAATAGACCAAGCCAATAGACTAAGTCCAGAATTAATTGCAGTATTTTCACTGGACCCACCCATATAGGTCAAATTGATTCTCACCATTCAGACTTTTGGCATAACATCTTCCATTGAACAAATGTTTTTGGTCTGTTCTTGCTTTATGATGCAAAACACACATGTGAATTGGACCTACAGGTAGCCTATGTGAGGAAGCGAGTTATCGCATTCCCTCACGTATTGAGTTGATTTTAAAATATTATTCAGACCTGCAGAGATGGGCAAAGATACATCAAAATGTATCTTGTTACAAAATACAACTGTATCAGATAAAATCTTAATGCATCTGTATTTTGTATTTTTAAAATACAGGAAAAAAACTTGTCTCCAATTGGCTAAGCAAGCACCACGTGGCAGTGAGAAATCCCTGTCAGTATTGATATCGTTGATTTTAAAATATTATTCTATATATGTATACATGTATGTGCATTAAAACTGTTAATCGTACAGTAATAGTGTAAGTGCGCAGCATTCTTTTGTTTTCTCTGCAAGAAGTGCGTAATGTTAACATTGGTAACAAAAGGCGAGAGTAAAGATATTAAGAAACAAAGGAGTGCAAAGTGGTAACTTAGCCTGCATTAACTGTTCCTATCGTTTCTTCTTTGTTCGCGTTATTTTGGTTTACTTGTTACATACCGGGAGAGTCGAGAGCAGCGGTGCCATCACGTTGAATTGTAAAGAGTGCACGCTCTCCTCCCTGTGCGCTCTTAAAGCGGCAGGAGCGCGCATGAAAGCGCGAGTCCGGGGGGGAGAAATTCTCTGTAAAAGTGTTTGATGCAGCTTTTTTTTTTTTACATCCATTAAGGTAGCATTAAAAGATGCATGCATGTAATTATTGGTAACTGTTTTTCAGTTTAAATGTATTTTCTTTTGAAAATGGTTTGGTCTAGGATGGGCTACTTAATAGGGTATATGTCGAGCATCATGTGACCAAACCGGAAGACGTGCTTACTCACTTCCGCCAATCAACAAGGTCAATGTGATAATTAAATAAAAACAATAGCACGGGTTGTTAATACTGTACCTTATAGTGATACATTTTATTTTGAGAGACCTGATGAATAACATACTATTATGCCACTAGATAATCAATGATTTACAAGAAACTATAATACCGTTACCCCAATAACCTTGCCTATACTCGTTTTTCAGCTGAAAACCAACCAAACCAACAACACTGAACTTGAACAGCTGTTATTTTGGACTGATGCCTTTATCAAACTTCTCAAAATGGGAATGCTGGTATAAATTGTGCCTTTTAAATCATGACGATTAGATAGATTAGATAGTCAAGAGGGTCCTGATCGTATTGCCAGATTAGCCTTTATACCTTGAGAAGTTTGACATAGCATTACCATCCTTGAACTGGAACTGATGGTGAACGCGAACAGATCAACCTTATGCTAACCATCCCTACTCTCAGGCTGTGGGGCTTCTCGCTCTTTCGCATAGACCTGTGACAGGCTGCCCTGATGCGAACATCGGCAGTCATCCTGTCTCTGTTTGACACTGGTGAAAAATGAGGAAGACAACATAAAGATCTACATAGGTAACTGTTATTGAGCAACCGACCAGCTAACGCTAACGCTAGGTAATAGACAGCAGGCACAGGTACTTTAAAAATGTCATTAGTACTAGCTAGCTAACACTAGGTAATAGACAGCAGGCACAGGTACTTAAAAAATGTCGTCAGTACTAGCTAGCTAATGCTAACGCTAAGTATTAGACAGCAGGCACAGGTACTTTCAAAAAATGTTGTTAGTACTAGCTAGCTAACGCTAACGCTAGGTAATAGACAGCAGGCACAGGTACTTTAAAAAAAAAACGTTAGTACCCTCATAGTCATGGATATAGGAGGAAGCGTATAGCTTAAACCCCTTGTCCTGTAAACATCTTGTATAGAACAACGCCATTATCTCGTCTACCGGAAATGGCCAGTCACGTTTAGCAAAACACAGAAGTCCGTTGCGCATAACCCCGATTGCCTGCACTATGTAAGGAACTGTTGAGCTATTCAGTTCAAGTCTTGTGTTGCCCTTGTGCTATTGCCATTGCTAATAACAATCACTGTTAGTATTATTTTTGGAAAAAAAATTTTTCGTCAGTTTGTTTCGTAGTTTTCAGTGGATTTTTCATTGATATAGTTTATTATTTGTTTATTGTTTTGTTCGTTCTGGTTATCTTACGTTTCTGAACACTCTTGTTGGGGCCTTCCTTTCAATAAATGTATTACTCCATGCCGGTTTTCTTCATTTTTGGTTCCTCCCCTCACTAAGCAGGCGACAGTCCCTATTACAAGGTACATGAGAATAAGTTTATTTTTTGTTGTTTAAATTATTAAAAATAGTGGAAAATCAAGGTATTTGAAAATTATAGGTCCTTGAAGCAAATATGGGAGGATGAGACATTTGGTACTATGAGAGATGAATCCAGGAAAAATATAATTTTGACAATAGGTCAAAGGGGTTATGAGTTAAGACCTTTCAAAATGTGCATTTTTATTCATCTGCTATAACTCCGCAATATGGCCAATTAGTGCCATATTGTCAGGACATGTGCATGACATGGTCCTCTACGTACATTCCAAGTTGAGTGATGTATGTATAGGTCTTTGGACAGCAGTATGGAATGATGTTAAGCCAACAAACAGTGACCATAAATAGGAAATCGGGCAGGACCCTTGAGTACACGATTTGGGACAATAGCTTTATTAGCTGTCCCTAATAATATGAGCCAAATTAACCTAAGTTACATTTTTATCCAGCTAGATCTGATTACTGTGCTTTATTCCAGATCTTCCGTTGGTAGTGCTCTCCCACGAAGGCGCTGCTGTGCCTACATCACTGTTGGTATGATCTGCATCTTCATTGGCGTTGGCTTAACTGTACGTATTTGCCAACAATCCCTGGGCATCCAAGAAACCCCCTCTTCCTGCCTCTAAAAAAGCCCAAATATTCAAACATTCTTACTGACTTTGCAGGTTAAATAAAACACATTTGAACTCTCCCAATATCCCCACTGCTGTGCATATACCATGGGGGACATGAAGCTTTTTGTTACGTTAACATTGTTTAACCTAGACCAGAGGTGTCCAGACTTATCCAAGAAGGGCCATTTTGAGTACAGTAAGTATGTTAGAATACTTTAACTTGACCTAGACATGTGATGCAATGTAAATAAAGCAGGCTTGGATATTAAGGAAAGGTGTATAAACCTGGTTCATAAATATTCATTTATATGAAGCTGCCCCTTTTACCTTTAAGAATGGTACCTAACCTGTGTTAAAAATTGATATTATGTCAAACTGTATCCTAGGTAAGTCACCCTGGATAAGGGCATCTGCTAGGCAAATGAGAAAGGCAAAGTAAAAGCATCAGTCTTTGAGCCACTTACACTTGCTTCCAGTAACCATACTGGGCTGGCTGACCTACATATCTGTTTAAAAGCTAGATCTGGTTAAAAGATGTCCAGTGATGTGTCCTAACCTCTCTTACTGAATGTCCCTTCTCTCTGCAAGGTGGGAACCCAGGACTTTGCAAGACGTTACCACGCCACTTACGTGTCATGGGCTTTCGCATACCTGTTGGGTCTGATCTGTCTGGTGCGGGCCTGTTACTGGGGAGTCATTAAAGTCAGCTATCCAGAGAACAGCTTTGCATAAACATGTCTCTGTCAAGTGAAGTGCTCTTTCATTGTTTCCTTTATCTGGATTCAGTTTATGATCTGCCAATGCTGGTCTCCAAGATCCTGTTCCTGATTTATGTAATGAAATGAATACGGCATTGCTGTAATAAAACTGCCGAGTGATCTGATAGTAGGCTTCTAGGTAGGTATACCTTCTGGATTTGTGTCTTGAGGACCAATATTGGCCACAACTGGACATTTTACATGTTTTAAGT
The DNA here is from genome assembly GCA_029706075.1 of Aldrovandia affinis. Lineage (NCBI taxonomy): Eukaryota > Metazoa > Chordata > Actinopteri > Notacanthiformes > Halosauridae > Aldrovandia > Aldrovandia affinis. The sequence goes on along the minus strand of JAINUG010000008.1, from coordinate 5,466,539 downwards.
ACTGTTCTGTTACGGAGTAGACCAAAAAAGTTCAACTTTTTAAACACTTGCTCATTGCACAACAGTGTTATGCAATTATTTTGTTCCGCTGCTGCTAGATTATCCAGCTGTTAAAAGCTGAAAGGTCATGAATGGTCAAATGTCAAAATTCCCTTTTTATTTGAAAAGTTTAATTTTTTTTAATTAAATTGAATAGAACTGACCCCTGATGTTTGTTAAACTTGTCATACACCTTTATTAACCTTTCAAAAACGGCTCATGTTTTTATTTATTTTAATCATACCAATTTTAAACTGTTTGACATTTAAGACTATCTACACATTCATAATTAAAAAGTTACATCTTCAGTGTAACATTATGCGTGTTTTTTTTTTTTTTTTTTTTGCATCATGTATGTCTTTTCCAGAAAATGTACTGACTAAGTGTTTACGCATTTCTGTTCTCCCTGTTTGTGTAAGGTGTGTCAGTCCTTCGTCCTCACAACTCTGTGAAACTTTGATAGTATTGCAGTAGTTCAGCGTTCTCTAGAGAAAACACACAGTTAATCTTGTTCTGAACGTGAAGGCCCCAACCTCTTTGCACATACATAAACACTGACATTGTTGGGTGATTTGGAGTATGCCTTGTATCTTTTTAAAAAATTATCATAATTTATCAATAAAACTTTAAAATTGTTAACTCTTTATTTGTGACTGTCAAAATTCAACGTTTTTGTGGTATTCGCTAATGACTGAAGTTATTTAAGTCTTCTGTTTTGTACAACTGTGTGACATAGCAGTTGGGGAACTGGATTTGTAATCTGAACATTGCAGGTGTAATTCCTAGGTGGGGCACTGCTGTTGTACCATTAAGCAAGGGATTTACCTGCATTGCTGCAGTAAATATCATGAACACGGTGCCAAATTTTAAATCCAATTTTACATTGAATCTACAACTATTTACTTAAAAATAATATATAATCATAAAGAGTGATTGGATGCACATGGGCTATATCCTATTCCAAACTGTAGACACTTACTAATTGTAAATACATGCCTTTGTTGCAATAAAGTCATTCTAGCGGATGGCACCATTCACTGGAGGTGAAGACTAATTTACCCACCGAAAGAAATTAGCATGAAATCGACGAAGCCCCATGAACATTTTGCTTGCAGGTTGAAGGGATTAAAGGATTACCAATTTCTCACAACAGCAACAATACACTTGTGGGATCATACCAAGGGATGCAGACATATCTTGTCCTTTATGGGAAGGTATTGGATGCCATATCCAGAAGAATGTCCCTCGTGCACAACAATACCCTCTTGTGGCTTAAAAAATGTACTGTTTTCCTGAACAAATTGGCAGATGGTGTCAGATCCATTATTTGGCTCTTAGATGGCGAGTAGGCCTACTTTGTGTTGAATAAAGTGTAGGGATATGCTTACCTTAACATAAATCGTGAGAAAATGTTATAATGTAATAATTTCATCTAAAATATTAATACAGAATCCGTTAATAAAATAAGGAAATGTAGCCTTCCATATGCGGTGACTCGTGTGCTTGGCTGAGATAAACCGCAGGATTGATATTCAAACCCTTAACTCTCAAATTTAGATTCCAAGGCTGGTACACAATGTAAGTGGTCAGAGGCAATCCGATTCATAAACATGTACATTATTGTTATTTTAACACTAACATCAGTTCAAATGTATATTTATTTTATGTTTCATAATAAGGCTAAAATATTCTAAAATGATAAGGTGTGCAACAAACAATTGTTTCAATTTTGGAGTTCGGTTTATTAGCCTTGAGATTTTTTATAAACCTTGCAGTAACGTTCGGATCGAGAAACACAACTTGGATCGTATATTTTGGCATAGCCTACTTGATTTATTATATATTTTTTATATTACACCATAACCTAAATTGCAGTAAATCGCACAGTAATGAATCAAATTGAACATCTGTGGTTTGAACAAAAAAGCAGTCCACAAACGTCAACCCAAAAACCTGAAGGAACTAGAACAATTCTGCATGGAGGAATGATTGAGGACTCCCCCCCTCCCAAGTTCCATAACCTCGTACAACAGTAGAGAAGACGACTACTTGCTGTTATAATGGCCAAGGGAGGAACCACAAAGTACTGATAACAGGGGTGTGAATATTTGTCATTCTTGATTCTATAATTTGTGAGCCGTTAGATTGCAGTTCGTGCCACTGCATTATTATTAAAGAATATAATTTTCTGCATTTTTGGAGCATAAAATATACCTCATTACTTATATAGTTTATTTTATACAATCTCCTTTGTTCATCTTTATAAAGGGTATGAATAAAAACGGGGCCTAGCTACTGTATGTGTTTGTCATCAAAGGGAAATATTTTATTGAAAAATAATTGCAACTACCGTTCATTTTTCTAGTATATGTCAAATCTAAATAAATGTAATGCTATTTATTGAAAAATCGAAAACAGATTATGTAAATAGTCGGACAACCGCCTGAGCAATTTAATCATAAGGGCACAGATTTTAAAATCTGTAGCATCACTGACCATTCTTTCAACAAACCCCGGACTTTACATTGGGGTTAGACAAAAAGCCAGTGTCACGAGTTCAAATCCCAACGGCGTGTTTTCTGGGGCAGGAGGACTGGCGGAGCTGATTGCATCCCTGTGGAGAGATAGGGGAGGCGGTTTGACTGGGAGAGGATCAGGATCACATGAGATCACAGAGGAGAGAATCCGTCCTATCTGACATGCAGTAAAAAAAAAAACCCTCTGGCTGATAGCGCTACATATGACATACAAGGTATGCGGGAATATGAACTAGTTAATAAGCAAAAAGGCTTCGGTCGTTAATTTGCTAGGTAGCCAGATAACGGCCTAATTGGCGTTAGCAAGCTGTCTAACGTTATTCGGAGATTAAAAAGTTATCGCGGGGCCCGCCCCTTCTCTTCGCTTGGTTTGGGATGACATGACCGAAGTTTGCTGTTTTGGCATAAAATACAGCTTTAGCCAGTTAGCAATGCTGAAAAGTTGATTATTGTATCAAATATTGTTGTCTATCTAGCTACCTGGCGAAGATGACAAAACGTGTGACAATGTAGTTGCTAACGTTACTAGCTAACACTTTGTTAATGTCGATGGTTTTATGGTGGGTTGCGCTAGCTAGTAACATTAAGCAAGTTAACGTTCGTGAAAAAGATGTGAGTGTCTAGCAAATATGAATGGTTATGTTATCGAGTGGCTAATTTGACATTAACGTTACTAATTCGATTGCATGATATTCGCTAGATTGTTGGCTTGTTTCGCTGGCTAGTGCTAGATTCCTGGAATGCATGCCATGCACGCCAGCTAGCAAGAAGCTCTGTTGTAATGTTGGGATTACAGCTAGTTTGACAGCTAGGTAGCTAACGTTATTTAGCTATGTAATAATTTATCTAACGTTAGTCAGCGTTAACTTTAGCTAGTTTGATGGTTGACTGCTAACAATAACGAACACCGGTCTGTGCTCCACAATTCAGAGCACCCCCCCCCAAAACAAATGTTATTATTAATTCATATAATAATTCATATATAAAGTTACGTAACTTTGTCTAACGTTAAGTTCGCTTTTCTGTAGTATGGGTTGGCACCATGGTGCGTTACGTTAGGAACTCATCTCGAGTCTATTTGTCTGGACAACTAGTAACGTTCGATAGATAATGTTTAGTGTCTTGACCAAATACCTTGACTCATTAGACTAGACTAAATTATATTTTATATCATGAAAACGGTTCGCGTGTCTTAAATGCTGTGGCTACAGCGTTTCACGTTATTTACATTGTAGTCTTTTTCTTAGTTTGTCTTCGAAAAATGGAAGTGTCAAGAAGAAGGATCTACAACAAGCACCTCCAGCCAGCAAGACCACTGCGTCGCTTGAATATTGATCCTGGTAATTGGAAGGTCTATTGTTAGCCATTTAGTTGGCCAAAATCAACGTATAGCCTATATGATGTGCTGAAGATGACGATGTGATTATAAAGTGTTTTAAAGAACCAAATTAACATAAATCTTGACGATGTCAGCCAATATAGATGAATGACATTGGATTAAAAAACTGGTTGGTTCCATCATTGATAATATATGAAAATTAAAAATGTGCAAGTTTGCTGGTCCTGTAGCGACATGTGTACAGAAAAACTAAATTGATTATGCGATACTAATAAAATATTGCAAAACAATCTGTAATGCATACTTGCATGTTTCTTAATGCTGCTTACATAATGTATTTTCTTTTCCACATCGTTCAGAACCTCGAAGAAATGCTGAAACGGAGACATATGCATGCTCACATGTTGAGGACAAACCAGTAAGTGTGTTTCTTATTAATGATTTTCTTTTGAATGTGGACATATGGACACTATGGAATATTCACAGTACTGGACTTGATGCAGTCACTTTCAAACTTTCTTTTTTTAAAGACGAGCCTATTCCAGATAATACTTTGCATTTTGTGCCAACATTGTGTCTCATTAGAAATAACATGGCCTTCTTTGGTATTTAATATCTGTGTAATGAGAAATCAGTTTCTATGTTAATGGTATCTCTATTTTTTTGTCTTTTTGGAAAGATAAATAGCATTGGAGTGGATCAGCTCTATGAAATTATTCATCTTCATAGCCAGAGTCACCAAAAGCCAAAAAAAGGTAAAGTGGCTCATAGCAAATATGTGGTTATTGTTTATGTAGTTGTTCAGCATGGGGGAATTCTGCAGTCTTAAGTTGTTAGTTCTTAAACATGTCATTGTTTTTAAGGCAAAATGTGCAATCCCAAACTCAAAAGAAACTGATCAAATGCATGGTTGTCTGTTCTAATTCCATCCATCATCAATCCCAAACTCAAAAGAAACTGGTCATCTCATTTTTGATTTTGCCTTGCAAACTCCGTGAAAGGCCCCGGCCTGGATTTGAACCCGAGACCTTCTTGCTGTGAGGCCATGGTCTGTTCTAATCAACCACCACAAATTATAGTTCAAAAAAAAAATGATTACAGATTCTAGTTTTTAACATATTTACATATTTATGTCATAATGCAAATATCTTCAAACAGCAAGAGTAGAACTTAGTCAAGGGAGTCATAAGGTTTAGTCTCCAACTGCACCATGCTTTTCTTTGCATAATTGAACATCCGCTTCTGCTCTAAATTTGTATTCTACATGTTTGTCCGTTCTAGTTTGTATGACAGTGATGTATTTTGTCTTGCTTCGTTAGAAAGAATATCCTACAGCAGAGAATTTCTGATCAAGTTGGCCAGCTCCCCAATTGCTAAAAGGAGGCCTGATTTCTTACCAGAACACCCAGTTGTTCTGGAGAAGCCGGTAAGTTGTTTGCAACTATTTCCCTTTGACTCTTACTTCAGCCTTTACATTGAATAAAGAGGTGTGTAGATCAAAATAAGAGAAAATGTGAGAAAGGTATTGAGGAAGTTTGGGTACAAACTATGTTGAAGCTATGCTATATTGTGTATGTAGAGATGGTCTCAAACAATACATTTTGGGAGATTTGCATGTGAGGGGGCAGAGAAGTTGCAAATTCACAGTAAGGCAGGACCTCTGAGGTTAGGTTGATTGTGTAAACAATGTTAATCATTTGAATGCTCCTAAACACAATATCTACTGTATGCTTAGTTCCGCCATATCATTGGATCTCACTCTAGCTAGATAGCCAGTGATGTATCCATGTGCTTACTACAGCTGGTGACAGATGTTTACTGTAAACTCATTCCACGATCACTGGCAATACTGTTATAGGGTATTTTTTTATTGAGTCTCTCTCCAGTATTTCATTAACACCTTGCTCCCTCAGAGAGACCATGATGTATCAAGCTTGTATCTCTAACATGCCCTGAATCAGAAGACGTGTAAGTATGATAATAAAAAATATGTTACTACACTTATGGGAGCAGTTTTGTGTAATGTTAATAGTATGGCTGCATATTAATTGTTTGGACAGTGCTGATAAACCTTGAGAAAGGTAGATATGTCCATTAAAAGCCCAGCAGTATGAATGGGTCTACTACTAAAATGCTATCATGCTAAGCATGAAAAAAAAAGAAGATAAGAATTCTCATAAAAGAAGCAGATTAAATGTGAAGTTAGGACCTCTACAACAGTTGTATTTTCCTATAATTTAAGAATTTGATTGTTATTATTATTACTTAGTAGTAGTAGTAGTAGTAGTATAAATAATACAACATTTTTTATAATGAATAATAATATAATTATGTAGTAGCGGTCTTATTATCATACAATGTTTACTAGCATTGCATTCTATTAATGTGTTTTTTCCTCTTTCCTCCCCACCCACCGCCTTCCCCCTCCCCAGAACTGAGAACTGCCTTACCCAAAATAATTCAGACCACTTCTACATTTATGTGGAATAAATGTACCCATTTCTTTCCTCCTTGTTCACATGACAGCTTGCAAATATTTATGATAGACAGTATATTCTGCTTCTGTAATGCACTGTAGGCCAACTGTGTTATAAAGGAGATTGCTAAAGAGCTGGGAGGAGGGGAAAGGAAAAAATAAAAAAAAACTTATGGAAAATAAAAACGTGGTTTTTGAAAAACTATTGTAAATATGGTACTAAGGGGTGTGGGGGGGTGGGAGCAGCACTTGAGACCAATGTCTTTTAGATGCTGTACTGTATTTGTGGAGTTTGCATGTTTTCTCTTAGGTTTTATCAGTGTGCATATTGATTAGTGGTGCTGTGAGTGTTGCACCCCGCTGCTAACAAGAAACAAGTTCTGGGTTTTCATTGAACCTCATCCGCTGCCAACCACAGCGAAAATTCAGACGTGACTTATTTGAGCCGATGTACATTTATGACTTGTTTACATTTGAAATGGTTTCGTTAAACTTCTGCCAGCTGGTGCAATATTTCAGTGGTCGTCTAAAAGGGGAGGGATGGTTTCTTTTGTTCTTCAAGTTAATGTTAGAATTGGAGTGGAGCTGAGATGGTGTGCACACTGTGATTTTAAGTTTGATTTGTTTTACCCCTCTCATTTTAGTTCTTCTGAAATATTGTTTGGTGGTGGATACAGTATTGTTGCATCTCTATATCACAAGCTTAGTTGTGGAAATTTGTCAACAATATTATATCACACAAATAAAAGCACCAAAAAATGTGTTTCTTGAGCTCAGACTTAATGGTTAAATGCATATTTGTATTATCTTTGTTTTATCATGGGAAATTTGAAGCATTTGCTCAAAGTCCACATTTTAAGATCCTGTCCTGTCCTGTTTTGGCTCATTTTGTAAGCAAGTTTTGAAAAGTACAGGACAGGAGATTTTCAGTGCCATACAGTATGTTACAGCATTTAAGTTGTCTACTAACCCCTGCTTAACATTCTTAGGAACATCAGTGTGAAATGGTTCCCTATACTTGCCTTGTGAAATCAATCTTCTGTTCAAATATTGGCCATTTTGATGGGGGAGGAGAAGAGAATGTGACAAGTGTATTGCAATTTATTTATTTTGTTTATTTACTTTTGTTGTGTGGTTGTTTTATTTATATTTGATTGTGGTGAAGTTCAGTTGATGGGGAACATTTTTGAAATGTTGAAGGTTTTTTTTGAAAATTTGGATTTCCAAGGCCGTTAAACTGGATGTGGTGGAAGAATAAGACAGGGTACAATGTTAGCCGTTTTCCTGTGGGAGGCAGTGGTGTACAAAATGTTACCAGACTCTGATGAAATTAGCATAGCCATCTTCACCAACTGAGGATTGATTGCCCTAAATCCCCTGTACATTTCTGTACTAATTAAAAAAAGATTTGTATCACTCACCTTGTCTGGTGTTTGTGGACAGTATTATATAAGTCTGATATTAAGTTTTGCATCTTACAGCTTTAAGTAAGTAAGCTTTCATGTTATGTATTTTTTCTCCAGAAATTGGTTTAAAGACTATTTTATTTTATTATAAGGCCACACATCGAATATCTAGCCTAACCGAAACCATCTTAAAATATCTATTTTGCCTGCTCAAACATTTGGGCAGTGAACAGAAGTAAAATCTGTAAGATGTTCTTAGTCCTTTTTATAAATAATAAAATAATATAAATAAAAGCAAGTTATTTTTCAAGCAACACTTTAGCAAGTTATGGCACATTATTGAAAATGCTATTACCTTAGCAACAAGTGACACAGAAACATTTCTGTGGGGAAGGAGCTTAAACTTGCTAATAAAAGGGCTAGGCTCTCAACCTTCAGGATGTGTCCTGCTTTATTTCATGCCCTTCTTTTGTACAGTGTAGCGAGGCTTGCCTAGGGGTAGAGTAGCCTACTCCTGGGATTTTTCTGCAGTTTGTTCAAATTAGTTGTGCTGGTAAATGAGAAAAGAAAACGTTTTTGTTTGGAATATTGAAGAGCAAAACTGCTCACACACACATTTTGCAGGGAGTGGCCGAGTTAATTAGGCCACCCCCCCACGACAACTTGCATCACTTAGAAAATATACAAGTGGCCAATCATGAAGAGGCCTGCTTAATTCAAATTCAATTCAATCTCATTACGTGGTAGAGTAGACACATTTGTTCCAAGTCAATCCTGGAAACACTTGTGCTACATTCACATGGAACTTCATGTTGACTCAAATCTTGACATTTTTTTCTTAAAAGGAAAGTGCTCCAAAATACACAAGGGCAAAAACCAAGAAATCAGCATATTATGCTGCTAGCAGTGCTAAAAAAATTATATATTTTTTTTTATTATGCTTATCATAGCCCAAAACACAAAAAATGCTTGCATAAAATAACAACATTTATTCTACGAATAACATTTATTAGACGAATAATTTTTATTCTGACAATTAAACACAAGAAAATTCAGTAAACAACAAATGCATTAATGCAGTCGAAAGAGGGTGCAGTCAACAATTACATTGCAACACTTGAAGTGGAACTGTGGAAAAGCGCAATGCTAAATTATAAGTCGTTGAGGCTCACTGTTTGTTATACTGCTCTAATCGTTCATGCAAAGTAAGTTTTTTGACGTCACATTTACCTCTGACTGAATTTTCCATAGATATAAATATGTAGATACCACATTTGCTTCTGTTGTATGTTGCAGCGATACGTCTTTACGGCTGCCATATTGGCGCAGGCAAGATCCGGGTCTAATCTAACACGTGTATTGAGAGACTTCCCCTGATAAAATCTGCTGTAACTCACTTAATTTTCACCAATTTTCGTGAAATCTAGCTTGTTATAAACGTGAGAAATTTCTCCATAACAAGTTACTTGATTTCACAATTATTAAGTTTCCTCAGCGATTTTCTGCAGAACCTGGCTGTGAACCCGGGGTGCATCAAGAAGACAAACGGGAGTCCGTAGCAGTTTAAATGTGGCTACGTGAATAGCCACGACCCCAGATACCGTTCAGCGATGAACACTTTTGCCACAGAACTACAGGGGACTACACTGAACAGTACATAAACTCCGGTCGCGGTGGCTCTAACATTTAACTCACCGCGACCATCCAGCTAACACACACACATGCTAAACAATAATGCATGCAACATGATTTACAGAACATAAAACTATTTAACACGGGGGTAACAGAACAAACACACAACAGCGTTCCCCCATAATGCCCACATTTGCATATAGGGACCCGCTGGATCGCTACATAGCCCCCCCATAGAGGGTCAGCCGTCCCCGGCCACCCCAATGTCCACCAGAAGCCTTTGCAAATATGGCCAGCTGCGGTCGGTCAAGCAGTGAAGCGGGCTGTCGATGATGAGTCACGGCATTCAGGCGCCGGTAGTCGATGCAGAACCGCCAGCTGTCATCTTTTTTTTTCTCCTTACAAATACAGTGGGGGCCGCCCGTGGGCTGTCCGATGGCTTGATCGCTCTGGCAGCCGCTATATCCCGGATCTGGTCCTCAGCGGCCTGACGTTTGGCGAGCCGGTAGGGGCGTAGACGGATGGGCGGGGCAGAACCGGTGTTGCTGCTGCGTTGCCACAGGTCGTAGACAGCCCGAGCCGTTTCGGCGGTCGGCGGGGCAGACGAGGCAGGTGGTGGCGATGGCAGTGCAGGGCGGCTGGTGGACGGGGGCCCAGGCAGCTGGGGCGGTGCAGCACAAGAGGCCGGTGGCTGTGGTGCAGCACAGCAGACAGGTGGCTGTTGGGCGACGGCAGGCGATGCCAGGCAGGATCCCCGGTCGGACCAGGGAGATGGTAGACCCCATGTCTACCAGTGCGAGGCAGGGCTGGCCGTCAAGCATGCACGCTGTGTACAGGCCTCGGGTGCAGCTGATGACTCTCGCTTCGTCTTGATACATCCCGCTTCCGACACCAGTATAGCGAGCATGCGTGGTGGGGTGCATCAATAAGACAAACGGAGTCCACAGCAGTTTAAATGTGGCTACGCAAATAGACACTTTATTAAAAGGGCGATAATATCCATGTCCCATACACCGCACAACCCCGGATATTATCTCAGGAACTCTTCTTAGGTGCAGACGCATCCTTAAAAGGACACACCAGACCATCAACTTCGTTCAAACAGTTAGCACAACAACCAGGAAATAAACTCAATCACTAACACATTTGCCACAGAACTACGAGGGTCTACACTAAACAGTACATGCACACTGGTCACAGTGGCTCTAACGTTTAGCTCACCGTGACCAGCCAGCTAACACACAAAAAGGGTAAACAATAACACATGCAACAAAGTTAACAACACGTAAAGCTAATTGACACAGGGGGGAACGAACAAACACACAATAACGTTCCAGCATAATGCCCTGCGCACATATTTCTGCGTAGCGACCCCCTGGATCGCTACAATACGTTTGTTTAGACGCGGATCTTGCCCGCGCCAATATGGCGGCCGCGTAGACGCATCTGAACAAGGTTGAATGAAGGGATCTATGTTTCTATGTCTATGGCATTTTCAATCGTTCGATTTCAGAGACCGACTGGTCACATTGCCACACCTGCTGGTCTTATCGCTTCTCTTTATGATCTATTGTACTTGTTAACGCCATCTTGGTTTCAGAAGAATGGGTTGGTCCAGGCGTGTACCTGGGTCCAAGCTAAATATACTTCCGGTAGATTTCCTCGGGTTGTGAAGAAATCTGGGTTATTTTCGGATTTACTAGACAAAAATGACTGTAAAAAGTTCATTAGTAAAAAAGATGTGAGTAAAAAATTAATCATTTTTATTTGTATGCTCCTAAAAAGGCTAAATTATGCTCGATTATGCCAGCAGTGCTACTTTGAGAAAAATTGCCAAAATTATGGTCTGCCAGATTATGCTAAAAAAGTGCTAGCACAATCGACAAAAACCTAGTTCAAGATGACAAGTTACGTAGATAGCGGTTCGGAGAAGCCAACCAGCGATCGACAGTTAATGTATTGTAACATGCTATAATTTAACTTGCAGTGATGCCGTTATGACAATCAGTACACTAACGTTAGCTAGGACATAAGAGCATTATCTTAGACGTTTTATGTAGATTGAAGGATAAATAAGCCCTGTGCGTTTTTGTTCAAGGAAAAACAGCAAGTTAATGTTATATGGCCAATAGCTGCCTACTGCTATATCTTTTAAATGGGGCTGGAGGTTTTTTTGTTTTAAGTTTAAAAGTTTGGCGTAGACAATAACCGACCTGAAACCATTTTCAGTTTCGAATACCCAGTTCAAACATCACAGCAACCCCCTCTGTAAATTCGGAAGAGCGCAGTCTGCGCTCTCCTTCGATATCAGTGACGTCAGCAGCTGCTTCATTTCACTCTGCAGTCTGACAGCCGTAAACTACAGGTTAGAGCACCGCATCAAGCAAGTGGGAACACAATCGGTTTCTGGGTTTCGACTGGTTTTGGTAACGTTAAGTCAATAACAAGGTAAATATAATCTAACGAATCTATCTATTTTATAGTAGGTTAGCTAGCTGAGTGACATTTCATTTGAATCTGTCTAAGCATCGTTCGCTAGCTAATACATAATTATGTGATGCTGCATTCCTCCTGTTTTCTATATTTCTATACTTATAGTTGGCTTACATTCGCTAGAGAGCTAGTCATTAGCGCTTCCAATGTTTGTATTACTTTAATCAAGTTTAATTGATAACCACCGTGCTTGCTGGCTAGCTAGTAGTACGACCTCAATGATGTAACGTTAGCCTCACTAGCCAGCTAGCTACACGTTCGTTTGAACACATAGGATATATACTGACTATTTAGTATCTCTGGTTAAACTAGCTCGCTAGTATATATGAAATTGGCAAGCATCATCAGTGGCGAACAACTTGTTTGCTAACTGCTTCGCTGTTTAGCCTGAGTACAGCTAATTTAACATTGTGGTCGATACCAAGCGAGTTGTAATAGACATAGGTCTGTGACTGCATATCGTTAGTTAATTAAGAAAGATAACTTTCCTCGGGTTGTGAAGAAATCTGGGGTATTTCCGGATTTACTAGACTAAAATTACTGTAAAAAGTTCATCAGTAAAAAAGATGGGAGTAAAAATAATCATTTTTATGCTCCTAAAAAGGCTAAATTATGCTCGATTATGCCAGCAGTGCTACTTTGAGAAAAAACGCCAAAATTATGCTCTGCCAGATTATGCTAAAAAGGTGCTAGCACAATCGACAAAAACCTAGTTCAAGATGACAAGTTACGTAGATAGCGGTTCGGAGAGGCCAACCAGCGATCGACAGTTAATGTATTGTAACATCCTATAATTTAACTTGCAGTGATGCCGTTATGACGATCAGTACACTAACGTTAGCTAGGACACAAGAGCATTAGATTAGACGTTTTATGTAGATTGAAGGATAAATTAGACCAGTGCGTTTGAAAAACAGCAAGTTAATGTTATATGGCCAATAGCTACCTACTGCTATATCTTTTAAATGGGGCTGGAGGTTTTTTTGTTTTAAGTTTAAAAGTTTGGCGTAGACCTAACCGACCTGAAACCATTTTCAGTTTCGAATACCCAGTTCAAACATCACAGCAACCCCCTCTGTAAATTCGGAAGAGCGCAGTCTGCGCTCTCCTTTGATGTCAGTGACGTCAGCAGCTGCTTCATTTCACTCTGCAGTCTGACAGCCGTAAACTACGGGTTAGAGCACCGCATCAAGCAAGTGGGAACACAATCGGTCTCTGGGTTTCGACTGGTTTTGGTAACGTTAAGTCAATAACAAGGTAAATATAATCTAGCTAACGTATTTTATAGTAGGTTAGCTAGCTGAGTGACATTTCATTTGAATCTGTCTAAGCATCGTTCGCTAGCGAATACATAATTATGTGATGCTGCATTCCTCCTGTTTTCTATATTTCTATAATTATAGTTGGCTTACATTCGCTAGACAGCTAGTCATTAGCGCTTCCAATTTGTGTATTACTTTAATCGAGTTTAATCGATAACAACCATGCTTGCTGGCTAGTTAGTAGTACGACCTCAGTGATGTAACGTTAGCCTCACTAACCAGCTAGCTACACTTTCGTTTGAACACATAGGATATATACTGACTATTTAGTATCTCTGGTTAAACTATAGCTCGCTATAATTTCAATATATGAAATTGGTAAGCATCATCAGTGGCGACCAACTTGGTTGCTAACTGCTTCGCTGTTTAGCCTGAGTACAGCTAATTTAACATTACGGTCGATACCAAGCGAGTTATAATAGACAGGTCTGTGACTGCATATCGTTAGTTAACAAAGAAAGATAGCTTGCCAACTATGCCTCAACCAATACCGCGTACGGCAGCTCGCAAGCCAGCAAATGTTACTTTCCAAGAAGATGACTAAACAGAAATGTAGCTAGCAACTCGCCAACGCAATGTGTAATGTCACGATAATGTTCTGTGATATTAACGTTAGAACTTGCCCGCACCTCTGATGTTTTGGCTAAGTTAACTAACGTCGTTATCATATGAAAAAACACTTTTAGTTTCTTGTTTGTGCTCTAGCTAACGTTATCGTTAAATATAAAATAATATCTCGATTTTGAAAATAATAATAATAATAATTAAAGGCAGGGTTCCCACGCATTATGGGAAAGTCTTGAAAATCTTGAAATGTCATAGAAATTGATGAAAAAGCTGGCTCTCCAACTAAATTCTCTCTCCTTGTCGAAATAATTTAATGCAACGGTATTATTTTGTCTACATGAGATGGATAATAATCCTCAGATTTTTTCCAGGACAATGGCCCCAGGGTTCAGCGATCAAGAGAATGGGGTAGGCAGTAGGTAAGCGTTTCTGGGTATTCCAGTATTAGCACAACTAACCATTTCGTTCTGAAAGCTATTGTATATAACGTTAAAAATACATAATATTTCAAGTTGGTTAAATAGGAATAGACAAACTTTGACCAAATGTTCCTGTCCCTGACATGTGTATTATTGATATTATTGTTAAAGTAGACACACATTAAAGAGTTAATACAATAAAAAAGTATTGTATTTAAAAAATAAATGTGCCTAATATCTAGCACTTGCTTTAAATGACAAGGGACAAACCAGATATTTCATTGGAAAAGGGGGAATCTTTAAAAGTGAAGGGACTGCATTGTATAGTTTGCTCTATTGCCAGCAGTCTACATAGCCATCAGACACAGTTTTTTAAATATTGGTTGTTTAATAATCATATTTTTACCTCCATTTGTAGACTTGGTGTAAATCTAATGTAATATAACTAAGGTTGTGAATGGTAACCATTGCGCAATATAAAAAAATCCCTTTTCTAATGCTATACTCATGATTTACGGTATATATACAGGATATTTTTGTAAAGCCTTACTCATTTTGTAATTGGGAAATGATCATGCAGAAATGAAAGGAACTTGATCTCTGTTAAGGAATGTTCCATGTAAACACACACAGGACAAAGTGCCAGTGTAAAAATGACTATAAACATCCTCTCAATTTGTTATATTCCTCTCAGAATGTGTAAAAATGATAGCATTCATTCTAAATAATAGAATATTCAGGAAAAGTATAAGATTGCTGCACACTATTATTTGACTAAGTATGAGACAAGTAATGATTCATTTATACAGTAATGTGTTTCAACATCAAGCCTTGATGAGGAAAGAGGAAAAGTAATTTTGGGTCATGTAGAAACCAGATCATTCATAAATAAAATTGCATTATATTGCATAATAACATTTCAAATGATCTGGGCCATTGCTGAGTGTGTGGTTACTTTAATTTTCACAATATACCTAAGCTCACAACAGCAGTGTTTTGAATGTAGCTTACTGATCAATAGCTCTAGCGATGATTCTCTAGCCATTTTAATGCACTCTTTTAAATCATGGATAAAAGGGTCTGCCAAATAACAAAATTGTAAAAAAAAAAAAAAAAAAAAAAGTAATTGTCTAGACTCTAGAGCAAGGAACTTAACCTTCATCTAAATATATGACTGCAGGTACTCCTCACTTAACGACCGAGTTCCGTTCCTACGACTAGGTCGTTAATCGAATTGGACGATAAGCGAGAAGCCGCCCCTTACCGATATTTCAAGCATACTGCACTGTTAGTGGGTAGTGTTGTGAATACTGACCGACTGCGGGAACGAGACTAAGACTGAGAAAGGGTGATGCGAGATGAGATGCTTGATGCTGAGACGTCGTGCTGCTGTTTCCAAGTTCTCGTACAGCGTACAATACCGACTGGTCGGAGAGCTGGTCGTAAGTCCGCGCGGTCGTTAAACAGGTAGGTCGTTAAGCGAGGAGTACCTGTATATAAGTGGTTACAAGTAAGAATGTAAGCCGTGTAAGTTGCCATAGATAAGGGCTTTTGCCAAGCAAGTATAATCATTCCAGGTAAATTATTTTTCATCTGTCTCTCTCCTAGCCCAAAGTCTGTTCACGTTAATAATCCACACTTGGACTCAATGAAGGAGGACATTCTGTATCACTTTAACCTGGGAACCGCCTCTCAGGACTTACCTGCAATGTTTGGGGATGTTAAAGTAAGACCCAGTGCTAATGCCAAATATCGGCTAAATCACAAAGACACATTATATTGTAATTTTGTTTATTCATACACTCACACACACATATACATACACCTAAATACATGTGTGTGTATCTGTGTGTGTGTGTGTGTGTCAGGGTATCGGTTGGATGTGCCGGACTTTAAGCCATGGTTGCAGCCCGTCGCTGATGACATCAAGCAGGCATATTGTACACTATGTAAAAAGACGATAAGTGTTGCATCGATGGGGGTCAACGCGGTGAAGTCTCACATGCATAGCGCTAGCCACAAGGCCACTGTTGCTGCCGAGAGCGGCAGCTGTCCATTGCAAGTTTCTGTGCTACTGTTAACGGCGTTGCACCACCACTGCCTAACGAAGGTAACGTTACTGCCGACGTTACCCGCCACCAGCCGCACCCAATGAAGCTAATGATATGACCATGGCTACTACTAGCGTTAGGACAGCCACCTCTGCCTCGTCTTCTGCCGACATCAGAGTGGCTCTGGGCGGCACACCAACGCTGCGTGCGGAGGTTATCTGGTGTCTCGACACAGTGGTGAAACACCACTCCCTGAACTCGAATGAAAATATTTCAGATGTTTTCAAGGCAATGTTTCAGATTCGGACATCGCCAAGACTTTCTCCTGTGGCAAGGACAAAACAGGATACATCATACGATTCGGGCTAGCACCATACTTTAAGCAGCAGCTTGTTGACATTATCAACGAGGCTGGCCAGTTTGTGTTGATGTTTGACGAGTCTCTGAACCACTCAACAAAGACGAAACAGCTCGACGTCCACATTCGGTTTTGGGAGGATGACCGTGTCCAATCTAGGTATCTTGGCTCTCAATTCTTGGGACACGGAAAAGCTGTCGACCTGTTGCTTCACATCAAAGTAAGTTTATCTACTGACATTTAAATTGTTGATACTAATGGACAATCATGTCGCTAAAGTCTAGATTAATAGATGAGATTGGGATGTGGGTGACTGGACACAGGTTGTTGGGATTGGAGAGGAGGGAGCACGAGAGAGTGTGGTTGTCTGCCAGTGGTGTAATAAGGTTACTGTTGGATGTGTGATTTTGATTGTGTGTGTGTTTGTGTATATATATGCATGTGTGTGTGTGTGTGTGTGTGTGTGTGTGTGTGTGTGTGTGTGTGTGTGTGTGTGTGTGCGCGCGGGTCCTTTGACTTGGCTGTGTTGGCTTACCAGGCTAGCAGTTTGGTTTTTGCTTGAATGGCTTGGAACTGGAAGTAATTTACACATAATGATGATGAGTGAACATTGCAATAGGGTCTGACTGCAGCATCCACCATCAGTGGAGGTGCCGTCTGACAGTCAAAGTTCGTCTGAGTGAAGGCTGCAGTCAGACCCTTTTGGGCAATAGTTAATATCTTAACTGGACTATAGTTAATATCTTAATGTCTAAATGGCAGTGTATTTCAAGAATAAACATTCAATGAATATTGTCATTAATATATTTATTGCTGTGTTTATTAACAGGAATGTGTTGCAAAACTCATGATGTAAACGGTTATAGCTCGAAGTGGCGGTGAGGTCTTAAAAAATATTGACAAGGTCTTTAAAAGGTATTAAAAAGGTATTGAAATCAACTTCAAGATTCCTGTATATACCCTGGTGTGTGCACGCGTTCATGTGTGTGTGTGTGTGTGTGTGCATCCAAACACATATCTTGTATATTTGACCAAGTGTAAGATGCTTTATGCATTTATTCAATATTAATGAATGTACCAAATAGTTTGATAAATTAATACATTAATCAATATAAGCATGCAAGAATATGAGGAATAATAATCCATTTTGTTTCATCTTGACCAGTTTGTCTGTGTTGGAGGCAGTCCCTGGAGAATGAAGGCTTTCATCCAGTACATTGCTGGAGAACTGGGGCTTGGGGATCCCAAGGCTGAGTACCCCAACATCTGTGCAGGAACTGACCGCTACAGCATGTACAAAGTGGGCCCTGTGCTGTCTGTTAGTGTAAGTGGAGATAGATTGTGTGCGGTAACAGCAATAATCTATACATTCCTGTAACAAAGGCGGTGCTTCTTACATTTACTAACATAATGAAATAGCCTTTTTTTCTGCATAAATTTAGCGTTTGCATGATTTCTTAAACTAGTTTAGCCTTCTTGGTCTAACACAAGTGAATTAATAAAGGTACTTACCGTGTTTTGAGTAACCAAACCAGTTAGCGCATGTTGAGAAAAGGAAAAAATGAAAAGAAAAGCAGATTACTGTTAAAAATACAGGACACTCATTTTCCTCCAAAGTGTATGTAGAATTAAGGGATTCAAGGTATTCCTTAAATCAAACTGAATTGGAGCTCGCGGGGATCAAGGTAATGAGATCATGAGTCTAACATATGGTGTGTTTGGCTGTGTTTCAGCATGGCATGGGCATCCCTTCCATTGCTATAATGTTACACGAACTGATCAAGCTCTTGTACCACGCAAACTGCTCTGATGTCACGGTTGTTCGCATTGGGACTTCAGGTGGAATAGGTAGTTCTTTCCGACACTCCTCTTTTGCCTAAGTGTCTCAGGCTTCTTCACATCATCAACATATTTTGAAAATAACAATTGGTTCTGTTTTCTGATCGAACCACCAGAGTAGCTTTTTAAGTTAGTTGTCACAATTGAATTGGGCTTAACATTCAGAATTTTGTCTGCATGGTAAAAAAAATGTGTTGTTGTTTAAAGTGGTGTTACAAGTGGTGTTTTGTATGTTGTTTTATTTATTTGTACTCTATTCATCTTTTTTTTTGCATTCATAAAAAATAGTGGATAATATATAAATGGTTCCTGTTGGAGGAAGGAAGTCATGTGACAAACTTGTGGGTGTGGTTGGAAAAAAAATCTCTGAAGACACAAGTTACATGTGCATATGTCTTGGCGTTTTTACCTCAGGTCTAAAACCAGGGACCGTGGTCATCACCAAGCAATCTGTGGAGGATACAAATTTTCAACCAAAATTTGAACAGGTCATTCTGGGAAAGACTGTGGTTCGCAATACAGACCTGGATGAAGGACTGGCAGAGGAACTTCTCCAGTGTGCCGCCGAGTTGGATCAATTTGAGACGATCATAGGCAACACCATGTGTACGCTGGACTTCTATGAAGGTATCGGTCACAGATGTAGAGTTGTCACTTATGTATTTGATTGAAGCACCTCAAAAATGTCATTCAAGGTCCAGATTCCCAAAAGGGTTTGTGCTGTGTCTGTAAATTTGAAATATTTCTGTTTCTTGTTTCTTACACATTCAACATGAATTTCAGTGACCATTAAACTCAGTGTTACAAGCAAATACAAGCAAAAAAATGTACAAATTCCTTATTCAACCACAATGTGGTTCAGTTCCAACTGTGCCTAATGTAGTTGGGTGTTTTATGGAGTTCCCATTGAAGTGTTGATCATTAAATTGAAGGGAAGGAAACCAGGTTCAAAGAGGATGCTGAATAAGCAGGAGGTTAACCGTGGGTTAAATGAGAACCTATGGATGCTGTGGTCATTCAGAAACAAAACTGTGTATTGTAGAGTTGCGTCACAGTTCAGCTGCAACGTCTCAGTTATGATGGACGAGCCTAATCAAGTGTCGTGTTGATGTAGGTCAAGCCCGTCTGGATGGTGCTTTCTGTTCCTACACCGAAGAGGATAAGCAGAACTACTTGGGGAAGGCGTACTCTGCAGGAGTCCGGAACATTGAGATGGAATCGTCTGTGTTTGCAGCCATGTGCAAACTCAGTGGCCTTCGAGGTATGATATGGTGTTGTTGTTCAGATACCCGGATACCTCGATTTGTCATTGTGCGATCGCGTGTGCAGTCATGTGAAATGCGAAGGTATGGTTCCCTACATTTGGGGCTAAAATGGAACCATGACACGTTGGCAGAAAATAGGAACATGCTGGGAGCTCTGGACTACTCTTTACTGTTTACACTGCTTCAGATGTGCTACCACAGGAGCAGCTCCACATCTTGTTGGACACTGTGTTAAGGAGGTGTGAAGATGTCATTCATCTGAAGGGATATCTGTTGTTTTATTTACTGTGTCATGCATGATCATTTCCAATTTTCCATGATCAAGACATTTTCTTTCAAGAGCAAATCTGGTTGACTGGTTTAAATTGATTGGAATTACAAGAGTAGTCTCATTATCTCATTTCATCATAATTACTGCCTTATCTGAACCTCTTTGCCCACCAAATTTGTGTTGGGACCCATTATTTATGCTATGATATTTTAGTATTGGATTGCAATAAACTCTAATTCTGATTGGTCTCTGTTTAATGAAGCACCTCTTGATTACAGCCAATTTGTTTGTTACGTGTTCAAATAGAGCAGCAAGAGAGACCCATAGCAGATTGTAATTTAATTAAAGTCTGTGGTAACCAAAAAAAACAGGGCCCTAATTATTATTTTGCAATTCTATGCAATCTACAGTGTTGCTATTATGTAACCTTCCTCGGGAGTAACAGACTGTCTCAGATTTTCTCCAGGTGATGTGGAGATTCCAGTTGGTATACTTAGGCACACTCCAATGCTGTATTGTCTCTCTTTTTTAACTCCAGGGGCAGTGGTGTGTGTGACACTGCTGGATCGCCTAAAAGGGGATCAGCTGACAAGCTCTCATGACATCCTCAACAACTTCCAGCAACGTCCCCAGGTGCTGGTGGGGCACTACATCAAGAAACAGCTGAACGCACAAAAAAGCTGATCGTCCAAGATGTGACAGTGGGCTTGTGGAATTTCTCTATTAGTCTTGTGTAGATTCACTGATCTTTATACCATCAGGGTTTCCACGCGTCATGGAAAAAATAAAATCAAAATGAATCTGTCATGGAAATGGATGAATAACGATAACGTTACACACACACACACACACACACACAATGCGATGTGTATTTGCACTGGCAACAAAACGTGTTAAGTTATGAAAGTGAAGTCCATTTTTTGCAATTAGTCATTGCAAACGTTACATTTGTCATTGAAATGTCATGGAAAATGGAAATTTGATTTGAGTGGGAACCCTGGTTGATAGTGGCGTTAAAAAATAGTACCAGCTGTCAAGATGACTTAAAGATCTTTGACTCTTCGCAACTTTGATTGAAAACAAAAACCCACTGTTTGCTTCAATGATCTGTGACATTAGTGTAACCTTATAGGTGAACTTACCCCTATAGGTGTTGTCTTAAATCATTATTTTGAATAGTACATGAGTAATTGTTGCCTTAGCAGTTTCATTTAGGGAAGATCTGTACTGATGCTTGGATGGCACTCACTGATTATATGGAAACTTCTTGCAAAAATGTCCAGCAGTATAATCATATTTAAATAACAGTAATATATAAAATCTATGAACCATTCGTTTCTTAAATAAGTGTGATTGTAGTTAAATTATTTTTGTATTAGTCAAAACTGTTTAATCACTGAAAATATTTCTGAGATATACACAATCTTTGCACTGTCTCTGTATATTCAAACCTGAACGTGAAATCAGTTGCCACATGGTGTGGATTTAGAAAAGGGAACATGTTATTTTTTGCTGCACTTATACCTGGGGAAATTGAAATGTCTTAAAACAACAGTGCCTCTTAACCCCCCCCCCAACCACCTGGGAAGGTGAGGCCTCATTAACCCTACAATGGATGGCAAAGTACAATTCACTGACTTGTTTGAACCAATGAAAATATTTCTCTCCACAGTAAAATACCATGATTGGTTCAGATCAGTTAGTTACTGAAAATCATCAAAATCACCACCTGTTTTCTCCACCCCCTGAGTCTGGAAATGTTTCAGAAGTCGCTGGCTGCATCAGTTGCACGGAGGGTCGGAAAGCCTGTGTTTCAAGATCCTAATTTTTGTATCATTTCAATGAACAAATACAACACATTCACAGTGGTTCTTACCAGGGCAAAAGCGTTGTCCTTTTCCACTCATAGCTTTAATGCTTTCAGGATTTATCTCATGTACAAGTATTGCCTGTTTAGTCTGAAAACCCTGTGTACAATGGGAGGCAAGAGAGGTATTTTCATGTTGAACATTGAAGGGTTGTTGTACTTACAGTATGTATTTCTCAAGCTCAGTCCAAAGACCAAAACATTCACCAAACATTCCTTCTGTTGCTAATGGTTTAGCTCTGAAGCCTCTTTTTATTGATTATATTTATTGGTTTTATTGATACAAAGTATTTATTGATATTCATGTAGAATTGACATATTTTCAGTCTGTTTGGAAAGAATAGGTAGAATAATTTAACATTTTCAGAACAAACTTGATTGTGTGAAGACTGTAGTTGTGTTTTCAACTAATAGTTTTTGTCGTTTCTGCCAGGTCAAGAGAATTTCTGATACGGAATGGGGATCCAACCACTGTAACTGTTAAAGACATAGTTTTGTTTTCACTTTGAATGTATGTGAAATGGTAATGGATATACTGAACAACGAGGTCATCAAAATTGAGTAGAGTACTTTGGACCATATTAGTGTGAAGGAATTGGCTTCCCCCTATTTTAAGAAGCAGTCTACATTCATTTCAGCTCAGATACAAACATTTACCACAGGTGAAATCACACTGGCTTTTGCTCAAGCTGAGAACTTCCTGTGGGAACTGCTGTTTCCAGACATCCTTGCAATAAACATAGCACTGTGCAATAGGCATGTATGCACTTCTTGTATTGTTTCCAGCACATCTAATATTTGGCTGATATGTTTTACTCTTTTCCTTTAATTATTTTTAGTAGCATTGCCTTGTTGATAAAAACTCAGTAATGTCTTATGTGGTTCTCTGTGGCTCAGTTGGTAGAGCACAGCGTTGGCAACGCTTAGGTTGTGGGTTCAATCCCCACTGGGGCCACATATACTGAAAATGTATACATTCACTACTGTAAGTCGCTTTGGATAAAATGGTGTATATTATTATTATTACTCCAATAAATGTTCAATGCTTATTCATCAGGACTGTGATCCACTCTTTTATTGCAATTTCATATTGCCGCATTGCAAATTTGCATCAGTTGGCAATCTTTTAACATGGTGGATTTCTTGTTTGGATTGCAGTGAGTGATGCCAAGTGACTGAATTGTTTTTACTTTTCATTCCTGTTCTGAAACAGCCATTTTACAGTATTATTGTTCTCACTTAAATGGTAGAGAGAGAACTCTTACTGAAGATTTTGTTGTTTCAGCCCTGCAAAAAAAATCACAGAATCACTTCTCTATCTGTGGATTTCCAGACCCAATGAACATAGCTTTCAGTGGTAGCTTAAGGAAATGTATAGCTGAGGGGGCTGCTGGATGACTCATCCTGCTAGTGTGTGGATAAGTCCCACAGGGCGACGCATAATTGGCTGTAGTGTCGCCCAGGCAGGAAGGGATTTGGTCAGCTGGGTTGTCCATGTCTCATCGTGCGCTAACAGGCATGGGCACCCACAGTCTGCCAGTATAAAGCTGCGAATGTTCTCATTCAACTAATGTCTGTGCAAACTTAACTTGTAGACTGGTGGTAAATGTATAGCTGTAAAAAGCATAAATGTATAGCTCTTACAGTGCTGCATAATCTTTAATGTAGTGTTTGTGGAGACAAATGTAGGTTGGTGCCACTAAGATAGGAAAGATAATTCTTGTTTACTGGAACAGATACATTGACTTAAACAATGTATGGTTTCGAAGTACCAGTATGATGTTTCTTAGATAGTTTACAGTTTATAAATACTGCTGTGTCACAAAATAAAAAAGCCATAAGGGCATGCGTTTTTCACCACCTGTCAGGAGCCTGCAATTCCATCCTCCAACACCAAGAGGTCGATGGACTTTCTGAAGCTACTTGTTAAGCAATCAACGCATTATGATCTCAAGTAATCATTCAATTACCACAAATGAGGTGCGTATTGCAGTGTAGTATGCTAGTCAAAAATTGGCGCTGCACACATATCCACACATAATTATACTGATTGATTTGTAAGTAGGCAAATGCTTTCAATTGTGAAAATGTGTTGAATACGATTGGAGGGTATAAATGAGTTAAAAATACATGAATATCTGCTTTCCCTGGATAAACTAAATCGGTAAAGGCTTTTAATCATGGATTTCTTAATACAGAGTAAATTATAGTAAATTTCAATGACTATGGCAGATGCTGAATATCCTGGAACAACGTACAATAACAGGCTATTTAGACCAGGGCCCCGTTCCTTGTAGTAGGTTTAACCAATCCAGGCTAATGGAAGGTTAGCTGGATTCGGTTCATCTGATAATTGAATTCAGGCTCCGTTTCTCGACAGCACGTTCAGGCTAAAAGTATCTCGCTAACTCGGTTCAGACTTTAGTAATAAGTATAATTGCACCTGTCCATTCTACTTCAAAAGGGAGAAGCGCTGCACACCGAAACAATGATCCTTAGCTATGTCGGTGAAAGAAAGTCTTTTTTTAGCAAAGAACTCATAATGGAGAGCTACAAAACAATTTTCACAGCACAATGCAACACTGCAGCGACTGACAAATTGAAAGAGTAATAAGCATGGCAAAAAATGCTGGTAATTTAAACCCTTAAGATTTATGCCCTAATAAAATAGTTTTTGACTAATTTAATTCGGCATGTTTGCAGTATGGCAAGAGACACTGCATGAAAAGCTTTTACTATATCATACTTTGACATATGTATACAGTTGTATGCTACAGGTAACTTGTAAAGGAAGGATACATTTGAGTAACTGTAGGATGAGCAGGCGGTTTTAACAGTCCATCGAGAACTTGAGGGGGATAGTAAGGTCGACTTGCAGTGCGTAAATCCCTTATTACACCTAAAAAAATGCACGCTTGTGAGTAAAGTGGTGCAAACACAGGCAGTAGTCTACTGAGCAATGGAAAAAGTCATATGGTCAGATGAGTAATCCTTCACCCTGTTCATAACCAGCAGATGAGTGCATGCATGGCGAACGCCAAAAAGTTTTTTGTTTTGGCGGTTTTCTGGAGTAAGGGTGTATTTTCCTGCCATGATTTAGGTCCATTCAACCCCTGGGTGGGCAAGGTAAACACCAATAAATACATTAAAGCTATTCTGAGTGATCCCTTCATCCTGTGTAAAGCATTTCTATCCTGACGGGAGTGGTCTCTTCCAGGATGACAATGCCCCCATCCACAAGGCAAGAGTGGTCACTGAATGGTTTGATGAGCATGAAAACTGACTGTTATTGATGGACCTCCCTGCTCACGACCCTAGATTGACATTTGCAGTCAACTGATTGAGTTGCTCATCGGTTTTGCCTTGCATCACAAACCGATGCATGGACATCACTGTTGAGGAGTAGCCTATGTGCTTTCAAACACGGTTGCCCCTAATTGAGGCTTTTCCCTCAGACTTCCAAGTGAACATCACCTTGTGTTTGCACCACTTTATTCATAAATGTATTTGTAGGTGTAATAAGGAGTTTACGCACTGCAAGCCGACCTTACTATCCCCCTCTGAAGTTATCGATGGACTGTTCTTGATTAAACTGCCTGCCCATGCCCTAGATTGATATTTGCAGACTTCCATGTCAATATCACCTTAGCCACTGTTCCTCATGAAACATCAACAATTTGAGTAGTCGTCTTTACTGAAGCTCTTGCCACATGTGGCCCAGTAATCACACCTCTTTCAGTCACCTAGCTCTCTTCTTCCAGCCATAGTAGCCAAAATAACAGGAAACAGCACCTGCGCAGCATTTTTATACATGTCCCTAAGCGTAATAGGGTGCTAATTGCTTAATTAACTCAGGAGCCACAGCTTTGTGGAAGCATCTGCTTTCAATATACTTTGTATCCCTCATTTACTCAAGTGTTTCCTTTATTCTGGCAGTTACTTGTACCTTACCAGAGTGGTTCTCAAATTCAAACAATACAAAACAGAACAAACATTTTCACATTTAAGCCAGGGGGGTACAAAGTTTCAGAATTTACAGAAATATACTGAATCATGTTTTTTTGTCATGAGAGGATCTAATTGTATTTAAGTATTGTTGTACTTATTAATAAAAAATCTGAAAGTGGGTCTTTGTGTTTGTAAGTTTAGATTTGTGAATGATATTTAGCAAGTATTAACATTGATAGTATAGTATTGGTTGTTCCTTTATTGATGGTGTCTCTCAAGAAGGGTGCCACCATTGTAGAGGGGTGTGCCAATTGCTTTTCAGGTTTAAGATTAAGGATGTGTTGCCATAGTAACTTAGTTGGCTAGGCTTTTACCTTGCTTCGAGGAACGGAAAAGCCAGACATATGTCAAGTTGAGCGTTATCTGGTTAACTTAGTTAGCCAGCTACGAGGAAGGGGACCCAGGCGTCTTTCAAAATTTTTAAATATGTGAATTAGTCTAAACAGCCCATGGATTGTTAGCTGGACCTTTTTCAAAAGTTAAGTGTCTATGCTCCTCTAATGTTCTGTAATTACCAACAGATAAAGGTTTGTGTCGTTGAAAGATCAAGATCATGAAAGCAACTTTCTGTGTATTTTCTTCCACCATAGAAAGAGACCAGGGGACTGTCTCACGAAGCAGGATTAGTGGGTTAGAGAGCTAACTTTGGGTTTAAGCCTGGGTTTTCGGTCTCACGACTGTGGCTTACTTTTAACCGGGTTGTATCGCCATGATAATTTATGCTACCATCATGGTAACCTGCTCCGGAGCAGGTTAAAGTCAGCCTAACGGATCAAATCCTATAATAATCCCGCCCCCTCACGAATCAGCTCTCTGTAAAATGGCCTCGCCAATCCTAGAGAATTGCGTAATCGTTTTTTATATCAGAGATACAGATTCTCCGCGAAGGGAATATTGTATCTTTGCAAGCTAGAGCCACATGTCACAAATGCCACTCGTCGAAGCCATGCGATCACTGCGCAGCAGTATATTTGTATTGCCCTACGTTTTCTAGCCACCGGGATATATACGTATTCCGTTGGTGAATGCGGAGAACCCGAGCAAACATACAGTTTATATATATATATATATACAGTAGTTACCAATAATGAATAAAATGTACTGTTGCATATTACGTGCGGTGTCATTTTCTCATATGATTCCCGAGTGATTGGTGATATAGATCGCACTCACATTCCCATCACCGCAGTCCTGGGTGGGTCTTGAGACCGAAAACCCAGGGTTAAAGTCCAAAATGAGTTTGCTAACCACCAGTGCTGCTCCGTGAAACAGTGCTCTGGATCTGTCCATATTGCATGCGATTGGCTGTTACAAACCCCGCCCCTTTTGTGTGCACGCACTCACAGCTCGATCAGAAAAACCTGGGTTGACAGCGAGTTGATAACCACTGTCGTGAGAGGTTAGCTGTAATTGCCTTTGTTAGTTTTGTGTAGCCAGCTAACGCAACGATACCCTGACTATGTGTTGAACTTCCTTCGTGAGACAGGCCCCTGGTCATTGAGCTTGGAGGCTGATATTTCAAGATATAGTACAGTTGTAACTACTGTAAAGGAGACACTTGGTGTAGCTTCACACTACTTCTGTTCAGTAAATGCATTTTTGTGATTGACCCTGCCAAACAAAACAATCTCTGAATGGGTTGAACTTCTAACGGTTTTGAATATATGCACTCTTAAAATACAATTTTACATGTTTCAAGTCAAAGGCACTACAAATGGGTGCATACTTGTATGAGAGAAGACCAGACTGAATTAGGTCCGTTTAAAGTATAAATTCAGTTCCAAATTGGACAGACCACAAGTAAAAATAAAAAAAATGCTGCCAACTATCCTCATCACTGGCCATAGACAAGCCTTTACATACCTTACTGTAGCAAAACACTGCACAAGCATGGTAAATGTTAATACTTGCACACTTTGGCATCTTTGGTCTCTAATCCTGCAAAGGAACTGGGAATTTATTGGATGCCCACAATGCAAATGACTTAAATGGAGACAATGTAGCTTATAAACATGAATTTCAGGCTCATTAATGTCGTTTTTGTCAAGCACCCATATTTCAACTATATAATTTGCAAGTAGTCACATGTTCAGCAGTCAAATCCATACGTGTAATATTTCTTACATTCTCATTTCAAGATAATCTTAAAATGAGACTAAGACAGAATTTATTAAGCCTTTTATTAAGAAAAACTTTCAGATCTCATCGTTTTCCCTAACAAAAGACTAAGAATTATCTCAAGGGGAAAAAAATATCTTGAACATGAAATCTGAACTGGAAGCCAGGTTTCTTATGACAAAACACCAAAGGAAAATCTTATAGGAACTCATACACATTGTTTAAGCATTATAGCTTTTAAGAACACTTTAACAGATGTTAAATATGAGGGACCAACCAAGAACATTTGCTTTAAGTTTTCAGGTTTTAATTGATTTAACAAGGCAAATATTTTGCTGATGTGCCTTTTATCCAGTAAAACAAGCTTACAAACACCCCTGACGAAGCTCAAACAATAATTAACCAAAATTTCTGCCTGTCCCCAAAACAAAAACATTAAAAAAGAAGCAAATTTAACAGTTCCATAAATTTATCACCCCAGCTTTATTTTCTAGTTACATGTGCTACCCCTTTTTAAACTTTCCCCACATAGAACATCACACATCCCTACATTAAAATCTTTTTGCGTTAGCCAGAATACAGTGCATGAATTGCTTGTGTGCTATCAATGTGTGTCCTTATGCATCCAAAACTATTTCCACCTGATTTTTGCAGTTCAATTTGCATCACAATTTCAAACTTTCCTTTGAGCTATTCATGCGCCGGGTCTTACCTTGGGTCTGCCAGGCATTAACTTTTGTAAATCTCCATAACAAAAAAATAATAATTTCATATAATTCTTAGCCAAAGCAGGGAGACACCCCCAAAAAAGAAAAAGATCCAGCAAAACTCAACCACAAAATACAACAAAGTGGTGCCTACAGCTTATGACTGTTGACAAGAATTTTACACCTTGTTTTTTCTCTTTTTAAGGATCTTGAATTGAGTTGATCTTAAGTCAGTCCTCTTAAGCTCACCTGCCCTCCCTCATTACAGATTTAAATGACTTAAAAATTGTGTAGCATTTCTCCTGTCAGCTAGGCAAATTTTACAATCATTCATGATAAGCCACAAAAATCAGTGCAAAATTAAACCAAAATTCACGGATTTGATAGGAAAAATATATAAATGAATGAACGAATGAATGAGTTGAAACAAATAAGCTCCAGGGTGGAAATGAGAAGAGTTTAACACAAAGGGAGTGTTCCAAGTACAAGTTCACTGGTATTCGATGGAAGGATCTGTGAAGGTGAGGAGGCGAGCTTGCTGCGGTGATATTGGGCAATCTTCCCTGCGCGGCTTGGCGGAGACCCTAGTCTGGCATGTATGGACGGAGGTGGTCCTCGATGCCACCCACCCCCCAGGAGGTCAGCTGGTCCTGTGGCAGGTAGAGGCAGATGCTGCACAACTTGAAAACTGTGGCCTTGGTTTTTGGAGTCTGTTTGAAGGTGAGGAAACAACCAGATTACTCAACCACAATTGCAGTCGCTACAACTTGCTAGACAACTTGAAAGATTGCTTTAACGCATGAGCTACTACAAGGCAACCACAGCAAAAGTTAGTAATATCAAAATCTTTTTACTTTTTACAAGCAAAATGACTGAGTGCCATCAACTTTTAAGGAAAACAAATGTCCATGTGGAAATATACATGGTGGAGAACATAGAATTAACTTGCCTGTAAGTGCTGTCTGTCCATAAAGAGGAACACAGACTGACTGGGGTTGTTCATGACCATTCCCGCCTTGTCCTTCCGGCTCACAGCGTGCAAAAACTGCTTCTCGTAGTCTCCGTGATGAAATTCAAACTTGGCCTGTGGGCAGAAATAAACACATTTAAATAGGTAGTTGCTTTGGAGACTCAGATTGCTCAAAAATTAGTCTAACAGGAGTACCGGTACGAGAGCACATAAAATCTCAAATGTTTCTCATTTTGGATGTTAAGAGGTACAGTGTATACTGACAGAACAGCATACACTGTTGTGTATGCTAAATGCTTAAAATGTAATGTGAAATGCACTGTATGAACAGACTCCTGAGCAGACTCAATCATCCTTGCTGCCGCAGTACGGTTATGTGAAAAGATTTAATGCATCAGTAATGAAATACAGATGAATAGTGTATTCTGCAAGTCACCATATACAGGTGACAAAAGGTAATGGATCTGAAAATGCAGGCATACTTGTGCTGCTCCAAGCATACTGCTTGTGGAAAAACGGTTCAACACAATCTGAGGAGATTCACCTGAACAGGCCGAAAAGGTTCATCTTCGGAACCCTTCCATCTCGAGAACAGAAGACAGACTATCTTCTCAATGTCATTGCGTGGCCACAGGATGAAGTCCATCTCCTGGGTGCATCCTATGACATCCTGAAATTAAATAAAAGGACAGAGGGAGGATTTTTTTTTTTTTTTTTTTTTTGTACATTAACCAGCGTTTACTTTTACCCTGTATAAAGAATCTTTACATCTCCTAATGAGGGGGAAAGGGCTGGTAAATAACCATTAAATTTACTTGTATTCTGTCTTAGATGCCCCTTTTCCAATTTGTTGGTTAAATCAGATATTAAAATTGGCACTGTACGAACATATTTAATACCTCAACCCCACTGAACCACAGGTAATGAAAAACTTTGAGCTCCTAGTCGTTGCACTGAATGCATAACTAAATCCTCCACACTTTTTCATTTAGTTAAATACTGAATATATTAAGATAACTGAAAATGTTTTTAATACTTGGTAATCCTAGGTCTAAAATATGTTTGCACACAACCTCCAACAAAAATGTATAGCTAAAAAAGATTAATCTGCAGGAGTGATTCAACTCCTGGACTGCTTTATTACCTTGTTTAGCACAATAATGACAGTAACAATGCACAGAACTTTGAAGAAACACTTTGTACTACAGATCCATTGTTAACACAGTGATCCTTATCTTGCAGACCTAGTCAATCATTTCTGGGCATACATAAAAACTATCCTATCAGCTGCGATTTCTTTATTGTAACCAGAAAAAAATTGTTGAATGCATTAACTGCATAGTGCTAATACTTACCCTACGCATTGACTGATAGCGAGGGGCATGCAATTGTACCACGTCCTTCTGCAGCAGTTCTAGAGAACTTTCTAACGAGTAGCTGGAATCCCGCACGCCTTTAATAATATTCTCTTCATAGTTATTGGTCATGACCGGTACCACTTCAGCTACTTCGAAAAGTGCAGACTTCTTCTTCTAAGAATTGATGGGGAAAGGTGGGGGTTACACAGATGTTATACAGATTGAAAAGCAGACATTTTAAAGGCAAGTTGAACTGTGTCAAGTGTTTGCTTTGTTGGAAAATGATCAGTGCAATATCATACTGTATGGAAACCAGACAACAGCACTTCATTGCTCACTGAATTATGCAGCATTACATAGGCTGACTGACAGTGACAAATGTTAAATGACAACAATGCCCCCCTGCTGTTCCCTGCACAGGTGATTCTGTGAATGCCAGGCCTCGAGTTTGACAGTGGTGAAGGGGATGGGCTTATAATCAGAGAATGGGGCAAGGCCGTTGTACCCATGGCAGCGGTACATAACCTCCATTGCTATGGTTTAATACCCAGCCGTACACAAGGGCAATGTGTACAAAATGCAACTTTACGTGAGATAATGCAGTCTTATGACCTTGCCGAAACAAGTGACACTCTATCAGACCTGCAAAATCACGTCAATAAATATAATAAACGTGATACCTGTATAATGACCCAATAGTGGGTCTGCTAAACTCACCTTTTCTTTGAACACGAAAGCGATGTACATCTTAAAATCAAACTGGTCAGCAAGAGACTCCTTTTTCTTCCGAAGCTGAGCACGTAGTCTGTTCATCGTTTGTTTTCTTCGGGAGTTTGGGTCCCCCATTGTGAAATACTGATGGTTGTCGCTTTCTTCTGCAGTTTTGTCGTTTAATTAACCCTAACTAGCACATTGTGTGAAATGAAGAGTTCCCTTTTTGGAAACGAGACAAAGCAAAGAATCCTACAACAGCTAAGTGGAATAGCTACTCTAATTCTAAACAAATTGACTGATGAGAACTTAAGTCATTTTAATTTATTTTGACTAAAGGGTGCGCAGGGGAAGGAGAGTTACATTTAGGGAAATATTTTGGTTTTAATTATTTATGATCATGCTGCTAAAAATAGGAGGATCGAGTTAGTTTTATGCCCAAATACCCTTCAATTCATCTGAGGTTACTCCGTCTCACCAAGGGTTAACAAAAACGGCTACTTTAACCAAGAGAGGGAAAAGTCAGCTAAACTTAAGATGCGATTTATTCCTACACAAAATGAAACCGACAATACATGATGCCTTCAAACGCATGCTGACCCAGCCGCTTGCTGGCTAGCTAACGTTACCGTAATACAAAACCAAAAAATAAAATACACGTGGCTAGTTAAGTCTGTTTTCTCCCAGCCTCGTCCATGTTTGGCCTGTGGGTTTGTAGTTCTTTGGAGACCGTTTTTTTATGAACGGGTTACCATCCAAGGCCGGGGGGTACAGAGGATCGCGGCAGGTAAAAGCAGATTCGAGGGTTTGACCCCAGGAAAAACAAAGGAAAACTGAGTAGTCATTTCTGAGTTTTCTGGCATTAAAACGGGCCCAGTATTTGCGTTCATAGTTATGGCGTAATTTAAGTGCCCCAGGATAACGTTAGCTACTTCGCAACTAATATAGCTAGCTAGCCAGCCAGCCAGCTACATCTTATCTTACTCGGCGTAATCGAGGCCTACCAAATAAAGTCCTCCGTTTTTACATTCTCAGTCTGGCTCAGCTATAACGTTACTCACTATACAGCGATGCTATCAACTACGTACTGTAGCTAGCTAGGAAGCTAGCTACCATTTTAAAAAACGACTTTATTGTATATCGACAGCCATGATTCTGCGTAGCTAGCTAGCCAGCTATCTGCGCTTCACTTCGTACGAGTTATCAAGACAACAAATGCGTATGAGAACAGCTAGCTAGCGAAGTTCGCTAGCTAGCAACCTTGATAAACAGATAGCTACCACAGCTAAGCGTCCTCCGTGCGGTCTCACTGGCGACTTACTCACTAGCTAGCTAACTTACGTTATTATCTAGCAAGCTAGCTTTTTTTCTGTTGTTTTGCTTTTTCAGTAACGTTAGCTACGTGTGCTGGTCAGCTCCCACACCTAGTACAAGCCATGTCAAGATAAACGAACAAACCAACTGAAATCCCCCATTCTTTCAATCAGTATACATCGAATTTTGCTCCTTGGCGGCCCCATACTAAATAATGTATGTTTAAATGTCGTTTGGTCTCCTGTTTTTGTCCTCGGCCTGCGGTTCCTTGTCGTCTGAAATAACAACTTGCTCACTGCTGAACAAACAACCCAAAATGGCTGACCTACGTCACGGTCTAGCTAGCTACGTAAATAAAGGGCTCCAAATAAATATTTAAAAACACATCTGGCGGTGTATTATTAGAAAATATTTTTTCTGATAAGATTTGTGGAAATGTATCGACTAATACATGGATTAAAATAATTTCAACAACGTATCCTATATGTTTTATTTAAGATGTGTCCGTATGACCGTTACGCTACCGTAAATAATGATCTAGATGTGCGCATGATTTACGTCTGCAGTAAACACAAAGGGCACTTGCCATTCTCAAGAACACCGATTTTTATATACAGTATTTAAGACCTTAATCGTGTGTCAGGTTGTTGTTTGAATATCAAAACATCCCCTATTTTATAATTGTAATATATCTTAGAACATATGCCATCTTATTACTTCCTAGGACCACAGATGTATTTCAAAACCATACACATGAATTGTGTATAGTGATCTCCAAGAATCACATACCAGCACATATAACAGAAACAAGAATAACCATAAAATAGTTATACGTGAAGGTAAAAACAATGTTCAAAGAAAAGCATGAAAACAAAACATTATACCTAGAAATTATTATTAAGAGCATCATAATGGTGTAACAGTAACCACTCTCCCTCTCTCTATTGATTGGCTAACGACTGCAAGGTGCCCTCATTTCAGAACTCAACTCCCATTGAACCCCTCAACCACACCCTCCTTCCATACCTTCCCTTATCTCTCCCTCTCCCTAAACCTCAGACTGCAGTTTTGGTTCCTCTGCAGCTGGCTATAAATTAATGAGTGTGCCTGCTCTGTGTCTCCATGGGCCCAGAGGACCCAATCATTCTCATTTTGGCCCCTCAGCAGTAGAATGTGCTGACTACTTTGCACTTACACCTACCAATGCTTTGCAAACTACCCTGGACATTGGATCTTCCAAATGAGGTAACAAACAATTTATCACCCAAACCTAAAAATAATTTATATGATTTTATTATATTTCATGATTTTATTACTTGTTTTTTGTGAACTATCCTGGCCTTGAAGCTGTCTGATAAAGTAAATGATTAAATGAGGATTATGTAACCACTTACTCACCAAAAATGAGCATCAAGGTGAATTCCGTGATTGGCACAATGCTGTTATGTGCATTCGAATTCCTGCTTTTCATTGTCAATCCACTACCCAACCATTTTTATTGCTTTCTCATGATTCATACCATAATCCCACTGTAATCATCAATCACCCGTTTTTATTTATATAAAGGAAAACCAACAGCACTTGGAGCATGAATGTATGAAACGGACATGAAGTTCCATATGTAATTATGCAAAAATAAACTTTATTGCCACTTTAACAGAAGAAATACGGTAACCTCCAAAACAGGATGGAAAGCAAACAAAGCTAGGGCAAGGGGGAACCCAAGCCACAACAGGTAGGCCTATTACAGTACAGGTAACTTAATAATTCTGTACAGAGAAACCAATTCATTTCAGAAGAAATAACAGATCTGTTTACAGAGCAGGTAAAGTTAACTAATGCGTCTCTCAAATCTTACCATACCAATAAAATATATTACAATACAAGGACAGAATAAAAACAAAGTTAATAATCTGTTAATAGGAAAAAAATTCTGTGCAAAAACGTCCTATCATTCTGTTGAAACAATGCAGTCAAAGTTATTGAAATTGGCTTTATGGTCAGGCCAGTAATAAATATTCTTCATTTTATATTACATTCTTATGCTCTCTACTGTAATAGTATAGTATTTGAATTGACCATTGCTGGGTCATTTGCCTAGGTGTTTCTGAGAGAGGGTAACATTATTCAATGACATCTTTCCTCAGTCATTAGAACTATATTGAGAGAAAGCTCCATGATCAAAATAAATAAATGTACCCCTAAATCCATGAATAAATTTGAAAACATAAATCCCAATGTTTTTTCTTGTAATAAAAAATAGATAAAATAAAAAGCACACTTTAATTGCTGGGTGAACCAAACAAATGATCAAATGTACTATCAGAATTCTTTACAAAGTCTTAATATGTTGATAACCAAAGACGACTTGATGCCTAATGGAATATTAATCAGTGCAGAAAGCATCACTTGTCTGATATATGTTTATGTGAAAAGCTAACTTCTATTTTTGATAATTACAAATGTCATTAAAGAACAAACTAAATTTCACAGCTTGTTTATAGTCTAAACAAAAAAGGGTAAAGCATATATAATCAGATTTTTTTTAAAGATGTAACTATTTTGTGAAGTACGCAACTCACCTATATGAAAACATTAACAAAACCATTTCTTCACTCTGGTGAAACTGACTCAACTGAGTCAGTCTGCTGTGACAGGTGTCGATCAGCTACTGGTTGAAAAGTATCTGAAAGTAGTCTTGAGCATGGCATTTAGATTACCTGCTTCAATAAATATCCTATTGTATGAATGAACACTGTGTATAATATGAACAAGTTAAGCAACCCTGGATAATGGTGCCTGCAAGGGATTAATTAATGCAATGTCTTAGACCCTCAGAACCGTGGACATCCTGGACCAGGAGTGGATACCATTGATCTGAACAATCCACAGGGCAGCATTCACTGTAGTCTTGAGCAAAAGTGCATTTTCCTTATCAAATGATCATATTCAGACCACGCCCTAAGGTCCAGAATCCACACTGTCCCAGATCACAATGGCCCTCTCACAACAGAAGATTGACGCTTTTTTAGTCCATATGAGTGACAGGATTGGTAAAGAGTGCTCTGTTGTACAGACGTGTTGCATCTGTGCACATGTGGTATGCTGTCCATCCCTTCCTCTCCGGGGCCTAACACAACCTAAATATAGTGGACCGTCAGAAATGCCTGCTGGAAAGCATTTTACTTGCAAGGGTTACAGTTGAGGCCTGTGAGCTTGAAAGGGAGACTCAAAAAACATACCTATGCTTTAAATAATTTAATTTATTCATGATTAATCAGCATCCCAGTCTAAGTAAGAATCACCCATCTACAGCTCATATTATTTTTATTTCATTGCATCTAATGTGATAGCAGAATGACTTTTGTGATGGGTCTTCAAGTCAATATTTTGCATATACAGTAATTACATTTTAGACTGTGATAAAAAACAGCTTCGGGACAATTAACAGATCAATGTTGTGATGGGAAAGAGAGGCGTCATGAACCAGAAAAATAGATGGAGTTATGTGCAATCAATTACTCATTTTATTTGAACCAATCACAGTGTTCGGAGAACAAAGTCTGTGATTGACAGTACATGAATGCCACACCTATTATATGAATCATGAAGCCTCCCTCTCTCATTACTAGTTTTTAAAATAGTGATGGGAGAACAAGGCTTCCTGCATCCTATAATGGCTGGAGGCACAATGTGCTGCCAACCACTGTCTAGTTTGATCCAATCAAACAAGCTTCCACTGGTGAGATCCTTCCCCCGACTGTGGGCTCTGTTGTTAAAAAAACATTCGTGTGATAGATAAAATCCCTCAAACTGAAAGTCAGATGTAAGACGAAAACAGACAGGAATACAAAGCATGATATGCCATATTTTACAGATCACAATATGCTGTCTTCACCTGCTTATTGCAGTGCATTTCAAAGTGCGAATACAATTTTATGACCATTACCAACAGAAACGAATAATATTAAAGTATATTAACAAGAGAACAATAACAAATTGTAAGTATTATAATAAAAGTTCTGATAACAATGGTTGTGCACAGAGAAATGGCTTAATGGTTCAGAATGAACCCCTTGTGAATCGCTTCAGTCTGTGAAAGAGAGGAGCGTCAGGGCTACGCTGGGCTGGAGTCCCCCCTGTTGCGCCTCCTCAGAGTCTGCAGGCAGCGGCGTGGCTCCTCAGAGGGCAGTGGTGACCGCGTTTCCTCGTCGCGTGCCGAGGCACACCATTTCCCTGGGGACCGTGTCCAGCTGCTCGTACGCCAGCTGCCCTTCCTCACCTGCGGACACAAGGAAATACAGCATTTACCTGGCCTTCACCTTCAAACTCTCACCAACGCCCCCCCACACGAGACGGTCAGCCAGGTGTATAGGCCTACATTCTGTCACCTGGATATGCTTGTTTTAAAAGATAGGCCCTTTAATATGCTGTATCAGAACAAATTATATTCTGGGGCTACCTCGCAGTTCTATCAAAGTGCATCAAAAAAGAAAAGAAGGATAAAAAATTGGTATAAGAATATCAGCCACTCTTGGGAGAGAAATGGATTTTAAAATGTCTTTATCGTTACTTGAAAGCCAATGGCTTTCTGCTGTAAGCTTTCATCAGGGCAGAGAAAGAGATGCAATGGTGCATATACACACGCCTGCAAGAGCATTAGCATTCAAAATCAACTAATAGAACATGTAGTCCACATGGCAGATGATTTGTGCTCAACTACTGGCCTGCTGTAACTCACCAAAGGTAAGCAGGGTTTCTATGGCAACATGGCGGAGTTCCTCGTCGGCTGAGTTGCACAGGGACACCACGGCCTCAGTGCTCTCACTGGCCTAAGATGGGGAAAGACATAGGCTGGAAGTTGAAATAATCATTTACAAACAAGCAGGATGATCTGAATTCTTGCCTTACCCCAGCCTGTAAATATTGTTTCCATACCCCTGAAACCCCTGCCAACTGACCTGTATGCAGCTGAGTGCGATACAGGCTGCCCTCTGGGTCTGAACGCCTGCCTCTGACAAGGCCTGAATGTAGCAATCCACCGCCTGTACCGCATAAACACATACACACACACACACACACACACAGACACAAACACAGTCAATGTGATTACATCCTTTAAAGAGAGCTTCAATCTAATTTTATCATCTAATTAACATATGACCCTATTTATCGGTTCATGCAAGTTATGCAAAGCCCATTCAAAGAACTCCACAAACAGATAAATAATATATTATGGATGGATTCAGAAATATGGATTCAGAAAATGAAAATAAGATAGCTACACATAAAATAACAGCATGGCTAAAATGTGTCTGACCTTTGACCTGAAGTGAGAGTGAGCTGCTGCTCTAACGAGGAAGCTGGTTGCTGCCTTCCTGAGCCGAGGGGTGTCAGCCACTAGGAGCACAGCCAGGGCTCTCAGAGTTTCCTCTCCAGGCCACAGACTGCAGGCCTGGACCTCCTGCAGTTCCCTCAGTGTCCACTCGAGGTCGCCAGAGCGCAGACAAGCCACAAACTCAGGCTGGGCCGGACAAAACACAGGCCACAAATATAAAGCACCGCACTGCTTAGCAATGGTTCTGAGGTCATAACTTCAGAGGTCACACAAACACACACAAACATTTAATGGCATTTTGGATAGTCAAACACTTACAAGCCTTAAGATATTCAAACATTTTAAAATCAGAACAAAAACCATAATATTCTGTGACTTGAAGAATACCAGTATACCTGGAGAGGACATCATGACACTTAATTACGCTAACTGAGATTACCATAAAGATGTGCAACCCCAACTTTAATTTAAAATTGGCAACCTTGAAGTTGTAAGGTCAGTTTTTGAAACAATCCTGAAGCTGCCTGTTCCCTGTGATGGTCTGGCCGTACCTTCCCCAGCCACTTGCAGAAGATGCTCCTCCATGTTGTGTATATTGTGAGTATAGGCGTAGCTGTGAAACTGGAACACTGTCAGAACTTCCTGGTTTGGGGCAGGTGGTGAGGGGCAGGTGGAGGAGACCAGCTCACCCCTATCCGCCATCTCACTGATCACCAACCGAATTACTGTGGGATGGGACACAACACTCTCTCAGGAGACACACACATGTACATACACACAGCAGCTCTCTCAAATACAGTGCTATGGACTGGTATGTCTGTGAAAAAAGGACTACAAGGAAACTAGAGCTCTTATTATCAGTAGAACCTGAAATTAGTGTGTTGGCTTTCTGGTCATTTACCAAAACATGTTTCCAAATGGGGACATATTTATTTAGCTGGATGTACCAAACACAAACTCAAGTCAAAAGGCCCTTAGTATATCCAACAAAACCTTTCCCTGTATTAACATGCATTTTAAATGTGCCTTTAGTTTAAAGCCACATGATAGAGTGAAACAGTACATCTCACCTTGTGTGAGATACATTAAAAATGAAAATAGATCAGCAAACACAGCAATGATACCAGCATACAGCATTCCTATAGGATACTTAACTCCTATACTGAAAATGTGCAACCGGTATCAGAAAAGCCAATTTGTATAGAAATGTGAGGGTACCTGTGTGCGCAATGTCTGGGTGTCTCTTTTGCAGGGCTGCAGTGAAGCTCTGGTTCATGTATTTTAGTACTCTGTCCAAAGTGCTGTGAAAGGGACTGCTTGGACCACTGAGCTCCAACCAAAGAGACAGAAGTGCAGGTCTCTCAGCCAGTCCTGGGAGCACTGGAGAGAGATGGGGTCACAGATACACATTATTATTATTATTATTATTATTTATTATTATTAATTAATTAATACATTGTAGAAAAATGACATGCGTAGCAAAATACAACATAAAACAAAGATTAACATGAAAATAAAAATAATATGTAACATAGATACATTTGATAGAACCAAGCCACAGATCAAATGTAACTTAAGGCACGGCAGAGAATAGGAATGAGCGTGTGCAAAATTCAGAGGTCAATTCAAAGCTTTGGTTAAGCAT
The DNA here is from genome assembly GCA_029706075.1 of Aldrovandia affinis. Lineage (NCBI taxonomy): Eukaryota > Metazoa > Chordata > Actinopteri > Notacanthiformes > Halosauridae > Aldrovandia > Aldrovandia affinis. The sequence continues at coordinate 5,426,489 of JAINUG010000008.1, read as the reverse complement.
AATTACATCTTAGAAGATCATATGTATAATGCCACAGAGGATTACACAAAGTTTAAGGAGAAATGGCAGGGAATTTCCATGGTGGAAGGTTGGGATAAGATAACAGATATGTAGATCACTCTAAAATAAAAAGCAAGATAACATTGTTTCTTCAGTGCTCCTTAATAATGAACTTATTACAATTTTAGTTTAAAGTATTATTATTATTTTAGCTATTATTAGTATTGTGTTATATAGACATTATACTGTGTACTGTCTCGTTCTGCCCTGGTATGTTGTGTCTTGTTGGGTGTTGTCTTGTTGTTTTGTGTCTTGGCGGGTGGTCCTGTTTTGTCGTTTTCGGTCTTAGTTGTCTTGTCTTGTGTCTGAGTGTGTCTGCATGGGTGGGAGTATGAGTGTGGGGGGGCAGGCATGTGTGGGTGTGAAGAGTTGTTGATGTGGGGGGGTGTCCATGTGGTGTTGTGGCGCGCACGCATGTATGGGTGCATGCGTGTACATGTTTGTGTGTCTGATGGGTGGGGGGGGGCGGCAGGGGAGGGTTTATATTATTTTCTATTATTATTGTTTGAATTTTTTCTTTTGGTATGGGATGGACAGGTAAAAGGGGGGGGTGGGGGTGGAAAGTGCATACTTGTTAACATATTGACTCATTTTGTTAACATATTGACTCATTTTGTTAATATCCCATTGTACAGATGTGTCATCATTTTGTGATTTGTGCACTATTTAATAAAGAATAAAAAATAAAAAAAATAAAAATTCAGAGGTCATTAGAAAAGGAGACAAGGTCTTTGTTCTGTCTCAAAATCACAGATTTTGCCATCTACCCGAGGGTTTGTGACACTGACCATTGGCTGGTGTGCCCATGGACCCATGCTGGTCTGCGCAGATCTCTCCCAGCTCCTCTAGCAGCTGGGTCTGAGAGGAGAGTTTCTGGAGCTGGGCTCTGGCATTGTTAGGGCACCCTCTGCTGGACAACAGCTGCAATAACATTCAAGCGCCAGACGTATTCTCACCCATTGTGCAGTCCAGAGATTGTTTTAAATCTAGACAAGAGGAAGCTTTAATGCTCAAAGATGTATGTATTAACACTGTTTTATTTACTCTTAAATGCATTAATTATCATTATCACAATCAAACATTTTCCTACATCTGTCACTCACGAATTATTTCCTAATATTCACAAGCTCGCCTTATTTGACACCCCTATTGACCTACATCCTGTGTTTCTGAAAAAGAAGACGTGAATGCACTGAGCTGTAATAAATTGCAGTCATTTCAATCCTTTTTTTTGGTAAAAAGTGTAAGGACACATTTGTTTTTCGACATCCAGGCATGACATAGTGAGGGTTTTACCATGTTAGCTAACACCTATTGCTTCCCATCACGTTTACATTTGTGTAGCTAGCTACCTTTGCTGGCGAGTAAACACAGCGAATGTGCCTCCTCTACAAAGTAATGATTCTTCCAGGCAGTTATTTTTCGTCAGCTGTCATTGGTGTATTAAAATGAGCTGGGTTTTCTGTCACAAATACTCCCATTTCAGAAGGGAGATACAGCCATTGAACTACAATGGGGAATAAAAATAGAACGTTCTCCCCATTAGAGGGCACAGTTTAGCTGATAGAAAATAGACAAATTCTTTTTCTGATAAACATAACAACTAAATAACAGGTTCTAATTTAATTTCAGTACATTATATGTATTGACAGAGGTTTTTTAAAAATGTTTTATTTGTACTTAAAAGCATTTTTTAGAGGAACCAGGTGGTCTGTAAAAAGAAAAATGCACTAGCTCAGGTGCACAATGATATTCAGCGTTTGGGGAACCTGTCTAAGGCTGAGAGGCCCTGGTGTGGGCGGGTACCTGGATAATGTGGCAGCAGTACTGCAGGTGTCTGGTGATGGCGATGTCCAAACTGTCGCTCCCCGTGGTGAGGGGCAGGGGGGTGCCGGCCACACTGGCCCCCACCCCTGTGTCCTCTGTCAGAGCTTCGCTCGGATGGCCCCTGGCCTCGGGGTGCTGACCCACCCTGAAACAGAAACAGTCAGCATGGCCTTAGCCCTTCTGTGTCACATCACAGTCCATCACCGTATCACTCTGCACTGGCCTCTATAATCCATCATAAGCCATTCCACACAGAGCACCATGAAAGGATCCTGCACCAAGCACCATAAACCATTGTACACAGAGCACCATAAAAGGATACTGCACAGAGCACCATAAAACCACCCTACACACGGAACATTAAAGCCATCCTACACAGAGAACCATAAAACCATACTGCATAGCGCACCATAAAAACTTCCTGGATGCCAGCAATGACTGAGGACAGCAGCAGTCACTATGCCAGTGAGGCCTTCCTTCTTAACCTTTGTTTTGTGCAAAAGCTCTCTCTCGCACACAAACACACACACACACACAAACACACATACATGCACCCACATGCACACATACCCACATGCACACGCGCACATGCACACACACGCACACACACACACACACGCACAAACATAAAAAGAATGACAAACACAAACACAAATACGGACACACATGTAGAAAGCGCCTCCATCTAGGCCCGACAGTATAAGAATAGTGAATGTTTGCTCGGGAGGTGAGCCAGTAAAAGGTTTGTCCACTCACCCGATCCTCTCTGTCTCCATGTCGAATAGCACCGAGCGAGGGAGATCATCGTCGCCTGTGTCATTGTCGTCAAAGTCTGAGGTGTTGAGGAAGTCAAAGCTCTCCAAAGCGCTCTCCACTGTCAGACTGAGACTGGAAGACCTGCTCCTGTGGGTGGGAGCTCTGCTCTGAGAGACACGAGACGGACACGGGCTCAACCATGGAAGGGACACAGAAAAGCACAGAGCAAAAACATCCTCAACAGCCATTTTTTATCATAAAATCATCTTCAAATGTAAATGCAATAGTATAATAGTATATGTTACATACTATATACTATACGTATTTCTTATTCATTAAAAAGCAATTAAGAAATTCTATTGTCTGAGATGGAAAACAAAACAAAATGAATGTACCAGTAAAGCATGCATTGTCTCAGACAAAGTGATAAACAGAAACATTTGTACTGAAATACCTAACGTGCACTCTCACTGAAAACAACAGAAATACCATTACAGCTCTACAAATAAAGAACACAAAATATCAAATCAAATCAAATTAAATTTGTGCATTTCAGTTCACTTTATATTTCAGCTAGTAAATCTCTGCTTCAGCTAGCTAGCTACATTGCATCTCTATTTTAGATTTCACGTGATCTTCTTCCAGTAACAGAGTTAGTTATCTAAGTTTTACATAATTTGCGCTACATAAAGTAACAATGGATAACTTAACGATAAGTAGCTACATTTACAACTGAGAATCAATGAATGACATTGGGCTGAAAGGTCTTTTTTGGCAAACTTTTTCAACATTGTGACCACATATTTTCCAGGAAACTTTCCTCTCATCATATTTTCATCATCATGTCATTAGGACATTTTTGACATCTTCTTATCTTCATCATTGACTACGTTTACATGCACACCATATTCCTGTATTAATCGGAATAATGACAATATTCCGATTACGTATGAGTCATGTAAACGCTTTAACCCGATTGCCATAACCCGATTAAGATCATATTCGGATTACTAAAAACCCGAATAAGACCCCCTGGCATATGCCTGTATTAACCCGATTATTGGGTCATGTAAACATGTTAGTCGAATATTAACGGAATATTAATTTACGCCTGCGCATGTTCATTCTCGACATGCGGAAATTTTCTCTCCACTCTGCATCCGTAAAACTCTACCATCACTACTCTGTACCACCAGTCCATAGTCTCCGGGGGGTTCTGATTGGCATAAATGGCATATTAGCAAGTACCATAGCTCCATTTGCCATTTCCTCGCGTTCGCGTCTGCCATGGTTGAGGATGTGAATGAGAACGAGTGTTCTTGTTACATTATGATGTAGAAGTGCTAAGAAGACAACACAATATAACGCAAAAAGCAAGCATTTTCAAGCCTTTTGTGTAAATGGGAATTACTGCAGGAAAATAACGCGCCTATTTATTCAGCTGAGTACCCAGAAAGCCCTTTGCGGCGGCACTACATCGCTGGTTTATTCGGAATATGCCGATTAACATGTAAACGGAATAATCCCGTAGCTCAACATTCTGCGGCGCATGTAAACACCTTATTCGTAATATTGCCTTAACCCGAATATGGACCTTAATCGGAATATGGTGTGCATGTAAACGTAGTCAATGTCATCAAAAAACAGGTTGTTGATGACAATTTATCATCATAATTTTTGTCGCTGAAATGAACACTGACCCTAAACAAGGGTATTTGACTGTTAAGGCTACTAGATTCAGGAAGTACACATTTGTATTAAATCTTTACTTGCCCGACAGCCCTCATCTACAGAGTGCCTTCTCTAACCCGCAGTACCCTCTCTCACCACCAGTGCCCTCTCTGTCACCCACAGTTCCGTCTCTCACCTTCAGCACATCCTCCAGGCGCAGAACCTCCTGTTCCAGCTCCTGCACCTCCCTGCCCTTCTCCTGCAGGCCCTCCAGGGTCAGCAGCAGGCCGTGGAAGGCCTCCTCCAAACTGCTCCCCCAGCCCAGGGCCCCCTCTGGCCGCACAGGGTCTGGCAGCATGTCCGCTGACGTAAGCCTCCTCACCAGCTGCTTGGTCAGGTTGCCCTCCTCAGCGTCCAGCTCCACGGGCTTCAGCTCTGAGCCCTCATCCTGCAGGAGGGCATCGGACATAGCCCTGTCCAGGAAGGGGTCCGAGGCGGAAAGCCGATCAGAGCCCAGCGACGCAGACCCATTGTTCAGGCTTTCCGCCTGCTCCTCCCACTCAGAGCCAGCCTCGCTGGCCAGGCTGATGCTGATGCTCCCCTCTTCCTCATCATCATCTTCCTCCTCCTCCTCCTCTCCCTCCTCCTCTCTCCGCTGCCCGCCGTCCTCCGTGCTCTCGGACTGCAGAGAATTGCAGTCGTTCTCCGGGGGCGTGACCATGATCGCGGGGTTGGACCAGCTGGGGAGAGGGAGGGGGCCGGACTGGGGCATGTCGGAGAAGGTGAAGGACAGTCGCTTGCACTCGGTGACACCGCACCCCCCATTCTCAAACACGTCATCAGCGAGGGTTGACTGTCGGGAGTTAGAAAGAGAAAGGCATTCAGAGAGTGAGAGGGGACACAAGGCCCGGCCCCCGGGAAGCTGTTACCATGGCAATTCCAGATCCTTAGACCTTGACAGCCCCACACTTAAGCATGAGCACTGATAGGTGCTTTGACCCTGTGACCTTCGACAGCCATTTCTAATGTTAACCACAGCAAAACAAACAAGCCTCTATGGGAGTGGTTCTCATAACACTAGGAGTGCCAGCTTTCCAGGTATACAAGAAATACAAGACATTTTATTGTAGTAATAATTCCATTTAGTAGAATAATAGTGAAATAATATATTCATGACATTACAGCATGCCACCATGCGTACTATTATTGATATGGCATACTCGTTTTTGTAAGAATAAGAAACACAAGATATTTTCTTGTCAATTGTATCTGAATATACCTTTGGGTAAAAATCTAAAACAGAAAATACATGTAATTTAATATGTAAAAGCTTCTATTTATATAAAAAAATAAGTAAACAGGAAGCATGGTGAAATCAGCAGGATAACACATTTTTGGTTAAAAAAGCCTAATTAAATAAATACAAATATAATACAAATGTAAAACAGAAATTCTCTAAAATTCTCTAAACAGCTTTCTGTAAAACATGAATGGCTTTATAAAATGTAGTCTATATAAACACCATTGTGAATGCAGAAAAGTCAATCGTAGACTGTGCATTAGTCTATAGTAGCCCGTTGCATATCCATGTTTCAGTCAAAAATTCTCCTCTATCATTCTCAGCATATAAATATATGAATGTAAAGCGCAAATAAACGCAAAGCAATTAAAAACAAAAAGTGTATGTATAAGTCAATATAAGTATCAAAATAAAAATGGCAAGAGTCATTGATAATACTGAACACGTTGGTTGTGCCCTTGCGCATCCATATGTGCCTTTGCGTTTCCATTTCTTAATTTAGAAATTGCTGCTCTACTCCGTTCCCTACAGTCAGCACAAATATAAAGCTTTGTGATGCTCTTGGTACCATTTTCCAAATGTACATCTGTTTACAAATTGTAATTAGATCCATAGCATTGGCCTGCCCAAATGTATTCACATTGATAATGGCTAATTATGCAATTATATTGCATTGTCTTCTCCACTCCCCACACCCATATTTAATGTTATATTTAAATTCAAACAACGCAATATGTTGAAAAAACATATTTTGGAAAGGTCTGCGACTGGTGGTGACAACGGCAAAACCAAACACCTGGAAAAGGTCATGGCACTCCTAGTGTTACAGGAATAAAGCCCTTGTTAAGTGCATAGTTGGACATACAAAGCATGATCAAATCTGAAGGGAAGTGTACTTGCTATATACTCGATAAGTGCGCCCGGGGATTGTTTTCAACGTTTAACTTTTTAACCAGAGATCTACATTTACATTTTACATTTTAGGCATTTAGCAGACGCTCTTATCCAGAGCGACTTACACAATTGACATTTCTTTACATACAATCCATTTATACAGCTGGATATTTTTACTGAAGCAATTCAGGTTAAGTACCTTGCTTAAAGGTACAACGGCAGTGCCCCCACCAGGTAATCGAACCGGCAACCTCTGAGTTACAAGCCCATTCCCCTAACCATTATGCAACACTGCTGCCCCTAAAACTAAAACTAAAACTGAATTTACAGCCCAATTGTACACTGCAGGTGTGGTAAAAGGTAAAGTACTGATAATCCTTCAGAAAGCACCACTGGGTGCTGTTTAACAATGATGCATTAATGATGAACAACGGCCCAGGTAATATCAAACCGGGCACACAGTCACATCAAACCAGGGCACGCTAACAGTCCAAGGCACACGAAGAACGAGGTACACAGTACAGGGCACACTAGGACCCAGGCACAGAGCTGGGCACATGGCACTCACATAGACCTCCATGCTGGACCTGGGACGCAGCTGCAGAGTGGGGAGGTCGCCGTACGAGCGGCTGCGTCTCAGCTTCTCTAAGAAGGTGTCACGCAAGGTATTGAAAAACGAGAGGTGCTGGCCATCCTGCGGGCGGGTGTCCCACTTCTTCACATGCCGGACACCATATGGGGGGGTAGTTGGAGGGAGGTGGGGTCAACAGTAGTGCAAAGCAGCATGCTTCATGGACACACATGTACACTACACTCATAAAACATAAAGATGGACGCACTCTCTTCGCACCTTGTGTTCTCATAATACACTCAATGAGAGCAGCCAATGGTCAGCGTGAAGCTGCATGTTGTCTGAACCTTTCCCTTAGCTTTCATAGTCAATGTATCAGACACACTCCCAGCCCCTGTCACCGTGTTCCCCAGACCGTGTCTCCCTGTTGCCTGTTTTCTATCCCCGGTAGAAGGCAGAAAGACTCACAAAGTAGGAGGAGTCCTGAAAGGTGGGCGTCTCAGGCGTTCCCTGACTGTACACCGATACTCGCCTCTGCAGGGCGGCTGCCTTGGACAGGTTCCCCAAGGAGAGAGTGAGGTCCTCCATATCGAATGGACTGCAAGGAGAGGAACAGACACAACATGGTTGGCCAGAGTTTTTGGTAAAACACAAGGAGGTAACATTTTTGGGGTAAGCTTCACTTACAACCAAGAGACCTCCAAGTTGAGTTTTATGGTGCCCAGGTCGTTGACATCAACGGCAACCACCTGCGGCATGGCTGTAAACAGGTCCTTGGTTTCACAGATGACACTGCCCACCAGTATGTGATTAGCCAGGCCTTTCAGTTCTGAGACCTTATTGGACAAAAACATCAGGAAGTGATGGAAACGATATAAAAAAAAAACTTTTAAGATTCCATTTCCGCTTGTCTGCAAATTGTCATCTGACATCATAACTGCATACAATCGAAAGTCAGTAAATAAAAAGGTTCATCATACATCTAGAATGTACAAAAAACCCCGCAGGTGTCAACCTTCTTACAGAAGCTGGGGAAATAGCTTTAGTTTTAGCCCAAAAGCTGTCCTGGGGTCAAAATACATGCCTGGCTTCTTCTCAACCACAGTTATTTGGAATGAGCCATGAACTTCGGCCCCTCCCACCTTGATAGAGATGAGGTCGGTGATGAGGGGCATGAACACCATCTCCTCTCCATCCCAGGTCTGCCTGGAGTTCACCTCAATGCGACCCTTCAGCTTCCAGCGCTGGCGCCCGTAACGCATGAAGACCTAAGAGGAGAGAACAGCAGTCTTTGAAAGAGCTGCCATTTGCTTTTCTGGATTCAGCATCTAGAAATAAGGACAGGGTTTCACTAGTAATGGGAGAGTGAGGCTTTCTGAACCCCAGAATGAGTAGCGCTATTGTGTGTTTTCAGTCACTGACTTATTTTAACCAATCAGTGTTTTACTCAACAGATACAATCGTCTTACTTATTAGCAAAAACATGATGAGATGGAAATTGAGATGCTGCAAGTCTACATCTTGGTACTACAGATGAAAAAAGTTATAAGTAGCCAGCTTGCTAACACCACGGGCCCCGTGAGTCTGAAACACTACAAGAATATTTGCATAGTAACATTTACTCACGGCTAAACTAGAACTCTATGGAACCTTCCTTGTTGGATCTTAGACTAATCACACACACATGCAATATTTTTGAATGTTCATGCAGAAATGTTAAGGGAAAGGGAAAGGGAAAGGGAAACCTATTCCTAAAACTAACAAATTGAATGTTATGGGAACAGTAAGCCAGCCAAGCTTCCGTCCATTTGATTTCCTTTTAGCCATAGCTAAATAAAAGTTAGTTAGTGCAAACTATCCTTTGTGTTATGGTCAGAGGGGACATTTATTTTATTCATTTATTTGACAGGGACAGTACACATTGATAACATTTCTGTAAATGTGCCAGAGTTAGCCAAGGAGGCTAATTTCCATCTGTAGTCCCTGGGCAGGCAGCTAGTTAAACAAATAAACAAACCAAACCAAACATTCAAGACCAAGCTTACTTGCTGGTTTCACATAAGCTAGCTGACCATTTGTTTTATTTCTGCAAAGTTGTTACTAGGTCCTCCTTAACATTACAGTAGTATGCACTTGGTCTGTCAGCAGTCTTAAAAGCCATCTTTATGATGAGTCAATTAGGTAATATTGAAATTTTATAACAAAACTGAAAATAAACACTGGAAAGTCCTTTGATTGGTTTATACAAGTGATTGGCTTCAACCATTATGAGGTTCAGGAGTCATACACTCTTCCATGGAAAAGGGGCTTGTAATTGAAGGTACTAACTTCATACTGATCTCCCGAACAGAGTCGAGCGAAGCCAGCTAGACCTGGGGGAGAGAGAAAAATGAAATACTGTTGTAATTGCATATGTACATACTACTATGTAACTACCATGTAAGTGCATGACTGTGTGCAATTATCTCAGGCTTTGCAGAATTTCAATATATTTACGGTGTAACAGGGTGAATTAAGTCATCACTTCCATAGTGCTTACACATGTAATCACATAGGGGTCTATACCAAGCCAGTGTAATTGCGAATTGTGACCTGATTTTTTAAAAGATATTTAGAAGTAGTCATTGTCCATGGAAGGGCTTTGAAGACAGCATATCACTGATGATACCTGAAAACAGTAAGAGATACAGCATAAGGCAATTTGTGCTGTTCTCTGCCTGGGTTTAAAGCCCTGAAGACGACCTCGGTAAGATATAACCTCCTGCTTTTACAGAAAAACATTTGTCTCATGACTTTCAAAGTCATGCCCCAAGCAAACTCGAAATAAAAGGTTGTCAACGTGCTTGAAGGTCATCATCCTGCAGATTATACAGTTACAATTCAAATAACAATGAATCGGGACAAAATGCTTTCTTACCTCGCATTTTAATGTGAAACTCCCCCAACAGGTTCTCCAGCTCATCTTCAAAACTGCTCATATTCTGGCAGGGCAGTTCAGAGAACAACACACGACCCCTTAAAACATTCAACATGATTTGCAGTATAAACCCATGTTTCCTGATGTCACTCAGTAATTCACTGGATCAGTGGTTCTCAAACATTTCCCAGAGCCGAATCCATGTATTTGTTAAATTCCACTACCAGCACACCTGATTCAATTCATCAAGGGCTAGTCAATGAATTAACGAGCCCTTGATTGGTTGAATCAGATGTGCTGGTGGTGGACTTTAACAAATACATGGGACAGCACTGGGTCCTGGGGAGAGGTTTGAGAAGGACTGCACTAGATCTTACAAAGAGGGAAAATATATGCTTTCAAAAGAATAGGTTCAAACTGGCAGCATAGCAAAGGATTTGTTACAGCATGTTATTCTGGTGTGTGTGTCTGTATGTGTCAGTATTTTCTCTCTCCCCCAGGTCTAGCTGGCTTTGCTCAACTCTGTTGTGTGCAACTCTGTTGTGAGTGTGCATGTGCATGCTTTTGCATATATGCATGCATAGCATTGCAGATATGTGGGTATAAATATATGTACTATATGTGTGCCTGTGTGCGCCCCTCATGCCTGTGATGAAATGCAGAATTCCAGGATGTGTGTACATGTGCAAGTGTGTCTCTCACCTCGCTGTACTCCTTGTAGCGGCGGCTGACCTCAGCCAGGCTCTCCCGGGAGCTCTTGGAGGAGGGCGAGGTGGAGAAGGCCTGCTTCATCCTGCTTGCTCCATCCCGTAAGCACCTCTGGATGCAGAAGGCTTCATACAGCTCATCCACCTGAAGGAAGGAGGGTTACACATTGCAGTGCATTAAAGCGTGGACACTCTCACAATACTGAGGCTGCATTCATCCACTGAGAAGGACATACACACACAGAGGCACGCACACATGCACGCACACGCACACACACAATCAATCAATCAATGAATCTTTATTTTTGTATAGCGCCATTTACAAACAGGTTGTCACACAGCGCTTCACAATACACATTCACGCACACACACACATACACACACACACACAAACACACACACAGAAAGAGCTACAGTATATCATGCACAAACACCCTCGCTCACTGACAAAAAAGGTTTAGTGGGCACATAAAAAGAGAGACATTCTGTTGTAGAGTTCTCTACAGTCAGCAAAGGTTTAGACCGCCTCTCCCGTGGTTTCCCCAGTGGGGATAAAGATGGACTTTTCTCACCACTGCTGTTTGACCGAGGAACCTGCTGTGCTTTTAAATATTTTTTATTGATAGTTTGTAATTTTTCACCCTGCCCCACGAGTCTGGCGCCCGTCCTCCGGGTAACGAGCCAATTTTTCTGGGCCGGTAGATCCACCTCCTCCAAGATGGAACCCGACCATGGATGCCCTTCCTGCTCCTTGATCCCCTGGGGCGGACAGCCAAATGCCGCCACCGGTCAGGGCTAACGGCCAGGGCCGGTCTGGCAGACGGGTTTCGAACCGCGTCCTTGATAGGCAGCCACACCATACGGTGGCCAGCCAAGATACGGTGCGTTAGACCGCTACGCAATCCGCCGCCCCCTCCCGCTGTGCTTTTTCATCACCTTCCATCCCACAACAAAGAGAGGAAGGGAGGAATACATGTGTTCCCCAGTCACGTGCAGGAGCAACAGTGCATTCTACTGGGAATAACAATCTCCCAAGATACCAGATGAACTTTGAATATTAAGTTACAATACTGGTAAAAAGTGATTGGGGGAATACTAAATAAATTCATTACAAATATGTTATTCCAATGTCCACCTGTAACTAGGATAAATGTAAAAATGGGGGTCTGTGTGGGATGAAAATAAATCTAAATACATTTAGTATGATATATGCTAAAGATAATCAGCTTTGACAAATAAGCATCCATAAATACATAGGCATTAAAACTGCATTCAAATCCTTGATATCAAATATGCACATGATCCTCCAGCGGTGTCATTCATTAAAGAGTGGATTAAGGAGCATGCTTACAGCCAATGCAATAAATAAAGATATAGGTGTTTTGAGGAGTACTCTATACTGCTCATTGCCACACTTCATTGCATTACATTGCAGGCATTTAGCAGACGCTCTTATCCAGAGCGACTTACAGTTTACACTTCCTGTGAGCCCAACGCTTCTACCTTGTGTGTTACAATCTCTATCCTAACTATCTTCTACACAACACTGCTATGGAGATGGGTTTTAATAGCTTCAGTGAAAATATACTGTCCTTATAGCTATCAATTTTGTGCAGGGGTGATTTGATCGATGTATACGTTATACAAATATTATGTTGTATACATTAAGTAAACTGATGTGAAAAATACTGTAAAAGCACACACATTTGCAAAGTAAGATGGCTTTAACTTCTGCCTTCCTCACTATATGGACCGTTACATCGCCTGGACGTTTGGGGCATAGTTGTTATTCTAGGCAGCTACATTCTCTCTGCAGAGCTCTGAAAAAAATGACCTTGCTAGATAGCAATCTGCTGACATTTTGTTTCTGGGCCTACAGCAGCAGCCACCACCCAGGCATTAATCAGATAGACATCAGCAACCCACCCGCTTTCAGACTTGCAATCCCAGAAGGCTATGCAGCACAACAAAAGTCATATTCTGAGTATTTCTTTAACAAAAGGGTGTTTTTTATGGAAAAAACTAATTAAACACAAATCATGATGCACCATTTCCAAAGGGTGGGTGTTACTGGGAAACTGTGAGGGCCCAGAGTGTAGAAGGAAATATGTTTGGGGCGTAGGGTTTGCTCTCCTATGGGAACAAGGTCAGAACTGACAGCTTTGTAGTCACAGCACTCACCCACTTATGGGGCTTTGTTCACACACACACACGCACATGCACGCGCGCGCACGCACGCACGCACGCACACACACACACACACAATCCTCTTCCTTTAAAAACATGGTAAATTAACAGATGCAGCTCTAAGCACAACATCCATATCTCTCTGACTTCCACCCATGCCAACAAGTATCAGAGAAGATTGAAGAGGCGTAGATAGCTTGACATTAATTCTGTGCTGCTGTGTGCTGCTAACAAAGTGAAGTGGAAAATGAAAACAACAAGTTGTACAGGCCGAATTGTGAGTGCTCAGAGGTGATCAAGATCAACAAAAAAAGATTCACTTGAGATCTAAGGATTCACAGAATTGAACCATGCATTCAGAGCGCAACATTTGAACAACAGGAGTTATCATGAAAAACAACTCTCTCTTCTCTTCAGTGAGCTTCAAAGCCTCCACGCTTTCATGCCAGGTTTCCATGGATACCTAACGTTGAGTGGTTGTTTTAAAAGGCACACAGGCTGTGTTTGAGTGTGGAAGAGCGTGGGAGAGGCGCCATGCTCTGTCCTGTTCTCAAGCAGGATATGTGAAGGCAGCACCAGGTGGTCAGTGGTTTCAGTGATTTAGGTGTGTCGGGACAATTCGAAGGAGCACACTGTTTGTCCACTCTCCAGTCTGTCTGTTATGTGTTTAACTGCAAGTGGGAGGGGGTCAGCAGGGGGCAATGATACTTGGCAAATGTCATCTCCATGGATGGTGTGGGAGGCAGAGGAGGAGGAGGTTAGGAGTCATACAGTCTCTGCAGACCTCTTCTGAAAGCTCACTAGCAATGTTCTGTGGTGTTCTATGCATCTAAAGATAAACAGATACCCTCCTGCTATGGATGAGTCATCCTACAGCAGGGTTACAGGAGAGGAGCGATCCAGAAGGCTGTTTCAGTTTTCTTTAAAACACATTCGGAACTGGGCACGGAAGCTAATCTGGTCCAGTCAAACAAATATAGAATAGTTGGGAGCCCAGTGGTTAAGTGTCTGGCTGAAATTAAAGCATGCAGACACTGTGGCCTAGCAGGACCAGGGCTCTGAACTACAGGCAGGAATCTACAGCTGGTCACGGATAACTGCGGAGATTGTACCACCTCTCACATCTAGTGTGGTCTAAGCCTGGCTGCGATATGAACCAACAACCCTCACGCCCATACATACACTATATATATTGTGGCAATCAGCTGAAGGAAGTCCGGGGGATGGTAATCAAGAGGCAGTATCAATCAATCAATCAATCTTTATTTTTGTATAGCGCCATTTACAAACAGGTTGTCACACAGCGCTTCACAATTGGCATCTTCCAGAGGGAATCAAAAAACCAGAAAACCATTGGAGCCAATGTGGGAAACTGGAAAATTATTCCCTGACCCCTTAAAAGGCGGTCGAGATGAACTCCTGGAAAATGGTGGGATACAGAGAAAAACAAAAACAAATAGTCCTTGAGGCTCATGAGGCTCATGAGGCTTAACAGTATGTGATGGCACGCTGGCTACACCCCCGTGCCTTGAATGGGATAGTGAGTGGAAGAGCTACACCTGACGCTCATTTACCTGAGTGGACCAAAAGCGCAGCGGGGAAATAAAAGTGCAGCGTCGACAGCTGTGGAGTGCAAAGTACCATAAGGGAAACGCACTGGAGAGAGAGTGTATTGAAAAGCGAATTGTTGTGGATTAGTGGATACGACCTGGATTGTGTTGAAAACCTGTATTGTGTACCGACCATTGAACCCCAATTTGTAAACCGACCATTGGATTATGGACATTGACAACGAGTAAGGATTGTGGATTGGACTTGATTAGATCCCCCCCTTCCCTTTGTTAGTTTCCCCAAGTAAAATAAGTTTGTTTCAAATTTCTCCTTTGTATGCAAGGTTTTGTTATTGATCATAGCTGCATGGAAACCCCACGCCCCTGATCCTGTCACAATACGGTATATTCAGTATGATCTATCAAAGGTTACAGGATTCTTGTACAGGAGAATACAGTGACTTACATAAGTTATTGCATAGCCATGTTATCCTGAAACTGTTTTACATCAACTTAGATGAATACACTTTTCTGGAAAATGATCAGTACTTCCATGACCTTACTGTTATCATTTGTACAGTGAATTTGTTTCAACATGTACATCTATTTGACTCTGGAAATGTCAAAGCATGCTAAAAGCTGCAATAATACAGGCGATACATTTTTGTCAATATTATTGTAAAGAGAGTAGAGAAATATTATATAGAGATTTATACTAATTGGCTTTAAAATGTATGCAATGTCCACTCACTTGAAATCAAGAGGATTGAGGAGGTATGATTTGTAAGGTCACAATCACATCCTTAAAATAAGTATAAGTGTGATCTGGACATATTTAAAACATAACCGGAATGGTCTGGCTTGGAGGCAGAAACATTGTGAAGCACTGCTACAACACTGTTATTCACCACAACCTTATAACCTTACTGCAACATTGCAATGAGTAGCAATAATGGTTTGTGCTAGTGTTTTGTCAAATAATCTAAATAGATACAATATTTCCTGAACCCCACTACTGATTATGGCACTAGCAGCACAAACAGCAATTTTCATTTTGGATTAACACACCAACATTCAATTCTCCAGGAAAGGGGAGACTGTTTGATGTTGTCCTGCACAAGAAAACTACTTGCAGTTCTATTTGGATGGTCTTCCTTCCCTGAAAAGCGGGGTGTATTTAAAGATTTTACTGTTTACATAAGCAATACAAACTTTATTCTCAGTTCTCCCGAAGACAGAGATTTGAGACTGTGCATCTTCAGCATAATCATTCATATGCTTAACATCAAATGAGGCTCCCACTGTATTGTTTTTGTCTCTTTTGCCGCTCATTAAAAACACGGGAAACAATTCTGCCTTTGACTGCACTGCTGCTTTTGACTGCACTATACTCCCAAAAAATTACCCCCAGAGGAAGATTGCCACGTTCAAGCAAAATAAACTTCTCAAAGAACCATCCCACTGGGTTCCATCAAATAATATTGATTGCATCGGGTGGCACAGAAAAAATGGAAAACTCTAATCATTACAGAACAAAAATAGAATCACAAAAAGCACCCACCTTACTCATGTGGAACTCCAGCCGACGGACGTATCGCTCTATAGACTTGATTTGCTGTAAAAAGCAATGAAATAACCGTAATATTGATTTGTATGATCCTTGATATGTTAAATTCTGTGTTTAGCACACTGCAGGGTAACATGACAAATGTTTGTGGCAAACGAAACCCAGTTACAGCACCAATATACATCAATATTTTATATGCTGTATCTGTTTAGTAGTTAAAGTCCATTGATGTTCCAGCTGTCATGTGTCACTGTGGTGTAGGCTGCACACGGGCCGAAACATCAGTGGAATATGTAATGAAAGTTTATTTTTAAGGAAATCATCTTACAATTTGTGCAAATCTATATTATTTCTCACTAATTCGGAGTTCAGAGAAATTGACACTTAATGGATTACAAAAGAACCAAATGTTGAAGTAATCAATCCATCTGGCTTAACTCACCTTGTCAAGATCGTACAGCACCCCCTACAGAACACATTGTGACATAAACACATCATTAATATCTGGATTCACTTTTAAAGATAGTTATTAGTGTTCCCCTGGCAAGGGCTTTGTCTAGTCTTTCAACATGAAACTGAAGCATGTTCCATGCCAATGGTATATGATCAACTACAAAGGGAAACAGTATCACATTTTCAGCATTAGATGAGAGGCAGATGCAAGCATTGTTACAGTGTGACTATATAGTGTGGCAGTACTTGGGAGGCTGTTCACATTATGCAATTTACACTTGTGCATGTGTAGCACCTGATACTCACACCATGTTATGCAATATATGAGTAATCTAAAAATCTAAAAAAACTATTCAGGTGTAAAAAATAAAGCATAAAGTGAATGGCTTTAAATGTTATAATTTCTTGTCCTACCAGTCTGGAGTTCTGCTTCATGTCTTTCATCAGGGAAGTGACTTTGTCCAGCTCCACCTGGTGCACCTCCAAGTATTCACTGGCACAGAAAGGAGACAGGTAGCAGGTCAGCTCTAACACTTACCACAATACGTAACTGTGTGTGTGTATGTGTGTGTGTGTGTGTGAAAGAGAGAGAGAGTGTGTGTGTCCGCGTGCCTCTAGATGTTAAGTGAGTGCCTGCATGTGTGTGTGTGTGTGTGTGTGTGTGTAAATGCATTAGTGTCTGCATGTGTGTGTTTCTGTGTCTGATTATGTGTTGTAGTGCCACTTGGGGTGGGGTGACACACCAGGACCTTTTCAGAGAGTGTAGGCAATTGAAGAATCCGGAGGAGGCAGTATTCAAAACAAAACGATAATTTTATTAAGTGATTACTTGAAAGAAAAAGGATGGGGGAATCAGGGAATTCAAACATACAGTCCACAGTCCACTCGTTGTCTTTGTCCATAATCCAATGTCAATCCAGTTCCTCAAACACACAATAGTTGGTAGACAAAATGGGGTTCTCAAAACAATCCAAGTCAAATCCGAAAAGCAATCCAAAATAATCCTCTAACTCTTCCTCACTCACTCACCAAGCGTTTCCATTCCGGTACTCTGCAATTTGACTGGGGGAAAAGGTGCTTCTTTTATTGAGTCCATTATTACATTCAACTGCCAGCAGTCCCAATGACTTCATCTGTTAATCAGGTGTGGGACTGCAGGCTGCTGGGAGCTGTAGTCCTGATGGCTCTAGTGGCTCACAAGAGTTAAAGGGGCAGGCAGCCATTTTCCCCGTGCCACCCCTTGAGATGCCACAGTGTGTATGTGTCAACATATGTGTGTGTGTGTGTGTGTGCATGGTGTAATTGTATTTGCAAATGTGTGTGTATGTGTGTGTGTAAGTGTGTGTCTGCATGTGTGTGTGTGTGTGTGTGACCTGATACTCACACCAGGCCTTGTTTCAGGGCCCCATACACCTCTTCCACCCTCTTGGGGTGTGGCTCACGGGAGCTGCTGCTAGCCTTGTGCCCTGACAGGTGTGGCTTCTTTGGCTTGGACAGGGGCTTCTTCAGTACCAGCGTGTTCCCTATGAAGGAGTTACACCTGGAGGCCAACAAGGGGAGAGTGTCAGCAGGGGACAGAAACAGACATTTGACAGTACAGAGGTTCTTCCCAGGCTCTATTTCATCTGCATTTCTATGTAAACTGGTTTTTCAATTAATATAATGCTTAGGGTTGTATTATTAATGATATATTTTCTATATACTGTATATGGAATATTTTTCTTATCCCATAGGCAATCGTTTAAAAAAGTCTCAGCCAAATATGTCCATAACTTTTCCAGTTATCCTGTACACAGGCAGGCGGGCAGACATGCAGACAGACAGAAACACAAGGGCAATCACATAACCTCTGCTCCACCTACTAGTATTGGAAGCAATGATAAATGTTTTTGCAGTTGGGGTAGCAATAAAAAAAAAAAGTGGCATTGGCACCACTGCAGTGACAATCGAGGACAAGAAGGCTGATATTGCCTGCCACTTCAAGAGTAAATGTGAAATTTTTTGCTCAAATCTGGAGAATAAAATGGAGGAGTCTCAGGCAGCCTTACTGTATCATATGAATTATTGATAAGCCCTGTAAACTGGCTACATCACCCAGATGAAGAAACCATCCATGTTAATTAAAATAGGGTTCAACTTTGACATACCGTTATTGGTGCCAAACTGTAACTAAAGTGGCTCAATTTAGTTACCACCACTAAATGAATATGTCGCAGTCTGGCTTAACTCTATTTTAATAACCTTGGTGTCACTCATTGAATCCTATCCCCTGTCATAAGTCCCCTTTATCTGGAAGGGGCCCTTCCCATAACCCCCTTCCTACTGACTCCCTCTTAAGTACACAGGGAACCAGTAACAGGGCATGTCACTGAAAGCACTTTCAGACATGCCCCACTGAATGGGGCGAGCAGGGCAGGCCGAGGCAACACAGACCAGGGTCATTGTATCAGCGAGAACGACACACTCTGCCATCATCGGTCATCATCTCCCAATAAGCGGTGCCCTGACCAGCACAGACTCCAATTCACCTCGGTCTGTTCAAACGTACTTCATCAATTCAAAATTGATTTAATTGTCAAAACCCAGACCTCAATCCCATTGAGAATCTGTGGAAAGATTTGAAAATTGCTGTTCACCAACGGTCCCCATCCAACCTGATGGAGCTCTCAATCCCATTGAGAATCAAAGATTTTGTAAAGAAAACCTAAGCTGAAAATTGTCCAGATAATATATGCCATTGAAAATTTTCCAGATGTGCAAAGCTGCTAGATACTGACCATAGACACAGCTGTAACTGCAGTTAAAGGTGAAACATGGCAAAGGGCGTGAATACTTTTTATACCCACTGTATATAACAGTGTCATTATCAAACCAGTCATCAGTTATAAGTGTGTTAGAAAACTGGCATTGTGGTCTACACAAGAGATATGGACTGCATCGTGAACAAAAATGGAAGGGAAATAAAACCTGTGCAAATTGTGCACAGAGCATGCAGATTATTATGTATTTGATTAGCAGATGGTCTTATCCAGGGACACTTATATCTTACTTTTTTAAAAACATTTTATCCATTTATACAGCTGCATATTTACTGAAGCAATTCAGGCTGAGTATCTTGCTCAAGGGTACAACCACAGAGCCCAAATATGATTTAAATGACTGCAGATCAGCCCACACAGCATTGGACTAGAGTTATGCATCATCTTTTCCCTGATATCATCCCAAATCACCCAAAAGGGAGAATTCTCCTCTTTGGTAGGTTGTTTAGACTGAAGTACTGTGCTTCAAACCCTCTGACATCACCATGAGTATTGTACAATTATTGCACAGATACAATTACAAGTACAAGTACAATTATTGCACAGATAATGAATATACACTACTCAAAAGAACATCCAAAGGGTTATAATGGTTTTGAATTTGGGCTGTTATAAATATCACTGTTTTTGATTGCTTCTGTATTAAACCACCTTTCCCATTCACCCCTATTCCTATTTCAAATCCTTGTTTCACCCTTATTTGCAATCACACTCCCACTCCCACTCCTACTCCCATTCCTAATCCTATACCCATTCTCACTATTTCCTGTCTCACCCTCCCACTCACCGCGAGCGCTTCTCCTGAAGGGTGCTGAAGCCAGCAAAGGACTGGCTCCGGATGATGCCGTTGGGGCCCCCAGGAGAGTGGGGTACAGCTGCCATGACCTCTGGGATGTGAGAGGACAATCCTGTGAGGACACATGGGGAAAACAGGTCAGGTTCAGGCAGGAGAACACAGGCACAGGATGTCACAGATTTAAATATGCTGTGCGCCTCTCTGCCTGCATCATTGTGGGCAGAGCACTTTACCTTTTAAGACTTGAAATATGACAAGATTACAACTAGCCCCATGTTCCTCCACCTAAAACAAATGAACTGGGTCTGGCTTCGCACCTAAGGTCAACAACACTGTAGGTGAGACAAAAACAAATACAAAATTCCAAGTGGACAGGTTGCAATGACCCATTGCAACGACCCACACGCCAGGTGGTTTGTTGTGGTTTAACATGGCATCCTCCATCACTTAGTCTTTATTTTGAAGGATTGATCCTAATTGCAATGAACATTTGACCTGTTTTGATCACCCTAAAAATAGGTTTTGATTTGTAGTTTCATATTATCTCTTGTCATATCATGTCTTGCTGCCATGGTTCTTTGTGCCCTCTAGAGGAGACAAAACTTCTACTAAGGATTATCTTTGGAGCATACGATCTTCAATCCCCCTGTCCCAATATCCCCCTTGAGCCCTCACGCACTTCAATGTGCCCTCTCACGCAACTGACCAAGGGTTTAGTGTTGTCCCATTCAGTAGTTTGCAAGCGTCACAGGGCTTGACACTTCACTTAATGAGCCCTTCATTTGCCCTTCTCTGAAGCTTTTCACAGGCTTTGGTGATGGGAATTGCCCATAATTCTTTGAAGCACAATGATGTGAGAAACAGGTGGCCCTGATTGCAACTAATTGACAGAAGTAGCACAAGGAGCAAGGGGAAAGTCTCAAGAAGCACGTCAAAGAAAATGTTTAAATTATGTTCAATGTTCATTCAGAATTGTTTAGGCAATTGTTGCGGACAGAGAGCATTAATCTGTCCCAAAAGAGCACCATTTAAAAAATATGTGAACTCAAGCCCTAATGCATTAGGGATGATTTATCCAGAAACACATAAACGAAAGTGTGCATGTGCTTAGGCTTTAGGTGTCCTGAACTCAAGGGCTGAAATTGGGACAGGGGGTTAGTCTACAGCCGTGGCCAAAGGTTTTGAGAATGACACAAGTATTGGTTTTCACAAAGTTTGCTGCTTCAGTGTTTTTGGATCTTTTTGTCAGATGTTACTATGGTATACTGAAGTATAATTACAAGCATTTCACAAGTGTCAAAGGCTTTTATTGACAATTACATTACATTTATGCAAAGAGTCAATATTTGCAGTGTTGACCCTTCTTTTTCAAGACCTCTGCAATTCGCCCTGGCATGCTGTCAATTAACTTCTGGGCCACATCCGGACTGATGGCAGCCCATTCTTGCATAATCAATGCTTGGAGTTTGTCAGAATTTGTGGGTTTTTGTTTGTCCACCCGCCACTTGAGGATTGACCACAAGTTCTCAATGGGATTAAGGTCTGGGGAGTTTCCTGGCCATGGACCCAAAATTTCGATGTTTTGTTCCCGAGCCACTTTGTTATCACTTTTGCCTTATGGCAAGGTGCTCCATCATGCTGGAAAAGGCATTGTTCGTCACCAAACTGTTCTTGGATGGTTGGGAGAAGTTGCTCTCGGAGGATGTTTTGGTACCATTCTTTATTCATGGCTGTGTTCTTAGGCAAAATTGTGAGTGAGCCCACTCCCTTGGCTGAGAAGCAACCCCACACATGAATGGTCTCAGGATGCTTTACTGTTGGCATGACACAGGACTGATGGTAGCGCTCACCTTTTCTTCTCCGGACAAGCTTTTTCCGGATGCCCCAAATAATCGGAAAGGGGATTCATCAGAGAAAATGACTTTACCCCAGTCCTCAGCAGTCCAATCCCTGTACCTTTTGCAGAATATCAGTCTGTCCCTGTTTTTCCTGGAGAGAGTGGCTTCTTTGCTGCCCTTCTTGACACCAGGCCATCCTCCAAAAGTCTTCGCCTCACTGTGCGTGCAGATGCACTCACACCTGCCTGCTGCCATTCCTGAACAAGCTCTGCACTGGTGGTGCCCTGATCCCGCAGCTGAATCAACTTTAGGAGACGGTCCTGGCACTTGCTGGACTTTCTTGGGCGCCCTGAAGCCTTCTTCACAACAATTGAACCTCTCTCCTTGAAGTTCTTGATGATCCGATAAATGGTTGATTTAAGTGCAATCTTACTAGCAGCAATATCCTTGCCTGTGAAGCCCTTTTTGTGCAAAGCAATGATGACTGCACGTGTTTCCTTGCAGGTAACCGTGGTTAACAAGGAAGAACAATGATTTCAAGCACCACCCTCCTTTTAAAGCTTCCAGTCTGTTATTCTAACTCAATCAGCATGACAGAGTGATCTCCAGCTTTGTCCTCATCAACACTCTCACCTGTGTTAACGAGAGAATCACTGACATGATGTCAGCTATTCCTTTTGTGGCAGGGCTGAAATGCAGTGTAAATGGTTTTTTTGGGATTAAGTTAATTTTCATGGCAAAGAGGGACTTTGCAATTAATTGCAATTCATCTGATCACTCTTCATAACATTCTGGAGTATATGCAAATTGCCATCATAAAAACTGAGGCAGCAGACTTTGTGAAAATTAATATTTGTGTCATTCTCAAAACTTTTGGCCATGGGTGTACTTGGCTAAAGAAAGAGAAGTAAATCTTTTCCATTTTTTTCCTTGAAACTTGTATTGTCACTACTATTCTCTTTATGACCCACCGTATGAAACTCAATCTATACTGTGCCATGTTTTAGGGATGTAGCTGTCTGATAAATCTTTACTGTCTGTATTCTTGTCTGTATCAATCATGGCCTCTGGCAAAGCAAGCAATGTAAGTGTCAGCTGTCCATCTGTGCCATGTCCATTTTTTTCCTTTAAATCATTGAAGAAACAGATTATCGTCAAAATCTGTCATGTCCGGGCCTCCCGCGTGATCTAGTGGTTTCAACGTCCGACGCTGGCCACGGCGACCAGGGTTCGATTCCCTCGTCGAGCCAGAGTCGGCTCTGGCCGGGAGTGCCACCAGGGTGGCAATTGGCTGTCCGCCCCAGGGAGGGGGGAGGGAAGCCGACACAGTTCGCTGCGTGCAGGAGTGGTTCTGGGGTGCCGGAATTACAGTTGACAGCATGACTAGTGCTGTCTCGGAGGAGGCAACACTTAGAGGGAGGGGATTGAACTAAGCACAGCGGGAGTAATTGGCTACCAATTTGGGAGAAAAATGGGGTAAAATCAGAAAAATAAATAAAATAAAAAATAAAAAGTCATGTCACTACCTAGTCGTGAATGTTCACGTCTCAAGTTATGATTACAATTTCTTCCAAGGTTGTGCATTCTCAATTTAGGCGCTTTTTTTTTTTTTTATATGCGCTTGCTACAAAAATGTGCAACCACTCAGTCTGCTATGCAATCACCGATAACCTCTTCAAACTGAGGTGACCATAACTGTGGGTGTATAGCATGCATTTTCATAGTGTGGGCCAACCTCAACTGAGTCACCAGTCTATGAAATTTCATCGCTCATGTCTAGGGTCATGCAAAATTCCTAGGTTCTCTCATTGACCTCAAGTTCCATCCTCCAACACCAAGATGTTGAATTTCTGAAGCTACTTGTTAAACAATCAACATAATATATTACGATCAAAAAATAATCATTCAATTATCAAAATGTGTGTTGCAGTGCAGTAGGCTAGTCAATCCTGATTGATTTGTAAGTACTGCTTTCAAAAGTAAAAACATGTCTGTTAACTCTTCTGTAGGATATATCATGCCCATTTGGGACCAATAAAGAAACTATAATGCGGAAAAGAGTGGGCTGATATTTTTAAACTGCAGCAATTCATAAAACATTTGAAAGCAAAATGAAAACCTTTTTTGGTATAGCCTAAACACAAAATAAAATATAATGAACAAAAGTATTCTTAAAACATCTAGCCAAGATTATTTAAAATTGAACTAAGGGGACACCATATTTTATATTTTGTTGTTGAATTTAATCATTGTCAGATAATTTGCTGTTCCTTCTGTCATGGACTCTCGCAGCAGTGTAAAAACATGTCCATAGGAAGAAACACTAGAAATAGAATTGTTGACAGCGGATAAATATTGCTTCACCGTTCGTGTGAGATTGGGATGTAATTGGCCAATTTCAGAACTGTTCCCGAATTCAAGAAATTGCACAGCTGCCACTCTTAGAAATGGCTTATGTTGTTCTTCCAGACAATGCAACCTACATATTAAAGACATACAATTACATTCTGTGAGCCCAGGCCAAAGCCAAGGCCCAACACGGCCAAGGAAAAACTGCCAATGTTTTTATGTCACTTTCTAAGTCCTAAACTTCAAATTGCCTATAATGGCTCCTATTCAAAGTTACCTGCATCAATCAGTTTAAGATAGATATCATTTTGACATGATTCACATTGAGTGACCATACAATTAAGATAGCTATGATTTTCACAATGAGTGTTCATACCAGAATAGTTTAAGCCAAGACATTTGGAGACGGATCCATGTCCTATCTGGCTTGGTTTGATTTCTGTCAAATCACATGCAGATTTGAGCCCTTCCATTGTAGAAATACATTGATAGACTACCAATGTATTTCTGCCATGTTAGGGCTAGAATCTCTAAGTGATTTGACAGAAATCAAACCAAGCCAGACAGGTCATTGATTTGCAGGGAGAAAGTTGCATGGTGGCAGTAAGGGCAGACTGTAAAAGCATTTAGGGGCAGAAGGTAGATGACTATGCAAACATCCTTTCACTGGGCTCCTGACATTAATTATTATTCGAGTAGAAATGACAATCTCCATGGTGACTACACACAATGTACAGTAAAAATAAAACAACAAGGCTCTTATAAGCCCACCATCAAGCTGTGGGATGCAGCCTCTGGCTCAAACACTGGGGCCTTGTTCTTTCCTAGCTATGAAGCAGTTCAGTAAATGTCCTCTTCCAGTTGTGGCACAGATTTTCCAGCCTGTCCAGCTTTCCCTTAAAGTTGTTCTTTGGTTTCCATGAGGGGATTGAGGAGGACAGTTACCACTTTTTTATTCATTGATATTTAAGATTTTGTGTCCTCTTAAAGGGTGGATACATAATCGGAAAGGTGTTCCATTCATAGAGTACAGTTGATCACATCTCATGGCTACTACTCTTGGTGATTCATTTTCTTTTGCCAAAGTATTACTGCTCTTCCTTTAAAGTTATACTCACTCTATCTAACACAGAGCTTAAAGTGTACTAGCTTACTAAGCTTACACTTATGACATGCACTTTGTAAACCAGTCTGCTGACATCTTTGTTAAGGTGCTATGCATTAGACAAAATTCAAATTTGTGAAGGAAATCAATTTTCTCATAATTACTAGTCAAACTATGGAGATTCTATTGATATATTACATTTTAAAGGGAAATGTATTGTTCAAGGATATCTCTTAACACATAGGCCTGGCTTCCATCCACTTTTTCCCAATATTTGTGAATATATTTTTATGATTGTGCGATGCTCATGGGCACAACAGCAGCACAAAACCAGCAACCTCCTGGAAACAAGCCCAGTTTAGTCACCGCTAAGCCACTGGCTACAGCACTGCATATCCATGACATCCATCAGGAGTTGTATCTGAGACTCCCCGCTGAGCTGCTGAAAGCCTTGTTAATCTGGTTAAGGACAGAGATGGAGACAGACAGTGCAGAGTAGACCCTGTCGCCACTCACTGCCGTATCTACATCCTGTCAGATTGCAAACCCCACCAGAATAAGGAATGCGACTTCAGCTCATTTGATATTAATTGGCTCCCATGATCGAATGTTTGAATAATCGAACCGCTTATTTTAGCACTGTAGGAAGCTCTTGCTTCTGTGTAAATGTGAACTCGCTGCATAGTGATCTGAATTCACTCACACTTTCAAGAGTGAAAATTATTCAAATGAATGAATTTGATTTGATTTCATGCAGGGCTCCTTGGTGGGAAAGATAACTGTCAGCTTTTCTTCAGTTCTTTGTTCATGAAAACAGATTACCTCAAGGTTGAATATTTCAATAACAGAAAAGTTGGTCTCATCCCTAACCAGCACCCCCATACCTCTGCCACGTGGCTGGTATTCATGTACAAAGCACTCTAAGGGTACAGATCACTGTAATAACGCCTACTTGAGAAACAGCATTCAAGTCATTCTTGCACCACTGACATTAATACTCCAGGAAGGGGCCTCCTGGGTGGTGTAGCGGTAGAACGTCCAACATTGCCCACTGCGACCTGGGTTCAATTCCACCAGTTTCGGCTCTGGCCAGGAGTGCCACTAGGGGGCGGCAATTGGCTGGCCGCCCCAGGGAGGTGGGAGGGATAAAAGCAGAATAAGCTTGCTGGATATATGAGTGATCCTGTGTGTTACGGTGACAGGCTTCGGCTTAGGCGGGTGCCGGCTCGGAGGAGGCAGTGCAGTGCTCACTACAGGTCTTGGGACTACGGCAGTGAGTTCTCATACGAGGGAGGGATAATTGACATGAAAAAAGAGAGGGTATAATTGGATACTAAATAGGGAAAAAATGGGAATAAATAGCAAAAATAGAAAATCTAAATAAATAAATAAATAAAATAAAATAAAAATACTCAAGGAAAAACACTAGTTATACAATGCAAAAAAAGTAGTGAAATCAACACTAATAATATTCATACTTATATATGCTAAACAGAGGCTGACCTCTATCACTCAATGTGGTAATGTGAGTAATTTCAAATGTCAATGGAAGAAATGCAAGTTATGAAATTCATGTCATTTGGAAAATGACAAATAATACAGCAAGGAACAAAATAAACTGAAGTGAAAAATGAGTGATATGACAGAGATGGAGGCTGAAAAAAACTACAACTAAAAACATAAATAAACTATAAAATACAATGAGGCCTGGGGTTTCAATCACAGTAAAGCATGCAGACAGATCACTTATCATTTCAAGCAAATCAATGGACAGGAGGAGGTCTTGGCCAATGACTGGCCTCTGAGCTAAGCATGTAA
This sequence comes from Aldrovandia affinis, assembly GCA_029706075.1. Taxonomy (NCBI): domain Eukaryota; kingdom Metazoa; phylum Chordata; class Actinopteri; order Notacanthiformes; family Halosauridae; genus Aldrovandia; species Aldrovandia affinis. Next base: position 5,399,304 of record JAINUG010000008.1, on the reverse strand, counting down.
ATAATGGTTATAAACTGTAATGTTATATACCCCATTCTCAAACCACAACTCCGCATTGCTAGGGTAACATATTTGTAACAAAAGGAGAGCCAGAGAGCTAAGGTATGTGTGACCATTAGTAACCATAATGTAACCATATAATGTCAACAGTCCCTGGCACACATACTTAGAATATACAATCTTGATTGGCACCACAATATATAATGTATGTCCATTTGAATCCTGCACACATTATGTATTATCTACCTTGCAGATTCCCTTTTCTAAACTGTATTTACATAGAAAGTACATTTAACCATATTTACTGAAGTGATTCAGGTCAAGTACTTTGGTCAAGTTTAGAAAAACAGTGCCCCAAGGAATCAAACCCGCAGCCTTTGGGTCAACTCAATTTCTCAATCACTAATGCACACAGAATGATCAATACATGTAAATCTTTAGTGACTACAGTAAACTGTATTTCCATTTCTGCTGGTTTAAAAATATTAATATTATAGAAACTTTACTTTTCTAGAATATGTACTGTTACATTTGAAGGAATAAGGGCATCTATATTGTCCATGGGGGAATGTGACCAGAGTGTGGTATTTCAGTTACTAAGAATGTGCCTTGCCTTAGTAAGACACCAGATGTTCAGAGGCAGAATTGTTTTTCTGGACACAGTGAGTGGGTGTCAAAATCTTGAAGATAAATCATTCAATTAATTCTGGCAGGTTCCACAAACAATAGTGTTAAGTCAAAATCGCTCAAAACCAGCTCATGAATGACAGCTGAAAGCTGTTCTTGTGTCTCTGTATGAAACATTGTATGGTGATTCAAATCTACAAGTGAACTGGTATTGGTGGATACCAGTGGCGATTTCTTTAAGACAACAACGGAAGCTCGGCTTCCCCTATAAGTTTTGGGGGGATGAGAAATATTTGTTAAATACGGCATTAATAAATATTTTTACTTAATATCTATTTTTTAAAACAGAGAATGGTATTTCAATTCCATGGTATGACTGAAATGTTTTGTTTAAACCAGCACTATCACCTGCGCTTGAAGGTGTCAGTGGAAGCTCGGCCGGTCGCAATTGTCTCTGGGTTTCTATGGACTTACTGTATTTAATGGAATAACATCTGATGGGTTTTGGGGAATTTAACTGGACAATATTGACCCGCTTGGAAGCTGAGATTCCAAGCCATACATCCAATTAGATTTTGACATACCTCAATCAGGATCTGTCTGTGGCTCCATCCAATAGCTACAATATTTGCGGTTTTGGAAGTTTTTGGAGAGTGACGTCTGTTACAGGTGAGGTTGGCAATAGTTTGAACTATTTGGTCTTTATTCCTCTATTCTTGTAATTCTGTATTTTAATTGAACTGTTAATCATTTATATTCTACATTGATCACTAGGAGTTTGAAAGTTAGCCACAGTAGCTAGCTAATGTTAGATAATTGCATTAATTTGTCAGTCTGATAACTTGTTTGGGCTAGTTTCTAATGATTTATCTGAAGTTCAGATCAAACATGAGCTAACTAGCTAGTTAGCATGACATTTGAGAAGAAATTCTTTGTATATTCAACATGTCAAATAATAAGCTGTGTTGCTGTTAGCTACTAGCTCAGTTGGTCTCATCTCACGCATGGTGTTTTAGCTAGATAACTAACTGCTTGACATTGGTTCTGTGTGGCTCAGTTGTGGGTTCAATTCCCACTGGGACCACATATACTGAAAAAAATGTAGGGGACAATGTAGAAGGTAAGGGGACAGTTGATAATATTTAATTTGATATGTTTGATATGTGACCTTAATTAGGGAATTTATTTTGCTACCATGCCCTGTATTGTTTCCCTATAAGAGTTGACATTTAAAGGTAAACAATTTCCTTGTGAGGCTAGTATTACCAAGTGTACCAAAATGTATTTACTGTTATGTTGAATAACATTTGCATTACCTATGTTCCAACTCTTTAATAAACTGCCAATTTATATCTTTATTTGTTTCTAATGTTTCTTAAAAGTACTAATTTGTTATTGAATGAAGATGGTAGGATTGTCTTAAATTATATTATAATATGTGAGGATAATCCCTGTATTTTGCAGTAGTGAGGCAGGCAGGCAGGATCAGGGGCAGTGAGTTCATCATCATCATCATCATCATCATCATCATCATCATCATCATCATCAGAGCAGCAGGGGCAGTGAGCAACCATAATACCAGAGCAGCAGGGAGGTCAGATCCCCCCCCAATCTGTCAATATGTTATTGAATGAAGATGATAGGATTGTCTATCAGGTAGGCAGGCACGCAGCATCAGGGACAGTGAGCACATCATCATTGTCGTCATCATCATCACCACCATCATCATAGCATCGTCAGAGCAACAGGGGCAGTCAGCATTATCACCGGAGCATCAGAGAAGGTCAAGGTCAGATCAGCACCACCCCACCAGTCGCCACTGGTGTATACAGCCAATTAGCTCATTGAGCCAGGGTAATTAGTGGAGCAAAAAGCTGCATACATACTGGCCCTTCAAGAAGGGAGTTGTCCACTTCTTATACCAGTTTAACATATTTCTGTGTGTAATGGTAAATCTGTGCTGGATTTTTTTTTGCATGGCTAAATTTACTCATAATACTCTTAATATTATTTATGGCCCCATTAAAATACATTATTTTACAACAAATCACTTAAGCCAAGGCCAAATATCGAGTAAAAAAATCTAATTACACTCCCAGCTTTGGCTCAACTTATATCTTCCAGGGTGACTTACATATATTTATTATTCACCTTAAATGCTTAGCAAAAGCATAATACAGCAGTGCACAAATTTGGATGTGAACCTTCCAGTCACCAGCCCAGGTCCCAATGCACATTGTTACTCAGGACACAAAACATATCATTACTACTGAAAGGAGTCAAGGTGAGAGAGCAAAAATCCAAAACATACTGCCATTTTATCAACAGGAATGCATGTCAGTGAAAACACTGCTCAGCTCTTCTGTGGATAACTGTTTTGGGGAGAAGTTAATCTATCCAAAACTTTTCCCCACCCATTTGTTATTAGCACAGATCATGCCAGTAAGCTTTGTGCAGTGTAGAGTGAAACTGGTCAGATGACAGAGGAAGAAAGGGTTGGGCACATGTGACCCCCTCTCCTGCAAAGAAGGAGCTTTGGAAAAAAATCCCTGGAAACTCCAAAAATCAGGCATCAGGATGCAGACGTGTTGGCTATCTGAAAGCCCAGGCATCTCCACCAATCACACACAGACTCAGGCTTCCACCTTAAAATGATTCACAAAACAAAACTTGATTTGGCATATGGACCGAACACTTGTATTAAAAACTAATTGTGTGCATACACACACACACACACACACACACAGGTATCCAAATCCCAAGACCTCTACCATGACACTACCTACCATGTTTGGTAATACAATGCCTTACACTCTTGACCTTACACAAAGGAAAGCCTATTTTTGCACTCTTATCTCACAACAATAATTTGCCACACAGCGCCTTGGTGATGTGGGAGGAGGAACATGTCCATCTTTAAAGAGTATCAGCACACATAAATGGCACCAAAGGAAAGTCAGTGACATATGGTTTTACTCTAAAGAACTAACAAGTATCAGTTAGTATGATGACATTATACTACACAAGCAAATCAAAAGAAAGTACAACTAATACACGAATCAAGGACAACCACTACTCCCAGCATATATCCAATGCCGTGCACCTGTGGCAGTTCTTTATACTTTCTCTACACAGAAGTATTCAGCTATGAAGCTTCTGAAGTAAGTAGTACGCATTACACAACAAATAGACTAACACTTGAAAACAAACGACAATGAAAACGCCTTATACTGTAAACCGCTACAGATGCATGCAACACCCACAAACGAAGGACAGTACGCACCTCTGGAAAACCGAATCCGCAACAAAAAGTCAACTAGTAGTTATTTACACGGTTCTCCAATACATTGGTAACCTCTCCGACAGCCATGCCCGACCGCTTCCCGGCAGAAGTCGTATGGGTTGAATTTTCAGTTATTTTAGCAGATTAAAGTCCATAAAACGGAAAATAAGCATCCGATAAGACTGATGTGGCTGTTGTCAACGGAGAATAGTTTGTTTCTGCTGCGTAATGATTCCATATGAGATGTAGACTTGCCTACAGCGACCACCAGCACTCACTTGTGTATCATTTTGATTTGTGCAGTAATACCATTTTCGCGACAGCGGGCCAATAGGCAACTAAGCAACACTCTGGGGGTAGGCGTGGAAGACCGGGCTAGTGTCGACCAGAAGTTATCAGTGCACAACACAACAGCAGCAATATGTTTTGGTGACGTTTTGTGAAATACATCTCAAAGCCCTGTGTCACAGACTAACAAATTTATATTTTTTCTTGCAGATGTACAGTAGGCTGAAAATCCAGGGTATCGAACTATAGTTCTGTTCGAAAATACTTTCGGACCGATAAAAAATCACGTAAAATCGTATTCGTACATTTTAACATTTCACATTTTCGAAGAAAATTATAAAAGCATTTATAACCGGTAGAAATTAAGTTCGAAATATCCAATGAATTAAATATGTGCATTTAATTCAATAGTTTGTAAAATAATAACTTCGTGAAATAATTATATTAGTGTTTAGACATTCTATTATGGCTTGCATAGGACGACCAGTACATACCCATACCTCACGAAGTGCGACTAACTCATTGGAGCCCAGGCTGATTAGGGTTCTGAAATTAAGTGGTTACGTTTTTGCGATCCGACCAAACACAATGCGGTTTCACTCAGCAGAGTGTGGATTGTTACACAGAAACAAGAGTAAAATAGCAACTACACGGACATTATGATGTCAGAAGCTTAGAAAGTTTGAGGATCCAGTGGAAGAATGAGAACCATTTTAGTTCCAGTGCTGCTGCTTTTCTCTCAGAACTTTCACACTGAAGACTTAGAAAGCTATGAGAAACAGAGTGGTATTAACCAGGTTTGAACTACAAAACGTTGTTGGAGGACCTGATGAGAAAGAATGAAGGTAATTCAGTGATGCAAATAAGACTGCTGTCACAGATTAATGTTCCTGCAAAAGCGCAGTGCATTACGGTGTATTCTAACAGTACAGTGCCGTAGAATTTGGTGGTCTAATGTCACAAAGAGGGATGGCAATACGTCTTCCTTCACATAGGAAGGGGAGATTTCCAATATTATATATACAAAAGGAAATAGCAAATCAGTGAAGAAATGCTGAGAGATAGTCTTGGAGGAGTTTTGAGTGACCTCCATGTTTTGAGCAGAAGAGAGGTCAACTGAAATCAACAGAGGTCAACTGAAAGAGTAGGGAGAAGTGCAGTTAAAAGTTGGATGTTTTTTTTGCTCTTTGTAACTGCTGGTGAAGGTCACATTGAGAGCATAATGGGTGGCGGGCTACAGTACCCTGCTGGCTACCACCGACAAGCATTAAATTGCAGCAGTGAGTGCCCAAGAGGTGCTGAAATATATTAAACTGTTACAATACTACAATATGAATACTTGCCAAAATGATACATTTTATTTGTGTGTGTGTGTATGTGTGTGTGTACTCAACTATGATTATGACTTTGACTATGATGTGTGTGCATTCAAAATATTCTTACCTTCATACTGCAGTAAATCAGAGTAAAACTGTAGAAAGACCAAAGGTGGCATTTTCAGTTGCCATGGATTATAGTGATGGACCCATAGGACCCTATGGCAGTCATGTCACTCTGGTCTACAGATGGGTTCATGCTAAAATTGGCAACGCTTACAACCCAACTACAGATACCGTATAGAACTATTTATTGAACAAGTATGTTTTAGCAGACTCAGTCAGCTGATGTGTCAATGGCCAAAATGGACCATTTAATGTCACCTTGCTCATATATATGTGCTGTCTGTGTTTGTCTTAATGGTCCCATATCTTTTTTTATATATGTGATATAGGAACTGTTGTGGTCCCAGTGAGATAATTCTAAATCCTTCACTTTTCTGGCCATGGCTGTGGTTTAATCATCACTGCTGTAAGCCTATACCATATTGGATAACAAATTATCAGTGTGCATGAACAAAAATCTGGCATTAGTGACAGTGCTTCCAATGGGGTGATACTGCAGCTGCAATAGGAGACCATGTCTCCATGCGCCTCGGGGAATGTGCTCAGGTTTATGTCTATGATGAATGCCAAAACAGCTTCTGTGGCATCTGCTCTTTTCTATGTAAGGATGTGACATTATGTAATACTAAAGTTTCTAGAATATTTGCCTTTACAGAAAAGAATCAAATGAAAACACTCAGTGCTGGAATATGTCATGAATAATATTGAAAATTAAAATATTGAAATGAAATATTCATAAAGGAATTGATATTGTGCATATTATTTCCTGTGTAACTTCACTGCACATTTTCATTTCAATGAGGCTTACCAGGTCAATGGAATGTTAGCATAGCCATTCAGGTTGCTGTGTTATTTAATTTAAATGTTAGACATTTTGAAATGTGTTGCCAAGTGGACATGAACAAAATGGTCATTTGGAGTTCCGGGAGAGAGATTTGCAATGTGTTAAGGAAAGGCAGATTTTGGTATCCAGACTTGTATATCTGGGACACTGGTGTGTTTATCAAATACATGACTTTCCAAACACATTTCAGTTCTAGACGTTTTACCTATGATCAGAGAAGTATGTAGACATACTTTCAAAATTCACAAGCTAAACATAAGCAGTCATAAGTCTCAGTATGAGGGTGATTCACAAAATACTTTGTTACTCTGTAGTTCAGTGGTACGTGCTTGGTATTAACATGGTAGAGTGGTTTCAAGAGCTCAAAAAACTGTGTCAGTGCACAATATGTTTGGCTGCTGTTTATTGTGTTATCTTGGTTAAATAACATGGATTAATGTAACTAACAATAATGTTAATCCAAAACTGAATCTATCACAATAATGTGGTGAATTATTACATTTTTGCTGTGCTGCCTTTTTCCCAGTAGCACGAATAGATGGATAGCTACACTGATGCTACACTGATATATTGAAGCTGCACTGATAGAGTATGTATTTTAAGCATTCTCTGTGCTGTCTTATGCAATGTTACTTGGCTGTACCTTAGCAACAAACGATGAACCTGTACAACATATAATAACCACCTTGAGATGTTTTATCAGAACACCCACACAATCTTTCTATCCTCTGGAAATGGTAAAAGACACATTTGGACATTCTGGTTGTCAAAAATATTTTTCAAACACATACCTTCTCAGGATAAAATGCATGCAATAGTTGTGATCCATTTCCAATATCAACACAGTCATAGCCACCATGAAATATCTGAAAATAAATCCCATCCATGATTTCTTGCCAGTGTCACTTCAGTGTTTCTCTAATGTCAAGCCATAATGCTAATCCTCTCACCCAGTCCTATCAGCAATATTCCTGAGGTCCTTATGTTATGCACTAATTCAATACCTGAATATGACCCAGCACACCTTTCACTTTCAATCACTCCATTAAGTTGCAGCCCCTCCCCTCATCACTCTTGCACCCCCTACCTTCAATGATGACGTCTGCTGCTTCCTCGTGCATCATGACACTTAGGTCATCATTAGCAATCCTGGCCATGGTGACCCCTCTTTTGTGTCAAATGGCAGTTTCTGGAATTAGGAACCCCTGCCAGTGAAATTTGAATCAGTGTTGCCCAGTTCCTCAACGCGATCTCCTCAAATCAAGCAGGGTGTCTTTCTGTTCGCTTCAGGCTGAGAAGAGAGAGTCACAGGCTGCTGTAAGTGCCTCTGCTCGCTGCATGGAGATGACTGTACAAGAGCCTCCACCGCCCTGGCTGAGTTTCATCGACAGCGCCTGTTTCATAATCTCCCGTGTGGAGAGGCAGGGGGATGTGATCTGCAGATCTGCCCAGTTTTTCTGGTGATTAACAGGAATAAGTGTTTTCTGAGAGGGGAGCGGTGATGATGAGAGAGGTGCCAAGCAAGGCTCTATGTTCCAGTCTATAATTACACACTTAGGAATCATGGGATTTTTCCCTTCCTAAACCAAAATATAGTCATATGTAGTGAATCTTGTCAATATGAATACGGTGAAGAATGAACACTAACTAGGCTTACAAAAACAGGGAAATTGAGAACATTTCATAAAACGAAACAAAAAAAGATTGGATTTATGCTGAGATAATCTAATGTGTAAAGCAACTTAAATAGAAAAAGAAAGCATTTGAAACCATGAAGTCATGGATATCTACCCATGAGGCATAGCGATGCCTGTCAGGTCAGTTAACTTCAGACTACTGTATGATTCAGCTAATGAGGCTGAACCCCAGTTACAGCCAGTCTATTCTGGCTTATCAGCAAGACAGCATTAACTAGCAGTTACTCCATTCATTCAGAACCAGAACGGAAGCACAGCCTTTGGGACATCATTGTATAAAGTCAGACATTATTTCATGGTTTCCAGACATAACAAAAAGTAAAAATGAAATAAGTGATGAAGAAAACTTCAAAGCTTAAACTTAATTGTGATTACTGAAGTACAATAGACAGTTCTGACTGTTAGTGAAAGCATCTCTTATCAGTCCATAGCTAAACATAATTGGTAATTTTGTCCTCTCATGGTATTTTGGCTCCCATGCGTTTGTATCCTGAGCTGCTCTACAGATATTGTAATGCACAAATCTAATTAGAAGTTATCTTTAGACAGTGTGAGTTTTTACAACAGTCTTTACACTGACACGGTTACTGTAGGCTTTTGGGCAAACAACTGTGAAGCTGAAAAGCACTCGAAAGCATTGCATTGACTAATTGCTGTGAAATGTTTGAGAGTTTTTATGTTGTAAAAACGTTGCTACAGTGTTGTTAAAAAGGTTGCAGAAGATAAAAAGGTTGGTTGTGTAATGAGACCAACCTTACTGCAATGTTATAAAAAGTTGCAGTGACTTTTTGCCAGCTAGATTATTGCTAATAAGCAATATAATACTTTCATATAAACATCTTGTTGTCCTGAACATAACCACGATCCTCCATGCTGCTACACTCTCTTCCCAATTAAAGACACTTAGACCATAGCAGTATTATTTTTGACATTTGACACTTCATGAATATCAGTAAAATCATTGGTTCCAGTTGTAGTTTTAATTGGATAAGAAGTGCCCTGTGACACAGACTCCTTGAAGAGGGGGAGGATTAAGCGGTCTCTTAGACCCCCCTTTTTAGCAGTCTTATTCAGCGTCATATGCAAGGTGATTCGATTCATACCATCAAGGAGATGATGAAAATTATTTCAAGACGGAAATTAATAGCCTGAAATAGAAACTAGGTTGCAGCCGATTGACTTAGTTTCTATGATCTTGTTTCCTAATACCCAACGGTACCAGTCTTATTCTAGAGTCATCACAATGCGGTTTATATGGACAGTATAAGGAATATTATAAGTTATTCACTTCATAACATTACATTAGTCAGTTGTTGTCTTAAAGGAAACCCTTATTTAAGATGACTTGAATAGACATTTTATTTGAGTAGTTACATGCAGCAACTAAGACGAAATACTTTTTTCAAGGGTTAAATAAAATGCCAGCTGTTGTTCCAAGGTAAGAAAGTCAGTACGGCCCTTACCTGTACTAGTGGTGCTCCTCAATTGTAGGGCTGAGACATGGGTTCGTAACCCAAATGCTGCAGGTTTGATTCCAAGGAGGGGCACTGTATTATACCCCTGAGCAAGTTAATTAATTAATCTGTACATCTTCTGAACATATTCAGCTGTATAAATGGATAAGGTGTAAAAATGTAAGCTATACACAATACATTACTCTAAACAATGTAAAAATTTATTGAAACTGTTGTATGCTATGCAGGATTGCTAGTGTGGAGCAGTGGTACGAGTATTGGACTGGTGTCTGGCTTTAGGTTCAAACCTCAGTTGGAATACTTGGCTTGTGTCAAACCTGATTCGATTAAGTGGACAATATCTTGAATATTATGTAAATTGCCTCTGTTAAGGACACATGCTCACAGAATTAAGAACATCATAGAACAAGAATGTGTCATAGGTTACACTGCTGTTTTGTAAATGGAGTCTCATCTCATAGTGTGGTATTGTTCTGTGACCTCACTGTGGTGGTTAAACTGTTAGGAAAGAAGGTTTAGAAGATGCATTTAAGTAGCTAACAGAAACTCCCTTCATAACTCAAATAAATGGAATCTTCCACTAGCACATTGGTGAGCATATGGCTATTGATGTTTATGTCTTGACTGCTGCAAAAAACCTTGACAAACAAGTGCGTCATAATGTAGTTTCTCATGTCCCTTGGAGGGGTGGCTGTCATCTTGTCCAATATAGACCTGTCTTGGTCTTTACTACATGGGAGGTGTAAATATACCCCCGTAGACTGCTATAAATAATGGACTGAGGGGAAATAGTAGAACAGGCACAGGAGGAGACTCAGGAGAGTATCGGTGGGTTAGGATCTACGATCGCTGACATGTACTTCACAAACTGCTGCTATACGCTACACAGATGTTTCTGTATTTTCATCACAGCAAACAATAAGAAATCTTGTTAACAATCAAGCATTTTACTAAAACGCCAACATCTTGACATCGCTATGTCTGCTTTTAGATAATCCACTTGTGCTGTGATGTGCAATGACTGTTTAAATCTCTGGTTAATTATTTTAGTTAAGCAAACATTTAAAACATGAAAAAGACTAGATGAGTGGATAAGTGAAAAGTAATATTTCATAAGGGTGGCTATGGTGGATAATGCATAAAAATAATAAAGGGGGCAGAGGAGGCTGAAGGCATGGGCTGAATATGGAGTCCTTTGCATTTTCAGGTATCCAAAGATTATCTAACATGTAGAGCCACCACTTTGAATCTGTGGTCATTCAGACTCTTAATTTATCCACTTAGCAGATTAATTAGCTTGCATAGGAGAGCAGTGAACAACGCAGCACTCAAGGGCCCTTGATATCAGACAACCCTTTAACAAGATTTCCAGGAGCACTTTTACTTATTTTTTCCCAGATGTTTCTTAATTTCTTTCGGCAACCTGCCCAGAGACTACATACAAAAACAAGCTTTTAGTTAGGTCTGATGCAATACATCCAATGTAACAATTTATGTAACAAATAAACACAATTAATAAATTAAATAAATGAATTTTCCCCCAGAAAGCGCTGCTCTGTTGTCGAGCAGATATGCCAATTACAGCCACAGCCATTAGTCATGCAACTAAAAGGAAGTTTCATGCCCTCATTAAACACATCCCACGCAACAAGCTGTGGAGTCTCCGTCTGCATCACAGTCCATGATATGCCACTGCATGGTGGCAGTGCTGTCAGTAAAATGCATTTCTGATTAAATTAAAATTTCAGCAATGTGAGATATAAGCAGTCATAATCTTCATATGGGATTTCACCATGTGGTTTTGTTTAAATATATCAAACCTGGGGTGTCAAACTCATTCCATTAAGGGCCGAGTGGGTGATGTATGCAGGTTTTTGTTGCAACCGATGCACTACACCAGGTGATTTCACTAATTAGCTCACTTCTTCAACCAAGGAGGGGAAACAATGAAAGGAGTTTGGTTGGTTTTCTGGTGTAGGCTACAGGACATAGTCAATAAATATGAGGTGACTGAAAAATGTTTTGAAATCTGATTATCAATACAGCCACATTGTTGTGCAGCTAAAGAGTAAGCAAACACGTCTTTGTAGCTCACAGAAGACATTCTCTGTGATGTAAAACCCACTGGAGTCCTAGAAGGATGTGGGGTGTACACATGATCAAAATCTGATTAACCCCTTTAGACTACGTTTACACTGCAGGCCTTGATATCCAGTTCCGATTTTTTTAACCGCCTGTTAACATATACTTTTTAAAGTGGCCCATATGCGATACCTGTGTTCACACGGTTTACACTTGAAACAACCCGCATGCGTGCACGAGAGTTTGGTTACTGATACGGAAGTAAACAACAACCACGCCGGCACAGCCATATCGCCATCTGCGATGGACGCAAACGTGACAGAAATAATCATTCAAACTATTGCATTCCGAAGCATTTTTAGATTTCCGAAACGAATTAATCTTTCACTCCTGGTTCTGCACATGAAACGTTACACGTCATTCAAATGCGAAAAAGTATGAGTGCCGTATTTTTTATGATGTGCGAATCGCAATGACAGGGAAATTATGATCTCTTCGTTTAGATGACAGTCGCATTGGCAGATATCAGATTCCTATCGGATTTATTTCCACATATGAATGTGGGGCAAAGCAGATCTGAAAATATCCGATTCCATGTGCTTTTTCCTGTTTACACCTTCATAATACATATGATATGTTCCTCATGTGAGCAAAAAATCGGAATTGGGTCACTTTTATCAGACGATGTAAACCTGCCCATGTCTGGGGCAGTAGCCTACCATCATCCAGGAGCTCAAGGAGTTCAAGAGCTGTATATTCTGCATAACGAATAATATAATATTTTGAAGTTATTATCAACTAGTTTTTGCACTGTTTTGCAGTAGAGTGCACACGTCATTGCTGGAGCATTGAGTTGTATAACAACTATTGAGACTCAATATCCATTGTAATGGACATCAAGATTTAGAAAAATCCTGTGTAAAAATTAACAAGACCTGAAATTATGTTTTATTTAACATCTTTTATCTATTAATGTTATATTAAATCAATGAAATCAAGTGTAAAACGAAAACGAAAGCAGCTTGTCGATTTGTTCAACTGAGATCGGGTATGTCGCTGGCAGTAAGTCGAATTTGATTACTCATTTGAGACGGAATCACCCGAATTTGAATATCACTGCTACAAGGAAAAACTGAGTGGAGTGCAAATCCATCTCACCATGGCATTTAAGCAGCCTCTCGTTGATCATTCAGACCGGGCCAAAGCAATAACAAACGCAGTAGGTGTTTTTATAGCAGCGGATCTGATAAGTTTCCAATCTGGCCCTCAGCCCAGGGCTGCCCAAAATCAGAGAGCCATTTTGTTCCACGTTGTTGCGTCCTGCAACACCATCTGAATTATTAGGCTAAATGAATATGTCCACATTGCTATAAAATCAGTGGATCTACAAAGCTTTCATGTAGAAATCAACCTAAATGAATGCAATCTGCTCCTAGTCTAACCTGTGGGTGTATTATGTATTTATTTATTGTTAAACTATCCTGCACAAAATCTCTAATCGTTATAGACTATACATTAACAAATGTAGTGGGGTCAGTGAATAGAACAAGCAATACAGGTCAATAAATCTCTGCAGAATCAGTGTAATATTGATCCAAAAAAACAAACCCCTATGTTACAAGAGATTACAGATTGGCTTTAATGATGTTGCCCCTGTCCTTGAACTCAGACTGTGAACAACAGAACATTGTTTCCAGAAGCACACAGAATAATTTCCATTTCCACTACACACACACACCAACACACACGCACACACACATCATGTACATATCATGTATCATGTATCAATACAGACAGAAATATACCATAACAAAAATACATTAGTGTGATGTTGGACAGTCCTAAGGTGCCCAAAAATGTTGCCTGTTAGATTTATTTGTTGTCCAGGCACACCACAATGATTCAAGTTTAGAGCTAGAGACAGTTTCGATTTGTCAGTGCTGTAATGCATGCACTGAAAAACATAAACCGTTTCTAACTCTAAACTAAAAATTTTGGAATGTCTTGACAATAAATAAATCTAACCGGCAACAAGTATGGGCACCTTAGGACTGTCCAACATCACACTAATGTATTTTTGTAATGGTATATGCCTGTGTATTGATTGAATGGGGGTTGGACTGTACAGAGGCAATATAACAAAAGGTTGTACGGCCCATTCAACAGACCTGGGAGAGTAAGATGTCAGGTGTTTGCATGCATTTCAGAGATGCATGGACATCCCAAATCCTAGAAGGATGTTGTAGTGATTGGGTGGGTATACAACTGTGATTGCCTATTCCAAATTGGGGTGATAAATGGGGAAAACCCAGAGGGTTTCCTGCATCTCCAATGTATTTACCATCTCTCTACTCAACAACATATTGATGATTGACATTTTCAGAATTCATGAAGGTAGATGGTGTAATATGAATAAACAGCAAGGCCTGATAGGTAAAATAAGGGCAGGCTATTAGCCATTCTCTGTCACAGTGAGTTCCACATTTCAACAGCATAAAATGATGGATCATTTTGAAATGATGCAGGGTTTCCATGGTAACAATAATGAGGGCAGCACAGAAAAAAGCACTCTTGCTCTGATTAATCAGACATTATGGTCTGGTGGGGAATGTATCATACAGTGTTCAATCTCTATGAACAGAATCACCCCATTTATTTTGGTCAGCCCATGAAATGATTTCTGATGGACAGCAATAGTTTACTTTACTCAGCTGAGTACCTTTTATTCCTCAGTTTTTTAAAAAGGTGCACTTTAAAGCACAGTTCTTTTCTGTGTAAATAGTGGCTTTATACTGTGCAAGAGCTACTTATGCATCTGTCTGAGGCCGAACCACACGTCAGCACTGCAGCTGTGAGGATGACGCTGCCAAAACAAACAATACAGCTTTGTCTATTGAAAGACAAAGAACAATTAATGTTAACCAGAGGTCGATTAGTACTTCAGAGAGTTACATTTCCTTGGAGCAGTGTAATTGTGCGTATACACGGACGGTAGAGATAAGAAAGAGAGGCTTTTGCTGCCTTTTGATTGCTTCAAATGAGTCACACATGGTAGCTCTACCCACCGCGTTACAGGATTCATGAAGTCTCACTTCCCCGTCACCATAGGACTGGACACCACCATTACATTATATTACATTATAGGCATTTGGCAGACGCTGAGCGACACCACCAGTGATTTGTAATTATTGTTACAGATCAAACTTTTTGCCATGAAATCAATGACAGAATGCTGAACCGCTAACAGCAACAGAAGTGCTGGAAAGCCAAGAAGTGCTAATAACAAGCACTAATCGTATACATATATACCAGCATGTCAAAGATGCAAGTGATGTTCATAGACTCCGCCCACGTATGTCAGTGTGGTGCTTCAGTCAACAGTTCAGTCCCTGTGGGAAGACGAGAGCGAGGAAAGAACACTACCTATTCCTCCCACATGTTTCTGACATAAGGAGAAATGAATGTTATATTATTGCTGCTTATTTGCTTGTCAGAGGTGAATAAAATAGTTGTTCAATGTCATCCACTTATAAAGGCAGATATTTAGTGACACAACGTAAGTACCTAATTCAATGTCTATAACAGAAGTGCCTCAAAAGGGGTATGACATGAATGCCATGGAGTCTGGGATTTACCCACAACCCTTTGGTCAAAAGCCCCATGAGTAAAGTGATATTGCAATCTCAAGGAAAAGCATTCTTTTTATATTGTATTCTGATGCTGTCACTGTGCTGTAAATATATGTGGAGGATTCATTTGTGATTTCATCCACTCCCTCTGTCTGATGATCAAGACAGTTTTTAAAAAGGGAGCATTGTAATGTTCTGTTGCCTTGGAAACTCGCATGGGATAGCATCTATACATTTGTGTGTTGGTGTGTGTGTAGCTGGATGTTATGGTATGTGTGTGTTATGTGTGTGTTTGTGAGCACGTGTGCGGGTGTAATTGTTTATTGTATTGCTTGTATGTACAGTATAAGTATGCATTTATTCATGAGCTTCTGTGCATTTATTTATTTTCACGCTCAAAATGATTTGTGTGCATGTGCCTACATGCATTGGTGTGAATGTGTAGTTCTTTGCGAAAGTGTGTGTCTGTACACATGTTAATGAGTGTGACTGTCTGTTAGAATTGTGTGTTACTCTGGTTGTGACCTCATAGGAGTATAACATTTATTCAAGTTGCAAATGCATTTGACTGTTGCTATGAGTCATCAGCCACTGTGCTAATATATAACAAATAGATGTGTTTTCAATATACTGCCAATTGGTATATTGGCAATGTTATGTATCACAGCTGTCCATGCATTCAACTGGCATGCATCAATAATCTAAAAATAAGAACATGGACATGTTGATGACATGCTGATGACAGACATATTAAAGATGCTTTACAATCTTTATTGATATATGGTGGAATACTGATGTCAGAATACTGATGCCACATGGGCATCCACTGTCAACCACTGCTCTGCCCCTGCCCAGGGCTGTGAGAACATAGAGTGACATCGCTGCTTGCGTCCGAGGGGCCTTAGGACACGGCTCACTGTTCCGTTAGTCAGTCATGAAGCATTAGCTGTTACTATGCTCCTTTCAGACTGGTACTGCATGTGATTTTACTGCCTTTGTTCCCTGCCACACCTCCCAGTGCTGGAGAGGCTAACCCCCGCAGTCGAGAGCTTTGTGAAAACATGGCTGACTGCACACAACGGCAACACTGTGGTGCTCAAGTTCAGACTGTTGACAGGGTGTATTCATTACATCTCATGCATTTATTGGCACAGTCTGGGAGCCTATTCATCTGTACAGACTTTGTAGAGGATGTTTTGCTCATCTTTTTTAAGCCATATTTCAGAAAAAAAGTTGAATACTGTAAATAACTGATGATTTTGTCAGCCTTGGCCTGGTTAAATAACCATGGCCTGCATTCAATCAATTTAAATTTGATTTGACGTTCAAATAAATGCAAGTAAGCATGTTTCCATAGCAAACACAGTCTGACTAGTTCAATGATCACCACAAACAGTTTACCAAACTATTCGAATAAAGAAATAAACACTTCCAATGTCAATGTTAAGGAGAAACGTTTATTTAAATCCAGGCCTAATTTTGTTAATCTTTATGGAGGCACTGCACCGTGAGTGAAATAATAAATTGTTTGTGGTTTCCTAAATTAGCCAATTGTCTTCTGCAGCCAGCAAGGATATAAAAAGCCCATTCCGGCAGACCTTTCTGTTCATCACTACCAGAGAAATGGAGAGGATGATGACCTGTGCTGTACTGTGCGTCTTCATTACACTGGTATTAATGCACACAGGACAGTGTGCTTAGATGACAGTGCATAATATGCCCCCCTGAAGGAGTCTGAAAGTCCACGTAACAGTTGTGCTTGAAAGAACGCTCCACTGGTGCTTATCCAGGTTCAATCATTGAATTACTAAAAGGCACAGAGTTGAAAGTGACTGGATGACTGATCTCACTGTTTCCAACATTCTGAGAATAAATATTTCTTTATAAAAAAACTACTTTTCAGTACACTCAGTAAATGTAAAAATGTAATTTTTATTCAACCAAAAAGAAACCCTGGATTTAACATTGTACAGGTCAAATCTGATTGGACTTGCTAATACCTTTAGCTGATTTCAAAGGCATAATTTACACTACAGTAACTGCGAAGTGTACCTGTTTTCATGCATGACTGCCTAATGTTTATTAGATTTGTTTTAATGTCCCCTTTTTTGTTAATGTTAATCTTTTTTTAAAATTATTATTTTGTTTCTAATTTCTTTCCCCCTTTTGGTAGCCAATTAACATGTGGTGTTTGAAACACAAGGTCATATGAGGAGAAATGTCTTATTGTTCTGAACTGTACTTAAACTGAGAGCGCATGGAAGAGTGCTTTTGGGAGAGAGCATTTTGGTTCAGAAGCACAGATTCACATAGCCACAATCTGTTGCTATGGTGATTCAAGTAAATGTTTCTAGTTGGCAGGGCTCTGCCACTTTCATGGCTATTTCTGTTGGAAATAAACGCAGGGGAACTTGGATAAAAAAGAAACCATGTTTTACATTAACAGTCTAATGAGCAGCCACCTTTGGGGCTTGGCAGTGTCTGCTTATAGCCAAAAATCTCACCCTTCACTGAGAATAGCGACAATGTCACTACCCTATGAGATAGAATAGAGGAAGGGATCTGGGTCACGCAAAGGCAGGACTGGCTGTTCAATCTTTGAGCTACATTTGTGTCTATGCACATACAATATATGTATTCTATAGGGAGAACATCAATTCACCACAAAAGACCGCACCACAAAACAGATTAAAAGTCTATTACAAACAGAAGTATTGAGAGGACTGCAGATTTCTGAAAGAAGGATATTGAAAAGGATCAAGTACATTGCATTGATACTTAAAGAACCTTACAATCTGCGATGAGTGCTTTGCTTCTCCCTGCTCTTTGTGTGGGCAAAACTGCTAATTTTAGCCGGCCACCCCCCAACCTCCTGTTAAAAAGCACAATCCAAAACATACTGGATAAACAGGGTACTAGGACATTGCATGACATGAAATTTCACAGACGCTCTTATCCAGAGCGACTTACGAAGCAAGAGACAGTTTGTGGAGATTGACATCAAGAGTACTCTTTAACACATTTGTGGCCGTAGTCAACCATGTGTCTTCTTTCCATGTCTCATTCTGCATTCTTAGTCGGTGAGTGGTAGGGGACTCAAATTCACAATTAGAGCCATCCCCCTTTCAGAGTCTACAGTTGCGTCCCTGCGGTGGGAGCCATTATGTTGTGCTCGTGCATTCTTCTTCGAGAACAATGATCGCATTATTTATTTGGTTAGCAAACACTCCTATTCAGCATGACTTACATAGAATACATGTTATCCATTTATACAGATGGATATTTAATGAAGCAATTCAGGTTAAGTACCTTGCTTAATGATACAACAGCAGCGTTCCACCAGGGAATCAATGCTCCAGGCTTTGGGTTACAAGCCCAGCTCATTATCCACTACACCACACTGCTGACAGAAGCAGTGCATATTGTGGTTTAATTTGAATCTGGGCCCATCTATTACGATCAAACAGACTATTATTTTACTTGCTTAGGAGACACACGTATCCAGGACAGCTCTCAAAGCGTATATATTTGACCTGTTATCAATTCAGACAGCTGTATATTTACTGTACCTCAGTACCCTGGTACTTGGTAAAACTTGGTACATTCAGGACCCTGTAGCCTTGCAGTAATGTACCAAGTTTCCTAACCTCCACATCGCACCGCCGCCCGTCTAATGCGACACACAGCTACACACGACAACAGCATGACACGGTACAGCTCAATCTAGCATTACTGCAAATTGACCGTGATCTTACGGTTGAACTCTCGCTGGCGGGCCCGGGGTCCGCCGGTCTGGGTTCGCATCCAGCGCAGCCGTCGTGAAAGATCCATGGCCTGTAACCCGTCAGGGAGGGAGGAGCCACGACCCCCAGCCCCTTCATCTGTGTCACCCCGTGAAAGCCCCTCTCGGCAGACCCCTCATCGCCAGCCCCCGGGAAAGGGATGGTTTTCCGTGTCCGCCGTGTCTCCGACTACTGTTAGTATCTTTACTCTCCTTTCCTGCCGCCTCAGTGGAGATGTGTACATCCCGGCTCCTCTGTGCGCCTCCTCGGGTCCATCATTAATGCATTAGACGGGGGAACATTACTCCCGCTGTGGCTGAGACGCTGCGGCGTCTCCCCGGGTCATGGCGCCTATCGATGGGCAGCATCTGAGCCCCAGACTGCGCAACCCGCTGAAACGCGATCCCTGCTAGTGACAAAGGCCAGCACAAACAACAAACACACACACAGACAAATATGCACACACGGCGTACACACACACACACAGACACACACACACACACTCTCATAGACACATACAACATATTTAAACCTGTTAGTGTACCGAAAAGACAAAAGCACACATAATTGTTAGCCACCTTAGTTACTAATGAATACAAGTGAATATGAGAATATATTCATTTGTGCATTATTATTATTTTGTAATAAATATGATTTATTGCATTAATATAGCATTAAACCTATTTTTGAAGACATTTAACATTTTTTATTGGTTCTACTTTGGTTCTTTCAAAAAGAAAGATGAAGGGAGAGGAGGCAGTGATGTTTTCATATGAAAAATAGAAGACCCTCATAACACTGATAAATAAATTCAACTTCACTGATTCAAGATCTCTTTTGTAAAAATCGCAAATATATCACAATATATGTAGCAAAAACCTCACCTCAAAAAAGAATGCTCACATTATATTCAATTGCTGCAGATTCTCTTTTTCAGATACACAGGCACATATTACATTATGCCAGAGGACGATGGGGAGTTATGTCTATTTGTGGACATAACCTTCAAAGCAAATGATTCATACAACTGGAAACAGGTGATATAGGATTTTTATTTTACATGACATTAAAGATTATGCTCAATATCCCAAGATTATTTTCCCATTAGATTATATTTTCAAAGGCATGTAGAAACATTTTTTGTGCTGGGGTTTACATGGTTACTTATGATAAACCAGGGCAAAAAGTTGCATGAAAATAGAAAACATTTTAAGCAGTGTTCAAAATGGCTGTGTTATGTGCTTGCATTTCTAGTGGAATGTAGTTGGGATGCAGGCTGTAGCAGAAAGCCTAATATTCACTTACTCTTGGTCCTGAATTTTCATCTTCAGGTCTGACTTTAGCTGGTTAGCTAACAATGTCATAATAGTTTAAGGAATGTGCACAGTCTGCCAAATTATATAAGTGAGCGATCATTTTCAAAATGGGTTGTGCAGGAGAGATGGTTGCATTTCTCTTCACAACAATGTACACTCATGTACTGTACAGTTTGTCCAAATAGGTCATATCATTAAAACTGATGAACAAAGAAAAAAGCAACACTGCCACCTGTTGCCCTCAGTTGTTCATTTCATGGACAGTTAGAAAAAAATCAGGTGGACTAGTGAGTGTCCAGCTATGCAGAAGTCTCTATCTTCTGGTAAATTAAGATTTTGTAAATCTACTTATGTTTTCATTATATATATATGTATGTGAACTAACTAGGACTCATAACAGTTTCAATTGCAGGTCTGCTAATTAAAGGTGGTTTGTGAGTAGTGTGCTCAGCAACCAAAGATTTATGATTCATGTTCTGATGAAGGCAGCACTGCCTGTCAATTTCCCAATAGGCCAGGAACAGAGAAATACGTGCAATATATCCACTGCCATTTCAAATTATTTTCTGTTTTATTTATTTTTTGTATCTCTGCTCTTGTCTCACTGTTGCTTTGTGTTATCTTATTTGGAAAGTGATTTGAACATAATATAAGAAAAGTGATTTATAAATAAAGGTCACAATTATTATTCTAATATTATCTATGATCTGTCTTCCATGGATTTGCTGTAAACTGTCCATCTTCTGAACCAAATGCCTATTGCTTGATTGCTTCAGAACACATTTACCATTTACCCTAGAAACACTGGCTTACCACTGCCATCTTGTGATCTTTGTGTGAAACAGCAACAGGGGGTTTCCTTGAAGTAAAAGGTATGACTTTGGTTGTCATCTCAATATGATTGTGCTGGCATGTACTATGTAGCTTTGCTTCTGATATGAAATATGTGTGTAGACTAAAAAATATGTAGATGGTGAATGCTGAGAGATTGCATTTACTCACATCCATTCAGGGTTGATATGGAAAATCAATATATAATAATTATTATTAAGGGAGAAACCGACTGTTGGAATGCTTCCTTGCTTTTTTTTTTAAGTAAAAGGGAGTGGCCCATTTTTAACAAAGGCTTTTAACAAAGGTTTTCGACTATTTTCAAGACCATTTCTTTCTGTAAGTCAGGAACGTTTGCTATTCAAATGTCAAACTATGGAACTACACAGGTAATGCTGACACATTATACAGTACAGTATGTTGAAGTATACCAGTGAAACCATTCAGAGACCAGGCTAATGCTTGTGCTGTAGACGTGTACTTAAGGCCACTGTTATATTAATCCCAAGAAAGATATTGGGATTCTGTTCAATTTGGTTTATTTTAAGACAGCAGTTCCCAAACCTTTTCATCTGTAAGTCCTCTAAAATGACCACTCTGTGGTTGAGGACCCCCCATCTAAATAAAAATGAGTTCGCTTTTCTCACCTTTATTCATCATCCACATTATGTTGCAATGCAGTGCCCATAATCACCATATTTCAGTCATCCAGACAAGGTTTATTTTATCTTAAAGTATAAAATATGTAATGTATAAAGCATTCATTGTAAACAAAATATTCTTAAAATGGAAAATAATGTTCCACTTTTGGACGCCCTGTTTTAAGAAAGGGATTAGGGATCAATCGTAACTTACATCTTTTTTTGTGCACAAATGTTAGCAAAGGTGATACAACCACACAAAGGCACAATTAAGAAAAAATGATTAGCTGCTGATGGATGAGACTTATTTAAATGATACTTGCTCACAAATCAAAACGATCAAAGACAGGTTCAGGACCATTAGCAGTTCAAAGGTACGCCATTTAAATATAATTTTAAAAGCGTGACAATGGCGCAGGCCTGCCCTATTCTGACTTTTTTTTCGCTTCAATTTCAACTCGGCTGTGGAGAGGGCGAGAACCGCACGGTTCGTAGACGCGACATGCGCGTCAGGGGACCGAAGCAGCCAATCTGCTCGTCCGAGAGGACGATCGTAACTCACCGGCTTCTGTCTCCAGCTCTTTCTTCCCCACCGACCCTGGATCTGCTGACTCAGTGCCTTAAAGCTGCCTCTCTCTTGCCACCGGACCACAACTGCAAGACTTGCTTCGATATCGAAGAGCTACTGCACCAACGACAGAAATGGCTAAAACCGCAATTGGTAAGACTCTTTATTTTTGTGTCTCTGGATGGATAATTGCTTGTCTATTATCGCAAAGTCAAATGATGCTGCGGATGCTACGGCATCCTTCGCACAAAAGGCGACGTCCTCTTGCGACGCCTATTCAATTCAAGGGAGCGGCCAAAAACTGTCGCATGGAAGTTTAAACTAAAGGACTTTATAAAGGACTTTTTCATATAATTGCGAGTCACAAAAAATAAGATATCTAACGTTTTTATCAACACGGCCGATATTTTAAGGTACCATTAGGCAATGGCAAACAGCACCATTTATACAATGGAACGAGGACGTGGTGGGGATTTGTATTACAATGAATCGCTGTGGTAGCAATAGAATATCAGCGAGTGTCTTCCGTGTATAGCGGAATTTCGTTTTTAAAGGCATACAATTATGATATTGATGATATGGATGTTGCAACATTTAAATGACAAGCCGAAGCGTCCTATTTATACCGCTGTTCACGGTGTGTGTTCTTACAGCATAATGCAGACAGACCCCACCCAATACATCCCGTCTCGCGATTTTAAGGCAGATCCCCACCCCCAAGGGTTTTGATTAATAAGATGCGTGTGTGTGGGTGGGTGGATGTGTATGTCTGAGTGTGTATGTGAGGGGGTAGTTTATTTGTATCTGTACGTGGTATTTTGATGCTTTTTATTAATAAAAAATAACAGATCATACATTCTAGGACAAATTCACTTGACAAAACCCGAAATAATTAAAACTGAAATGTATCAAATTTCCTCAACTACTTCTGGAATACAAATATGTATTAGGCTTTACTTTATTGGCCAATGAAGATATAGAGGTTAAGGGTGCTTTGAAATCGAATAAAGGGTATGATTTCATTCTGTACATGTTAATGTATTTCTGAACAAAGGATGTAAAACATAATGAGTATTCCGAACATTTTATAGTATACGCTAAAATCTGTATTTTAGCTGCACTTTTTGCATTGATGAAGAGACTGCCGATAGATGAATGATCAAACAGAAGTATTAATTAAGGTATTATATCCTCTTGTTAGTTTCACGGCACTGGATTGAATTGTAGGAGGTAGGCCAGGGTACACAACTAAATTGACGCCCTTATTTCCATTCAAGCATTAGATTGAAACTGGCTCATTCTATTAAATGTGTTTCCTGGCTGTTTTTAAATGTGTTGGGTGATGCTTGCCTGTAGTGCATTGAATTCGGAACTGTGCTGTTCGATACTGGACAGCATGGCACCACGAGAGACAGTGTTGCACTATGCTGGACTATTCTGGACTGTACAGAAGCCTGTGTTTGGCTGTGTCTTTCTGTGGCAGATAGTGTTCACCTGGGTTGTGCTTTGTCACACTATGCTAATATAGCGTATCTTTGAATGCTTAATTAAGCGAGATTCGGCTTAGATGTATTGTTTGGGCACAGCAGGCCGACAAGCGCGCAGACAGGAGAGCGGGAGGCAAGCCAGCCCTGCAGCATGGTGGCCTACGCAGCAACAGTCAACCAATCATTATTGGCAATCTGGAGTGGCCAATGACAGATCATTGCAGTGGGCTCTGGGTGCAGTTCTGTTACTGTGGTGAGGAGAAGTTCCTCCTGCCTTTTATGTTGGGGATGGGGTGGGGTTGCTTCTGGTTCTGCTTGACCAAAAGCCTTTAATACAGGAAGTGGCCAACCTGCAGTGCATTGTGGGCTCAGCTTGCATCATATCTCATCACCTATTCAGACCACACATAAAGAGTGCACAGTGTCTAATGTTGACCTGTGCTAACTCACTGGATATTTATTACAATGAATTAAATATGACATCAATTCCAATACAGAAAGAAACATTGCTCCAGCACGAGTCCAAAGTTTTCCTTTTGATTTGTTTTTCACATTTTCAGTCAAATAGCCCAAATGTTGAGTCAGCAGCACTGCACAGCACTACAGAACAAGGTTTTAAGCATTCTACTCTGGACTTGAGGGCTGTGAAATTGAGTGCCAGATAGGACACTAATGTCTGACACTTTAATGAAGTGCTTTAAGTCTGTTGCAGCTGTAATGCACTTGTTTATATGGTTTATAGTATTGTGATACATGTAGTACTGCACTAAAAATGACCACATCTGTTACTGTAAAAGAGTAAGTGGATTAACAGTTCAGATTGAGTGCAGACAGCTTCATTACACTTGTAAAAACATCCATCAACCGAAATATATTCTTTACTACAGTAGCGTATATAGATATGATCAGATTTCTCTGCAAAAGTTCACCGTCCCACAGGGAACCAAATATTATATTCGCTTTTTATTTATATATATATATATATATATATATATATATATATTAGGTTTTTACATTTGTCCAGTTCCTCTTCTCAGGGGTGGTAGGCTTGTGGCTTGACTTGCTTGATGAAAGGCAGAACACCTTGGCGTCACTAGAGAGATGCCCTGCTGGACAGCGGTGGCGGGCGGTGGCGTTGCCTCTGCTGTGATCTGAGATCAATCAGAAATCTGTTGGCAAAATTGATGCACAATTGAATTAGCCTTCAGACTTACACTGTGATAATTGCTCCTTGACATCAGAGAATATTTCTGTGATCTGTGTGAGAGAGGGAAGCCCTCAATTACTTTATGTGGCTACATGATAGAGATCTTTGGAGAATTATAGTTGCATTAATATTGCTGAAATATCAAATCTTCAACACAAAGAGAATCAGACTTCATGAGAAGCACGCAGGACCCTGCTGGGATATAAGCAGCTGTTAGATGAGCTTGTGATGTCATAATTGTAGTTGGAAGAAAGAAATGACATGAAATGACTTATTAAATGCTCATTGTTTCAGCATGATTTCATTTGACAGGCAGATTTTAATAGCAATGTCTTGAGACAGATGGTGTTGAATTTCCACAGCATACAAAGAGAAGATGAAGGAGCTGTCTGTTCTCTCCCTCATCTGCTCCTGCTTCTACCCCGAGGCTCGTAACAAACTGATTTGTGAATTTGAAGGTAAGAGCCAAATCATACGTTTATGATTTGTTTTTCTTGTATATGATGTTTGGGCACAGTTCTTAGAGAACAAGGCTTCTAAGTCCAAGGAGGAATGTATTCAGGATAGGACACTGCTATTGTACTGATGTACTATGTATTTTGAGTTCATTTTACTCTGAACATTTTAATGTACAATGGGGGAAATAAGTATTGAACACATCGACATTTTGTCCAGTAAATGTATTTCCAATGAGCCTATTCAAGTGAAATTTGCACCAGATTTTGGCATTAACTCAAAAAATCCAGACAAAAAATCTAAACATTAAAGTCCATATGTAAATAAAGTTATGTGTAGTAAAGTGGAATGAAACGGGAAAAAAGTATTGAACACACTAAGAAAAAGCAGTACACCACAGCAAGGAAAGGCAAGGAATCAGCTGAAAACCATAACTAATTAGGAGGCAACTCTACTTCCAATCTGTGCTAATTAATGTCAGCTGGGTTAGAATATATTGATGGGCTATAAAAGGTTTTTTTTGTTACCAAGGTGCCACACAAGAAACATCTAATGATGGGTAAAAGCAAAGAGCTCTCTCAAGACCTTCGCAACCAGATTGTTGCAAAACATGAAAATGGAATTGGCTACAGACGTATTTCACAACTTCTGAATCTTCCAGTAAGCACCATTGGGGGCATTATCCGTAAGTGGAAGCAATATCACTCCACCATCAACCGGCCACGCACAGGAGCTGATCAGGGAGTCAGAAGGATACTTAGAAGAGTAGCCAAAGAGCCAAGGACCACTAGGAAAGAGCTCCAGAAAGACTTGGAGACAGCAGGTGCAACTGTGACAGAAAGGACAGTAGGCAATGCACTCCACCGCCATGGCCTCTGTGCACGCTCAGCCCGCAAGACTCCACTACTGAAAAAAAGACATGTTGAAGCTCGTTTAAAGTTTGCCAAACAACATTTGGACAAGCCAGTGAACTACTGGGAGCAGGTACTCTGGTCAGATGAGACCAAAATTGAACTTTTTGGCTGTCACACAACACACCATGTTTGGAGGAGAAATGGCACTGCACATCACCCGAATAACACTATACCAACAGTGAAGTTTGGAGGTGGAAGTATCATGATGTGGGGCTGTTTCTCCTCTCGTGGTACTGGCAGACTTCATATCATTGAAGGAACAATGAATGGAGCCATGTACAGAGAGATTCTTGAGATGAACCTGCTGCCATCCACCAGGATGCTGAGGATGAGACTTGGGTGGACCTTCCAGCAGGACAACGATCCAAAGCATACAGCAAAGGAAACTTGCAATTGGTTTCAGAGAAAGAAAATCAACTTTTTGGAATGGCCCAGTCAATCACCTGACTTAAACCCAATTGAACATTTGTGGAAGCATCTGAAGATCCAGATTCACAAGAGGGCCCCCTGCAATCTTCAAGATTTAAAGACAATCTGTGTAGAGGAATGGGCCAAAATCACACCTGAATACTGCGGGCGATTAGTTACTTCATACAGAAAGTGCCTTGAAGCTGTCATTACAAACAAAGGCTTCTCCACTAAGTATTGAATTCATAATTAATTAATAATAATGTTCAATACTTTTTTCCTATGTCATTCCACTTTATTACACATAACTTTATTTATATATGGACTTTAATGTTTAGATTTTTTGTCTGGATTTCTTGAGTTAATACCAAAGTCTGGTGCAAATTTCACTTGAATGGCCTCATTAGAAATACATTTACTGGGAAAAATGTTGATGTGTTCAATATTTATTTCCCCCATTGTATTTTCAATTAATACCCAACTGTAAAGATGAACACATAAATAAGCCAAGAAACAACAATTGTTTATAATGACTCGTTCTGATCATTGGGTCAAAGTATGAGCTTTAAAATAAAAAAATGTTGTTAAATTAAAGATTATTTTTACATTTTTCATATAATAAAACATGATTTTCACTGTCCGATGTTTCTCCCATCTCCCACTCATTTCCTGTGCAGATATGGAAGTGAAGCCCATCAACAAGCGAGCTTCGGGCCAAGCCTTCGAGGTGATCCTGAAGTCACCTTCTCCAGTGTCGGACGCAGCCCACAGCATCACCTCGCCCCCAAAGAAGAGGGACGTCTCCCTGGAGGACATCCAGAAGAAACTGGAGGCAGCCGAGGACCGCAGGAGAGTGAGTGTCCCATGCTGCCGCCCCGACTGCAAACAGACTGCAAATTCATCCGTTTTCTAAATTCCTCACTCATATACAAAAGGTAGTGATGGAAGACAGGTTTATGGGTGGAGCTGCAATGAGCTGTCAATCAGTGACTTGTTTCAACCAATTAAAAGGTTTTCTCTCTCCACAACAAAAGCACAATGTTCGGTCAAAATAAGTGAGTCATTGAGAGCACATGGTAGCTTTGCCCATTTCTGGGCTCAGAATTTTCAAGGGCCAAGTATATGTATTGATGTGCGCACAGCACTTAGCCCATTCCCATGCTGTTAATTCAACATTAAAGCCAATAATTAAATGCAAAGCATGGAGTACACCTATGCAGCTGTCACTGAAGCATTGAATTCAAAGAGTCTGATAATATCCGAGCCACCCTCTCATACACATACAGGTGCTGCACCAAGGGCCTGGAAATCTTAGGGTACCCATGTATTTTTTTAACAAATGAGGACATGAAAATCCATTTTCACACCAAATCAATAGAAACACAGCTGTATAAATACTGCACACGCACAAATGCTGTGTATGAAACTGTATTCTGTACTGTGTACTGACAGAAGGTATAATGTAAGCAGTGCACGTGTGGTAGAGGGCCCCTAGGGTGGTTCCATAAGAATACAATAATTCTTATTTATAAATTAACCTTGGAAAGGCCATTTGGGCTGGCAGTGTAGTGTAATGGTTAGGGAGCTGGGCTTGTAACTCAGAGGTTGCAGGTTCAATTCCCAGGTGGGGCACTGATGTTGTACCCTTGAGCAAGGTACTTAACCTGAATTGCTTCAGTAAAATATCTAGCCGTATAAATGGATTGCATGTAAAGAAATGTAAACTGTGTAAGTCGCTCTGGATAAGAACATCTGCTAAATTCCCCAAATTGTAAATGTAAATGCATTGACTTGGCACTTCTGACTGAAACAGTTTCCACAGGATTAATTCTCCAATACTTATAGGCTTCTTTAAAATGTGTGTCAAGCTCCAGAGAGATAGTCATGTTCTGTAAGGTAATGTATGGGCCTTTTTTTTTAGTGGATGGCCCTCAGATTGTAGATAGTTCGTTTAGGTTAATTACAGTACGGCCTCCTCCCCTCTCCAGTCCCAGGAGGCGCAGGTGCTGAAGGCGCTGGCGGAGAAGCGCGAGCACGAGCGGGACGTCCTGCTGAAGGCCATGGAGGACAACAGCGCCTTCAGCAAGATGGCCGAGGAGAAGCTGACCCTGAAGATGGAGCAGATCGAGGACAACCGCCAGGCCTATATTGCGGCCATCATGGAGCGCCTGCAGGAGAAGGTGATGTGGGGGGGTCGACGCGGGCGTTGTTGGTTGTGGTGGGTGAGTTGCGCTTCCTCAAACTCAAAATGGGTGGAGTTATTAAGTGTGTTTCATGACTTGCTTGTTTTTAACCAAACATAGAGTTTTGCTATGGAGAGCAAAGTCTTTTGATTGGCTCATAAAAATCAGTGATCGACAGGTCAAGAAAGGTCCACCCATTTTGTTGTTCATGAAGCCTAACATTCCCATTCAGGTAACATTCCCAGTGGTTACCTATAGAGATTTTCAAAAGAAAAAGGATAGTGTACATCAATAAACCCTATCTATCTAATCAACTGTCTTAGCAACTATGCCCTTAATGCTATGCTGTACATTTTATTTTTTCACACAGAATGTGCACACACTCTGACTGGTCTTTGTGACACATGTGTGCCAGTCAGGGACAATTGCACTCTGTGTCCGAAGGGAAAACAACACGCTGTAATCCCTGTTGTAGTCAGGGGTTGATGTTTTAATTTGACTCCACCGCTCCAGCCTCTACCTGCTCTGTGGCATCGCTACAGGCTACAGTGTGCAAACGGCGTCAGCGGTGAACTGCGTCCAATGAACTGCGTAGTGGTTCTCTGTGGCTCAGTTGGTAGAGCACAGCGTTGGCAACGCTTAGGTTGTGGGTTCAATCCCCACTGGGGCCACATATACTGAAAATGTATGCATTCACTACTGTAAGTCGCTTCAGATAAAAGCGTCTGCTAAATGGCATATATTATATATTATGAACTGCTTAACCGAGAGTAACAGAGAGTCTGCAGTTCCTTTTCTGCTGGTGCCAGTGATAAATAATTGTATTTCTGTTGCGTCTTCAGGAGAAGCACGCCATGGTGGTACGCAGGAACAAAGAGCTGAGGCAGGCGCTGACAGCGTGAGCCTGGTCATCGCCGCCTCCACCCCCGCCCCCGCACCCACTCCCGCTCCCACTCCTGCTACTTCAGTGTAAAGTACAAGCCTTGGGTACCCAGAAGGCGGAGAACAGCGCTGCCCCCCTCCACACTGTCAGCATTATACAAACCACAAAAAAACGAGAAAAAAAACATGTCGCACTCCTTCCGTAGGAATGATTTGCTTGATTCAAAAAAAGTTAAGTGTACTTGGGTATTGTTTTGTAAATACTTCCTTTTTTGTTATATATACATATATCTATATATGAGGCAACGAGAACATTGCGCTGTGCATTTACAGATTGTATTTATTTATGCATTTGTTTACGGGGTTCTGAAAAAATCTGCAGGCTTCGGTGTTGTTAGTTGGCAGTTAGCTGGCGTCCGGGGTGGTTTTGACTGAAGATGTCTGTTTCTGTGTCATTGATGCAAACGGTTGCCGCACTCAGGCTCCAGGTACAGTAGTTGTAGGCTTCAGGTGACTGATTTAGTATATACAAATCCCTCACAATTTTCTGTCTGTCTCTCTTCCTCTCGTTCACACACACACACACACACACACACACCACACTTAAACACCACACATAAACACAACACACACACACACACATACACATGCAGAAACACACCTGCACAAGACCTCCCCTTCATTACAATGCGTCACACTTTTTGTAAGAACTTGAAGAAGTATCTTGACCCATGGTCCTGCATTGGATTTGCTTGCTCTTTTTATCAACCACCATTAGGCAAGTCATTTCTTAGAGATAATGGTGCCCATCTAGCATGTTCCGCAGTTCAGTGGCAAAAGTCTTTGCACCTTAAAACTGTGGAATTGGTAAATGTTTAATTGTGTCCCCAAAACAAAAAGATTTCCATATGTAATGTCCTTAGGATCAGGACTGTATCATTTTACTATGGTGCCATCCGGCAGTCCTCAATGTGAATATAAACTGAAAGTGAGAATGATGTGAAAATATTGACGAATGACTATTCTCTGAGCTGTATTTAGAGTATTTCAAGCATCGTTTCAAAATGTAGGATAGATCCACGACAGCACATCCGTGCTCATTTTCAAGAGAGCTCTACAGCGCTACAGTCACGACACCCTTGTCTGTGCAATGGCCAATTTAACCCCTTTCATTGCACATGTGTGTTTGTGTGTGTGCATGTGTGTTTGTCTGGAGATCGTGCATCATGTATATTTGGATGCCAAATGGGGGATGGGTGCAGAATGTTGTGCCTCCGGTGCACTTCAAAACTTCCTGTCGGATTTGTCAGAAGAATCTGTCTGCCTGTATCATCGGCCACCTGTTTGTAAGCCCCCACCCCCACCCCTCCCCCACCTGTATATCTCTGTGAGCAAGCTATGGTGAATAAAGGTATAGGGTTCTGTGAAGGAGAAGACGGTTGTCAGTGTTTACTTTGATTTGTTTTGCATGCATCTGAGTGTCTGTGTGGCTGATGCCGACATATTAATATGGAGGTTAGGAAATGTGTAGTTACATTTGATGACAAAACTTTGTGGAAAATAAAATATTGTTTGATCATTGAATGATACTACCACTAACTGAGATACTAACTGAGAGCTGCTGTCGAAGACCCTTGGCGCCATTAACTGCAATCCAAACAATGACCAGCAGGTGGGGGTAAAGTCATTTTAAAGAATCTTTATGCTATAATGCCAATATGTGGAATATCTACTGTATATATACGTATATATATATATACAACTTAGATGTGGATTACTGTACTTAGTTTATCTTATTTAATCATATATTAACTGTGCTGTATTTCATAGATGTATCTGTTAGATGATGCTGTGATGGAATGAGACATTGAGATGAAGAGATGAGGTGGAGAGACAAATGAGCAAATGTGGTAGATGAAGAGAATGAGTGCCTAGGGTGTAGTGCAACAAAGCAGCAGTCCATTCAGCCATTAAGGTCAGCGCAAACGCCAGTGGCTGGCCCCCGTGTGCCCGCACCTCGCCCCCTGTTCCCATTAGGCCAAGCCAGCCCACGCCGCAGGTCCAGGCGCCCATTGTTCAGGATTTCCTCTGGTTTCTAATCGTTTCCTGGACACACAGACAAGCTCAGAGAGTTCTTTTGTCATGTTTGAAGTCTAAAAGGCTCGATTTCAATAGACCATTGAGATATTCAGCCACTCTTTACCGATACTGTATTTATACACTATTGTATTGTGTACAATAGTGCCTTTAGTGCGTTACATCACCGTAAAGTCACCAACACAAAAGGCATTTCTGTGAGTAAGGTTGATTTAAAAATACCTATCAACAGAATGAAAGAATGGATTTGAGGTTACAGGACTGGACAAAGTTTTGTTTCACACTAACCCAACATGACTCAGGTTCGCTGACAGCCTTGGAGAACAAACGGAATGTCAGTGTGGAATGTAGAAAGTTAAGCCTGATTTGAACAAAAGCGCAACCTTAAAAACTTCCACAAAGACTAATAGGAGCCAACTTTGACACAGAGACAGGTGGAATGAAAACAGTACAGATGTCACACAAAGCTTTTCATTTATTGAGACATCGCAGGCCAGTGTGGGCACAGTAATACAATACAGTCGTACACCAACTCCTCAAAGGCATTGCTCTTCCCCAGTGTTCTTTACCTGCCCTTAACCTCCAATTATCTTGGAAAGTGAATGACTTATTGTCATGCTCTCTTCACAAATTTAGTACAAAAAAAGGTATTATTATTTTTCTGCCCATGTAAACATTCATCTATCATTTCCATCATTAAAAGGGTATTCCCCAAGAGAAACACAAACACAAAGTAGGTGACAGCTGGTGCATCCTGTTGTGTGTGTGTGTGTGTGTGTGTGTGTGGGGGCAGTACATAACTTGTGTTAATAGGAGAAATAAAATAAAACCTAGTCTTTCCATCATAAAAATAAATAACTCGTACAGTGATTTGGCTTTTCATTTTGTGGATTATTATAGATATGATCTCGAAATTTGGAGTCAACCACTGAAAATGTGACAGTGCTAAGGACTGATCAGAAGCATATTTCCAGGTGCCCACTGAAACCTCACTTCCACGTACTTACAAAACCCAAATGTAACACTTTACAAAAGAGTTCGGTTTGCAAATGTCAGACCTGCACGGTGACACTTTCTTACAATTAGGAGACGCGAGGGGCAAAATAACCCCACACTGTATGTATAAAAACAGATTCAGTTTAACATTGTTACCAGAGAGGATGCTAAACTAAAATAACTTGAACATTTAATATGAAAACCACAGAGGAGCGAGAACTTCTTTACCCGACAAATATCAATACTACAGGAAAAACCAAGCACTTAATTTTATCAGTGGTCCTTCTCTGAGGACACTAAAAAGTTATGTGGTCTTGAAGAAAAGGGTGACAACATTCCCCAGCACCCCCCTCGAAAATGTACAAAAAATAAAAATAACACAAAACACAAATAATGGGTTTATGTGCACAAGTCTCCTTCCGCTCTATAGAAAAACAGGTGTGTCAGTGTTCCATCACATTCATAGAGGCCCAGCTCTGCCGGTGCCCTCTTGTCCCAGGGGTCAAGAGTTCAGAAGGCCCCTATCTCCGTTCCCCAGGGTCTGTAAGGCTTCCCCAGGCTGGAGGGCGGGGCACTGGGGGAGAGCAGGGGGAAAGCGCTGAAGGAGAGAGGGAATGTAGGGAGGGCGGAGAGGAGAGGTGGGGCCAGTTTGACGGAGCCGGAGGTGGAGACAGGCAAGCTGGAGCTCAGGATGCCCTTTGAGGGCCCTCTTAGGGCCACAGGCTCGGTGTGCGACGTGCCGCCGAGCCTGCTGGTGGCTTGGGGCTCTGTTGGGGAGGAGGATGAGGAGGAGGAGGAGGAGGAGGAGGAGGAAGGGGGTCGGGGGCTGCCAGTGCAGCAGGGGGTCATCTGCCCTGGCTGCTGCTGTAGGAGGAGGTGGTGAGCCAGGTGTGCAGGGGGCGTTCCGAAAGCAGACCCCCAGGCCAACTGTCCGAGTCCTGAGTGTGCCTCCCTCTGGCAGACGTAGCCGTTGAGGTGCGAGACCAGCCGGATCCGCAGCGGGTCAGCACCGTCCAGGCCTTCCATGAAGCTGAGGTAGCGCGCCGTCTCGGCCAGGCACTCCCGGAACCCCAGGCTGCGGTAATCCATAGCCAGCGCATGGGCGTCAAAGTAACCTGCGAGGTCAAAGGTCACAATGGTTAGTACGCTACCGTGCTTTAGCCTGTAGGCAGCAGTGTAGTGTTAACGGTTAGGGAGCTGGGCTGGTAATGCAAAGGTTGTAGGTTCAATTCCCAGGTGGCTACCCTTGAGCAAGGGACTTAATCTGAATTGCTTCAGTAAAATATCCAGCTGTATAAATGGATTGCACGTAAAGAAATGTAAAACTGTAAGTCGCTCTGGATAAGAGCACCTGCTAAATGCCTGTAATGTAACGTAATGTAATGTATCAGCCGACCAGCATGAGCGGAAAACCATACAGTACTGTCAGTGTAATCCCCCTTGTCCAGTAAAGTTCTGGGTGTTCAAGGGCCCAATTTCAAAGCAGGTAGAGATGACTATCGCATAACGTGTGAACTTCAATTTTTCATAAAAATCGTATTCACTCTGTTGTGTTTGCCTTCATTAATCATCTCATATTTTGACAACCAGCACAAATCAGCCATCCATCGTCTAACCTGCCATCGTCTAACCATACATCATGCAAATAGCGCAAACGTAAAAAGCCTACTTTTAGCGGCTTTTAGCCAACTAAAAGCCGTTTTATGCCCTGAGGCAGAATAAAGTATTTGGTTTGTGACTGAAAATGCTAGTTCTAGTATGAGTAAAACAACAAGAAATAGAACAACTAAGATACTAAAATACAATTAATATAAACAATTTGACATACGTTCACAATCTCATTAAATATTTACAGGTAGACGAAGAAAATAAATTAACACATTAAAAATTCAGTTGTTACAAACACAAAAATATATATGTGTATTACTGGCCATTATTGTTTAATAATTACAATAAACTTTATTCTAAAAATAAAAATAAATACAAGAAAGATATTTTAGACGGAAACAACAACTGGGTCAAATTGGGGTCTTGAAGCAAACGGTCAGCCTCTTAAGAGGGTAATGCCTGTGCCCTTTCACTAAAACTAATATGAACTCAATTACATTTTCCTGGTTATGGAAAATATTCACCATTACATTATACATATCCTGCCTACCTTTTCCACTCGCAGCATGAAGCATCTTCAGGTGATCCACCGTCATCTGCAGAATCTCTGCCTTTTCAAGTTTAGCCGAACCCTGCGAGTTTGGAGAACCGAGAAATGCGTTAAATAAGGTTTCCTCTTCGCGCTGAATCAGGTGGGTTTCCATGTAAAGACACATGGCGTGCACGAGTCCATGCTAAACCACTTGATGCAACTCAAACGCTTATTTTAAATGTCGAAAGAACATGTTGATGGACGGACAGAAACGTCAACTGTGGGTTCAGGGTGAGGCCAATTTTCTGACGTGTTTACCTGCTTCTCAAAAGCGCTTGGAACCAATCTTCGGAGTTCAGAGAGGCTGTTGTTGATCCGATCACGGCGCCGCTTCTCAATGATCTGCAAGGCAAATCATTTGTCTTAAGTTAGTTAATTCGCAATAAAAACGTATTGCTAGCAGTAGCTAAATAGGTTTACTAACATTAACGTTAGTTTACCCACACTACAGGCATTTAACGAGCTACCACAGAACTCCCACAAAATACTCACTCCTCGGCGCCGTTTCCTCGCTTGAACATGAGTGGTTGTAGATGGAGAAATGGATCCGTGGGGAGAATCAAAATGTCTGTAAACGTGCAAACATTGAGTTAGGTTTATAAGATGCAATTTACTTTTTTGTCTTCTTAATTACAGAGCTAGGTCGTGGGCTACATAGAATTGAGTTAGGTCGCTATCGAGATACTTTTGTCATCGTGCATGTTGTCTTTAACAAGTAGACAAGTTTGAGGTAGCTAATGTAGCACAGTTAGCTGTATAAAAAAAAAGATAACGCTGCCTAACTGTACTGGCTTGTTGGGTAATGTGTTACTTAAACGTAATTTCAAAGCAATAGTGTAAGGTTTCTTACTCATTTTCATCGGTGCTCTCCTTCTCCACCTCGATGTTTTCATCGAGCTCGCTGTCCGATGAACTGTAATCGCGATTTCTTTTCATTTTGTCACGTAGATTCGAACAAGGTATAGTCCTTCAAGTCACGACGTCCTGGCGAGATAATCTGACTGTCACCAAACCTCGCAGATGATCAGTTTAAACACCGACTGTTTCCCACGATATCATTACTGCTCCATATCGAGAGAGGGGGGGGCGGAGAGGGGAAGGCTTTCAAAACAATGAACCAATACAAGAGCAGATTTCGGTTTGAACGACAGTGTTGTTGGGCACAATCAAATCCTACTACGTTCACCTGTTTTAAATATTTTGACTGAGGTCCAATAGGCTTACAGTTCACGATTGTTACGCCCCGCCTTTGTGTTCCTCGAGCACTGTGGTTTTCTGTCCTTGTGGAACAGTGGCTGGCCGACTGTCAGCACGCGCTAGCCGTGGGAAAGTTCCAAGACAGAGCGCTAATAACCAATCAGAGGCGACGGCCGTCTCCTGCCCTGCGCTGGATGAATGGAGCATTGGTGGGGGCGACGGGCGGTCTGCGGGTAAGCGTGTGAACCTGTAATTCAATACAACCCATCCGACCTAGAACAGCGTATAAAGGGGAAGCCATGACGTTTGCTTTTAATCCCAGAGCGAGGAAGCGTGCTCCGTGTTCATGGAATACGCTAAAACAAAATGTATAATGCACTTCAAATCACTGTGACCTGTAATCACAAAACCCACCCGCCACTATGTCGCTTTATTAATGAGCCTAATTAATTAATTAATTTGTAGAGATGCTTCAAAATTGTATTCATATCCTGCTTCAACATCCTGTCTTCTGCTTTAGAATACATGGCTACACTGCTAATGTTTTGGCTACCACATAAACACTACAGCTTGCGGGCCCCTAGTAGCCTACCATGGGCTTAAATGGAACTTCATATCCACACAGCTCAGATCACTGCCTTAAAAGACTGTCCAAGCAACTCAAGCTGAGCCACTTTGGGCCAGGCCCTCACAATCACACCTGCATCTGTAAAGGAGGTAGGTCAGCTGTGGGTATTGAGCCATATAGCATACCAGTAAAATACAATGAGCTCTCTGAGATAAAGACCAAGGTCACTGAGCTTCCTAAAGGAGGCAATGGCATGGTTGTACTGGCTCTAGGGGATAACTTCAATCTCTGTAGCAGATGCTGTCATGCTCATGTATTGTACTAAACTACGTCCACCCTCTCCCAGACTGCCAAGAGCCTCAGAGTCACTCTTGAATGCACTCACTTCCTCTCCTCAGTGGACAATGTGACACTGGCCAGCACATGCAGATAGTTGATGATGACGGTGTTGATGACTGGAATCAGAATAATAAATCTGTTACACTTCCACTGGGACTGCTGAAGCTAATGGCCCTATCAACATGAACTAACCCCCCACCATCCAGAAATGTTCCCGTCCACCTGACTATACTCTCCCCTCCTTCTGGCCTCAGATGGAAGAATGAAATGTACGTTCCGGCTGTAAAGGATGGGAAAACCTAGCTCAAAAGGTGGTGCTATTGTGTGATTGACATATAATGAAATACTGTAACAGTAATACATTAATACTGTAACAGCCCTGCCCTGTAACAGCCCTGTAGCAGCCCTGCTTTAAAGCTCATTATGGTGTAATGGTCCGCAGGAGACCGCTTCGTTGAGGGGGTAATGTCGGGCTGAACGTAGACACAGATAGTGCCTGAGGCTTTCCAGCGGAGTTCACAGCTTGCATGACTGCAAGTGATGGCCCTGTGTGGCCTTCATTGTTTGGTGTCAGTTGTATGGGTCAGCAGCAATAATCTGGCAAGATGCTCCATGTCACTCAGGGCTGGCCAGTGTCAGCAGGGAAAGACTGTCTAAAAGAAGGGGAAGACTATTTCAGCAAGCCCTCTCCTGTCCTGCACGCATCCTCTAACAGGAAGTCGCAGCAAGACTCATTGTTCTATTCTATTCTATATATTCATCAATAGCTATAGAATCAAGAAGCCTGCACACCTGAAATGATTTGTTACAGGTGGTTGGAGAGATTACCAGTGACAATCAAGAGTAATCTACAGGCTTTGAACTTCACTGTGTTTCACTTTCTAAAACTTTTATTAGCATACTCTGTTGAAGGTCCTTTTGACCAAGGCATTTAAAAAGGAAGAATATCGTACTGTTAAGGTTGTGCAAGAGAAAGAATGTGTGGAAGTTTGTCATTTGCAACATGATAAACATACACACTCCAAAAAAAGTCTTAGCGTAAGGTGCAGAGTCAAAGTGGCATATTATAATTGAAAGAATAAGACTTTAATTAATGCTCCAAAAAGAAAGTATAGGAGTAATGCTTTATTTAACCATGCAGGGTGGTTTACATTTCATCAGAACAAGACATTTTGTCATTTGAACATGATAATAGACAACAAAACATAAATGAGCTAATTGGCTTGACATCGTGGTGTGAGATTTTGGTCATAATAATTCATGAAATTAACATGTGTTGTCAAAGTAGGCACTGTGGTATATATTTGTCAAGCTCTGTCAGCTTGATACCTGACATATACAGCACAAGACATTATAATTAGAGAGCAAAGACACTCATTCAAATATACAGAGAAAAATATAGTTTCGATATCTCATCAAAAAAGGAAGATGTAGTCCCCTAAAATGGAAGTTATCCTGTTTATCTGCCAGAAGGTCACCACAAATTCCTTTATGATTAGATTAATATCCTTAAACATGGATTCTTATCAGTCTAAATACAGCATGCGCAATGCTCATCAAGACTATGAGAAGCTCCCCTTTTTTAGCATCTATGAATGACAGGAAGACCTTGGCTTTTTTTCGTTGTTTGTTTTTGTACTGTCGGGGTCTGGTCAAGATGACAAAGGGTAACTCAGTGACTGCATTGTTTCTTTCCTCCTGCTTACACCTAATTGTTGGTACTGAGCTTTTGTTTAGGAGGACTTGCTGTAATATGTGTTCCCCCAGTGTTCCCACGCTGCTATTTTCTGCTGGTTTGTTTCTTGTTCCTATCACATAGCTCTAATTAGCAGTTGCAGGCACGCCTTTGAAGGTAAGGACCTGGCATCAACACCCTGAGATGTTAACGTGCTCAGTCTACTTACAGTGTAGCATGCAGCATCTCTTCCCCTCATGACATCTCTCCCGATCTCTGTCCCTCTCTCCCGCTCTCTCTCTCCCTTTCCCCTGTCTTCTTTTTATATGAGACACACTTACGTGAATATGAACAGTTTGAGGACTAATTATGGAACTGTGAATGTTTTTCGGACAACCACATGGCAGCCAGTCATAGAACGGAGAGACACTTTTGGACAGAAGCGTGAACCGTGAATGTGCCCCATCGACATCTCATCTGTAAATCTTTGGCACAGAGCCGTTTGAAGTGACAGGGGGTACAGCTCCATAGACCGGAGGTCCCCTGGCACACCCCGACAGAGGGTGTCCCCCTCGAAACAATACACTAACAATCAGAATGGTCCAAGAGATGGGGAAAGGGAACGGTGAGATTGTTTATGAACTACGCTGTGCGTTGCACCCCCTCCGATCGGAGGAAGGCTGGTTTTGTTTCAGAAACAGAGACAGGAAGCAGACACTGATTTCTTTCTGAAGAGCAACACCTTTCATTGTGCGGACGGACAGCGATATTGTTCGCTGTCACAGCCATTCTCCTAAATGCCAATGTCCCGCAGGCGCATGTTTGACTCTCTCCCATCCCTGTGACTTCGTTTTTCTTTCTTGTCTGAATCATTTCTACAAAATGTAATTTCTCCAGTAATGTCTGGAGGATGTGTCAAGGCCAGATATACATTGGCTCTTCTCCAATGCGTTTACCCTACATGATATCTGAATGAGTTTGAATTCACCCTGTTGTATGAAACCGCACGATTCACAGATTGCAAGGGGGATGTGGCTGAAGATGCCTTTGTCTGTTTTTTTTCTGAAGTTTGGGTCACAGTTCCACAGTAGGCTTAGTATTATCTTTAATTTGTGAAGGAT
Organism: Aldrovandia affinis; assembly: GCA_029706075.1. NCBI lineage: Eukaryota > Metazoa > Chordata > Actinopteri > Notacanthiformes > Halosauridae > Aldrovandia > Aldrovandia affinis. The sequence goes on along the minus strand of JAINUG010000008.1, from coordinate 5,359,069 downwards.
AAAAAAAAGAATGATCAGTCCAGTTAAAGTGATCTGAGTTAAGACATGGACCCTTGGTTTTTTGCTCAGGGACTGCCTAATGAAAAGCAATAACCTTAGTCAATATTATTCTGTGGCAGATTACTAGTATTGCATATAACTGAGAAATGTACAAATAACCCCCTTCCCAACATAAAGATCCCAGCATTGTGTCGACGTTGTCTGTAATGGCATGATTCACTCTGTGCAGTATAAGATTTGCAGCTGCACTGGGGGGGGAAGCAGTATGAGACTTGGCCTTGGGCTTTGATGGGTGTCCTGGCGGTTGGTCGTTGGTTCTTAGACCTGCTCATATCAGTCATGGGGCAACTGCCAGGAAACCACAGTGAGTGGGGGGGGTTGGTACGTTTGTCTTTATTCCTCCTTTTATAAAGAGTGAGATCATGTTCCTTCAAGGTTGTGCAATCCTACGAGTTCAATTTTGGTTAAGCGCTCTTTGGCTTAATTATTGGTATTATATTATGTTTCGCAAAGGCCATTATCGAGCGTAACGTACATAGCACACATTGTACATTTCACACACACGCACACGAACACACACGCACACACAACGTTCTCCCTTATTTCAACACGTGGGGTAGATCGAATGCAGATTAAGACAGTTGCTGTGAGGCGGCCTGGGTTAGGCCCTCGAGGAGAGTCGGAGTAAAAGCTGGTCTCCGTGACCCCAGTAATGAAGAAGGGTCAGAGGGCAGGGCATGTGTGTGGCTGGGAACTGGTGCGGTTTGTGCGATGCCAGAGAAAGGGAGAGAAAGTATGAGCCCGGGGCAATGGCCCAGTGTGACGGAGCTGCCTACTGTGCTGGAGAAACAGCTGAGACAGCGGGGGGTCTAGAGAGCATGACCCATTCAACGACAGATCCTGACAGGAGAGGAGACTGGGATATCGGTCACAAAATGAGGGAGCGTAGACCCCTTAAAGAAAAATATATGTTGTGTCAGTGCTGTTTCATAGTTTAAGTAGTTTGGGGGAGGTGTTGTCATAAAAAAACAAATTCTGGAAGAGGGAAGGGAGAGAGCACGTATCTATGTTCATGTCCTGTGTCTCGCGCGCTGCTTTCGCAAGTCAGTACAGTGTAACTGCCACTGTTGCTGGTACACGCTCCATAACTTTGAAGGGTTAAACCGGGAAATGTTTTGATTAGGTTTTGTTGCTAAAACCAACACAGCACTTATATCAGCTCACTTCCTGTCGTTTTCTGAAACTCGGACCGTACGTTAGGACTGTAAGGAGAAGTTCGAAAGTTCGCAGCGTGAGTTCAGACCTTGCCCAGCTGACGTTGTGACGTCGCGACGTCGTTTGCGACTCACAGACGACACCCTCCATCACAGTGTGCTGTCGCCCCCTCTCCTGCACTCTGAACCGCAGCACCTGTCTCCCTGCTCTGCCCCTCTGTGCCAGTTGCTAACCTGCTGCGCTCCGTGCGAGACGAGCGAAGACAGACGCTTGAGCTCAGGGAGCAACTGCAGGGCAGCACACGGCTTACGGATGTCACAAGCCCGTCGGCGCTGAAAGACAAACTGCGGAGAGCCTGCTCCTGCGCCCCAAGCTTCCTGAAATGTGGGCTTGCTGACTGCAGCACGCCGTAACCCCAACCCCCCCTTATCACCACCCCGCCCGTAAAGAGAGACGACCACATGCTGGCCCTAATATCTGTGAAAAAGCTTCCGTACTCTGCTCGCACAGTTTGTAGACCACAATGTGCCCATAATCCACTGCTGAAAGTCCAGAATGTCTCTCTTGCTCCCTGGATGGCACCTCTTTTGTGGGCAGTAATGTTTTACACCGCAGGGTGTTCTAAGACATTGTGCTATTGCAGTGTACTGTATGAGATTTCAGCCCTGGAGGGCCTTGGGGCAGATCACTCTGCCTCGGCTTGTGTTCCACACAAGTAACTGCATGACAACAGTGCATGCACAGTAACTATGTTGATACATTTGCATACTTAATCTGAAGTGTTACCAATTGGTCCAATCCTAGATATTTATCCAGACCTGCACTGTATTTAGTTATACTAATATACATATATCATTTCAGTTATACTACAATATAACTTTGTTTGTGTTCATTTGGATTTAAACCCCATATGGTGTTATATAGTATTGTATGGCTGAGTAAGTTGAATTAATATTTCTTCTTTTCCTAGAGAACAGTAAGTGTACCAAGCACATTGTCAGTAATGTTTTATGCTGTTTTAGCATGGTTATAAGGAGTGCTTTCACCAAACAGTAAAGTTCCCACCCATTTCTCTAATTCTCTGGTGAGATGGAACATAAAACAATTGACGGCATACAATTCTAACCTCCCACCCCGCATTATGGACAGCCGTTTATGAGAAATATGTTTTATAGTGGGGATGGAAGGATGTTTTTTGCCTGTAGGCTGTGCTATAAATTCTGGATTTATTTTCTATCTCTGGGAAATACTCAGAGACTGGTTGAATGTGCTCAGAAAATTAGAAGGAAATGAATCTTTGTGTGCTTACTTGCTTCTCTTTTGGGGTTACAATTTTTTGTTATTTGCATCTTTCTTTTAGCTTTTCTTCTAATTAAGGCTTTAATGTTAAGGCCACGACTTGGAACCCCTTTTTCAACCCTCCCACCCCCAATTAAAAAAACCAAGGAAGCCGAGAGGTATAAGTGAGTGTTTGTTAAAAGCTGGCGTCCGCCCAGTCGCCTTTCTTTATCTTCCCAGCGGTCACCCTGAGAAACTGAGTGTGTGTATGTGTGTGTGTGTGCCGTGTGCCTCTAAGCACGTATGTGTGCGTGTGTCTATTTATTCAATTGTTTTGTGTTTGCGCGTGCGTGTGTCTATATGTATTTGTGTGGGTGTGGGTGTATGCGCGCGCGCGTGTGTGTTTGCGAGTGTGCGTGTGTTTGCGTGTGCCTATTTGTACGTGTGTGTGCGCGCGTATGCTTTTTTATTTGTGTTTTCTGTGTGCCTGTGTGTATGCGTGTGCATGCGCGCGTGCGCGTGTGTGTGCGTGTTAGGGAGGTGCCGTTTCCCACAGTTCTGATCTATTTCAGCTGTAACTCTATCTCCGTGTGAGCGCTGCTCCGCGAGTGTTCTCCCACCCGCCGGCCGCCTCCCTCCCCTGCTGGCAGGGCGTCTCACACATTTCCACTGTCAGTCCCACAGGTTCCCCCAGGACTGATTTACTGCGGCAGCTATGGGAGCTGTCAGCAGCAGCAGAGCTCACATGCCCCGTGCATCCTGTCTGCACACCATCCCGACACTCTATACCTGCCATTCAGCAACTGCAGGGGAGGAAGGAGGGGACAAGGGGGGCAGGGGGTTAGCTTTCATGGCGTTTTGATTGCTGGTGCCGGGAGGAGAGCAGTATTGAACAAGGACTGTGTGGAAGTAAAAACAGATGTGCTGCAGAGACTGAGAAACGTATGTGTTGTCTTTTGGGTGCTGGGTGGGGGATGGGAGGGGTGAGGTCTTCACCCCTTGCCTTGTGCGCCGGCCTAGGATGTGGCCTGCAGTCCGCAGTCCGGCCTGAGCTAAATAACAGACACGTGACAACAAGAGCGTAGGAGGTGGCTTTTTGTTGTTAATTGAGGGAACGCTTTGCCGTGGCTTTTGATCATCGCCCTATTTCCTCTGTGTGTTTGTGCATTCACTGTTGGTTTTAACCCTTTTTCATTTGAAGAGTATGGTGTAATGGCTGTAAAATGCAATTTGGGGAGTCTAAAATGAGAAAATGTTCCATGAAAACTATCCACTTTTTAATTAATTAATTAATTGATTAATTAAATTAAATTAAATTGTTGGCTGGCGTCACAGCTTAATGCTTCAGTGTATATGGATCAGAGTGAACCATCTTTCCATTCATGGGGCTCATGTAAATGGATAGCACACAGAGGTAAAAACGTCTAGAATGTTTTTCTGGTTTCTACATACCACGACCTTAAGGCATATGTTTGGCTGTCAAAGATACATGTAACAGATGCATCTCCAATCTATGAGAGACAAAGGTGTGCAGAAGAAAAGCACTGGAATGCTTTGGATGCTGTCATGGGATGCTGTCTCTTTATCAAACACAGACACACACACACACACACCTCCTCTTTTCTTCTCTTGCTTACCTCTCTTTTTTTTTCATCCTGAATACACAGGTCCTCTGGTGTGGACCCTCAGTCACTGTCCTGAAGGTGGTAATGACAGGAAGAATGTGCTCATGTGTGTTTTTCTTATGTTTCTTGTTATTGGTTAGTTTGCGGGATGAATTTGTGTTTTCTAGACACATTTCATGCTGACATGCTGACCCCGCCTAGATTCACACGTGTTGGAATTCCAGTTGCCCTACCACACCCAGACTCAAGCACATGCACACATCCACACACGTGCGTACGTACATACACACACATACACACACACACACACACACACACGAACACACACAGGACACATACATCTGAATGCAGCAAACACACAAACATGCACCCATGCACACACAATACACGCACACGCCAACACGTGCACACACACATGCACACTATTTACTTCACAGCCATATCAGGCATACAAAGTTTACTCTCTTGTCTGTTATGCTGACAGAAATGAAAAGGGAAGATTTATATCATTTGATATGATTCTTCTTACCTCAAAAAATGTACTTAGGTTTTTTTGGCGGCCTTATAGCTGCTCCAATAGCCAGAACTGTGATGTAGCGCTAAGCACTGTTTACGTAGTTCAGAGCAGGAAGTCCTGCCTGCTCCCATGTGAATGTATGGGCTATTCTCACTTCACTGAGAATTGTTGCAATATGATGTAATAAAAACAAAACTGACACCTTGATGGCTTATATTTTCTGACACTCTTATCGGTTGTGAATTAGAATATGCATACATTGTCCATGAAAATACTATAGATGTTTCAGAAATCTTGTTCATTTCAGACAACTGCTGGATGCAGAGGAAGTCTTAACAGCGTGCATTTGTGTACTCTCGAGGGGAATCCCAGAAGCTCAGGCATGTAATCATTTTAATTGGTTCTCATCTAAAGCTGTCTTTTAGTTTCATTGGTTCAGACTGTTCATCATGGAGTACTTTGAGGGCTTCTGGGATTCCCCTGAAAGTTTGTTCCCATTCATTTTTTTATGTCCATGGCGTGATGCTATTTATTATAAATGTATAAATAATCAAATATAGTGATTCTTTGTATGAAAGGAGTGTAACGGAGTTGGTTCTGCCCGCAGCGAGTTTCAAACCGAGGATCTTGACAGGACAAGAGAGCTATTTAGCCCGCTGAACTAAAGACTCAAGTCTCAGGGAACTAATCACACTCTTATCCACATCACTTTCTGTAGTGGACACTCCATGTACCAGAGCACCACAGCCACAGGAGCATACAGGTAAATGGGCCTTCCAACAAAGATTTATAAATGTTTGGTAGGTCCAACACATTTTCCATGAGTTTTAGTGTCAAATATTTTTCCTATGCAAAGAGAAGGTGTCATAAGAGTAATATAAGCTGTTTGACGCTTTTTTTCCTTTTTGGTGAGCTGTGTCACCTCTGTGGTGGATTTGGGAGGTGGAGGCTAGAAAAGCATGGCACTGAGCCAAGCCTTGAAGTCTTTCTGCTTGTATCACCCCAAATAATATTCTTCCAACCCCTCCCATAATCCTCTCCATCCTCTGTGGTCTGGATTGCCCCATAAATGCTTGGCAAAATGGTTTTTGGAATGCTGCAGTAGGTAACAAGTGCATTCATATCATTCAGGGGAGGGAGCAAACAATGATATGCTCTTTCACAATCCTGTAACAGAAAAATGTCCTCTTTTTTCAGCGTTTTTGTTGTTGGTGTCAGGCCCCTTTCCCAGTGCATGTTCCCTGCCAGCTGTCTGGACCTCTGCAAAGCTCCTGCTTTCCCAAGCTCGGGCCTGTGGGAAAAATACACGTTGGCCAGAAATTGATTCCGCCCTGCCACCTCCATTACTCCACAGCACAGTCAATCTGCCGGCAAACTCGCAGGCTGCCTTTTAGCACATACGCCCCCCACCCCCGCGCCCCACACACTCTCTCACTTGCTCTCCTCTCTTTATCTTTCTCTCTTTCCTTTCCTTTTCCTTCCCTTTCCTTTCTTTCCTCCCACCCCCATATCCCCATATCTCATTTTTTTCTGTTGCTGTTCCATATGTCTTATGGACGAACGGTCTGCTAAGCCTCTGTTGTTGTTGTATCTGAACCCACCCCCAGCCCCCCACTGCAATTAGTGCTGGGGGAGAAGCTGACCCTGACCCATCCGCCAGACCACCTGACGGTGCATATGCAGCCTCTTTTTATGTGCTGTGGCCCAGTGCACAATTCACACATGGGAGAGAGCTGCTGGCGTGCACGCCCGCACACATGCCCTGCAGTGCGCAGGCACACACTCACTGGCTGACGGCCGGGCCACTGACCCCTGATTCCCCCCCACCACCACATCGTTTCCCTGACGAAGGTTTCCCACACGAGTGCGGTTTGATTGACCATCACTTTAACAATTGATTGCAGTTTAGGAGAAATGTATCTTTGAAGACATTTTTTAAAGAAGGGGTCGGCGTTACGGTTTAGCTGTTCCACCGAAATGAGCCCTGTCTAAATATTACAGGAAAGAGTGCATCTGGAGGTGGTTTCAGAAGTGAGGTCATTTCGACTAAACAGTGAAAAGTATACTGAATGATATGCAACCGGGATTCAACATTATACGGAGGGCAGCGCAGCAAACCCTGCCTTCAGGGCTTCCTGGGGCCACAGCCCACTCCTCATCTGATAATTGCAAACATAAATATGTTTAACTTTAACTTTTCGCCCTGCTCCTCAACAGCTTGTGATAGCTGTTACAGTGCACGTAGCCAAATATCTTGCGAGTGGGAAATCCTCTGATTGCATTAGCTGCTGCAGGACAGGCGTGGCGGTATAACGTTGGGTCGCCTGTGCCTTGCATGTGATACCAATGCCATAATCTATTTATAATCTATATAATCACTTCAGTGACTCAACAAATTGTTTATTATCAGCGCTATTCTTACAATGATTAATCATTTTCTTGATACCTATATTTGTTCCTATTATACATTTTAGGATTAAACTAAACTAAACGAATTAACCCACCTGCAGAAAGTCATTCAGTCAGAGTGAATGGGACAGTAGTATGATTGGATGAACATTCTCATGGGATTTTGTCCATCTTGTCTGTGGATTAGCAGCCCCCGAACTTGAGACTGCACCCCCCACCCCATTTTTAGGTAATAAAATATTAACTACAGTCAGCTGCTGACATGAGGGGTCTGGGTTCTGCTGCTTAACACTTACCACATGTCTAATTAAAGATAAGTGCTCACCCTTTCCAGTTAATTCACAATTATAGATTACGCTCTGTGTGTGCATCTGTGAGTGTCACTCAATTCACGGCACAGGGTTTGGAAGAATATGTGGGGGGAGGGGGTGGGGGCGGGGCAGGGGTCTTGAAATTCATACAGTTCAGTAGTCACTCTCAACCATTAAAAAAACCCCAAAAACAATATTTTAAGATGCAGTATAACTATTTTCTCAGAGACATGCTTCATTTATTCGTATTCCACCACAAGTGCTGAGGGAAAAACTAAAAAAGGTTTTAATGTATTTAGTATTTTGAATGGAAAAAAATTTTTTGATAACCTGTACATAATGGCGAGAAAAGATCAAGTTTGACGTTGTCAAGTTTTTAAAAACTTTTTGGGGGTGATTTTTTAGCATCTTCAGTTTCTGAGAAAACATATGTCCATGATTAATACAAGTACAATTTAGGTTTAAGTGGTTTATCCAGCTCAGGCACTTAGTTGGTAGTGCAGCGTTGCCCCCTACAATCTGTACAATCTGCTACATGTGTATGGGGGACATCCGTGCTAGTGTGATCCTCCCGAACTGGTTGCAATGATGGGACAGGCCTATAATCACGATTTGGCATTGCAAATATGGGGATACAAGGGAAAAATGGGGGATGAAAGGTTATTTCTGCTTTTCCACAAATCTCTAAAGCCATGAATATGCACCTTCAAAAATGGAGAAATGTACAAATTCAGGATTCAGGTTCCACAAAAGTTATTTGACAGATTTTGTTTCTGGCTTAGCGTTCGCTATGGCTAATAATCTGACAATCACAAGGGAAATGAGAGATGCTTGTGTCACAGGTAGCAAACCAGACCACGCACTGGGGACGAGAGGGTGGGAGATGTACTGTGCTCCATTTGGTTTAAACTGCCTTGCTATCCTGTCACTATGAAGAAATGACAAAAACTAGCCTAAGCCAATAGCTATTGTTCTCATTCTTCTTTATTTCCCCATGGCCTTTTTTTCTTCTTCAGAAAAAAGCAATAACTTCTCTGAACAGTTATGAGTTGGCCAGTACTTCCCTGGCTGCGATCCACACCCCATATATCAACATGGGCTCTAGAGGTGCAATAGTTTGGCTGTAAAACAGAAACCTCTCTCCAGAATAAACACATTTCTTTCTCGTGAATAATAAGGTTTAAGCTACATGGTAGCATAGTGATGAAGTTACTGGGCTTGTGACCAGAAGATTATAGGCTTGACTGCCAGGTGCTTTAATTAAAATCCAGTTTTATAAATGGATAGTACAGCATGTAATATGCAGGTTGCGCTGGACAAGTGTCTATAGCATGTAAATTAATAATAATGGTTCTGCGAGGGTCATACATGATTAATTACATTAAACAGGGACATGGCTCAAGTGTTCTCGTGAATCTCGAATGAGTCTGAGTGAATCATCACATTGCATTGCCAACGATGTTCTGCAATTATTGTAATTATGTGAAAACCAAGAAGAAGAAAAAAAAGGTTGTAAGTGTTCCTTCATCATCCATATAATGCAGGCATTCGAGAGTGCATAGTTAAGGTGGAATTATGCTTCCGCGTCTGCGAATCTGGGAACATGCAAACGTTTTGGAGGTGTGCACATCGGCTCCTCCGCAGGTTATGGTCACCCATAAACCCCTTCTCTGCGTTGCTACACAGAGACATTTCGTGTATCTTCGCAGAAACATTATTCCCCCTTTAGTCTGTAAGTTAACTGGTCGGCGATAGACAGTCTTTTTTTAATTACAACTGGCAGCCAACAATATCTTGTACTCCATATCATGGATATCTTTCAATTAAAATAGTCATCTCCATCTTTTAAAAGAAGAAAAGGAGAGATTTAAGGATAATACTTTGAAATCTGTGAAAATATGAAGTTAGTTAAGTACACAACTATCCTTCAAATGAGAAACCAGGATGCTGTAAGATTCTGGTACTGGCTGATTTTGCAACATTTCTCATGACTGCAGGAGTCTTTATATAACCAACAGCTGAGAAGTTCACTTTCCCATGTCGTCAGGGGTCAGAAGGTCACTGTTTAAGTACTGTGGCAGTTGTGTGTGTGTGTTTTTTTGTGTGTTGCACCCAAGAATCCTGGCCCACTGTTGCTGCGCTGAAAGAAATAATGAAAGGGGGTTTGCCCCCAGTGAATCGTCCTCCCTGCCCCCACGCTCCACAGAGCCGCCTTTTTCCGCCCCGCATGCAGCGATCACCACAGCTAATTGGAAACAAGCAATGAGAGTCGTTTCGATCGCTGTACAGGCCGGGGTCTGTAGTGCATGGCGGTGTGCGTGGGGAGGTCAGTCCCAGAGGGGAGAAGATCAAAAGCGGAACACATGAAAGGAGGACTCCCATGATGCAATTGGGGCCATTTCTCTCTGCCCCCTGACCCACACCCCCCACCCCCAAGCTGCTTACTGCCCAGACCTTATTGGCCCCCTGTCCAGGCGAAGTTAAACACCCCTCCAACAACCCCCGGCCTAATTTCATCCAGCATAAATAAATAGATGCTGGGGGAGACCGAGGTGGGCCTTGCTGGCCATGTGGGCGATCTCACAGATGTGTCAAGGGCCAGCTGTGAAGAGCAGCACGAAAAACAGCTCCACTGCTCCACTGTATAATTCATTTATAATTATGAACTATGAAATAAGTATTATAAAGGGCATAAAAGTACTCTAATGCTTTAGATTTTGAGTTTAGAGTTGTTTTTTTATTTGACGTTATAGAGTGTATTGTCCGTGCATCATGTATCATCAGTTTGGGCTTTTCTTGTGTTCAACTCTGACTGACTTCAGAAGTCCTGCCTCGCATTTGATTTGTGAGCCTTTCCCAGAACTTTCTGGAGAGCAATGAAAGCATGGCAGAGTTGCGTATTCCTCACATCGTTCATTAGATCATGTCTTGTAAAATGTACTGTAGCACAGAAACTGCAGATGAAGTGGTTTAATCTCTAAAGGGTATAGCATGCAAGCCATTTCAAGCTAACTTCAGTCGAGTTCTGTACATGAGATAGAAGTCAATTTCCCACTGACACTATAAAGTGCATGGAGTAACATGCCAGGATTTGCTGTGGAGACAGAGACCCTTGGATCCTTCAAGACCAAACATGGCACAGTGACAGATTCAGTTTGGATTAAAGACAAAACGATGAGCCACGGTGGAATGAATGGCCTTTTCTCGTCTTTTGTTCTTATATTTCACAATGTATCTTTTTTTTCCTCCTTGTTTTGGAAGTTCAAAGCTACCCCTGCGTAACACTGGAGTCACACCTGCAGTAAGTGTCAAGGAGGAAAGTCACCTGTCAGAACCCAGACAGGGAACATCATCCCTCCTTTGTTCTTAATTCTGATCCCTGGAGAATGCCTTTGATGGTGCCCTGACATTGTTGAGCTAGAGCTAATAGTGCCTGAGCGGATGTCAACCCAGTGTCTGCTCCCCCCCAATTCCACTCAGGGCCCAGGGCCCAGGGCTTTCCATAGTGGTGGGTCTTCCCCTGTAAGACGGCATGCTGCAATCGGTACTCAAAGGAGGGGGGTTGCAAGATAACCAAGGGAACGGGGGCATTCCACCCACCCCCGGCCCCCCCTCAAATGTGTTCAGCAGGTAAACACAGAGGTGACTCCTTGACGTTGGCATGCGGCGATCACATAAAAAGGCTGTGTTGCAGTTTTAACTCATGGCGGTAATCCCGCTGCGTAAGGTGGGTGATCCTGGTCTTTAGGTGAGGGCTTACCGCCAGGTGACAGGAATGAGGGCAGGTGAAGGTTGGGGCAGGGGAGTGGCTGGATTCACATGAGATAATGCACGATAGAAGGAGGGAAAATACAGCCAGATTAGGTGACTGTTTTTTTACCCAGCGTCTCTTGGTGTGAGCGCTCAAGTGAACAGCGTGGGCCAAGGCCATGAGACCAGCACGGACTCGCAAGGTCTTACCCAAATATTCAGAGGTGTTATACCTGTTATACTATACTATCCTTTGGACACCTAAACACACACAGACATGGTCTTAACCTAAACACACACTAACACTCCCAAATCCTCATAAGGTACTGCACACACATACAGTACCAGTCAAAAGTTTGAGTACACCTTCCATCTGGACTTCAGCTAAGCGGGCACTCCTTCATTCTTGAGCAAGACAATGACCCGAAACACACCTTGAAGTTGTGCAAGAACTATCTGGTGAAGGGGGAATGTGAAGGACAACTCAAACTAAGGACCTGGCCTGCCCAGTGTCCAGACTTCAATCCCATAGAACTTGTATGGGATGAACTGGACAGAAGAGTCAAAGCAAAACAACCCATAAGTGTGTCTGGGAATTGCTGCAGGAGAGCTGGTAAGACATATTGGGTGATTTCCTGCTGAAACGTATTAACTGAAATGCCCGTGTTTGTGAGGCTATTATCACAGCAAAGGGTGGCTATTTTGAGGAATCCAAGATTCAATTTTCAATTAAATTTTATTGAACATTGCTTTGATGTTCCTTTTGTTTATTGTTACATGTGTTTTTTTTTATTTTCAAGTATTTAAATAAACTTATATGGTGTAAAACATTGTCAATTATGAGATAAACCTAGTTTCCAGCAGGTGTACTCAAACTTTTGACTGGTACTGTATGTATGCACACACGTGCACACACACACACACACACATTAGAAACTCCATTTTAATCACAGCATATTCCTATATCAGTTACATTTAAACAATTATTTTGAAATTATGGTGAAATTATTTTCAATTAGTCCTTTTTACACCTGGACTCATAGGTGTATCAAGAACTCTAGATGCATATACATTTTGTTTAGGTTGTGATTGAGTTCATGGTTGTGGTGCGTAATACACTGTAGGGATCCTCACATTTGGCATGAAATATTTTTTGTGAGTGAGAATTATCGTAAATAGTACAGCTATCCTTACTTTTGTTTCTGCCATGGACATGTATCTGGCCAATCAGGATATTTCTGGACTAAACTGCAGAGAATTGACTGTTTGCTTTTTGCCTATTAGTTTCCTTCCACTTAATGTGAGAGAGGAGGACAACTCGCAATCTACTTTCTCTTGTTTCCAGACAATTAATTTTTTTGAGCTCAGTCTGGCTGCACACAGGCCATCTCACTCATAAGTGATCTTTCCCATGGATGTGTTGTTGGGAACCTATCCATAGCCATAAACCCAACTCTAACCCAAACCCTTAGCCTAACTGAATTTGTACTGTAAATTTGAGGGAGGTCACATCTTTGGTCAGGACGACTTGGGCTACCTTTTTTGGGCAGATTTGCTGTTGCAGCTGAAGTCAACGGGTATTGGATCTTTCTCTTAAATCTTAAATTCCCAGCACTACGAACAGCATACGCTAGCATGGTGCAGCCAGCTTTTTAAAGATTCTGAGCAGGGATGTATGCAGGTTTTTCTCTGAGCAGTCTAAACCACACACTGGCCTCTGGTTCCTTCAAGAGATTCCCAGTGCTGTCCCCTGCTACATGATGTATGATCGTGCTAGGGACCAGGGGAGAATGCACTGTGAATACAATAGGTCTCCCACAATTACAGTGCATTTGTGTTTTAGAAGGATGAAGATTTTTATTTATTTTTATTTTTATTTACTTTGCCGATTTTCTCCCAATTTGGTAGCCAATTACTCCCGCTGTGCTTAGTTCAATCCCCTCACTCATAGTTCGCTGCCGTAGTCCTGTGACTGGCAGTGACAATGACAAAGCACTGCCTCCTTCGAGACAGCACTCGTCGTGCTGTCGACTGTAATTCCGGTACCCCAGAACCACTCCTGTGCGCAGCGAACTGTGTCGGCTTCCCTCCCCGCTCCCTGGGGCGGACAGCCAATTGCTGCCCCAATGACACTCCTGACCAGAGCCGACTCTGCCGTGATGGGGAATCGAACCCCGGTCGCCGTGGCCAGCGTCGGACGTTGAAACCACTAGACCACGCGGGAGGCGAAGATTAGATTTTTAATCTCACAGCCAAACACAAAGCTCATAGGCATCTTTTTTGACATCAACTAGGGGGCACTGTTGAGCTTACGTGAGTGAGGAAAGGAGAGTCATTGCATGACCATATATGGCACATTCACAAGAAGGATTGTGGGAACTTAAGATCAACTTCCAAATGGTGCAAATTAGACAGACCCACTTTATGTGCTTTTGAAAATGTAATGAATGGCACTTGGGAGAAAATCTGGAAAGCATTGAGTGAACACCTTGTTGTAGGCCACAGTTTCCAAACTCTGTGGGAAACTTTGCGTCTCCTATTCAGGTTAATGCATCCTGGCTGGACTTCCTGTTGAATTTTAAGCTATGCGTGTCTCAGTCATGCTTCACCGTGTCACATTGTCACACTGAAAGGCAAAGGCAAAAGAGCATCCGGCCTCCATACACACCCCCTTTTCTTGGTCTCTCTCACTTATTTAAAAAAAACGATAAATATTCCCCGCTGTTTATCAGGTCAGAGAAAACCTATCCATTGGTTCAAAGAATATGCTCCTGATTCTACATTGAAGCCACAGGAAGTAAACCCCAGTCTACACTCACGGGAGTAAACAATGTGGCTTAGGCTCTCTCTGTTGTCTCAGCCTGAGTTTCATCGCATTCCATTTTGTATTTGTTGTTTCAGTTTGGGATTCTATTTGTGTGCTCATTGCTACTACAGACAGGAAGTCTGCAGACCCGGGGAAGGATAAGGTCCAGGAGTATGTGTTTATTTGTGAGGGTAGTCAAATAAATACGTGAAAAAGTGGCCTGAGTGAATCTGCCAATCACAGCCTATGAGAATAGCTTTGTCTTTTTGTCTTAAAGTTGGGGAAATGAATGAAATGGCTACTTGTTACTGTGCTAAATAGAGGTTCATAAAATTAGAACACTGAATAGAATAATTTGACAAGAAATACACAATGACCAAAATAAAGCAGGTGTGCATGTGAAAGTCATACATGATAATAGATCATAGATAATAAGGTTAAAGTAAACAAAAAAACATTTCTCCGTGAAGAAAATTATTAAGTTTAACAGAGTTCAATTTGATTCAATACCTTTTTCACATGATTCAAACCTGAAACATCTCTATAGCCTAGATATTGTTAGTTTGAGCCTGGCCCATACCAGTATTCAGCTGTGATGGGTGGGCTGCAGTGGTAGGACATGGTTGGCTTTGTCTCACAGGGGAAGGGTTGGCTTAAGTTGGCCATGGTTCCTCAGGATAATGCTTCATAAGCGCCCCCTAGCTACTCACCTGGTCCCTACAGGTTACAAGTTGTCATCCGTGACAGATGCATCTCTCCTGGCACTAGCTCGCCTGTAGTCAGCTGTGATAGTGTGGAAAATAGCCACCGGCTTGTGGATAGTGTACTGGAGGAGTGCCTGTGCTTCAGTTACATGTGGTATTGTAGTGACATTTGAGCACAACTGCCAATTCCAAATGGGAGGAAAAAAAGAATAAAATAAAGCAATGCATATTATATATATTAGGAGTCTACACGTTTCATAGTAATGCCAATACTAATTACCAATATGTTTCTGCTATAAAAGGTGTTTCAATCAACAAAATCAACACTTTAATATGTGAGTTTATAAAGCAACATGTGAGATGTAAAAGATGTTTTGACAGAGGTCAAATAGTTGGTGCTCGAATTGCAGGTGCGTCAGTCACAGAAACGGCAAAATGATTTAATGTGTCAAGGGGAACAGTGTCAAAACTCATGATGGCATACACCAAACAAAGATCAACTGCATCCAAAACGAGGAAAAGTAGGGGCCAGTCGAAGCTCACTGACAGGGGTATACAGACATTTAATAGGATAGTTGCTAAAAACAAAACAAAACAATGGAATCCAAAATGGTGCAAACATTATTCTCAAATTCCAAGACGATAACGCCCCCATACACACTGCTAAATTGATTCAAGAGTGGTTTCATGAACACCAGGATGAAGTCAACCACCTTCCCTTCAATGGCCTCCCCAATCACCAAATCTAAACATCATTGAACCTTTATGGGAAGTTAATGCCTTAATTTCTCAAAGAACGGCTTTCCTTCTTGAAAAATGATCCAATATCCCACTAGAAACAGTTCCAAGGAGGATAGAAGCTGTTCTGAAGGCAAAGGGCAACCCAAATCCTTATTAGCTAATACATATTTGGATATTGTTTGATTTCCACTCAGATTAATACTGATTAATAGCAGCTACATTAGTCTTTACATCCCATGAGTGACAAAGGGGCTTCAACATGTGTTCCAATCAGCAATGAAGAAAGTATACAAGGACAAATATAGGGAATAAGATACATTTTGTTCTGCGTAACTTCCAGCCATACCCATAGCTATGTTCATCTACAAAAAAGTGACTTTTTTGAAGGGAATCAGATGATTTATTTACTCTGAAGAACTGGAAAGCTATTTTACATTTTAAGCTAAATGCTTAAAGTGGAAAATGGAGAAATGGAAACATTTCCCTAGGAGTGGCACCGCTCCAATAGTGATCAACTGCAGCGCTGTCATCCTCGACGTGAAACAGAGCCCACAGCCCAGGTGGCCCTGCTGCGCTGGCACACAGCACGGAGAGCCGCGTGTTTCGGCTGTTTGCAGCGCAGCGCCTGGAGGCCGGACCCTGGGAACCAACGGAGAGGGCTTCTGAGTCAATAAGGGACACCAGCCGGCACAATGGGCCCAGTCTCAAACAACACTGCTGAACAGACTCCCACACAAAGGGCCTGCATGGGGCCCCCCTTCGTTCTCACACACACAGATGAATGAGTGAATGTACTGCCGTTCTGGCCTGTGTTTGTACTGTATATACGCCTTTTGTCCGGGGCCACTGCTCACAGATCAATAGGAACTAAAGTGCCAAGGAGACCCAGGGCGGAAAAAAAAAGTCCCCCGCCCATTTTTCTGTGTCAGTTTGGAGGCGGTGGAGCCTTCAGGGTCATTAAAAGGACCAGTTTAGAAGGGCTCAGATGGTGCTGAAAACCAAACAAATTATTGTCCAAAAGGAGGCCACAAAGAAGGCAGCATGGGACACACACACACACACACACAGGTGCACCTGCACTTGCAAGCACAAATGTTCACACACCACAGTAATGTAGAAGTTGTCTAAGACTGAAGAAGTAGTCAGTACCCATGCATAAGGAAATCAAATGTTTTCAGTTTTGCCACTCGGAAATACATGTCTACCCTTCAATAAAAATGATGTAAAAAAACACTGTGAATAGCTTGGTGGTAGCCTTTTCTCGTGTAAATATACTGAAAGTGAAAGAAATGCATTACTCATTACTGAACAGATTAAACACACTCAGGATGATCAAATTAAATGACAGCAACAGTAACTATCAAACTGATTTTGTAAACAAAGATGTGAGAGATTATAAACTGCTAAAAGTAGGCTACCATTACCGTAGTGTTGGTGAGAAATTGTGTATCCATAGCTCTAGTATATTTCAGAATAAAAAAGGAAGATGTCCTACAGTATAGTTGGATGGTGATTAACACTGTTTTTGAATTGTGAAACTGAAATGACTTGTATCACAGTAAATATTCTTTATCAGAGAAGGATGGAGGATCGACCAATACAAGTTCCTACATGTTTATGGAGTGGGCTTCAATCTGGTCAGACCTCATTGCTATGATCAGAGCGTTATGGGTCAGCATTCCACTGTCAATGTACTGGAGCAACTCTTAATATAAATGAAATATAACAGTACATGCTGCTTTTTAGACCTATTCACTTTGTTACCCTTGAAGAGATATTGACAGATTTATTGCTGCATTATTATGAAAATGGAAAAGGTTTTACAAGAGTTTGCATTTTTGTTATTATTTTGTGTTGTAAAAAGTATCTGTTAAGCAGGATTTATTTTTTACTTATTTTATTAGTTATTTTTAGGAAGTTTATCTTGAGGCTGTTTTATTAATGATCCCTAATGACCACAGGAGGGCAGTATTTACACATAAGCTCAAGGAAGCAAATGAACAAGTCAAACTACCTATTTCTGGGCTCTTTTTTGGCCCGACACAGAGCAACGCAAAACCCTAACCTCACAAAGTTGCTGTCTCACCTAGCTATTTTTATCTTATGCGAATGCCTTTTCTTTACGCCCACCTAAACCATCTCTTAGCGCGAACGTATCTGTTTCTCAATTTTGACAAGTTGCAATGGCAAGATTCCCTCCCAAGTTTCATGTTATTTGTATATTTCATACTGTATTATTTTTTTCTTATATGCTCTATGACATTTAACCATTACCTGAATTGTGTTTTGGAGTAATAGGAGAAGAAAACACATATCAGTGATCAGCAGTTATGAATATGAAGCTACAAAACACAGAAGTGCACACATGAAGCATTGGTAACAAAAGGACAATTAAACAGAATAAATGCAATCAGTTTTCCTCCCTAATAAATGTAAACATATACTTCAATGCTAACTGCAGAAATATTTAGAGTGAACTGCTCCATCACTGAAACATTATTTCCGTAGCTGGTATTAATATTATTAATAAGCTTAAGCATGTTTTGCCTGTAGGAAGTCCCTCTTCCACTCATCTTGTTATGTCTAGGTTCAGGCTCACAGCAACAACAACAGCAAAAATAGTTTAGCGCTTAATTTAAGCCGAATAGAATCTCTGGTTAAACCATGAAACTGCATGCTGATTATTTTATAATTGAAGTAGGCTACTGTTCAATATTTACTCTTTTTTTCTACTCTGTTTCAGCTGGGGTTCAGATTGTGGCAAAGAAGGCTACATTCGATTGGCTAGAGAATTGGGAAATGAGTATGGAATTCTATCCTTCTATCCAATGGTGTGAAAGGTCTGTGGACCATTAATACGCTGTTTAAATATCAGATTCACGGAGTGAAACAATGTGATAACAAGATAAGATTATGTGTGTACATTGCCGTTAGATTCTTGAAGATTACAAATCAAAAATGTTTCCTCTTTCGACATTTTTGATCTCATACTTAATTGCAATTACTGGCAAAATGAAGCTGACCAAGATGGACAAATCTTTTGCTCATCAACATTTTTATCTCGATAACAAATCAAATGTAACAACGCATTGGCAGCAGCACTGCATTTTCAATAAGGCTTTAAGCAAGGCGTCGGTGCCATGTCTTTATGTGTTTCCTTATATCAACCAAATCAAACACAGTTTGTATTACAGCAGACCACAGGCCAGGGGTTCAGGCCGTTAGCCTACAGTTCTAAAATCTTACTTAAATTTGGGTTTTCATTCAAAAAATCTATGCATGAAATTGGTTTTTTGGATGTTCTTCGAGGACAGAAAATGCATTTTTTTAAATACATTTTGTCTGTGTCACCATCCCCTACAGACCAGACATGTCAGGCGGGTTGCAGAATGTTACAATGTTATAATGTATTTTATTATATTTACAGTACTTGTCCCCAGGTGACATAGTTTACGTTTGACACGTTATCTGTAGCTGTATAATACTGATAATTGCCTGTGCTCGGGACTGAGGTTATGTTATGCATTTAACCGGATTGTACATATAACAAGGGTAGGTGAAGACAGTCTGATTAAATATATTTAATATTATATTGATTATGCAATGAAACGGAGTAAACAATCTGATATGCAGTTATAGGGAGTTTTACTGTACGTTACTGTCTTTGTAATTCATCTCTTTCGCATCCAGTAGAGCTTGTATGAGCCTAGACTACCCCCTGGTGGACAGCAGAGGGACTGCTCTCAGTACTCTCAACAGGTCTATGTGCATTGAGTTTGAGTCAATCATTGGCCTCTCTCCAGCACCAAGGAGTCTAATCAAAGATTTTAACAAAATGTTGAACTCAAATATACTTAACAATGACAATTCTGTTCCTGTAATCAAACTTTCCATTAATATAACATTTCAAATGAATACCAATAAAAATCTCAATGAACTACGTTATAGTATTGTGATATTTACTTATCCATAATTGCAGGGGTGCTGAACCCAAATGTCATTGTAGACCATAACCATCAAACTTTACTTACATATAGTGCCACAGAGAGCTTTGAATAACACGCTTAAATAGTAAAGAATAAAGTAAGATATGGAAATCTTTGAATCGAGGTGGAATATTTACATTCAGTCAAGCATGTAAACAAGGAATGCATCAACATATTAAGCAGGATAGCATGTCATCATACTATTTTAATTAATTTCTAAAAACCCTCAGCTGGGCTGCAATTGACCTGATGAATTGTATCTAATCTTAGCCGTATTATATACAGTATGGTCTTAAGAGGCACATTTTCCCCCAAAACTCTGCATATGAGTATTTCATGTCGCTAGCATTACTAACACTAACTTACATTTGTAGAACAAATACAGGTAGCTAGCTAACTAGCTAGCCAGGCAGGTTGGTAGCAATTTACCGCACAATATAATTTATTCTGTTAACTGAAGCAATACACTGTAAGATAGCGTATTAAGAATGGAGCGCTTGTGTCAGAGGATACTACATAACGTACTGTCTCCTTTGTGAGGCGGAGGAGCTGATTTGGTAGATTATGGAGGCAGGCAGTGTGGTATAATGGTTAGGGAACTGGGCTTGTAACGTTAAGGTTGCAGGTTCAATCCCCAGGTGGGACACTGCCGTTGTACCCTTGAGCAAGGTACTTAACCTGAATTGCTTCAGCTAATATCCATCTATATAAATGGATTGTAAAGAAATGTCAACTGTAAGTCGCTCTGGATAAGAGCATCTGCTAAATGCCTGTAATGTAATGTAATGTAATGTAATGGATGAGATATGGTGGGAAAGCCCAAAAAGAATACATATTAGCTCAAAAACAAAATGCTGGACACCAATTAATAAAAAAATTGCATTGCATACATTCCATTATTCATAACAAGGCTTGTTAGAATCTTCCCTTCAGTCTCCCCTATGTATGATAAATGCATATGTTGAGGGAGTCTCAGCGCATTTGTTTGATAGGCATGCACAAAACACTGCTAATTCTGGTTAGATATAGTGGTTCTCTGTGGCTCAGCTGGTAGAGCACGGCGTTGGCAACGCTTAGGTTGTGGGTTCAATCCCCACTGGGGCCACATATACTGAAAATGTATGCATTCACTACTGTAAGTCGCTTTGGATAAAAGCGTCTGCTAAATGGCGTATATTATATTATAGTGTCATGCTTGTGTGCATGAGTATTGGGTATTCTCAACGATCCCAAAATTTATAACATGGAACAGCAGAATGTAAAATGGAATTGTGATGACTAAAAACCAAGGTAAAGAAAACAAACAGACAAAAAACATTTGAGGACGAACTGGGAGATGCACTGCTCAGTACGCACTGCTCACAATTAAAATAGTAAAGAGTTAACAGTACTTAAAGTTCTTGTCTCTTCAAAAAACACATTTTTACAATGCCATTTCATTGTACATATTGCAATGACAGTTGCAACAGGATTACAAATACAATAGTAAATAAATATACATTGTACATTTGTAGTGGAGGACAACAGAATGACAGATTAATGCATAAGGACCTACATTGTGTTTGATTTAAAGAAGTCACAAGCTAATTCAGCAGGGCTTATCCCTTGCCTCCTGGTGGAAAAACCCCTGCTGATTGTGAGGACAATGCCTTTGTTGAACCGAAATCAGACACCATAAAAAATCTTCCTGTGAACATCAGAGCATTCAACTATGCTTCTAACAATGTTATGTGTGGAGAACAAATGTTGTTCTTTTTGTTCCCAGACAACCATTTTAAAGGGGGCATGGAAAACTGGGAAAATTGATTTCTTCAGACCATTGAAATCCTCTAGGCCTGGGCACAAACACCCTGTATACACAATCAGACATTAGGGCAGTCCATAGAGGGACTGGATTAAGCTCTACAAAACTACAACTGAATGTTCATTGGAATAAGACACCCACAATGTCTTATAATTTGTTAATATTACAAGATTAAATTACTGGTCATTAATGTGGGTGTGTAATGTAAAGTTGTTAGTCTTGTCATTTACTGTATGTGTGCGAATTGAGTTGTTGGACTTGGTGTTCACGTGAGTGTGCGCGTGCACGCGTATCGTATTGTGTAATGTCAGGTGTGACGTAGTGTTGTTCGTGTGTGTTTCCCCGCAAAGGGTTTTCTATGTTTGAGTCTGTGGGGTCTGTTGAATTCTGTGTGCGTTTGTCTAGAGCAGTGGTTCTCAACCTCGGTCCTGGGGACCCACTGTGTATGCTGGTTTTTCTTCCAGCCAATCTCTTGATCAATTAAAGCTGTTGAAAACATGTGTGTAAGTTCTACCATAATTTTTTTCCTTAAACTTATTTTTAACACAATGCAGGTTTGGCTCATTGCTTTCTTAATTTTCCACAAATGGTTTAGTTTCAGTGACCAGGTGTCCATACTTTCAAAAATTAGGCCCCCACTGATTTCAACTGCCAGTCTATAATTTAATCAATGAAAAATGTAGCCTAAAGGAATCACATAGCACATTACAGAAAATTAGAGCATTAGTTGATCTGACTGATTTAAAGTTTTATTTCAGAATTTTCGGACTTAATATGGCATTAAGAGAGTAAATCATGCTTTAATAGAAATTAAAAGTGTCTAATTAAGAACAATTACCAGCTAGTTACAATTTAGAGGTTGCGATTATGGTTGGAATAAAAACCAGCATACACAGTGGGTCCCCAGGACCAAGGTTAGGAACCATTGGTCTAGCTGAACAGTGACACACCTGATTCCACTAATCAAAGCCCTGATTGAAGACTTTGATTAGCTGATTAGTCAAATCAGGTGAGCTACTGCTCGGCTGGAACAAAAGCCTGCACCCACACCGGCCCACACAGGGTAAGATTGCCCACCCCTGGTCTAGAGTGACTGAGTAGAGTGCTTCCTGTGTGTCTGGGAAAGAGAGAGAGGGCGCACTGAAATAGTGTCCACCTCTCTCTCTGTGTGTTTGCATTAAGAGACCTCGCACTGGGGCAGTGAAGTGTTTCTGGACAGTGCCGAGAACTCTCTGAAAGAGTGGCGGGGTCTCTGTGTGTTTGGGGCAAAAGAGAACTCGGACTGAAAAGTTTGAGTGTCTCTGTGTGCATGGGTTTGGGAAGCACTTGAAAAGTCACTGGATACGTGTGTGCCTGGTGAGGTTATAGTGGAACCAGACTGAAGAGGTGCAGTGTCTTGTTGAGTGTGTGTCGGGACGGGGCGTAGAGTTCTACTCTGTCCCTGTAAGTGTGGATGCGTGTTAAATGTGGATGTATGAAGGTGGTGTGGAAAGCCGCTGACTGTCTGTTGTGTTCTTGTTGTGAGCTTTCATTTATTGTTGTTTATTTTAGTTTGTTATTTTAGTTAATTGTTTTTGCCCGAAAGCTTCTCGGCAAGTAGGGTGAAGACTTTGTTTGTCTTTGTTTTATTTTAACCTGCTCTCCCACTGTTTCTCTCTTCCTGGTGTGGGAGAGAGCTGAAAAATAAAGATCTGGTCCGTAGACCGGCAAACCCCACTCTGCCAGTTCTTACCATCGGCTGCTCTGCTCCAGTCCAGGGATTGTCACGTGGCGTGTGACAGCCATATAATGCAATATCATCTACAGACTATAAATGTAACTAAATTGCATGCTTATGTGTACACTTGTATTGGATTTGAGACTTCAAAATATTTTATTGACTAACTATGACTAACTTTTAAGTCATTATCCCTTTGAAATGTGCACTCTATTACTTCCAATAGAGGACAGAGTATATAGTTATATATAAAGTATATATTTAAGAATGTTTATATTGCCAAATTTAATCAATCACATATTTTAGGCCTTCAGTTACATAAAATACACATTATTGGGGTTACACATCCTTGATACCATTGTGATCTTTGTTATTATTATTATATATTTATATTCTATACAAAAATAGCATACAAAAATGCATTTTCTTTTCCCCAGCACTCCCCTTAATGAATGAACAAATATTAAATTATATATTTATATGTCATGAGCTATAAATATCCACCCTTTTTTGTATGAGGAATTAATTTATAGCTAGGACATATGTAGTACTGTATTTACTGTAATACATATAATGGTAAAGTAATAGTTTATTTTCTCATGTACAATATCTTTACAATTTTGCAACCATGGCCCAAAATAATCTGTATTGAAATGATATTGCTTCATTGCTGTGTGTTCTCTGTAATTTTCACTATTCTCACCATTCTTACTTTTAGATAAATGATCAATGCCCAATAAAGGACTGGTGTTAGAAATTAGCTCTGGCTATAAGCACACGTATGATGGCTCGTGTACTGCTTCGGCATTGTTTCAATGCATAATTGTACAAATGAACTAATCAATTGGGGTAATTTCAGTGTTTGCTGAATGATGTATAAAAACACAATACTCACCACTGTTGTCCTGACAGTCTGGGAAACAACATTCTCTACAAAAACATACCTAAACCTAAATATAAATCTCCATGCCAGTGGCAACTTCTCATTTCCTCTTCTTTCTTTAAAAAAAAATATGTTTGTGTGAAGCAAACATTTCCTGTATATCAACTACAAAACCATAGATAATATTTTTCCTTTGACAAGGCATGGCAATGGCGTAGAAAGACCAGACAAACAGCCAAATAAAATAAAATGAAAAAAAGTACAACCTCAACAGTACACAGCTGCGAACAGTTGCAAACAGTGAGACCACAGGCAACTGCTGCTACCCATTATCCAAAATGAAATAGCACTTCCTGCATCTTGAATACAATTATATTTAAATTATTACAATTCATCATTGATGGCTGTGACATTACCCTCTTAAATGTCACATGTCATTCCTGTGAGTGATATACTTAACTGCTTCTAAAGCTGCTTACTCCAAAGCTGCTACTGTCACAATTCTCTGGTAGTCTGCATGGATATTGCTAGCATTCATTATAATACTATTCTTTATTACTCCCCAGCAGGGTGTGATGCTTTGGGCAGTTGAAAGTGACAAGATAAATAAATACTTATAGACCCTAAAAGCAAAAAGAAGTTGTTATTTTTATGGATGTTCTTTGGAAGACTTCTTTGACTCAGGAAACTGTTTTTCAAATAATCATTTTAATTGCAAACTGTCTGTCTAGTTTGGCCTGTTCTAGTTTGGCTTTCTTATTGAATACAAATATAAAGGTATATCTCAACTTATTATTCAAGGCAAAAACAATATAGAGGGATCATAGGATAGTTCTGCACAGTAAAATGCAAGCTAGGCAGGAGTGGAAACTATGACCCACTATGCTTTCAATTTCTTTTTCTCATCAATTACTTCTGTAAAGTGACTCTGAGGCTCCAAAGTCTCGGAATGACTCTAAAGTGACATTCTGAGGCTTCCGTTTACCGTAAACCCTCTGTAAAACTGCAGTGTTGAAGACTGATCTCCTTAATCCTAACGGGGTAGATCTGGAACATCAGAAGCCTCATCATTGTAAATCAGGCCAGAGCCAGGCTGTCTTATTTTCTTCCCTGTACTTAACTGTCTATTGTCTAAGTACTGCTTCCAACCACCAGGGGGAGTGGCAGGAATTACTGCTTTCTCAGACAAACTGCTTGCTCCAGTGTTTTGTTACATACTTGTGATGTTTGGACATCACAAACGCAAAAAAATGTAGCTTGGTGAATTAAAACAGATAAATATAGTGCACAATGGGCATGTTCACCATCATACTTGTAAACAAAATAAGTGTAGTCTGTGCCAATTCTAAGTTTAATCTGAGGCCATGGAAAACTGAAGACCTCATGACCGCAGAAGCATTCAGTTTACTCTGTTATCATCATTGTTGTTCATTTATTTACTTGGTGGACACACTTACAATCCCATTCACTAGATCACCTGATCCATGGACTATAAATAAGTGAATTTGCTTTGAGTAAGTATGTATTCTACACTTTTCAGATAAATATGGACATGCAGGATAATTATTATGCTGGTGTTGTTCATCGCTTACTTATTTGTATTGTTTCACAGTGTTTTGGTAAATGCTTATTGGGCGGATAAACATAATGTAAAAATAATAAAAAGACTAAATAATCCCATTAAACTGGTTGTCCCAATACGTACACTGTGTGATGTTATTCACATGTAGTTTGACTGAACTTTTAAAGATTTTTCATACCTTTTTAAAACTGCCAATATCAAGCATCCAGGCCCAGGTCTTGCTTCAACAGCTTTGAGCACTAACTAGAGTGGAAGAGGCCTCCTGCGTGATCTAGTGGTTTCAACGTCTGATGCTGGCCACGGCGACCAGGGTTCGATTCCCCGGCTGCGCCAGAGTCTACTCTGGCCGGGAGTGCCACCAGGGCGGCAATTGGCTGTCCTCCCCAGGGAGGGGGGAGGGAAGCAGACAGGATGTTTGCTGCACACAGGAGTGGCTCTGGGGTGCTGGAGTTACGGTTGTCGGCTTGGCGAGTGCCATCTCGGAGGAGACGATACTTCACCTTCATCGCCGCTGGTCACAGGGCTACGGCAGCAAACTATGAGGGAGGGACTGACCTGAAAATAGCAGGTGTAATTGGCTACCAAATTGGGAGAAAAATGGGAGAAAATCAGAAACAAGATTTAAATAACAAATAAACAAAAAATTGTGGAAGAACTTCAGATGTTGTTGTGATTACCTTTTTTGTAAAAGAATAAATGCTCTGGTGGTGAAATTAAACTGCTTACTTAGCACCAATTAGCCTTTTAAATCAAATGAACAGATTGGTCATTTACACTGAATGATGTGGCATACTGGCTTCCGAGTACAATATCGCTTTCGTATGGATAACCATGCATTATTCTCAGGTTTTCACGGCTATCCTCTTGAGATGACTGCTCTCCTGCTCATTACCTTTGTTTATACACAGGGCTGTCCATGCCCAGAAAGGACGAACATATTTCTGCATCAAATAAATGAACGGTCTGTGATC
This sequence comes from Aldrovandia affinis, assembly GCA_029706075.1. Lineage (NCBI taxonomy): Eukaryota > Metazoa > Chordata > Actinopteri > Notacanthiformes > Halosauridae > Aldrovandia > Aldrovandia affinis. The sequence continues at coordinate 5,332,770 of JAINUG010000008.1, read as the reverse complement.
GTACGTGACGAAAACACAACGGTTCTAGATGAAAAGCTCCTATGAGACCCTACATGTGATACATGTTCCATTATCTGTAATTGCATGGAAGGGGTTGTACGATGGGCGGAAGCACAAGGGAAGAAGGGGGTGGGTAGGGGAGCAGGAGCGCACGGATGGAAACACTCTGCTTGTGTTTGTTTTGTTTAATATGGACAAAGCCCATCTTTTTATTTTCATGTCCCAAAAAATTATGGAATTATACATTAGACACTTTAGCAAAAAAAAAACTAAAAAACAATATTATTTAAAAAACTAAACAAAATAACATACGTAGCTGAGGGCACTCAAAAGCAAAGCACCAACTACCCAGCACCCCATTCAGCATTAGGGACGTGTGCATAAAACGACTATTCATTGCCACAGTAGTAACGTGAACATCTCATGTACCGGATACGACGTTTCTTAGACTACCATGCTGTTCACATTACACCAATGTATACGTTTAAGGTTTGGAATGTGGTGCCGTGATTGGTCCTATCGGTCATTGCTGTGGCTCATCGTCACAGCCGTGCGAGGTTAACACCGCGGGAGTGTTGCTGCCTCATATCGCCGTTAGCAGTCAATGGCAGCCGCTTGATGGACTGAGAGACTGGAATGTTCTCTGACAAATATTCTGGACCACTTGGGCCTGCCTCACACCCGCAGGCACACACAGGCCCGGTTATCCTCCCTTTTACAGGACAAAAGAAGCCCAACCAAGACACCCGAAGCACCCGATGACAGAACAGCGAGTGGATCCAGCACAACATAGGTTCTAAGCCCTCTAAAACATTTAGAAATCCTAATGAAACATTACAAAACACAAAAACAAAAATACTCTTTTGAATTTTCATGTTGACAAAAGAAGCAAATAAATGTTTGTGAATGTATAGGTTACAAAGTTACAGGTTATCGGTTATAATCTTCACAGAATACAATGCCAATTTTCAGGTACTTTACAATTAAATAGTAGCATCAGAGGGGTTGACGAATCTACCTTCTACTTAAACTGTTTGACAATATAATCTTTAAAAAGTGTATTAAACACTGAGGCATATTCTTTAATACTGCATCCTAAGCAACACTTAAAAAGTGGCACTGTGAAAGCTAAAACAGCTTATTAGAAAATGTTTTCTTTTCCACCTTTTATGTCTCCAAACATTTAGTTTAACATTAAATCAAAGATTCACATCTGAGTTAAGACTGTATCAATAAAAAGAAAGATTTTATGAATAAAAAATAAAAAAACTTTGCATAAAAATGGCAAAATGGTAAAGTGCAGAGAGAGCAATCATACGGATTGTGAGCTGGAGAGTTTATAATCTGGTGTAGGTCTGTTTTAGAACAAAGTGTGATGGGCTACAAAGCCATACAACAACATGTTTTAAGAGGGTCAAAGATATCTACAAGTAACTGCCTGCAAAAATAAAGGAAACATCACGATTAAGTGTCTTAATGGGGCGTTGGGCCACCACCAGCTGCCAGAACAGCTTCAATGTGCCTTGGCATAAAAATGCAACGCAACACCATTCTTTCACCATTTCGTTGATGGTGATGGAAACACTGTTTTAGGCACTGCTCCATAATCTTCCAGAAGTGTTCAATTGGGTTGAGATCTCGTGACTGAAATGGCCATGGCATGACTACTTGTGCCTAGTGTATGGGTGCATTGTCATCCTGGAAGAGACCATTCCCATCAGGATAGAAACGCTTCACCATGGGATGAAGGTGATCACTCAGAATGGCTTTGTATTTATTGCCCACTGAGGGTTAGAGTGGACCTAAAGCATGCCAGGAAAATGCACCCCACACCGTACGTGTTGTTCTGTGTGGCTCAGTAGGTAGAGCATGGCGCTGACAATGCTTAGGTTGTGGGTCCGATTCACATTGGGACCCCATATACATAAAAATGCATATATTCACCACTATAAGTCACTTTGGATAAAAATGTCTGCTAAGTGGCATATGTCATATGTTATTACCATAACAGAGCCACCAGGACCCTTCATTTATTCAAGTGTTTCCTTTATTTTGGCAGCTACCTGAATGTTATTATATACAGTATATCATTACTAGGATATTATTTTAACAAAATATTTTAGAAGACTGGAAGATTGCACAAGCAAATTGAGCCATCTGTTTTGTGTTTTGATTACCACCTACGCAACTTGTAAGATGACATTTTTAAAAATGAGGTGATGGTGATCCTCTTGCAAGTTTCCACAAAGCAAAACACCTCATCTCTTTGATATACTGTACATTTCCTGAACATTTAAAACAACTTAACTTGAAAAATGGTCATACTGTAAAAGTCAACAGTTCTCAAAGTGAGCTCCTCAAACTGCTGAATGCCAACTACACATGTGCAGTAGAAATAGAGTTTAAAACAAGTAACTTACTTTTCTTTGCATTGAACTCAATTTAGAGGAGTTAACCTCTCGTTTTCCCCATAGTATTTGTGCTTTGACTGAAAGCGTTGTCCTGTCGCTTCTTCCCTCTTACATGAGTAACTTTCATAAAAGGGTTTCCTTGTCCCTGGACTATTGTGTCAGAGTTTAAAGGTCTCCCTAAATAATCAAGCGCTGAACAAATTAGCCATTGAGACGAATTGAAATAATGATAATCTGAGACTGAAATTATGTTAAACTCTGTCCTGGCTGCAGCCCTACGGAATGAGGGCTACTTTGAACCTCTGAGAAGCGCTGACACTAAGCAAGGGAGGATTTGTGTTCAAATATTATTACTGGTAATGTCATTTCTGGGGAAAATATAAAAGCTCTAGTTAAATATTGAAGAGCTTGAAGTCATGGAACCCGGAGCAGAAACCTAGGAAATATTGTTGAACCGGAAATCAGTTTCTAGTTTAAAATAGTATTCCTCTATTTACACTATATCATGTATCTTCGAGTTAAGAGATACCTGTATGGGATACTCAACAAATACAAAAATGAGCACATTTCACCCACATTTTGCAATGAGTGGGTGCATTTTTTTACAAGTTGTAACGATTCAAATGATATTACAGAATAACAAAACAAATCACAACATGCAAATCCGGGGCTGGAGCGGGCCCAGAGGGACGTTCCCTGCATGTTACAAATATGACCCTTTCTTTTTATGGACAGCTGCCCGGAAAGTGTTCTGTGTTTCATTTCACACACATTCTCATGTGCTTTTAAGCAATAATGACACAGTAATAATAATAGTAATAATAGTAACCAAAAAAGAAAGTGAAAGTGATACATTTACATAATAAAGATGTTTTTTTTTGGTTGTAACAAACATGTTCCCCCTGTTGATTCAACTGTATAAACACAACTGCTGGTTTTGGATTTTGGAGTTGATCCCTGATTTAAAAAAATATATATAATAAGGACGTAAAAAATGTTTTCGTTTTCCCTCCGTTTCCTGTGAAAGTGTTTGCTGTTGGCTGAGAGGGGGAGATTCCCGATAGTTTGTATTTTATTTTCCTTTTTCCCCTTGTCTTTGATTTTATTCTTATTTTATTTTTTGCATTGGTCTACTGCTCCATGAAATTATTGTTCCCCGGCATACCCTATCAGGTGCACTCCAACACTACCATGCCTTCGCTGGGGGTCACATGGGTCCTCAATCCTATAGTTCTCTGCCTAGAACACTGTCAAGGAGCAAAGCCAATCAGGAGGTTCTTTTCTTCATGTATTTTCTATTTTTTCCCCCCAGAAGAAGCTGTCATCCTTCATAAAAAAGTTGAGAAAGCTACACGCGGATAGAATCCTTTGCTTCCCTTCTGCCTGAAAAGTGTTTTTTCTTGACCCGGCATGAAAAAACAGACAGAGATGGGAGACTGGTTGTAATACAGAGAAAATTAGCTGCCTCAACACAGAGTAGGTGGTGTATGTTTCCATTGGTACTCCACAGGAAGTTCCGCCCCTGCCCTGGCAAGTGGGGTGATGGAGTGACGGATGGCCTCTGTGTTCTACGCTGAAGGACCGCCCTTGTCTCCATGGTGCCGCCCCCCCCCACCTCCCACCTCCCACTCCTCAGTCCACAAATCTCTGGCAGGCCTTCTTCCAGCGGCAGGCCGTACACCACATGTCCCTGTTCTCCATGCCGTAGACCTTGCGGCACTTCTTTCCTTCCCCTCGAGATTTCCTGTCCCGTGTAGAAGGAGGGGACAAAGCGCACAGATGTCAGTTAGCTCAATACAACATTCTACACTTTCACAAAAAAGGAGTCACCATTGACATGCCAGCCTAAATGAAAAGCGTGCTACCAGTTGACAACAGCTTTCGGGGTGAGTGAAAGCACGGCAGGGTCAAAGGTTAGGCAGTACCTGAGCGAGCCAGTTACCCGCGGCGGGGATGAGAGTACCGCACTGACTGGTGGACGCTGCTCACCAAAGCTGCGGATGGGAGATGCCTAAAGGGAACAACGGAGAACCACTGTCACCTCTGTGTGTGTGTGTGTCTCTCTCTCTCTCTCTCTCTCTCTCTCTCACACACACACACACACACACACATATACAAATCAGAATCAGACACCACACACACATACACAGCACATGCACAGACAGACAGAACAGACCCTTAGTTAGAGTCCCAGCAGTTAAGAACCTCAAGAATAGCCTGGTAGGTGGTGTGCCTGTGTGTATTTATGTGTTTTTTTGTCATTTCTGAATGTGTCGTGGTGCGCACCCGTGTGTGTGTGTGTGTCTATGTCTGAGCATGTACATACACGGACATGCTCAGACACATAGACAAATGTGCATTTGTGTGTATGCATATGTGTGCTTCTGAGCATGTGCGAGTATGTGTGTGTGTGTGTCTGTGTGCCTGTGCGCCTATGTGACTGAGTGTGCGTGTGTGTACTCACTGTGCTGCCAGTGAAGGTGACGGGCGGGGACTGCCAGGAGACACTGAAGCTGGCACTGCGGCTGGGGGTGAAGCTGGTGGAGCTGGGGATAGTGACGGGGACGGTGGCCTGCGGGACGAGAGCAGGAGGACGGGAGGTTTACCCGCCACGGGGCGACAGCTCTGCCGAGCACAACAACACTACCACACACAGGGTCATCCAGAGTTCAACACTGAGCCTCAGCGTGTTTTTACGGGTCTCTCATAACCCCTTTATCCCGGACGTGAGAACAGAAATACCTCCATAGACCAAGTGCAGCCCACGGAGAAAATTCCCACCGTTCATTCTGAAAATCGTTACACGGTTCTGTTTCTGAGACAGGAATATCACATGCTGCTTATAGGCTCGTGTGTGGATTTAAGGCACCAACACTACACATCACTTCAGGCTTGAACCTGTGACACCGTCATCGAGTTTGATATTCTAACCATTACACTACTGTACCACCGGAGGTGAAAACGGTATGTATTCTGTAAACTGTGAAAGAAGAGTCAGGAAGCAAGCAAGCACTTAAAAACCTGTAGGGTGCTCAAAAAGTCACGAAAAGCACACAATGAAGAGCTCGTAAGTTAACTGCTTGCCTCAGGTGTGCCGCAATACATTTTGACCTCAGTCTTCTTCTGGAAGCTGCCAGAGTACAGCAGCAGGAGAATGAACATGGAAGATATTAATTTATTAACTAAGTTCTAGTTTGTGTGCTACTGTAAAAAAAATTGTACTTCAACCATTGGAAATAAGTGGATTATAATAATTTACAGAACATTTGTCAAATTTGCAGTTTTGATTAAAACCTTTGCCACATTATCAGATATAAATAGTCTATAAATAGTCTTTAAAATGACTATTTACTGTGTTAAAATTAAACTGTCTTTCTGATAGTCACTGGCTGTAATAGGCATGCGTAAAGCCCAGCTGTTCTAGTGTAGAGGTCTGCCCCTACCTCGTGTCTTGGGATGTGACTGGACAATACCTGGTAGGCGTGGTCTGTGTGGACGAGGTAGAGGGCACTGGGGGCTGAGCGACTGAGAGGGGTGGTGAGCTTGTTCTCGCTTTTGACGCCACCGTTGGGACGTCCCGGCTCGGAGGCGGGCGGATGGGACGGCGCGGGTGCGGGTGCGGGCGGGGGCGCAGGAGGGGTTGGGCCGTTCAGGCCCTCGGCCACGGAGTCGGTGTTGAGCTTGATCTCGGTGTAGTAGAAGTCTTCCTCTCCGTCGCTGCACTCCGAATCACAGTTCCGCCTGAGTAGGGGAGGGGACATTTTATTTGAAGGAGAGTTTGAATAAAAGAGAAGAAGAACACAGAGAGACATGGCAGGGATAGATTGAGGAACGATTGAGAGAAGAGGGACATGGGAGAGGACGAGAGAGAGGAGGGTTGGAGAAAAGAGTGGAGTGAGACAGTGAGTACAGATGCAGAGAAATAGCAGAAGAAAGAGGAGAAAGGAGAAAGAGAGGGGGGCTGGTGGGGAGAGAACATTTTATTTGAAATTGCAGGGAACAGTCTGAAGTAAAATAATCAATCTTTGCAAAGCTAATTTGAATGCAAGTTACGGTACATTTACATGGAAAAATAAAACCAAGGAGTGATTTACTACAAGATATCTGAGAACCGCCAGCACTAAAACGTTCAGAATGATGGCGGTAAAGCAATGCGTCTCTTGGCATGACATGGGCGAGGGAACTAAATATAAATGTCTGATCTGTGAGATTGTGCTGGACATTACTGCACAGTGCTCTATCCCTGCAGCCACACTGCCAACTACAGATGGAAGTAAAGGTCAATGGCATAATAACTGGACAGAAGACAGTTTGGACACAAGCCCAGGGAATAGTGAAAGCCCCCCTCCCCCCCCCCTCCTTATCTCTGTATCGGAGACCGCCTGGAGAATAGAGACGCAAGTGACTGAGTGTGAGGAGGTGAGACAGAGTTCACTCTGGCGAATGTGTGTGCAGTGCATATGTGTTTGCATTTGTGTGCAGATAAGTGAGTGTGTGTTTATGTATACATGGGTGTGTGTGCGTGCATGCATGCGTGCGTGTGTGTGTGTGTGACTATGTGTGCATGCATATATCTGTGCCTTTGAGTGTGCCTGTCTGTGTGTGAATGTGTTTATGTATGTGTGACAAAGCTGGCTGTTGCTTTGCACATCATATTTAAAAAAAACATGTGAGATATGGAGTTTAAAAAATATTGATTTAAACAAAAAACTGTCTTCTCACAATACAAAGACTCAACCATGCCTTTACTCTGCTTCACAAAATGAGTCCCGGTCTCTCCCACACACCTGATTTTAACCCCTGGTTAATTAAATGACAATCAGGTGTGTGAATGGTTTCACTCCTATCAGCCTGTTATTTGTGAGCATGTATGCGTGTGCATGCTTGTTCATTGATCTCCTACCCCAGATGCACAGTGCGAATGTGCTTCTGTATCCCGGCTGCTGAGCTCAGAACCTTCCCACAATTCTTCCACAGACACTTGAACATCACCTTCATGGAATTCTGCCACAAAAAAACAGACAGCACAAATACTTTAAATGCCATCAGACACAATATCAATGCCATCAAATACTAGGGATGCACCGACATGAAAATTCTGGACCGATAATTCAAATAACACAATCGGCCGATATAGACAATTTGTTATTTATTGTCCCATTTGTGCCCAAGAAAGGTTGAACATCAATTGCGTGGGGTTATTTTTGTTACAAATGAGCTGACAAAGACCAGAAAGGAGGTGTGTTCTGCAAGTACTGTAACAAAGTGGTCCCAGTGGCAAATGGGAATAAGTCTAGTCTGTTCCATCATTTGAGAAGTTATCACGAAAAAGGAATATGAAGAATGTATGGTGAAAAAACAGAAGCAGAGGCAAGCAAAAAATCATATGCAGACCCGAAAAGGCAGCCATATATATATATATATATATACATTTTTGTATTTGTATATGTAAAGTTCAAACTTTATACTTGAAATTATGCTTGAAAGCTCACTGCACATACAAGCATTGAATGTTAAATAAAGTTGTGTTTAAATATCTGTATATACTCAGCTTTTTTCTGCATACAAATGATCATCTTCAAAGTATTTGGTCAACATATCATGCAAATTATTTTTGGCCATATCACCCAGCTCTAGCGTGCATCTTGTGCAAGACTGCGTGGAGTGCCAGAGTGCTCATGTTGTGGGCGGTCAATCACAGCATCGTCAGAGGAGTAAATTAGCCATGTTTCAGTCAGTTTAACCTGTAAATAAAAGATGCTGCCCTTCCATTCAAGTTTGAACATTTAGACCAGATTGACGCAACACAAACTGACGGATAATCATCGGCCACTGCCATCGGTACATTTTATTTTATCGGCCGATAAGTCGATTGCAGTCAACAAGGCATATATCAGTCAAATCAAGGGCAAATTATCCAGTTTGTGTTGCGTAAATCTGGTACCGATAGTCCACCCATATATCGGTGCACTATCAAATACAAATGTTCAATACCATCAGACACAAACACTTTCAATACCATCAAATACAAATGCTTTTAACACTATAAGGCACACAAACCTTCACGTCTGTACAGTTCATACAACAATTCATAAATTTTCCATGAGGACAGGCTGGTCCCCATAGCTGCAGTCTGGAAACTGGGCTATGTCAACTGACTATGTAGGACAAAATTGGTCTCATCCCACCAGGGGTAAAGTGGGTTTAAGTAGCCCAGGGTTCCTCGGGTTACGGGTTAGCCTGTGGGGTGGCCCGCAGGGTATAAAATTGTCACAGACTCTGAGTGCATTGAAGGAGTGCCCATGCTTCGGCCGCTCTGCTTCTTTGCAGTGGTGACTCAATAGGCACAAATTGGAGAGTCCAAATTTGGAGCGGAAAAAACCCCAGGAACATTTAAAAAATATTTAAATAAAAGCAGGACAGTGGGACATTTGAGTCAGTGTTTTCCAGCAGGTGTCTTGAAACAATGACTGTACACACAGAGATATTCCAACCAGTGTAGGCCTAAGAACAGCTTGCTGAATACGGTTCTGTCTTCACTGGGGTAAAGCCTACGTGAGCAGCGACATGACTCTAAACTCCCTTCTGCTTACACCCCTCTGCCACAGATACTCCTCCTGTGTGCCATGCATTTCTCCATTTAGTGCTTTCATTTCATTAATCAAGTTCCCACTAAACATAATTATGTTATTGCAGCTTTATCCTCTTAGCAACACTCCCAAATGTCTAACTAATGCGCAGGCACAAATACGACTGTCTGCATAACAGACACAACATACACTGATCAGCTTCTGTCACTAACATACAGCGCTGACACAAGCTAACCGCTTCGCTCACACACGTGCCTGCACAGTATCTAGAGATAGGGAGCAGATATATCTACCATGACATGCTATTTCCACCGATTTTCAGCACCACCCCCACCCCCCACCCCTGTACCAACAAGCAATTAGACCTACAACAGCAGCAAATTGCCCCCCTGTGCACTGAGGTGCTGTTATTGATCTTGAAAAAAGCATATTGGATAACATTAATGTTGGTCAGTGAAGACATTAAAATCATTCATTTTAATGCCTGGTGGGTTTATGTGCTCCTACAAAGTAATGAAGCAGGATAAATGGCTGAGATAGGCCACAGAATAGAGATGGGAAGAATTAGCACCACAGCAGCGCAGAACCTTAAATTTCACTCCACAGATGCAACTAAGAGAAAACAACAAGCAAAAGTGAACAGATACATTCCCACAGCTTTTTCTCACACAAAATAAACATCTGATTTAGCAGATTCTAATAATTGGGACCTGATGAGTTGCTGACCACAGCTGTTACTTATATCCCAGTAAAAGCATTAGGTATATTTTCTTTTGGGGCACTACTACTGTGGGACAGTAGAACTGCAGGTTATACATGAAAAGAAGAGCAGCTTTTGCAGCAGAAATTAATTACCTTGTAATGGCTGTATTCGAATTAATTTGATGTGTTTAAACCATGCTGGCTACAGAGATTAAATGCCCAGCAGTTAAACATTGTTAAGTATCATATTAACTTTCCCTGACTTGTACTTTATCTTAGAGTAGCCCTGAAGGGGGACAAGGGGGATGGGGAGGACAGGGGGGGAGACAGATTGTGAATGACCACATCATAGAATGAGCTCATCCATTTGTGTTGTACCAATAAGACTTTCAGCTTTATTGTTGACTTTCAAGTTGTACCGACCACATTGTGCTGATAGAATTGTTATTATTGTCATTTGTTTTGTTTTTTTCATTGTGAGATACATATCCAGAGAGAATTCATAATAGGGTAAATTATGTGTACAGTTACACATTTGGCCATGGGCCATCACTGATATCACCTTTACGATTTTTTTCTTCAAATTCTCATAATGTGCCCCAAAGCTGTGGAAAGTTCATATTCCTGACAGGAGAGCAAAATTGGATGCTGAATGCTGGCAGCTATGTATACACAGTCTGATTACGCCATCATATGACATCATTTATTTACCCTTGGGTAAAGGGTGCTCAGGGTACAAAACCTAAAAGTATATTGAAAAATGAGTCTACAAATAAAGAATATAAACTGCCTTTGTTTCTCTAAACAACAAACTATTTTGCACTGAATAGACATTATTTGTACATTAATAATGGGTTACATTTATATAGTGCCGTTCACAATCTCAAAGAGCTTTACAGTTAAGGGGAAGCTCAATTTAACCATTTAAGTTAAATCTGTAACAAGTGTTTTTAGATTGGGTTAGACATGCTGTACATCTGTTCTGTACATGCTGGGATGACTCCATCCCATTGATCTACTGTTGCTCCTAATTTTGAAAGTACCCATTTAATGTTCAGTTCCTTAGTCAATCACGCATTGGCACTCTTCCACCCACAAGGGATGATTAGAACCTGCATCCATAAGGTAATACACTGGCCGGGGGTCTGGAGCCCGCATCCTGCTGGTCTCACCTTGCGTTTGCGGGGGATGGGCTCATCGAACAGAAGGCTGCTCCCGTCCGGCTCATCGATGACATCGTCGGCCTGGCCTGGGCCATTGGGCGCGCGGAAGGGCTTGAAGCTGTCGGCGGAGAGGGGCGGGGAGGGCGTGGAGGGGTTGGACTGGTCGCTCGGCGCGCTCCAGCTCCAGTACCCGCTGCTGCTATGGCTGGAAGAGGTGCAGCCTCCGTCCTTCCAGGAGCCGTTCGAACCCTCTGCCGAAACATTAGACCCTTCTAACCTGAGGACTGTCATTTCCCACCCACTCCCAAAAAAAAGGAACTAAAAATTTTGGCATAAAACTTGATTTGTCTATGAATCATATTATCTCATCTCATCTCCAGCCGCTTATTCCTAGTTAGGGTCGCGGGGGGGCTGGAGCCTATCCCAGCATGCATTGGGGTGAGAGGCAGGAATACACCCTGGACAGGTCGCCAATCCATCGCAGGGCACTACATACACCATTCACTCACACACTCACACACTCATACCTACGGGCAATTTAGACTCTCCAATTAGCCTAACGTGCATGTCTTTGGACTGTGGGAAGAAACCGGAGTACCCGGAGGAAACCCACGCGGACACGGGGAGAACATGCAAACTCCACACAGAAAGGCCCCCGGCCTGGATTCGAACCTGAGACCTTCTTGCTGTGAGGCGACAGTGCTATCCACTGCACCACCGTGCCGCCCTGAATCATATTATTCATTAATAATTCCCATTAAATATAAGCTACAAATCTATATGCTATACACAACCTGTTTTCTACATCATCATATTTATGGGCTACTTTTGGAAAGACTCAGTACAGCAGGCTTTCGAACACTCTTTATAACACTGACCCTTTCAAAATATCAGACAGAAGTTCTATCAAGACAGAGTTTAGTTGAAGCATATAGTAAAAAAGTGCATGAATAGAATAAAAGCCAGTAGGCACTGCAGTCCTCCAGAATCAGGGCTAAGCAGTCCTGTTTTAACTAGCAATCAAAGCACTAAAATGTGACAGAACCAAGAGACCCGACCAGGGCTTGGTGACTCACCACTGACTTTAACAGGTGGGCTTCGGACCAGGGGGCTGGTGGACAGGCTGGTCAGCACCATGGCGGCAGTCACCTTGTCCATGTCCACTTCCTCCTCTGATTTTCTGTAACATTACAATCCTTACATTACAAACTGTCACCAAACACTACACAAAGAAAGTTTGGAGTAAACCATGCCAGATGAAATCATTACCCTGGATGAATCCAGCGATCATCTCTATCAAAAACTCAAGAGCCAAGGATAAATATGGTCTGGACTCTACATTCTTAAAGAAACACACATACTCACCTATCTGTCCCATTACACATCTCATTTGTTTATCCATCTCACATGGTTTTTTCCCTAAAGCTTGGAAAACAGCTATAGTCACCCCAATATTTACATCCAGAGATCAGTCCGAGGTAATCAACTACAGGCCTATAAGCATAATTCCTGTTGTCTCGGAGGTAATTGAAAAATGGGTAGCTAAACAGCTCACAGAACATATCAATCAGGGGGACTTTCCTCTACCCCTAATGCAATTTCACCCTGGCGGTGTTTTTAGATCTAGAGAAAGCATTTCACACTGTTAATCATAAGGTTCTCTTATCCAAATTATCTTCTTTTAATTTCTCCCATGATGCTCTGAAGTGGATTGAGTGGGCACAAAACAGTCTTCATCCCTTCACTACACAATAGGTGTTCCACAAGGGTCAATCTTGAGACAAAATTGAACTGGAATTGACCAAAGCTATGGCAACCATCTCAAACTGGTTGAAAATGTCTTGCAAAACAGTTTGTATGATTTTTTCCAGAGAGGCCCACTGTTACTGAAGCCAATGCATATGTGAATGGGGAAAAACTTCAAAGTGTATAAATAAATACTTGGGCATAATTTATCCAATCTATCTTTCAAGAAATCTATCCAATCTATCTTTCAAGAAACATGGTAAAAAGATTGCCAACGCAGTCAAATTTAATCTAAGCAATTTCAGACACATACATAATTGTTCATCTAATGATGCGGCTAAGCTTTACATGCATTCCATGATTTTTTTTCTCACAACTCTTACTGCTTTAAGACCAATTGAAGTTTTATTTAAACAAACCCTCAAAGGTTTGTTTAAAACGTTTTAGACAGAAAGCCCAACACACACCATCACTGTGACATAATAAGCAAGTACAACTTATTACACTTTGAAGGTTTTCTTGAATACAATGATGCCTGCCTTACCTTTAAGATTCTACAAGGGTTGGCACCCCCTGCAACTCAGTCAGTTCATAAAGTACAAGACATACAGTGGAAGAACTACACGTGCAAAAGAGAGGAAAGGCTGTTGTCCCCTACAGAAAAAGCTAATTTAGCCAATCTACATTTCTGTCCAATCATCTCATTTTTGGAACACTATACCCACAGACAACAAGCAACAATTATCACACCTTTGCACAAAAACTTAAGTCTTGGCTGAAAGGAAATCAAAGCTGCTCTCATTGAACCTTGTAATTTTGTAAACAGGAAGTGTCTGATTATGAATTTTTTTTTTTTTTGCTCTTGTTTATCTGACCTACACTCTTTTTATACTCTCCTATATTTAAATGTAATGTACTGTATGAATCTGAAACTGTCTTGTATCAATCTGCCAAGGGACTACAGATGAAAACTATCTCTCAAGTGAACTCTGGGTAGCAAGGGTAGCACCGCTGTATCATTGAAAACAATGGGGAAAATGGCTTTGGAAAATGCTTTTGGTGTGATCCCAGCCTAATGATTCACTTACTTTAACTGACTTGGTTTGTACAAGTCAGTGATCGACACATAGTAAGATTGTTTAGCTCATTATGCAGCACAGTGAACTAGCCTGGAGTGTGGCACTAACATGCTGTCTGGAACACAGCCAGCGTTTCCAACCAGGAAAAACAGCCCTGGTAGCCAGGAGATACGTGGAATGTTTTCTGACTGCTGTCATGCGATTCTATGAACCTCCTGTAAGCTATGTCCTCATCTGGACATGCAGAAAGTCACAAATCACATTTTCCATTAGTGTCCTTATCGAGACAAAGGAACATCGCCCTCAATTTTTATAAAATAATAAAAAGGATTTAGAGAGAATTAACATTAGCTGAATTAGCATATATTTGACACAAGAGACACATGATGACTTTCCAACAGATGGTGTCATTAAGTGAATTCTGAAGAATACTCTTTTCATATTCCCCCTCAGAAGAATTGTTGATCTTATTTATTTGCATAGCTGATGCCACTACCCAGGGTGATTTACATAACTTATTTTTGATCAAATTCTTTTTATTCCCCATTTTTTCTTTTCTCTCTTTTTCAGAATGTTCAGTGGTAAATGTAGGCCTGTTCTATCACTGCAATGTTCTTTGGTTGTGCAGTTACTGCACCAGAGGACTACACAACTGGCGGAACTGGCACAGGCAGATCACAGGCGTCAAATTGTCCATAGTGGCTGCTATCGCGTGATTAAACCTGGAATACTCAGTTGATAAAAACCCTCCCTCCCTGGGCAACACTACAGCCAGTTGTGCATCACCCTGTCATGGCTCCCAGCCACAGTCAGCAAATTGTACTAACCTATCTGATTAATCTTACATATCGGTGTCTGAAATGGTCCTGCTCCCTTCAGTGCTTATTGTGGGTGGGGGTTGGGGTATACCAGGGGGTTTAATGGTTTAGCCTGGGGCAAGGTCTGAGAGTTCAGGGAGACCCAATAGAAGCAATGAGAGCTTGGCTGGATTACACCCACAGCAGAGCGCCCTCAGAGAGCCGTGTTGAGGAATTCCATCTCCGTCTATTCCCCATCACACTCTGAGCATACCCAGTCTCATAATGGCACAAATTAGTCTTGTGGTCTCATACACTTTCCTCTCTCTAATCTGTGTTTTACAGAACAGAGGGTGGGGGAGAGGTATCTCTTCGGGAGACCGAGGCACATATGTCAAGAGAACAAGCAGAAAGCAGAGGAGTGCGGAAAAACACCAGCACCAGCCAGGCTCCTTACTCATTTTGCTGTTACTCAGGGGCAAAGCATGCTGGGACATGTTTCCAAAATGTTTGGATAAAATGATTACCTCACATATGTTTTCTCAGTTTTCTCACATATGTTGTTGTAAGAATTGGGGAGTGTCTTGTCTACCAGCATGCTCAATTGATCATGCTGGTAGACAAGACACTCCCAAATTCTTACAACATAAAGGGGCTCAGAAATACACTTCAATAGCAAGCGATAGCAGTATACACACCATGTTCATTTGACTAGATTGATTAGAATAGAAATGTTCATCTCAAACCTCTGACACATTAATGTGAAACCACTGACAGTGATGCAATGGCACCAAAATGTGAATTAACGCGATCATTTGGAACGTAACTGAAATTTTGGTTAATTGTATGAAAGCGAACACATTCAGGTTCAAATGGGGACAAACTGTTCAAAAATTGAACCTAACTGTGGAATTGACATCTTGTGATCTGACATTTGCCTTGAGTTCTCCAGATGTTGTTTGTGAATTTGTTCCAAAAGGGTATTGTCTTCCAATGTAGATGTAGCACTCTTCCAATATGTTCTAGTTCTGCTGCAGTTCGCTGGTGAAAGCACCAAATGACACGCATGAAAAACACATGAGCACAGCACACACAGCAGGATGTCTTTATTCAGCAAAATGTACAATACATTCTCCTGAGAACGCCCAGCGCAAGTGAACAGGAAGCAAACAGAAAGTAATTTAAAATCTGCAATGTGAAACAAAGCAGCAAGCAGCAAGCGAACAAAACAAATTAACTTGAATTAATTTGCTAATTAATTCAGTGCAATTCCAATGACCAAGGTGTGAAAGCACACTATGACTTGCTATAGAGGTGTATTTGGGGGTTTAAGAATTGGGGAGTCCAACTATTACAATAAAAAGTAATGCAATGCAAATGGAATATCCAACATTTTCCAGCTCTGAAACAAAGAAAACCCAAATTGAAAGAAAATGTTTTTCACCAGGATCCTAATCATTTAAACCTTGGCAGGAAGGTAGCTTTACAGTGTCTTCCTATCTGTTAGATCCCCCTTTTTAAATAATATTAGTTCATTGTCCTTTCCACTTATTCTGGGTTACAACTAAATTTATGGATCTAAATAAATCTCTTCCAGAGTATAACCATAGTCCTATAGCCATCATAAGGGAGTTGCTTTTGCCATAAATGTCTGCAGAAGACAGGCATGCACCTTTTCCTCATTTCAGCAGTGAATGGCTGGTGTACCATAAAGCCTTTATCATGTAAACCTGCACCTGCAACCTGTTCAGCACCGGGCGCATTAGCCTGCCTCATTCTGCTCTGACACACGGCTGACAAGCAACGCTACCTGCCCATCAGCGGAGGAATGTCTATAATCGAGAGCGCTGAGAAGAAAACATGTGAGACAAAGAGAGAGGGAGGGACAGAGGAGGGTGAGAGAGAAGCAGGGGGAGGTTCGATTATCCGCTTTTATTTTGATCTTCTTTTATTATTATATACCATTTGGATATAGCACACATGCTTTAGCAGCATAAATGTAGGTTTGTCATGCCAGTAAAGAGAGCTGAATTGAACAGAGAGAGAGAGAGAGAGAGAGAGAGAGAGAGAGAGGGAGAAAGGGGGAAGGCAAGAATGCAAGAGGAAAAGAGCCAGGGAAAGCTGGAAGAGTTTTTCACTGTTCAGATCTGCAGAGGTGGAGCACTGTGTTTACGGGCATCACGCCTCAGTGACTCCCCCTGGGGGGCCGAGGAAATGGGGGGAAACCAGAGAGAGAGAGAGAATGAGGGAGAGAGAGGGGGGAAGGAGGAGGAGGAGAGAGAGCGAGGGAGAGGAAGAGAATATGAGAGGGGGGCCTCTTCCCTCGGTTGTTTTTATCAAAACAATTGCTGCTGATTTATTCTGTGTGACAACGACAATTAAGCGGTGTACATGCATGTGTGTGTGTGTGTGTGTTTTGAATGCAGTACTTGGCCAGGGGATGCAGACAGACAGACTGTGCCCTTGGGTGAGGTGACAGTGATGGGCAGACACAGCTGTGAGGGTGAAGGGAGGTATGCAAAGGCAACTGGAAGGAAGGGAGAGAGTGAGAGAGGAAAGGAAAGGAGAGAAAATGCAAAAGGGAGATGGGGAAGATGAAGACAAAGACGGAGCAGTGATAGAACAGAGAGAGAGAGAGAGAGAGAGAGATTGCCTTGGTGGGGGTGAGGTCTGTGAGATCATTCTTGAGCCCCCCCCCTCCTGTACTTCACTGTATATTGCCCCTGATCAACACCCCCCACAAGCAATTTATTGACAATTTTTGAAGTAAAAAGGTGCTACCCCCCACCCCAATTCCAAAACTACTGGAGATTTAAACAAGAACATCACCATCACAACAGAAGGTGAGAGGTATGAACAGTTGTCTTGACAGGGGTAAAATAAAAATACCCATGTTTGTGTCCCAGGTAACAAATGAAATGGGGAGAAACTACAATTCATAGCACACAACCATTGCATTTAATTTGAATTCCCTCAATGGCATATACACTACCGGTCAAAAGTGTTAGAACACCCACATTTTCCAGTTTTTACTGAAGTTTAAGCAGTTCAATTCCAGTGAATAACCTGAAATGGTACAAAGGTAAGCGGTAAACTGCCAGAGGTTAAAAAAAAAAGTTTAGGTTACCAAAAACTAAAAAATAATTGACATTTTTTGGCAGTGAGTAGTTTCCTACACCATCAAAAGGCACTTGGAAACTGGAGGAAACTCTGACAGGAAGAGGTCTGCCAGACCCAAAGCCACAACAAAATCAGAAGACAAGTTTCTGAGAGTCAACAGCTTGCATGATAGGCGGCTCACAGGACA
The DNA here is from genome assembly GCA_029706075.1 of Aldrovandia affinis. Taxonomy (NCBI): domain Eukaryota; kingdom Metazoa; phylum Chordata; class Actinopteri; order Notacanthiformes; family Halosauridae; genus Aldrovandia; species Aldrovandia affinis. Next base: position 5,314,975 of record JAINUG010000008.1, on the reverse strand, counting down.
ACAGCTTCAAGCACAGCTTAACACTGGTCGAAGTAAGGAAGTCTCAGTTTCAACTGTGAAGAGAAGGCAGTAAGAAAGCCATTGTTAAGATGGCAAAATAAGAAAAAGAGACTTGCCTGGGCCATGAAGCACTGCCAGTGGACTACTTAAGACTGGAAGAAAGTCTTATGGACTGATGAATCAAAATGTGAAATCTCGACATTTTGAAAGGTTTTTGTAGGCCGTCGAGGAGGCGAAAGGATGGTTCCTCAGTGTGTGACACCAACTGTCAAACATGGAGGAGGAAGCGTAATAGTCTGGGGCTCTTTTGCTGGATCCAGAGTTGGTGACTTGCACAGAGTGACTGTTAACCCACATTAACCCATTACTTGTGCCCTGAAAAGGGCCTTTTTTATAACTCTGAAATATACATTATTTTTCAGTTTTTGGTAACCTAAACTTAAAAAAAAAAATCTGGCAGTTTACCACTTACCTTTGTATCATTTCAGGTTATTCACTGGACTTGAACTGCTTAAATTTCAGTAAAAACTGGAAAATGGGGGTGTTCTAAAACTTTTGACCGGTAGTGTATGTAAGTTGGAACTTGCTATTAATGAAACCATGGCCTCCTAAATACCATGGCACAAACCCTTATTCAATACAGTGCATGTTAAGGGAATATCCTAAAAATGCCTTTAATCTAAGACATTCACAGCATTACATGATGTGTAAACAATGTAGTAGCCAATGAAGCAGCTCTAAGCCTTTGATTGACATATATCTCTGCTGATCTCACTACTACCAAAGCTACATTGAAAAGCACCAAATGTGGCTTCTATGACAAAACAAAACCAATAAAAAGCATTTATTTGGACATACCAGGAACCTTTAAATCAAATCACAGGCCACTGACTTGGTGTGCACTGGGTACATCCACATAAACAGGTTCATTTTAAAATGCTTGAGGTATAAAAACCTCAACTGATTTTCAGCTCCAGTTATAAATACAAACTTAAAAATGCATGGTACATAAAAACTATGAGTGACTTATTGGGGGTAAGTTACACTTTTGCAGAACAGCCCCAGAGGCCCTTTAAATTGTCCATTCATAGAAATGCAAATTGTGCTGACCACAGAACAGATGCCAACCTTGAGCCAAAGGCATATGTAGGCTGCCATCAAAAATATGTTCAACCCACACTGGGACATTATAACCTGCAACATTACATAACTTTATATGCAACATATCACAGCGTGGGACAAAGCAGCATTTGATTTGAAGGTATTCTGAGAGGATCTCTTGCGCTCTTTTAAGTGTGGGTTTAGCCACAGTAGCTCTCTCTCTCTCTGGCACCAGTATGATAAATGCCATTTTTATTCCAACCCAAAATGAGTTACGTTTTTAAACAGAAAAAATGCCTGAATCCAACATTTTTTATACGACAGACACCACAACCTCTCCTACCTTCTGCAATGAGATATTTGGATTTATAGTTTACTTTCAGTAAAGGGTTTTCTGAAAAAAATAACCGAACAGGCAGTCGTTAAATTTTCTGCAACTCCTTCCCTTGCCTTCTTTCCCTCTAGTGCAAAAATGTTGCTACTGTGGGAGCCACTTGGTCAGTTAATCAGTAGTCAGTAAGTAAGGTACAGGTAACTGCCAAAATATAGGAAACAGTTGATTACATGAAGGGTTCTGGTAGCTTTGTTATGATGTGGGATGCATTTTCCTGGCATGGTTTAGGTCCATTCAAACCCTTAGAGGGCAAGGTAAACTCGAATAAATACAAAGCCAGAGCCAGGTTAAAACAATATTTGACCATAATTGGGAAGGAAACACTCTCATACAATACATGGCTAAAATGTCCACAGTGACACGTGATACTGCAATATCAACATTTACTCTAATCCAGAGATATACGCTGCTTTTGGTGTAGTAAATTGTCCGATTGGATAATTTCTCTGACCAGAACCTCCGCTTCACAAAACAGGTCTCTCTCCATATAAATGAGTTAGAGAGTGACACATGACTTAAAGCATCAAAAGAAATCGTAAAATCGGTCAGACATTTAAGCGCGAGACCTTGTGCTCAGACGAAGAGAGAAAACATCTGGTCAAAGTATGAAAGTAACTGGACAATCCCTGGGCGGTTTGAAACAACCATCAAAGCTCTGTCTGCAGAGGAGAAAATCAGCACCGTCTTAGTGAAAGCCCCCAACCATCGTTTGACTTCATGACATATACACAGTATGCAGACAGATTACGGAAACACAGTAAGACCTGATCAATCAATTACGCTCGAGCATCCAGGGCTGTTTCTCTCTTTGCTCAATCCTCTTTGTAAAATGCTTGACGTAAATTACACTGCCTCGGCTGCAATTATGAATCACGTTGTGAAATGCATCACTTTTCCCTGCAGTTTCTTTTGTGTGTAGGAGGGGAGCAAAAATGCCTTCCCTTCATTATGAAATATGTGCAAGATACTGTATATATAAAGCCTTGTTCTGGGCCTCCTCTGTGGCCAATCTCTCCCTGAAATAGAGACCCTGTTTTTATTTCAGATTTATGGGCCCGCCTTAAACCCATAATAAAAACTCAAAACAGAGTGGAACCTGGTCCTAGAACAGGTTCTGTGCCTGTATTTTTTTTTCACTTTCCAACCAGATATAACGGAAAAGATCATGGAGACTAACTACCATCAACAAACTGGAATATGAACTGCACTGCAGACTGCAATGTGAATGCATTTCAAGACAAAGTGAACTCTGAATAACACCCTTCAGTTGTGTTTGCGAAGAAAGGACTTGAGGCAGGTTGGAGAACCAAACGCCCGTATAGTTTCTCTCCATCATACCATTATGTAGTGCATGCAGGGCCCTGTTGCATTGTGACTGTTAATTCTTGTGGACAGTGACCTAATGACCTCAGGATAACAGGTGCCTCAAACTGACCAGAGATGGACATTCAAGGGGGGGGTCATCTTTAATCACACGTAGGTGATATCTTCCGCTCAGGGGAATGCTGGAGATTTGCATTTGCTCACCTGATGGCCCAACTGGTGGTGTGGATGTCAGTTCTCTTTGATCTTGGGGTATAAGAACAGGACACCCATTCAACACAGTGTCGATGGTGAGACCTTTCCTGACAAGGCACACTTCTGATCACTTGCATGTGTCAGGGTCAGGGTGGTTCCTTAGCTGAAGTTGAGAGGCTGAGATCTGGTGGGGGGGGTGAGCCACTTAACAGGATGAGCCACTCAGCAGCCCCCCTGACTGATATCTTTTGACTGGTATTATGGATTTACTTCATTATTTGATTTATTTGTGACCTTATTCTCTCCTGAGTAACAGCTAACTAACCAGCCTTAATAACCATACCTGTATTTTAATTAGACTAATATTACCTCATTTCTTGAATTAGCTAAAAGCAACAGCTTTTCCCAGGATTCTGTTCAACCAGATAAGCGAATGACTGACACCAAGGAGCTCTAATAATTACAGTTGGTTAGCTGGAAGGCATTCAACACAGCAGATCTCTGGGCTCAGTATTGTGTGCAGATTTCCAGGCTTTTCAGATGGTAATCACATGTTTTCCAAACCCATGCTGAAGCTAATTGTAATCTTTGGCATATGCAGAGCAGCTCTGTCGTGGAATTATACATGCCCCCTCACTATCCCCCCCAGAAAAAGCAAATAAATTCCTACTTAATAAAATGTACTTACTAAAACACAGAGCTGGCCAGAGGAGGATGGGCTCCCCCTCTTGGTTCTGATTCCTCCTAAGGTTTCTTCATATTTGTTCTAACAAGAGTTTTCCTTGCCACTCTTGTCCTAGGCTTTTATTGTGGGGGTTCAGGCCATGGTCTGCTGTAAAACGAACTGTGACAACTGTTTTGTGAAATGCGCTATACAGATACATTTTAATCTTAATTTGAATTGAAAAAATGGCAACAAAAAAAGTCCTGGTCTTGGGGACAGATTCTCATTAATTAGGTTTGATTAGGTGGTTAATGGATTGCTGGTCTATATTAGTCATTTTTTACATTTGGCGTAGGTTAAATAACCTTGTCAACTTTGTCCAAACACTTCTCTGACTAATGAGGTGACGCAAGTGTCTCTCTTGTGTATCACACCCAGCAATGAATAATCAACTTCCAAAACAGATGGCAAAATTGAATATTATTTAGATAGTACATTTTCATAAAATATTTCATTCATAAATGGAGTGGTACGTTTCTTTCTATGCTTACGTTTATTTGCTTTATGTTTGCATCATATACAGAGTGATATTTTTGTTACCCCCAAGTAAAATGTGTTCTTTAATGGCTGACTTGGAAATAAACTGGTTCTCTCAGTGCACACCTGTACATAAACTGAAAATAATCTTCAATTCTGCTACAAGATAGGACAAAAACATTTGGTGGTAAAGTCTGACCCTGTGGAACAACATTGTTATAACATTCTGTAAGAAGCAGGGGCCTTTGTTTCCCCCAGAGCACCGCTCAACTTCCTCTGCTTGCAATCAGTGATCCGAAGGCCTTTTATAACAGTTTGAGCACTCAGGAGAAAGTTCACCCGTTGTAGCCAGCTCTTGTTACAATTGACCATTTCCTGCTTTCACAAAAAAAATTCATAACAAACCTACAAAGAACAGCACAGTTGTACACTCTTCAAATAGAAAAGTCAAATGTCTTTTCTCAGATTTTAAGTCTTAGGCATATGGACTGTGAGCACACATATGGGAATTCACTGATACCACAGGGGAATTCAGAGATATAGAAAATGACACTGCTTGGGTCTGGATATAAAAAAATGCTCAGAGACCATATTCAAACCAGCTGTGAGAACCTGAGAAGTTGATGTGAGAATGACAACACCAGCACCGCCCCTCCCCCCACAAAGGCTATGCTTATAACATGGCCCATTTCAGTGGCAATTCACTTACAGTGGTCTGTTTTAACCACTCGGAGAGAAACACATTGGGTCCTGAACAAAAGGACAAAGGTTCAAATGCTACTATGACATACCATATTTCAGCCTAGAATGCCAAGAGATCACTAAGCAAAGCACAAACTTGCGTAAGAAAAAGCACATACTTTTGTGTTCTCCTGTTGCCACTCTAGAAGTACAGAAGAGATGACCGCTTTTTTTGCACATATTTTTCTCTAAATTGGTAACAGGTGTAGAGGCAAGTATAATGCAGCTCCTTTGTGTTCGCCGATGATGTAAATAATGGCGCCCCCCCCACCACCAATGTAGGAGTCACTCAAACATTGCACACTCTTCAGAGACTGCAGACCGAATAGATGAACATATATACAGTTGCCAAATCATGTTCTATTTGAGTCAGTTCACATAGTCTAGTGAACATTGCATGCCTTTAATGTTGCAGCCTTCCCAAAAAGTGATTCAGAGACATGCTGGAGCAGATTATCCCCCCACTAATATATTGGCAAGAAGCACTTAGTTTCCTTTAAACCCGTTATACTTTGGAAGTTTTCTACTAATTTAGAATGAACTGCCTGCATTAGTAAAGTACTCTCCCCAGTTTGCACAGGATCACTCCAGAGAGCAATGGGTAACAAAACAACTGGTCTTCTCAAACTCTACTACACCATGGTATCCACCCCAAGACTGTCAAAAAACCTTGTGGAATGCTTGACAAAACACTCCGGCTGTCCAACAATGTAGTGCGAACAGGCACCTGCTGATTCTCTATGTCCAAGATGCAAAGAATCCATCATTACCTCACCTCCTATTTTAGCCTGCTACTTGTCCTGGCCTCTCCCTAAAACTATAACAACTGCAACCCCCTACCCCTCCCACAACTCCCCAACCCCACATCCACCGCACTGCTACAACTGATTATCTGTTCGTTCCTCTTGTCCACAACTCCACACTGAGGGCTGGCTCACAACCATCTGACCCCTTGGTGGTGCGATGAACCCTCATAACCATACAAATAGCAGAGTCCACCTCCCGCCGCCCACTGTAGTCACCTCATCAGGCTATCACATCGACAGGTGTTTTTCAAAGAGTTAAAAAATAAACTCAAATCACATAAAGAGGTGTTTCCTAACCCTACATGGGAAGAAATTCACCAGGAATCATGGGCCAATGCACAGACCGGCTCCGAAACTGCTTGCATTCCATGATTATGATATAAACACACAATGTAAAACTTGTACCTAGTATTTATAAACTGTTGAAGGCAAACTTTTTTTGCAGCTCTGCTTGAGTCCCTCTAACTTCTAACTAGATAGGTATAAATAGATTGGCTCTTCTGGAAACTCATCACTGGTGGTTTGATCTTTGGTTCTTAGTTTGCTCTAGCAACTGCAGTCCATATAGGCCAAGTGACTGTGGATTATAACAGTTTCAAAACCTGAATATCTGAGTGAATTCATCTGGTGCATTTGAGAGTCAACAAAGAACCACACTGACAATATTCTGATTCTGCAATGTGTGCAGAACATTTTACGTTTTAAGAATGCACCCTGTAATTTTCCAGGCCACAAACTAGGCCCTGAACTTTAGCACAGTTACGCTGGAAGTAACATGAGTAACATGTTTAGTATGGAAGACATCCTGAAATGTTCAACTGGGGCCTCTGAAAATCTAAAGTCAATGCATCTCCAGTAACACAAATCAAATGATTAAATCAGAAAACAACCCTTTCCAAACTCTTCTTTCTTGTTAAATTTATTAATTTGGCATATCCATGTAGGAACTAAAAAAAGCAGAACACCAATGTATTTGAGTTAAAAGGCCTTCATCAGGATCTGACTTACAAGGCAGACACTAATTAAAGCTAACCTAAACCAGCATGATTCACTGCTGCTGAGAACAATATAGTAACACAAAAAAAACATTAAATTGATGGAAAAATTATAAGTCAATATATAAAACCTTGTCAAATTACACAAGTGAAATATTAGGTAATCAGAATGACATATAATAAACACTGCTATCTGGCAATTAGAAATGAAGAGTAACAATTTAGCTAATACAATTCACATGTCAAAATCTACAGAAATGATGTTCTCAAAATGACCTGTTATATTTTGTATTTTGAGAAGTTATTTTCCAGAACGTATTTCCTGTTCATTGTGTGTGGTTATACCCATGTGCCCTGACCTGCACCTTTTGCGGAGGACACCCAAATTTAATAATATTAATGTACGAAATGTATTTTATTGGCAGATTTCATTCCCTCTAGGAAATCAATCTTGAAGTGCTGGGCAGAGCCCAGCTTAAATCAGCTTGGTTATCATTATTTCCTAGATATTTTAATTTGGGGGAAATTGATGGAGAGGTTGCACAGGACCAATTGTGCCACTGTTTGTGCTTGTACTTAATCGTCATTTTCATTCATAATGTGTAGTTTGTGTAATGGCCTATATTTTGTAGTCTTATTTTGTTATATTTGTATATCCCACCCACAATAATTGTATGTATTTTAACTATTCCAAAGGCATCAACTCAAAAAGAGAGAAAGTGCCAATAGTAGATACACAACATTAATCGACAAGAACCACCAAACTATGCTCAAAGCTGTTCACATAATTATATTGTTTGCTTAGTTTGCACAAACAATGACAGGGCTTCCCTCCTAAGGCAAATAACACTATGAGGACTTTACAAAAACAGTATAATCAAGGTCTTCATTTAGACCTGTGTGAGGGGTAGTCCTTAACTTGGAAATCCAGAAAGAAAAAAGCTTGATCACTTCACAATTTGTGGCTGCCATTTGCCATAAAAAGTCACACAAACAATAATTATACCAAAGCCCAGACCAAACAGATACTCTGTTCAATCTAACTGCAGTATGTTATTTCTGAATTGTTATGAACAAATTTAAGGAAGAACTACTTTCGGTTTCTTACACAACATGTTTCCCTAATATTAGCATACTAAACATACAAACTGTATTTCAAATGAAAGGACAAGGTGCAATGTCCCTTTTGTACGAATAACAGTTTCTAAAGTGTTGAGGGCTCCCTACTTTATTATACAAAGGTGGCTGCTGGAAATTGTAGTTCAAAATCTCCTTTGAGGCAGTTTGGTACTATGGTTTAGGATCTGAACTTCATATCCCAAAGTTGCCATTCCTAAAGCCTGACGGGGACAGTGCTGTTGAACTGTACCTTTGATCAAGGTACTGTCAAAGGTACTGGGGCCACATATACTGAAAATGTATGCATTCACTACTGTAAGTCGCTTTGGATAAAAGCGTCTGCTAAATGGTGTATATATCAAATTTACCTGAACTACTTAACAAGCTAAATGTAGAGCTGCATAAGTGCGGCGATTAAAGAACACTAAACCATCTCCATCACTCTGACAACAGGCATAAATATGGTCTGATCAGCAAATACAGAAACAAACAAAGACTATAGATAGTTAAGATAGAAATGTAGTTTCTCCTTACCTGGCCTGGGGGACATCTATGCTGGAGGAGACCACTTTGCGTTTCTGTTCCAAGAGGGAAACTGAACGAGTGTTGTCCTTCTCTGGGTCCAAGGCTCGACTAGTCCGTTTGCAGTCAGGCCCCCGTGGGTCTTCGACAGGTTCTGATGCGAGGGTGTTTGTCTCTCCTTTTTGGGTTTCCATTGGCAGGGTTAGACCGTTGCAGGAAGTCTGCTACAGAAAAACAGAAAAAGAGACGCTCTCATCCAGAGCGGTATATGTACCATTAAAAGAAGACATCACAGAAGCATATGAAAATCCACACAATGCCATCAATAAAAATGCATAAGTACAAAACAAACAATGCCAGCCCTGTCTCAGCTCAAATGCAGTACAAGCTCTGCACACAGAACTTCAACAAATAGCAACACCACTGTGAACATTTACAAATGCAACATTTAAATGGTATCATTAAAATAAATGTAAGAAAAATATGCTAAATCCCCTCGGCAGTTAACTTTACCTAGATCGCTTCAGTATTCAACTCCATAAACAGACCATAAGTGAAACGCAACCAATCGACTAAGCAAATAAACAATGCAGTGTAATCTACCGTAGCCATCGATTATCATTTAAATTAAGGGCAAATCTTTCCAACTCAAATTGATAAATACTGCCTTATTTTTGGAGGCAATTGCTGGGAATGCCAGTGTGGCAGTGTTCTCGGTGCGCCAGCATTGACTGGGACGACAAATAGCTTGTTTTTTTTGCTTTTGTACGAGCGAATATGACTGAGACTGTGGTCCATCGCTTTGATTAATAATTTCACCGGCAATCCCTGCGTGACGTCATCACCCAGCCCCTCTGCAATATTGGCGGAAAGCATGACACCGCTGCTCTCCTTTAAAAACAATTTGAAGAACTGGAAAGGCTGTGGGGATTTTCATGGTTATTAGAGGAAAACTCGATTGCTAGTGAAACCTAGGTTATATCACATGAAGCATTGCGGAAGTGTGTAAGCTCGCCCAATAGCTACACATTTAATTATATAATATCTTACCTTTATTTTATGTAATGGTGCAATTGTTTTTTTCAGATCGCAAATGCCTTTGTTCTTACGAGAGAAAAAATAATTAGCGGGATCTCGGTCTATTTGCTTAACACAATTTCTTACCCCTTTCCGACATTGTCTGTAGCCTATTCCTTTACAACAGGTAATAGTTCAATATTATTATTATTATTTGTTCATAATTATGGTGCGCGCGTTCTGTGCACACCGAGGCACAATGTACAAAATAAACGGCACAACCCATTTGTTACTTTTTTGTCAGTTAAGTAGCTAGCGAGGTATTTAGCAATGACTTTACAAGCAATGAGCTTATAACGTATTCATATGTTTTACTTATGCCGACACGATGTCCATTTTGTGCTGTACCATATGGCTGCACAGCCACACATCACCAGTCAAGGCAAGGCTGTCAGTTTCCTCAACTTTTACCTACGCAATTACATCATCGCTTTAACCAATGAGCATATGAACCTCCTTTAACCAGTCGACATATTTTACTAAATGATTAGGCCACATAAAAAAGCACCAAATCTGGGATGCAGCGCTGTATATAAACTAACTGTATGGAAGCCTACACCTGTTCTTCATCGTGGTTGTTGATGGAAGGCTTGTATTAAAACAAACGCATTGACGTAGCCACACTCAAGCCGATCACCTTCACAGTACAATGCATGCGAGAAGGAACATGAATAGCGTTACAGTAAGAGGAAATTGGGCCAGTTGGTACATCTCATAATTGTCTCAATGCCTTACATACGGATGTAAAGACAACATTCAAAGTGTAAATCCTGGAGAGCATAATTCTACACGCAACCAAAAAAAACATAATTATTTGTATCTCAATGCGGTACATTCAAAAACTCAACGCTATGTAGGCTACTGTAGTGTAAACTGTAGGACCACAGCTCCTGGCAGTCAGCTAGCCAGTGGGATGGTTGAAAAACACAGCCGTTCCCACTGCCGCAATGCTATACAGTATTGCACTTCTCTAGAGCCACGAGTACAGAGATTCAACACACTAGACATGCAGCCAACAAACATACAGACAATTGCAGACCTTCAAACTGGACTTTAGTGGTCCTTTTGTAGTCATCGGAGTGGGACACACGACAATCTCGTCTTCGGAGTATTCTATTAAACTGCCGTCTTGCATCAGCACTGTATAAACATTTCGTCGAAGTCCTGTCGAAGCATCATTGTTTTCTTGTTTGACAGCTTGGACCACCCCTGGGAGCAGCGCTCCATCCCCCGCCACGCTTGGCGCACAGACCCGACTCCCGAGTATAGAACGCTTCGCCAGACGCCTTGAATGCATACTGCGTCTTTTTAAGTGTTCCGCTAGCTCGCTATTGACAACCGGAAACGTGGACGGCTATAGAAATTATGAAACAAATGCAGCCGATTGACCCAATTGTCTAAAACTACTAGCTACCTAGCTAGATAGTCACTTACGTTAGGCAACGTTACCAATACCATCTTTAGCTAGCTTGTGAGATTATTATTTTTTACATTGATTCCAAATAATTGAAAAAGAACGAGCTACAGCAAACCTTAACCAACACAAAAAAGCGCCGTCTCCCGAACGCATGCGATCCAACTCAACAGACTGTTTTAATTCATGGTTCAGCCCCTTCTTCCGACCGGCTACCGATCTTTATTCATTCGACCTGTTTGTTTTCCTAGCCGTACGCAATATGAAAATATGGCACGGAATACGTTTGTGTTGGATTGAAAAGCTATTTCAATGCCTACCGGACATATAATTCACATCGACAAGCTTACAAGGGAAATATCACATCGGATAGTGAAACTATCCCGCGGCCTTATAACAATCTCTTTCCCAAATTAATTATTCCCGCAGAAGCAAAGGTGGTATATCTGACAACTCCCGATCCCGTATTAAGTTCCATTCCGCGGGGAACCTCCTCCAGTCCGTGCCTCTACCGGCGGGATGCTGCCCGTAAACATGTGCGGTATCACGGAATCTCTGCTCTCCGATTGGACGACGACGCACACGCCTCCACTGTTACTCTGACTTACAGAGATGTCATTTTCTCCCTCCAAACAGGGCTAGGAGAGATGGAAGGACGCTTCGTTCAAACAATGACGCAGAGATGAAGCTAAGCACAGCCGGTGGATGAAAAAAACAGAGCAGGAATGGAGAGCATACCAATAATAACCACGAAAAGCGATACATTTATGCTAGCAAATGTTGTTCTCCGTAAATCACGCGTAGCCTATGCAACAGTATTGGTTGCACCTATACAACAAACGAAGGTAGAGTTTTGTGTTTGAACGTAGCTTTCTGTAACACGTGCAGAAGTGAATTGTGCATTCCCGATGTGCACCAAATTGTTAAAAGCCTACCATATGTTTACACTAAACATGGCTTTCACATTTGGTTTCAAGTCTTCTCATATTTCGATCTCAAATAATTTTGCGTGACCCACTTAAAACACTGATTCTACGTAGGTCTACGACCTCATTCATAGAGCTGCTTCCTGGTAAATTAACACCCTTGAGAGGGTTCTGGGTTAATGCCTGCAGTCGAGCCAAAATGGCTAGCAACACCCATTCACCGACAGTGATGAGAAATAGCACTTTCTATGTATGATGTGATGAACTCCAGTGGCCCCTCCTTCGTCACGCGCTCCTCTGCGCCTTATCGGTTACCTGTGGCGTTCGCTGCAAATAGACGGAACTGCGCGTATAAAGAGCACCGAATTTACCAATGCTTTGGTCGGCGGAAATGTGAAGATGTTACATATGCACTGAGACATATCGATGTATTACAAATAGTGTGTTTGTTCTTTCGTGGTGATTGATGGAACAAGTATGGTAACAAGTCTGTTAACAAAATCAGATCAGAAAAACAAGCGTATATGTAATAGCAAACCACGGGAGAAATAGTGAAAGATGGGTTTAAGAAATACGGGTATAGCTTATAGCCTGTGTTTATTAGTCTGCTATGACAAAGGTTCTTTTGTTTGATTGTTTGGGGAAACAGAGGAACTTAACGGGTGCAGGAAGTAGCGCTGGATCATAGTAAGGGAACGCGGCCGGCATGCGCGTGCATGTTTATTCCCATAAGCGCGCCCCATTCTCCCTAGCGTGGAACAGTTCTACTCGGTTTTAATCAATTAAGTATATTGTCGCTTTGTTCGTGTGCAATGTAAGTGCATAATTATGCTGATGTTATCGTATTAGGAAATATATTTTTTTTGACGTTCGTATATGGTATTTTGGGTAAACATGTGTTTCCCCAGTTGTAGATACAGGGTTGGTTTAGGCCAGGGGGGTAAACTCTAGATAAGCCAGCTTCTAGTGGAGTTAGGGAATGCTCAAGAGTGCAATGTAGCAGAAATCGTTGCACATATTGCACAAATCATACATTGTACTAAGTACTTCACAGAGAGGAGGGTTTTGTTTAACGGTTGACTGATCTTGGTGACCACTTTCTCCCTTCAGGCAATGCTGAATCCTGACACCTGGCCAAGGCACGTTTGCGATTGTGTGCTGACCTTCATATCATCCACTGGTCTGCACCTTAGGGTGGGAGACTGAGATCTGTGCTTTATAATAGCAATGACCTGTCTGGCTCTCTGGGTGGCAGCAATACGCCTGTCTGCGTTTAGCCTGACAGTTAATTTTAAAAGAAGAAGTTAGGAAATGCTCAGAACGAGTCACCAACTCTTCCTGAGAGAAATGTTCCACTATCCACCTTGCGGAAGCAGCACTTTAAGCTAATAGGGCTAGCAGATAGCTGATACCAGTCTGCAATACTAATTTTTTTTGTGTCTGGTGGGACACTGATGTATTTTTCACTATTGCCTTGTGAAAAATAAATGTCAACATTTTTGGGGAATTTTGGCTCTGTGACTTCCTGATTGCTCCTAAAGACCACTACTCCACATTACCTTTTGATATTTTGGTGGCAGTAGAAAAGCTTCCAGTGTCCTAAAGGGGGCACTGTAGTCATGCTAATGACTAAGGAGCCGACAACTCTATTCCCCTGATGAAGAAGCGCAGCAAGGTGCTACATGCGGTGACCCTGAAAACGGAATGGGTTGACATGGCACACACCCTGTAAAAAGTGTGGTAGAGCTGGGGGAAATGCTGCTGAGGTTCATGCTGGGCCAGCAATGGTGTGAGGAACAGCGTGACCAAGACTACGAGCCGCAGAGAAACAGCATACCAGGACACCCATGCTAGGAGCAGACTAAGAGGCCATTGACAGATGAGTGGTGGCATCACCATCATGGTTGCTCAGCACTCAAGGCTAGAAAGCTACAAGCTACAACCCTACATTGAGGGTGAAGACAGTGAATATTTCTTAACAGCCTTCGAGCGCATTGCAGTGGCGTGCGCATGGACACAATGGGAATGGGCACTCAGCTTGATTCCCTTACTGACAGGAAAGGCCAGAGCAGCCTTTGTGTCTATGGACATTGGTGTCACAGGACTATCACAAGGTGATTCTCAGCAAATATGAGATTAATGATAACAATTACTGAAGGAGTTTCTGGTCATCTAAAAGGACCGAGATGGGGTCATCTCTCTCATTTTGTGTATAGCTGGGCAGAGTATTGAAGTTTTGATTGACACAGGCAGCACTCAGACCTTTGTTGAGGGGAAAGGAGGGCATTGAGTCTGTTCATATCCGCTGCATCCATGGTGATGTTCGTTACTACTCATGTTGAAGTAAAGCTTGATATCGAAGGACAGGTGTACCTTTTATCTGTAGTTAAGAATTTACCTTATCCAGTGGTGTTAGTTCCTGTGTTAACAGTGTTGCTTCAGGCTGTCAGGCCTTGTACTGTACTCAGGCCAGGCAGGTAGAGGAAGCTACTGACAAGAGTTGGAGTGAGTTGGCTTTTTCTAATCCCATTTCTTCCAAGGCTTCTAAGTCTAATAGGAAGAAGCATGGAACACATCATACCACCACCGATAGTCTAGTGGAAATGTTCAACTAAACTCTGAAGAAAATGCTCCGCAAGTTTGTTTCCACTTCATTGTCGGACTTGCGGAGCATACAAGATGCTTCCACAGTCTTCCACAAAAACCTGCTCAATGAGTGGACTGCCTGGGGATGAGGAAGTCAAGACAGTTGCTGACTGGGCTGGATGAAGAGTTGGGGGAGCAGTATTTCCCTTCCGGTAGAGGGGCAGGCTTTGCTGGAGATCTGTCACATCTGAGCCCTTCACAACAGAAAGACATGTTGGATTGTGTTCCACAAGGTGTGTTCGGTGCACTTATAGATAGGCTTGGTAAAGCCAAATAGATGAGTACCCTGGAATTAGATGAGTACCCTGGGTCCCTAGATTACCTGCTGGTGCATGCTGGGATTATTAGCAGGTGCCTTAGGCAGCCATGTGGGGATGCCACTAAAGAGCTGACAGCTTTGGTCTGAGCTCCTCAAGATTTGGCCTTTTTTTCCACTTCAAGGGGTCAAAAATGCCCATTGGCCCCTCTGGAAAATGCAGTGCGCAGCAGCTGACCCAGCTTTTCCACTTCACGACCAGCAGCATTTTATGGGCCAGGTACTGAGAGGGTCTGAGGGCTTTGCAGTGGCCTACATTGATGATGTACTCATTTACAGCAGTTCCTGGAGTGAACATCTGGAACACTTGTGGGAGGTGCTCACACGGATCCAGCTGGTAGGACTTGTGATCAGCTACAGTAAGTGTTCCTTGGGCAAGCTAAGGTTTGGCACCTTGGGCATATTTGTGGGGAATAATCTTATCAAGCCTCAGGTGGACAAAATTGAGGCTATCTGGTGACTGAGACGGTTAATGGCATAAGGTTTACATCATTTACATGCTCATCAAACCATTCAGTGATCACTCATGCCCTGTGGGTAGGGGCATTGTCATCCTGGAAGAGACCACTCCCATTAGGATAGCAATGCTTCACCATTGGATGAAGGTGATCACTCAGAATGGCTTTGTATTTACTTCTCTGTGAAGTACTAGATCGATTGCTCTTGATGAAACTGCCTGCTCATGCCCTGAGTCCAAACTACGGCCCGCGGGCCAACTGCGGCCCGGGGTCCATTTTTAATTGGCCCGCGGAATTTTGCACTTGACTGAGTTGTAATTCTTAGTTTCACCACTAGTGGAGCCACCCGATTCATTGAAAACTCCGCGAAATAAACGAACTGCTCTTGGTTTTTCGAAACTGGCCTTTCGTATATTTTTCTGTATTTGGCCCTCAGTGGAAAAAGTTTGATTGATTTTGCAGTCAACTGATTCAGAGTTTCTCGTCTGTTTTGCTTTGCATCTCGAACCAATACACGGACATCACGGTTGAGGAGTAACCTCCTCTTGACTGAAAGAGAGGTCAGTGAATCAAATTGGCTACTCTTCCCTGGTAGGGTGGGACAAAACATATGGACTAATGTCCAAATCCACCCACTATCTAGCTTTAATTGACAAAAATTATTGTTTATTGTTTGCCATTCAGAAAAATTAATTAATTAATTAATTATTAAGTAAATTAGTCCATTAATTAAGTTCATTATATATGTTAAAATGTATAAATGTCATTATTGACATATGTTTTTATTTAAATGCCATATATAAAGTCATATATAGTATGTCTACATACTGTATATATACTGTATATATTTTTATTTTATAAAAAAATTTTGACAGGTTTTGCCTTTCATAATCTCTAGTTTATTTATTTATTTATTTATTTATGGCACTAACAAACACATATCAAGTAACTTTGGGGGTAGCCTAACTTTTGGGTAGCCAAGGTCTATTACCCATCTCTAGTGAGGACTGTTTGAGTCTTTTTGCTTCAACAATTTAACCTTTAATAATAGAAAAAACATTATTCTCCCCCACAAAAATTCTGAATTGAGGAGCTGCTTCCTCTGTATCATGATACATCAATAAAGGGGCATTCAATCTACCTGCCCTTCGTGATAAGTTCTGAGAACTGAATTTCAGAAGTCATTTAATTTGTTTTACTTCTTACATAATCACAAGGCAATGAAATTAATGAGTAATGCTGTTTAACAATTAAAAATATAATGCTTGTTTGAATTCTGAGACCAGTCTCTCTGTTGCGATGTATTCTAGCAAGGAGGGTTATAAGCCTCCTTGACTCTTGTTTGTGTGACTCTGTCTTTATTATGGCAGATGGTGAGGTTGGGGTCAGTGGTTTCCATGATTCTGAACATCCCAGAGCAGGCTGCAGGGGCCATGCTTTACTTAGTAGGGCAATACAGTTGCTCCCTCCCCCACTCCTGAGGTGGAAACACAATGGATGATGCCATTGCAGATAGGCCCGTTGCAACAAAATTAAAGATTAGACTAAAATACCAGTACATCAGAACTGGAACAGCTGTGTGTCTGTTGGAGCAACTGCCCCAGTTCTAATACATTTCAGTGGTCTAGTGGTCCAAATGATATTTAAACACCTTTTAAGGTCATTGCAATTGTCCAAAGTATTACAGCAATATCTTTGTACACAATATGGTGTGGGGTGCATTTTCCTGCCATGGTTTAGGTCCATTCAACCCCTTAGATGGCAAGGTAAACACCAATAAATACAAAGCCATTCTGAGTGATCACCTTCATGCTGTGATGAAGCATTTCTATCCTAATGGGTGTGGTCTCTTCCAGGATGGCAATACCCCATCCATAGGGCACCAGTGGCCACTAAATGGTTTGATGAGCATGAAAGCGATGTAAACCATATGCCATGGCCATCTGAATCATCAAATCCCAACTTAATTGAACACTTATGGGAGATTCTGGAGCAGAACCTGAGACAGCGTTTTCCAACACCATCAATAAAACACCACATCATTAAATTTCTCATTGAAGAATGGTGTTGTATCCCTCCAATACAGTTCCAGACACCTGTAGAATCTATGCCAAGGCACATTGAAGCTATTCTGGTGGCTCATGGTGGCCCAATGCCCTATTCAGAGTCTTTATGTTGGTGTTTAATTCATTATGGCAGTTACCTGTATTAGGAGCTGCAATGTGTTCACTATAAGCCACAATTAATCTATACTGTACACTTTAAGGGCATTTGGCAGTAGTAGGTCCACAGAAGCTCAGTTCCACTCATGCTTGTCTGTAATGTTGCATATCCCCTCACTTTTTTGAAAGTATAAATGATCACAGGTAGGTTAATAATAGAGGCGAGTATTAATATGCAGCAAACCATTAAAAATGGAAAGCAATCTCTTGAAAATTCATTGAACATGGTTGCTTCCTTGTCATTAAGCTCCAAGCTCCCCACAAAAGTAACAAAAACCAGCACTAAATGTTTGATCAGCAGAGAGACCAGTCTGAGAATTTCTGCTCATTTCTCTGCAAGAGATCTCTTGATGTCTCTATCTCTGGGCCCGTCAAAAGCACGCGCTTCCTTTTTGTTCACAGCGGCAGCATTGCTCAAAGTGCTGGCCCACGGCCCCTCACCCCCTTACCCATTAACAGACACCATACCCATCGACCGCCTGTCACAACTCATTCTCCCCAGCTCATCTCGAGAGAATCTTTCCTGTTTCTACATTGTGCTCCATGCCTCAGGGGAAGCTGCCAGTGCACTGTGCCACCTCAGCAGGAATGGGGAAGTCCGACTCGAGTCATTACTCGTCTCAGGGCCAGAATACTGCACAACAGCTTCACTGCCACAGAGGCACCGCTCCCCATTGTTACATCAACACCAAATTTGCCTGCAGGGTGTGGACTGAATGGTGCGTGAAAGTTAAAATTCCTTTAATAAAGAGGAGCGAGTAACTGATTTTCTGACAGGTGAAAAAAAAATACCTCTAGTTTAGACAAGCCTCTTTTCTTCTGAAATCAGGGGAGAAGAATAGGACTTAGAATAGAGAAGAGGCCATATTACTCTGCTTCTCAATTAGCATATAAGGGTTGTGTAAATGTACTACATATATACAGTCATGTTAATAATGTAAGTTTTTGGCCTGAAAGCTTATTTGATCCAAAGTGGCCCCCGCTTTCCGCAATAACTGAAAGTTGCCTCATAGACTGCCCTCAGTCTTTTTCAGTCTGCTCAAACAAACCGCCTAAAGTGCTTGTGTCAAACAATTGGGGAACCTGTGAAACAGTTTCTTAACGTTGGTCTGCATCCTGTATTGAGTAATATACTGTAGATCAAGTTCGTTTCTTTTTAAATTTTTAATTTCTGGGCCCACCACCCTCTTTGGGGGACAACTTTATTTTTTTTCCGGAGAATATCTTTGTTTTGGCAATATATATATATATTTACAGATTGTGCCGTTCTAGATACAAATGTGATGTTTGTCCCCCCCTCAGGTGCCCTCCCCTCCTCCCACACCACCCTTCCCCCCACCCCTCTTGATCCTACCACCACCCCCCTCCCACCTCAATACTGTTGTGTTATCTAAGTTAACAGACAGATGGACAGACAGACAGATAAACAAATAGACTGACATAAATCCAGACTAACAAACCTACAGATAGATACACAAATCTTGCACAGAGTTAGATGGACAATATAAAGCAAAATAAAAGAAAATTTAGAAGAATTTTTTTGGGGGTGTTAGAATGTTAGGGAGTGTAAAATATGGTAGTGTATGGTGGGAGTTTCTATTCTAGTGTTAGTATATGAACTTGGTGTGTATGTGTGTGTGTGTGTGTGTGTGTATTTTCTTTGTGTGTGGGGTTAGTTAACAGGCAAATTTAAGGAACTGAAGAATGGGTTCCAAGGAAATCTAACCAGATAGCTTGCAATGTTGTGACACACAGGAAGTGGTTAACTGTTAAATCATTGTACTTATTGTTTCTATGTTAAAACACTTTAAGTTGAAATGCTTGGAAAGTGCTATATAAATAAAGTTTATATAGCACAGTCAGGTGCTGTCTTATATTGACAGTCTGGACCAGAAAATAAAAGAATAATAACCCCAAAGCATTTCATGGACTAATCATTGCCCTCCTCTCAGCCACTATTTGTCAGAAAGTGGAAGTGAGAGCGACATATTAACAGATTGATTGTGCCCCCAAT
The DNA here is from genome assembly GCA_029706075.1 of Aldrovandia affinis. Taxonomy (NCBI): domain Eukaryota; kingdom Metazoa; phylum Chordata; class Actinopteri; order Notacanthiformes; family Halosauridae; genus Aldrovandia; species Aldrovandia affinis. The sequence goes on along the minus strand of JAINUG010000008.1, from coordinate 5,295,505 downwards.
CCAAACCAAGTCATCTTTTCTGCACCATTCAAAGTTAGGAACGCTGAGGTCTGTAGTTAAGAACGGCAGCTTATCCAAATTCACCAAGTCAACACCTAAAAGCTTGCCCCAAAAATGTGCACTGTGCAGGTTCACACATCGGTTAGGAAGACTGGATTGTGTTGCCTCCAGTTCATCTGGAGCAAGAGAAACACTGTAAAGGGTTGAAAGTGTTGTATACTGGGTGATGATATAAATAGGTGGGAACAAATATCAGATTAGCTGGTACATTCTTGGCACTGCATGATGTATTATATCATTCGGAAAGCTCCCACCCAGAGACAGGGAGGGGCTCGCTGCACTAGCTAATTATCACTCTCTGCCCCTCAAAGGCTTCATCTGTGTGGTATATATATGATTAAAAAAGTGCCCCTTGAAAAACTCTAATTGGATAAAAACACTGCAATTTATGCTTCATTCTCCAAAAAGACTATTGACTGTAATCCGCACCCAATGTTAAGTTCTTGAAAAATCAGATCATTACACCAAAGGTACACAAAATGGAATTCATTATAATTCCATTCCATGGCCCCAGGTGACAGGCTTTGTCTTGCCTCTCTATTTCCCAAGCCTGCTCCTAGCGGATATGTGTCAGGGGAGTCTGGTGATTCTCATTTCCGTACTTCACTATGTCTGTGAAGGGCGGTGGTTTCTCCACGCCAGTTTGCTATCAGTGATGTCATCTGCTAAAATCAGGGTGGGAGTTCAATTAGTTTCCTTTAGCTAAGACATTTACATTTACATTTTAAGCATTTAGCAGACGCTTTTATCCAGAGCGACTTACAAGATGTGCATTAATACAAGGTAAGAACAATCATAGTTAGCGCACAAGATCGGTGCAGTAATACAGCAATAGACATCGTTGCAGGCGTCTGCGTATCATACCTGTAACACTGGGAAAGAAAAGGTTAGTGTTTATTTATTTATTTTTTTAAATAGTGTAGAACAAGTAAACAGTGGTGACGACAGATTGACTAGATGGACAGTGTTCAGTGGTAGTGGAGTCTGAAGAGGTGGGTTTTGAGTCTCTTGCGGAAGATTGGAAGTGATTCTGCAGTCCTGACCGATTGCGGGAGGTCGTTCCACCAGCGAGGGACCAGGACAGAGAAGAGGTGAGACCGCGAGGAGCGGCTGCCAGGCGCCCGGAGGGATGGGGCAGTCAGTTTGCCAGAGGAGGCGGAGCGGAGGGGTCTGGGCGGGGTGTAGGGAGTGATGAGTGACTGGAGGTATGGGGGAGCAGTACCTCTGGCCGCTTGAAAAGCAAGCACCAGTGACTTGAATCTGATGCGTGCTGCGATGGGGAGCCAGTGCAGAGAGGAGAGTGGAGGGGTGACATGGGTGAACTTCGGCTGGTTGAACACCAGGCGAGAGGCAGCGTTCTGGACTAGTTGCAGAGGCTTGATGGCACAGGCCGGAAGGCCTGCCAGCAAGGAATTGCAGTAGTCCAGACATGAGATCACCAGGGCCTGGACCAGGAGTTGAGTGGCCTCTTGGGTGAGGAACGGTCGGATCCTCCGGATGTTGTGGAGGGAGAAAAGGCAGGTCCGAGTGGACCTGGATTTATGGCTTGGCAAACTAATTCAACCCCTTGTTGTTGGTTGTTCCATATGGTTACAAGGGCTTGGACCAGGGGTGGGCAACTCCGTTTGTGGAGGGCTGTGTTTTTTGCAGGTTTTTGTTTCCACCAATTACACTGCCCCATTGACTTAATTAGCTATATACACCAATGCCGATTCATTAGATTAGATGTTTCATGTGGGGACACAAGGACAATCTTCAGCTTATCACATATTTGGCTAAAATGTCAGATCATGTAAATGTTTGTGCAAATTAAATAATTAAGAGCAAAAGTTTGCATGAAATCCAGGCCCCCCTGTTTGGACCCATCTACCAACCATCACTGACTATATAAGCCACAGCTTAAGATCTCAGATACTCTAGCAGGGGTCTCTAAACTTATCCGGGTGCAGGCTTTTTTTCTGGCCCAGCATGAAAACACCTGATTCAACTGATCAACACATCATGGTCTTCAGCCTGCACCCACACTGGCCCTGTGGACCCCTGTGCTCTAGTGCTCTACTTTCCTGAAACATCTTTCCATGGGATTAGAATGTGTGACAAAAAGTAACGGTATGAGGGTGTCTGTGAGGGCTTGTAGGGGTGAGGCCCAACTGCGACCAATGGGGGATCAATAAGGTTCACTCCTGACGAATCAGGGTGCCCACTAAAATACAGTAGGGAGCAAGGGACGGTACCCTGCGAGAAACATTACAGTAAATACATGGGAAAACGAAACCCCCCGCATATAGCGAAATAATAACTACCCACAACAGAGGGCGAATAAACGCGGTCCACAAACGGTAGTAGTACTGAACAAAAACTCTGGCGTGTAGCCAAACACACCACAACCCAGAAAATAGGGCGACTCTCAGAAATCGGACAGCTTCATGAAATAAATGCAAAGCTGCCGGCGAAAATAAAAGGACCGCTACAGGGAACAGAGAACTGATAATCTACCTCCTAAAAGATGATCTCGGAGTGCTACGTGTTTAGCTCCCATAACCGATCACATCAAAAGGAGGAGAAACCAGCCAATGACCCACACGGAGTTGGAACGAACCCAGACGCCTAAGATGCAGCTTAGGAAAAAGAACAGCAAGATAACTGCCCTGAGTCTGCCGGTAAGTAACCCAGAAAACAGACCAAACAAAAACAAAAGTAAACACTGGACTTCCGTAGAAGTGACGAGAAAACTGAAGTGAATACTTTCCTAGTTTCTAGTTTCTAGTTTCTAGTTTCTAGTTTCTTTTTAGGACTGCGAATAACCCTACCGACTTCAACGTCACATGAATTGACACTGAAGCGAGGAGCAGTGAAAACATCGAACTGAAATAGGCAGCAAACACCTGTGAACAATCAGCTGATTAGGTCTGGAAGAGGGGCAAGAACGTACTCACGAGGATTAGAAAGGAGTACGCCCACACAGGGCTAAACAGGCACTCAAACCATGACAGTGGCTGTGTTCGAAACCGTTCACTCGTTTACTCGTTCTCTATTCCCTATATAGTGTTCCCTATGTAGTGTTCCATGTAGTGAACGATTAAACTGTTTTCGGACACTACACTGAACGTCATTTGCGTCTAAAAAAAAATGTGCCGGATATTCAGGTGACGCAAGCGGATGCGCCCAGTATCACGTAAACAAACCGAGCACTCATGACAGCAGGTTGAAATGTACTCAGGTGGTATCGGGTTTGCATGTTCAGTTTTGAATGTTAAATCCCAAATAAATTGTTGAAATTCTCATGATGTGCAAGTGTGGTTTTGTCAACTGTGGTGCTGTCTGCTAGCCACTGCTTTAGCCACCAATAGCTACCGTTATGGAAGTCGTGAGCTAACTAAGACACGACCGCATTGCATTGTGGTATACGGGAGAAATTGTAGGGTACATTCGCTGTTCACTAGAAATCGCTGTGAATTGTGGGTATTTTATAGTGCACTATATAGTGAACGAAATTAAAAATGGCGAACACACTATATAGTGCACTATTTAGGGAATAGGTAACAGTTTCGAACACAGCCAGTGTCAGCAAAATATTAATCTTTTCCACAAAACTACCATGTAATAGCATACAGAGCCAGGCTGCTAATAATGTGCAGGTGTGTAAGACTGATTCACAGGTGGTTTGTTTAATTGAAATGAATGTATTGCATATAGACCTACAGTACAAATAATAATCATAACAGTTGTACTGTAGCATGAATACTCATCAAAATGGTAAAGATGGTAGCCTGCATGATGTGCATTTTCAATGTTCTTGTGGTATACGACTACATATTAATCAGGCTCTGTATTTTTCAGAAATCAAATATAAAGTAACATAAACAAATTAATTTAGTCAAAATGCACCTGAATAAATCTATCAACACATTCAAGAGAACTTCATAATCTCTGACTGAAAATATCAGAAGAACTACCAAACTGCTCCCCATGGCAAATGTATGTTATTAACTTATATCAAGCTACAGCAAAGCTACTTTTAAGACCAACTAAAAGGTTTGCACAATATAGGAGAGTTACAAATATAATTGGCATTAGACTAACGATACACCTTTGAAAAGTACTGGGTGATTAAGGATAAGATCAGTTGTTCCTATCAAGGGCAGGGACATAAATGGCTGACTGACCCACAAAGGAATGCTTTATATTTAGCACAAGTTCATACAGCTATTGTATGTCTACACCACTAAATTATTGTGCAAAAGCATATCTTTATCTGATGACAGTATCACTGATGTTTTCATAAGTTGTCTCCATTAGGGGGAGCCACTGATACACAGTCATGTCAAATAATATTTACTTATTGAAACAACGGAGACTAGAATATGAAGAAACTATACTAGACTAAAACATCATCTCACGTGTATTTTACCAGTCCAGATGCGATATTCTGGATCTCCTTGAATGCAGGTAGCTAAACAAAATAAAAATAGAACTAAAAATTGGGCTAACGTATTTCATATCGTTTCGTTTGCTAATATGGTTGTATTCCGGAGTAAATTTGCTGCAACGCTGGAGAGAAGGCATTATTCATTAAATATTTTAAGGTTATTTTATTCTACTAAGTCTAATGGTACACTCTTCATCAAATCACTTTTGCTCCAACTTGTTTTTTTCATTTACTGAATTCAAGTTTATAGTCATATTTCACACGATGTTTCCAAGACAAGGGGAAATAAAATGTAGCCTATTTTCAGACAGTAATAAATTATGTAAACCTATTGCTAGTTGGTCTGACCTGGTTATCATCAACAGGAGTGTAATACTGCTATCCCATCAGACCTGTCTATGTTTTATCAACAAATCGCATAGACCAAATTTACAATGTTGAAGATTAACGTTGAAAAAACCCTTGTCTTATGGCTGCATGCAGCACATTAAAACGGAGTCAAACGCATATCTGCTCATTTATTACTTGCAATATAATTAATATCAGGCTAAGCGAAATTCCCAAACAATTAAATAACTTAATTTTCTACACTGTCTGATACAAGTACACGGTGCAATTATTTCCAGAATACTCAATCGTAATTGTTCAGTTTTAACATCTCCTCTTCCACTCTTCCAACTTTCCGCTCCAATGAAATCACTTGATTTGACGTCGGATCTCATGACTGGTTTGCAAAGAGAGGCACGTGCTAGAGGGACGACTTTATATAGGGAAAACGGCATGTGTTAAGATTCTGTGAAGTGGTGTAACACGAAGAAGTGCTGTTAGATTGTTTGCTAATTGAACTGGCAAGATGGTTGAGCAATTCGTAGGAACATGGAAAATCACTTCAAGTGAACATTTCGATGACTACATGAAGGCTTTGGGTAAGATATAAGACTGATGTAGCTAAATCCGTTACCTCTAGTCAGCAAAATTCGATTAAAAGTAACGTAGGCTACGCTAGCTAGCTCACCGGTTACTCTAGTTTACTTCTATTTTATGTTGCTATTTGGTTGTCTAGCTTGCGAACATAATGCACGTAGCAAGTTTTTAAAAGATTAGTTTGTCTTCTTGAACACTGCACTTGCAGAAGTAAGGCTGGTGCACGAAATAAATTGACCATATGGAGATGCAACCTATAACGTTGGCGATAGGTGGGATGGGCACGATGATTAATTATGCGTTAATAATAAAATGTCCTGGCCCTGTGTACCGTTTGAAGTGTTTGTGTGCGGGCAAGCTGGACGCTGCACGAACGATGCCCTTCACATTTAGTGTTCGCTAACGTTCGCAAGCTAGCGAATCGGTCCAGGGAGCCTTCGGGTTGGGTTGCTAGCCAGTTGCATTAACCAATTCCGGTTATCTAGTTAACTTAAATGAGTCTTGTGATTTTGCAGGTGCCAGTTTTGCCATCCGGCAGATGGGCAATATGGCGAAACCAAGCCTTATTGTCAGCGTGGATGACCAAGGAGTGATCACTATGAAATCACAGAGCACACTCAAAAACACAGAAATCAAATTCAAACTACAGGAGGAATTCGATGAAACCACTGCCGACGACCGAAAAACCAAGGTGGGTGTTTCCGATGTGCGTCCACTCATGATCACCTTCATGTAATTCCATTTAATTAAACTGCTTTGAAATAACTGGCTTTGTCTCCACGATACAGACCGTAATGACCTTGGAAAACGGCAAGCTTGTGCAGAAACAAAGCTGGGATGGAAAAAACACGACTATAGAGAGGAGTTTGGAGGATGGAAAATTGATCGCAGTGAGTATTCATTTATTCACTTTGTTACAAATTCCGAAATGAACTAGCATGAGCCAATCGTCTGCATAAGCATCCTACCTGTGTGCAGTCTCATAATTGTTTTGAATTTGTTTTTGCTATGGATATATTTAACCTAAGCCCTGTGTTCAATTTGCTGCATTGCCTAGAAGCAGAGGACAATGTTTGTAATACACAATTGTCCGCAATCCATTGTCACTGAGTGACCACTTATTATGGGGGTGTGGTTTCTGGAATTTGCTGCCAGTCTATTTCACAATTACCAGTTAATTGAAGATTCAGTCCTACCTTTGCTCTTGTTCTGAGATCTTGAGTTTTAAGCCCTACTATAAGTTAACATTGATATTGGCTGTGATCGCTTTGCAAACATTGTATAGTTGACTAACCTGGAAACCATTTTTTGTTCCAGAGATGCATAATGGGCGATGTTGTGGCTGTGAGGACGTATGTGAAGGAATCTTAAAGCATTCCAGCCCCCTGTGGTGGCTGAATTTGATGACTCCATCCTCCCCTGGGAAAATACTGCCTTTTTGTTTTCTAACAAGTCCAAACTTGCAACATGTACTATTTTCCTAGAGTTTATTCATTCAGTGTTCACTTCTGTAGTGCTCTAAATAAAAAAACAAAACTGAAAATGGTCTCATCATTTAAGTACAATTATGGCAAGCATGAACTATGATTGTGTTGTAGATGACAGCACTTTCAAACTGTAGGTACTTGCTACTGATTAAGTGATTCCTACAAAGTAATTCCAGTATACTTTGCTGTTGGTGATCTGACTAATGTAAATTGACACACTTGATTTGACTTTGCATGCTTTAACAATGCCAGTGGAAAGACGAATGACAAAGTGGTCAGTGTTAACCTTGACTCGCTAGTTTGAACGGCAGTCTTATGTCAAATTAATCTGGGATTGAGATCACATGGCAGTTTTATCCGTTACCTTAATGGAGCCTAAAATGCAAGGCTACAAATCTCTCCTGTAGCCAAGTGTGCTGAGCAGACCTTTAATGCAACTTACTGCATAAAGGTTAATGCCAAGTTCTAGAGGTGGCATTGATGGTTGACATGCTAAAGATTTCTAGAATGGGTGTATTCGCAGTCCAGTTTCCTGTTCTCGATATGATTAATTTTTTACCATTTTAATTTCATTGTGGGACTGTTCAATTGCTGTGTAAAGCTCATAAGGCACACATAACATTTCACATTTTTCTGCCCAGATTTGGAATTCCTAAATGGGCTAATTCGATCATTGCAACTTCTCCTTTTACTCCTGAGTGTCCTCCACCAGCATCCTAGTCTTCTGAAATATGTGCAGTCTGTAAATTCTTTTCACGGTGCATTCAACCCAGCTGGGCAGCAGTCTATGCACAGAAGGAATGTGCAACTGGCGCAGGCAGATCACAGGCGTCCAGGCAACAAGATGCACTATTTAGGAATGAGATGGAGAATCTCTCACTGTGAGACAATCGGGACAATTGATGTACGTGTGGCCTCAGGGAACCTCGGCACTAGCGCGTTCAGCATTTTAATTTGGACCGTGGTGCACAAAGAACAAGTGTCCCAGATGGGTTTTTACCACCCATGAGTCAAATATAGCTTTCTTTTAAAGAAATATGTGCAGTAAAGAAAATGTTCTCATGTGAACTTCGATTACCCTACAACCTAGATTTATAGCCTACATTTGGCTGTCTCTCGGGCCATCTGGTGTACACTTGCAATCTCTTGTTGAATCAGACTGTCATCTGCTTGATGGAGCCCACATCAAATGCACTACCATTTGTGCTGGCTAAAGGGGTCTGAATGCTTCCAAGTTGTGTGTGCTTGCCCCCTTTGGAGATGTGGACACCCTCTCAACTGACAGCATGCATTATTTTAAATCTGCTCTTGGACAGCCTGTGTAGGTGTAGTTACAGCATAGTTTTTGGATGTGCCTAGACTGCCTTATGACCGTCGCATATAGCCAATGCAAACGTGTTTCAACCACAAATTGTCATTTTGTAGGTGCAGGACAGACAGCGTTGATGCAGAACATGCATCGCCCCCTTTAACCACGACATTGAGCATATATCAGGCTTAGTGATAGTAGATGCACTCACCCACTGGATTGGACCTAGCTTTTCAGGTCAAACAATCAACCAATTGTATCTGCAATGTCAGGTCTGTGCCCTCAGTTCATCCTTGTGCTGGCTGGGATCACTGATGCACATTGTACAATGGCAGCCCTATTGACAATTGTCAATGTAAATTGTAATGTAAATTATTCTCAGCTGATACATGCTGTTACAACCAAGACTATGTCTAGGTTCAAGTCTTGAGTGACAAGGATTATGCAATGAACATAGCATGTGCTGTTTTCTACAGTTAAACTTCTTCAAACATAAAGCCATGTTCTGTGAAATTGAATTTGTGTGTGTGCGTGCACATTTTTAAACTTGCAAACCCCCTATCCATAGATTTCATGTCATGGAGCGCTGTGTCCACTTATTAAAGATTTTTGAAATTCTCACAATTTCCAGTTTGGTGGCCAGACAGTACAGCATCTGTGCTGGATTTTTCTGAAATTAACACGGCAAAAGACACCAAGCCATATCACCTTCAGAACAAATTAATCTGCATACTTTTCACGGTTTGCAAGATGTGTATAATATGCTTATGTAAAGGAGAACCATCAAGCCATCCAAAACCCCAGAAAGATATCGTGGTATAAAGCTTTGTGAATCCATAGACCAAGATTTGGTCTGCAATATACTTCAAATATGACAAAAGGTCAGAGAGTACATGTACTGTATTACTTTCCTTGTATCATAAATGTTTCCTTTTTTGTAGTTAATCTATGTGACCATATTTTCTGAGACCCTGGGAACTCACAGCCTTAGGCCAGAATTTCATTGCAGTTCGTCCCAGAATTGGCCCAGAGAGTGACTGCTCCTGGGACATAAACAGTGGCAGACACTACTGATCCATGGAAACAAGTGGATCTGGAACAGGTGGAACTGTGTCCCAGTTTTTGCCATTATCATTCTATTCATGATCATGCCACACTATTCAGTTATCTGTGTCACCAACATTTGAAAGGCACCAAGTTCACAAGTGGATTGGATACAGTACTATTTTGTAAAGGCAGAAACTGTTCCATTTGGGTAGGGGTTTTCTTGAAAATTTGATCGGAAATGCTGTGATAACAGTTGTATGTATCGGGTCATAGTTCACAATGTTCATAGTTCATAGTTCACATAATTCACAATGAGAGAATGTATGCCATATTACATGAAGTGCAAGATACCAGCTGCAAAAACAGTGTTCTTAAACCAAGCCAGTGGGTTTTGTGTTTGACATGGAAAAACCGTGCCTATTTTTTGACATGGAAAGGACAAAATCTTATTCAAACAGCAAAGGATTCAATACTAGTCACTTGCACTGGAGTGATGACCAGGAGTAATCTCATGGAAAGGAAACTGAGGGGCTTCCAAATTCCAAGAAGGCACACGGACAATCTGTCAAAATGGGGGAAAAGATAAAGCTATTGGCATTAAATAAAGAAGAAAAATATCCCCAAAAGTCTTCTCCCTGATGGAAAACATAGGTTGTATGAATGGTATAAAATAAATATAATTATCATAAGTAAACATAAAAGCAGATGCATTAAACTGACAGATGCCTCTACTCAGTATATTTATTGTTATTACTCAACATATATAGTACTTGAGATAGTACTCTGTTCAGCTATTGGGTATATTTTTCAAAACTACTGAATTCTTTGACTATAATGTCCAATTTTAAATCATTTGGGAACGTATGTATTCTCGAGCGCCGCATAATCTGTTTTTCATGTGTAGTTACACACCCAACAGGATGCTGGGATTTGCATGAAAATCTAATACTCCAGAGTGCTTGTTGATCCTGCTAGCACTGAGGTAATTGTTTTCGCTAGACAGATATATCAGCTTGAATAATCACACCACATCCTTTGTGTGATTTTGGAACATCTGGAAATCTCCACTCACCGTTAAATAGACTGTTCCTGCCTTTCCATTGTCATCCATAAGACGATTACAAACTTCCATTGTGTGTTCACCTGGTTCTGTTTACAGCTAAAGATGAGGCCAAGGTCACTACCTAAGAAGTTGTTACACAAAAACAAAAGTTCACTATGTTTTTATTCGATGTTTTCATGCAACAAATAGGGACCTGTGTCGCATGGAGTATTGTTGTGTACCATGTAATTGCACTAACTGGTAAAGAGACTGGTACCAGAGACTGGTAAAGAGATTAAAGAGGTAAAGACTGCTGATGGAATAAGGGAAACCAGTTCTCACGCAAGTGCAAGGAGAGCCTGGACATTGACATCCCTGCCCTCAGCATACCAATGGCCATGTCATTTTCAGCCATGGTTACTTGGTTTACCTGGCTTTGGTTGTCCATGGGCAGAGGTGACTACATATCAGCTCCAGTCTGATAGGCACCCTTGATGAAAACGAGCAAGGAAGAAATAAAACAAACAAATAATACCATTACTGAGATTTATCGTAATTTCCCAAGTATTTTACCTTAATAATTATTCAATGGAATTGACCAAAATAGCGATTTTAAAAATAAAAAATACAGAATTTTTTGCTCATTTTCATTAGGGGTGGCAATAATTCTGGTTCTGACTGTATGCCAAAAGTTCCATGCAAACCTTTTTTGGTGTGCTATAAATATACACATTAACAAAATGTTTTGTATTTTTGTTTTTAATAGAATGTTTATGTAAATGATGAGAATGACATTTTCTCACACAATTTTTATCATTTGAAAACCTTTAGACTCACAAGATCGCATATTCTAATATGGATTACAACTGAATCTGTCTTACTTGTTTCAGTTTATAAGACTGGCAATGCACTTGACTTACCTTCTTCAATTTATTAGACTTGGGGCACCTCAGTTGCCCTGTTATTAAATGAAGGAAGGAATGCAGGCTGGGCCCCATAGCTGAGCCAATGCAGGTTCAAGGCTCGGGCATTAGCTGACTGAGTGGAAGTCCACAGTGAGTTGAAAAAAACTGTCTTTGTCTCAGCCTGGGGTGGGGTGTGTTTAAATCGGTCAAGGTTCTATGGATTACTGCTGCATTAGTCCCTCCCAACAATGCACTAGGCACTAATAGGCTCCCCGTTAAAGATATGTCCCTTCGCCATTCATCATTGTCTCTCTTTTAGTGCTGTAATGTGAAAATCAGCACTAGCTTGCAGGTGAATGAATTAGGGAAGGGCACACACTTCACCTACAGTGCTCCTTGTTCAGGGTGTGGGTGGCACGGCAGTACACGTGAGGCACAATTACAAATTTGGGTGAAAACAATTTGTTTAAAAGTATTTCATAGAACTTGAGACAAATGGTAGACTTTCACCCGGCCACCAGCATAGAACCAGCATGGCTCTGAATTGTTATGCCAGCACCTGACCCTGCCATGTTTGTTGTTGCTTGCAAGTATTTATTTATTTATTCCCCCCAAAAAAATGGTATGTCACACACACCCAATTATTATTTAAAATGAAATCCAACAAAAATAAATCAGCATTAACATGCTTTTTTTTAAGTTCATCTCAATCTTAAGGAACTGTGTTGTGGCCTCAGGATTAACATAGGAAATCCAGCGCAGAGTCTTTCTAACTTAAATGTAGTGGCTTGTCGTAAGCAAATTCAAGCCACTTTCTGGGTGCCAGGCAGCTTTTCCAACACACAAATAAAGAATCTAAAAACTAAAACTAAACCATGTTTGTGTGGCTAGACACCACCCCCAGTTGTATTTAATGATAGGTAAGGAACTCAAAAAAGGGGTTGGCCATGAATCAGCCAATCAAGCAATCAATAAATCAATCATTAGAAAAGAGCTGTACTTAGATATAAAACAAATATAGAAGGAAAAACAAAATATAATTACAAAAAATGAGTAAACAACATAAATGCCTCCTACACCTATAGAAATATGGTGGTGGATCTTTGATGTTATTGGGTTGCTCTAGTTAAGGTCAATGGAATCATGAATTCTAGCAAGTAGGCCAAAAACCTGCTTCCCTCTGCCAGGAAGCTGAAATGTTCAAAAGCATTCCTCAAAATCAACCAAGAAATGGTTAACTGACCATAAAAGAATCGTTTTTCAATGGCCATCTCAGTCTCCAGAATTTTGGAATTTGAATTGAATTCAAGAGGGCAGGCCAAAGGATCTTGAAATATTCTGTATGGAGGAATGGTTAAAGATGAAGCATTTTGGAGGGTACTGTATGTGTGACCCCAATGCTTATCTATTTGATGAAAAAAATGTCAGTGGCTGATTCTTTTACTGTGCTGACTTTACACCTAGAAAATGTAAAATTGCCACTCTTAGTTTGATCAGTTCTGATAGACAGTTCTGGACAGAACCAACAAAATAAGATACGTTAATCTTTTACTTAAGAAGTGTTGTGTTTAGTGGGGTGACTGCTCTTTAGTCCTAGTTTCTAAGGGAGGTCTCATCGGCAAAGATGCGGGAACTGAACCGAGAGCTTCCCTGCTCAAAAATATAGCAAGCAGGCACTGTGCGGCAGGATAATACCACCACTGGCCAGCCATGGCATTCCAGTGCAGAGGGATACTGTATAACTTATGTATGTTTAATAAACTAAGATGCAAAGCCCTCTGATGGAAATTCTGTCCAAAAAAACATAGGAATCAGATCACATTTATGTGTTAAGCAGGTTCGTGTCCTTAAAAAAACAAAAAGAGAGCTTTTACAATCCCTCACCTCTCTCTCCCCCCTCCTCTTCCACCCATTAAATCATGTGATTTCTAATCCTCATCAGAGCCTAAATCAGGATGGAGCTGTGAACAGAAAGACCCCAAACCCTCTGGATTAAAAGTGGTTTGGCTGCCAGGTGGGAACTGTCTGAAACAGATGACAAGCACACTTTGTGTGTTCTGCAAGGTTTCTTTGTCAAAAAGAGGCAAATCTTTTCCCTTGTGACTAACCGCAAGATTGGGTGACCTCAGATTAGGTTTAAGTTAAATAAGACCAAAAATATAAACAGAAATATATCGTCTACATTATATAGTGTATATTTTCTGGTACACTGGTCTCATCCTTCACTGCACTCTTTTGTGGCTTACTGTTAACTAGCCATAACATATGAACTGGGGATGTGACTTCATATTATCAACTCATCTGTTTGGTCTTGTAACAGACATACACATGGTTTCCCATACACTGAAAATATTTGTAATACAATATTTTCACCTTTACCTCCCAAAACCATAGAACTGTCTGTGAAAGGTCTGTGAAACCTGTAATGAATTAATATGAAATCTTGATCGCTTTGTATAGTCACACAGTTTTCGCTTCATTTTTTTCTCAAAGGTATTATATATTCAGCATTACACATATTTCGTGCAACAATGAATAACATAAACTGAATAACTTTGTAGTAGTTAACTGCATCATAATGACAATAGTTTCTATTTATTTGGGGAAAATGACTTTATTTTGGCACACATAACATAGATTAGTGGATCGGTGCAGTGCCTGCTTTAAACTGATGCCCATGAACAAAACCATCCAGTTGTTCACAAGGATAATATTAGTGAAGGTGTCTGCTGAGCAAGTAAATAATGTGACAATACACATACAGTGGGATGAGAAAGAGGAAGATCTCTACATGTTCTCTAAATATCACCACAGCAAGATGGTCCTAGTTTTTTATGCTGATGAATAGTGTGGCATGCGTCATGGTTTATAACCGCACTGCACATTCAGTTTGAAAATAAATACATAAAAATAAACAGTGTCTAAACAGGTTTGCCCAGCTGACCTACCCCCATCACACAGTGTGTGTCAAGATATGTCTTAGTCACTCATATGAGAAATTTCAATTTAAGTACCCTCTGTCCCATTGTTGCTCAGTATAGGAATGTGTTACACAGTCTGCAGCGCAAAAGAGAAAGGACGGTTTTGTCTTGCTTGCACAGTTAAGATACTGTAGTGTAGGAGTTGGAATCCAAGGCACTCAGAGAGCCTGTCCTTGATAAGACCCCAGTGTTTGTTCACTAAACACAAGATTCTCCAGTCAAAAGGACACTCACTTGCAGGCATATCAACTTGACAGCTGATTAGAAAACTTAATGCAAGATATGGACATAGAAATATCATGACATTGTTTTCACAAAACATTATTCCTACCCAATTTCAAATAAGGATTTGCAGGGTTCTTCAACTACCTCTTTCTGGGGATCAGATTCAATTGAAAAATGCTGCATATGGGCCAAACATTTCTCATGAACTATTTATATCACATCAAATGAATGAGCGTATGGTACATGTGTGTAAACAAAGTTGATATCTTCATAAACTATACATCTATTACTTCTATATCTATAATTCTGTCTGGCAGGTATGATAACACTGCAGACCTTGATATAGCCACAGGTTTTGATGCATCAGACTAATACTTTTTTCTTTCTCAATGATCAAAGGGCCAAGAGTACATGGCCGCATTTGGCCCCCAGGCTGCCAGATGAATAGCTGTGGGATATGGCATGTACATTTTACATTTTACATTTTAAGCATTTAGCAGACGCTCTTATCCAGAGTGACTTACAAGATGTGCATAAATACATGGTAGGAACAATCATAGTACGCGCAAGAGATCAGTGCAGTAATACAGTGATAGACATCATTGCAGGTAGCTGCGTACCATACCTGTAACACTGGGAAGGAAAAGGTTCGTTTTTTTTATTTAATTGTTGTATTAAGTGGAGTAAGCAGGGGTATACAGTGTAGAGCAAGTAGGCAGTGGTGATGACAATTACCTAGATGTACAGAGTTCAGTGGTAGTGGAGTCTGAAAAGGTGGGTTTTGAGTCTCTTGCGGAAGATCGCAAGTGATTCCGCGGTCCTGACCAATTGCGGAAGGTCGTTCCACCAGCGACGGGTCAGGACAGAGAAGAGACGAGACCGCGAGGCGCGTCTGCCAGGCACCCGAAGGGATGGGGCAGTCAGTTTGCCAGAGGAGGCGGAGCGGAGGGGTCTGGCTGGGGTGTAGGGAGTGATGAGTGACTGGAGGTATGGGGGAGCAGTACCTCTAGCCGCTTGAAAAGCAAGCACCAGTGATTTGAATCTGATGCATGCTGCGATGGGGAGCCAGTGCTGAGAGGAGAGTAGAGGGGTGACGTGGGTGAACTTTCTGGACCAGTTGCAGTGGCTTGATGGCACAGGCCGGTAGGTCTTGCAGTAGTCCAGACGTGAGATCACCAGGGCCTGGACCAGGAGTTGAGTGGCCTCTTGGGTGAGGAAAGGTCGGATCCTCCGGATGTTGTGGAGGGAGAATTGGCAGGTCCGAGTGATCGCTGCAATGTGGCCCGAGAAGCACAGCTGGTTGTCCAGGGTCACTCCTAGATTCCTGGCAGACTGGGATGGAGACACTATGGAGCCTTCAACGGTGATTGACGCATCAATCATCGGGGAGCCCTTCGCTGGGAGGAAGAGCAGCTCTGTCTTCCCCAGGTTTAGCTTCAGGTGGTGGGTGGACATCCATGTGGAGATGTCAGCCAGGCATGGAGAGAGAAAGAGTTGAGTGTCATCAGCATAACAGTGATAGGAAAAACCATGAGCAGAGATAACAGAACCAAGTGACTTGGTGTACAGGGAGAATAAGACGGGGCCTAGCACCAAGCCCTGCGGGACTCCGGTAGAGAGGGTGTGGGGAGAGGAGAGGGATCCTCTCCAGGCCACCTGGTAGGACCGGTCAGCCAGGTAGGACTCGAACCATGTCAATGCAGATCCAGAGATTCCCATCTCGATGAGAGATGAGAGCAGGATCTGGTGGTCCACGATGTCGAATGCAGCTGACAGGTCGAGGAGGAGGAGGACGGAGCTGAGGGATTGGGACTTAGCCACGTGAAGAGCCTCTGTGACCACAAGGAGAGCAGTCTCTGTGGAGTGGCCTGCCTTGAACCCAGACTGGTTAGGATCAAGCAGGCCATTCTGTAGGAGATGAGCAGACAGTTGGTTATAGACAGCCCGCTCGAGTGTTTTGGAGAGGAATGGGAGGAGAGAGACAGGTCAGTAGTTTGAAATGACAGCAGGATTCAGAAAGGGTTTTTTGAGAAGGGGGACAACATGAGTGCGTTTGAGGGAAGAGGGGACAGAGCCATAGGAAAGAGAGGAGTTAATAACATTGGAGACAAAGGGGAGGATGTCCATAGAAATGGACTGGAAGAGGGGAGAAGGAATGGGATCGAGAGGGCAGGTGGTGGGACGGTGGGAGTGAACAAGTTGAAGGATGTCTGAGTCAGGGAGGGGCAAGAAGGAGGACAGAGGGGTGAGAGGTTTAGGTAGCGAGATGGGTGAGGGAGAATTAGGTGAGGGAGAGGATGGGGGGAAGGAGTTGCAAATGTCATCGACCTTCTCGCAAAAGAAGGATGCGAAGTCATCCACGGTTAGAGAGGAGGGGGTGGGGGAGGAGGAGGGGTGAAGAGAGAGAAAAACATAGAGTAGAGTTTTCGAGGGTTAGAAACAGAAGATTAAATCTTGGAAAGGAAAAATGCAGACATAGTAGAGGAGAGGTTAGAGGAAAAGGTAGCCAGGAGTGTGTGGAAATCAGTCAGAGCCACAGGGGATTTGGATTTTCTCCATTTCCTTTCTGCTGCTCGCAGTTTCAGTTGGTCAGCTCGAATGGAGTCAGTTAGCCAGGGGGTGAGAGGTCGGAGACGAGCAGGTTTAGTGGATAGAGGACAGAGAAGAGATAGGAGAGTAGGGTGGATGATGCTTCCTCAGCAGGTAGATTAGAGAAGGCATCAGTAGGGGGAAGGTTGCGACGGACAAGGGCAGTGGGAGCAGGTGAAGATAGTTTAGGCACAGAGGAGAGGGGGAGGGAAAAAGACAGAAAGCAGTGGTCAGACACATGTAGAGGTGATACCGTAATGTTGGGTGAGGTGCAGTTCCTAGTGAAGACCAGGTCCAGTTGGTTACCAGCCTTGTGGGTGGATGGGGATTCAGCCACGGTGAAGTCAAAGGACTGAAGCAGGGGGAGAGGACTAAGGGGTGTCCAGCAGCAGGTTGAAGTCACCGAGGAGTAAGACGGGAGTGCCGTCCTCAGGGAAGGCGCTGAGTAGGGCATCCATCTCATCTAGGAAACTCCCCAGTGGACCTGGTGGGCGATAAAGAACAATGATGTGCAGTTTACATGGAACAGTGACCGTAACAGCATGAAATTCAAAGGAGGAGGGTGAGAAGTGAGGAAGAGGAACAATACCAAATCTCCACAGCGAGGAGTGGAGTGTGTGAAAAGGTGTAGGCAGCGGAGAGGGCAGCAGGGGTGGCCGTGTTCTGCGGAGTGATCCACGTTTCCGTGAGCGCCAGGAACTGCAGGGAGAGTGGGGAGGCCTGGGCCGAGATTAAATCGGTCCATTGTAGCATGTCAACAATGGACAGCTAACTTGATTCTGCAAAGTGTGGTATAGTATAATTGTTTGTTAAGTTGATTCTTACAGAAAACTTGCAACGGCAGAAGCTGACGGAAACCTCAAGTTAACAACAAGCAACAAAAGCATATTTGACATTTATGTTAAAAGAAAAGTGAATAATGAACAAGTGATTGTAAACTTCTAAATTTCAAACCTTGCAACCATGCTAAATTCATTATAACAAGTTGAATGCGCATGATAGGGAAATTATTTTGTTCAATATAGTCCCTTCAATGAATACTTTCACCTAAAAGAACCCCAGTTTGGACTGTTGTTTCTCTCAAGCCTGCGCGCAGAATCAACGAGTGTGCACACTTCCTCACACTGTGTTCTGAAAAGATAGCCACACACATACTGCTTGCGATAATCCAGAGGAAAAAGGAAGCCATCTGTTGTATGTTGTCCCTTCTTTAGGTGGCTAAATATATAAAGCTTTTTTGTCCTGCGGTGAACAAAAAAATCCTTAGTTCAAATAGAATCAGGAACAAACTGTTTATTTTAATGTATTGTTCAGCCTTTACCCAGAAAGACTAACTTATTTGCTTACACAGCCAAACATTTACTCAGGTTAATTACCTCACTCAGAGGTTCAAGATAGCCCCAGTCTGCCAGCAGTTGTTAAATAAGAATATATCGATTTCAGTGGTAGGCTATGCTTAAAACAGGAGTACATCATGGAAGGTTTTCAAGGTTTTAACGAAATAGGGAGATACTGGTAAACTCATTGGAAAAATGTTTTGGGTGGAGAGGGGTGCGGCAGTTAAATGCATGTTATATTTTTATTGAATCCCATATGCTCAGCAGAAATAGGTGGAGCATTGCTCCTCTTTTCCAGAATACTGGGATGATGGTGTAAACATTTGTTGGCCAATCGGGATGCAGCCTCGTTATCCTTGAGCTTACCCCCTGAGACCACAGCTCTGAACTGTGATGACAACACACAGCTGCACATTAAACCAACAAACAGATGTGAGCATGGGGTCAAGTGTTTTACCGGACCCTTGGTCTCTTTCACATGGGCGACTTTCTTGCCAAAATGCAGAGGGAGCCTTGTCACATGATGTTCAGAAAAATAAAAGATTTAAAGTCTACGTGGGACTGTGCAGGAAGGGCAAAAGCCAAAGCTTCATTATTCAGTCAGCAAACGCCCTTATGCAGCGTAACAGTGTGTGAAAAGTACATATTCCCATGGCCGAAGATTTACTGAAAGAACTCAAAGCCTTGCTCAAGGGTACAACAGTATTGTCCCACCTGGGTTTTGAATCGGCAACCCTATGGTACCAAGTCGTGTTCACTGACCAGTACAGAGCCCTGAGTTATGTGCCTGTGGTTTCTCCTCTGAAAAGATCTACAACACAAAGCCTATGAATTGAGGGCACGTAACTGATTTAATTAGGTATTTTCCAGACACACACAGATGCCTAAATCCTCCAAGAGATTTATGGCTCTTAGTGAACGGAGAGAGGCAGTCCTGCTAAAAAGAAATCTATCCTATAAGGAGGAATGTTGACCAGGGCAACTGATCCAAACAAAGTATTGTAACATTTGAACTAAGGATTTTAACTAAGCGCCCAGCTCTATGCCATTTCAAAATTACTGCAATTGCACCACACATGGCAGTTGTTAAGCATGATCACTTTATTACACTTGAACTATTCAGGACCTTTGGGTTACCTTTCTAGTTAAAAATGTAACATCCAAAATAAACTGTACGAACACAGAGGTTAAGAATTTCCTTCTTCTATCCATTTAGGCATCAGGAATTCTGACCATGCATGGTTTATTTCTTCTTTATTCTATGGTAAACACTGAAGTATTTGTGTATAAATATTGCAGATTGGCAGGTTCATAGGATAGAAGCGGCAAAACACTATAGTGGCAGACAGCGCTGGAGATTTTGCCTGTGGATTGTGCGGTGTGGTGGAGCCGCTGAGGGATGTTGGCCGAGGGCTGGGGAACGTGCTGACAGCTTGTCTGAAAAGGATGCCATGCCGGAGGTTTACAGCTTTCTTCATTGAAGGATGTTCAGCGGTTCTAATGAAATTGGACTGGCTTTAATTAATTTTATTTACTCTCTGTGTGAATTCCAATATGCTGCACTGGGAAAGAAAGGGAACCCGCCTCTGGCCGACTTCAGGTTTTTATTGAGTAAAGAACTTATAAATGTTTATTATAAAAGATTAGGACCTGCAAGGTGGACTGAGCCTTATGCAGGGTCCTTTTTCTTCCATGCACAATCTTACTGTGAAAATATCCACCTGTCAGATATTTTTTCATTCAAATATTTGCCCAATCCTCTGAGCACATTTCTTTGGGGGGTATCAAAAGAGTTACTGTTAACTACTGACCCTCAAAGGAAATTCAAATAAGGCTGTCTCTGGACTATAAGTCTATGAGATTTATTTATTACAGGTCACTAAGAATGACAAATTAATGAAGTCCGCCTTATTCCTCATAATTCCTTTGGTTATATTCACCAAACGCCAGTCCAAATACCCCCATAAGTATAGAAGACCACACCACATGTCTTGTCATTAACATCCTGTTGATTAACTGTAAGCTGCATTCAAACATATTCTGATATGGATTTTCTATAGGTCTTTACCCACAATACTAGGCACAGGATTTCATTACCATAATGAATCGTGAGTCCACATGTTGAAGTCACCTGATAGTTTATAACCTAAATTGCCTAGTTGCACCTATTGAGCAGTGAAGAATATGTCCATGGAGATAATATAATAAGGAGATTCCATTTGCTTGCTCTGCACCAATCTGATACTTGCTCTTGCCCTTTGCTGTGAAACAGAAAATCTTTCATGACCAGGCATTCCGAGCACTGAGAATAAGGGCTCTATGTTGAAGAGGGATACAAGATGAGGAGACACAAGAACCACAGATGAGGAGAGGAAAAGTACCAGTATCTACACTGCCCCCTACAGGCACACATTTTTGCAATGCATTTGTTTTCGGTGAGGTGTAGTGGCAAAGATGCTGCTATTGCACATTGAACCTGGATCAGTATCTGCTGTAGCTTTTTGGCTGTGATCAGAGGAACCAGCTCTGCAAATTGTTGTGTCACACACTCACTCACTCAATCAGCAGCAATGACATTTTACCACTTGAAGGCAAAAAGACGAGCCAAGTAATCATTGGTATCGTGTTGATTCAGTTCTTCCTTGTTTACCTTGGATTTAGTTTGGGCTTTGGCTGGGTAAACTGATTCTAGATTGGATGCAAATATGCATGGAGTATTCATTGATAGCAAGAGAGCTTCTTGCTTGTCCTTGCCTGGCCTTTAAGTGACTTAGCTGTATTGCTTACATTAATAAAACATTATTATGAATTCTATGTAATTGTGATACTCTAAATGGGGACTGAAGAAAATGTTCAGTGGCATTTGTTCCTAAACTCACACACACAATACTCCTTTATCAAAGGCAAAGTAATCTGCTCATAGACATTCTGCCTATCTAAAGGTTAGATAATAATCTAAGATAATAATATAACAAATAGTCTAAGTGTACATTAGATAGGTTAATGCATGTATTATCATGTTTTTGTTTTAAGGCTGATGAATATTCTGTTTGGTTCTCATGTTGAAACAATAATAATGTTCATGAATGTTTCCTCGTAAGGGCAGGAGCTACCTTCCAGAGTCACACAGTCCTCAGCAGAGGAACACATGACAGACAGCTGATGATGCCCCCACGCAGTCCACTCAATCACCAATAGCCCCTCCCTGTGTGCAGGTTCCATGGGGGTCAGCGTTTGCTGGGGGGAGCTTATATTTCCTCTGATTAATTTTGGCCCATCACTCTGTGGAATGTCAGAGAGGATCATTCTCATGTGAACCAATTCAGTTCTGCCTGGAATGCTCCATTCAGGTGCTGCTGTCCGGTGTACTCCTACCTCACTAATGGCAGGTATGGAGCCCACTCAGCAAATACCAAATACTGACATGAAGTGGGAGAGAGGAAGAGGGGGGAGGGGTGGAAAGAAAGAGAGAAAGAGAGAGAGAGACAAGCATGTTTACAAACTAGGGAGCCACTGGGGAGTCCATCGGAATCCTAGATATAACTTTAAAACCAGTGGCAGTCCAGACGATGTATGAGTTTGCCTTTCCTTTTTCAGAACTCACCTCAGTTCTGTACTAAGAGGTGTTTACATTGTGTTTAGTGCATGGAGAAAGTCTCAGGTTGAAAATTTTGCATGTAGCCTACAACAGACCTCCACCACCGAGGGGTCAATGGAGGCAAGATACGTACCAAACAACAATTCAATTAATTGCGACGATAATCTCAGTTAGTCATTTAATTACATCTTAATCAGGGGCATGGGAAGAATGACACTGTTATGTTTCTGCATGTCTGTTCGGTTGTTTTTGTACTTTGGTTATATATCTTTCATTATTCATCATTCTCGTTTCTGTCACGTTCTGTTCCCCATCTGTCATCGTTCCTGTTTATTTCGAGATCCACTCCTTGTCTTTTGTCATGCACTTCGGAGATTCTATGTTTCGGTTTTTTCCGTCTTAGCTTATTATCTCGTTTTACTTCCTTCTTACTTTCTATTACACTTTGTATATATTAGTTAGATGTATATAGTACTAACCAACTTAACTACTAACATTAGGGATTTAGATTAAGTTACTAACACTACTAATCACTAATTATCTCACGCTTCTAACTATCGCTATCATTCTCTCTCTCGTTGTCCTATCCCTGTACGCTTCTCACGTTTCACTTCATTTGCACGCAGATTTCTATATGCGTTCCTCCCCTTCGAACTATGCACGTGTCTGCCTGCTCTTCCAGGTCGTTTATTGTCTGTGTCTGTGTTATTCCCAGTCCATGTCTTTCGTTTGCCCTCGTTATTGTATTAACAAATGCCATTGTTTTCACCTGTGTTCCTACCCCTCTCTCCTCCCAGTCACACCTGATTCCTATTGTGTTTCCCTTCCCTGCTTGTATTTAAGTTCCGTGTTTATGTTTATTCCCCGTCAGAACGTTGATCTTCATTCCCTGTCCTGATTACCAGTAAGCCAGAGTCTGTAGCATTTTCCCGAGACACCACTTCTGTTTTCACTTTGAGTTTGCCTGCTGATTTTGTTTGTTTGCCTTCTCTGTTTTACCGGTTTTGACTTTTGGATTGTTTGTGACTTCTCTTTGGATTTGGATTTTGTACTTTCGCTAACCTGACTTCTGGTGTTGACCTCTGCCTCCATTAAACCATTCTTTGCCTAATCCTGATCTGCATCTGGGTCCTTTTCCCGAACGTCACAGACACATCGTAAGAGGTGTACCGGATTAGAAAATGCTGCAAAAATGTGCACCAAGAACATTTAAAATAGTTTTTATTTTAAGAGGTGGGAAATTTTTATATAAAATGAGCAACCTGTCCTAGTGTTAAAAATACTGTAAGACGGAGAAATAAAACAAGATATTTGCGGCAGGGGCAAGTAAATAAAAACAGATTTACTGTATCCTATTTCATGATGTGTGAAAACCCTCCACATAAAATACACGTCTATCGGCAACAACTGACAAGTAGATAAATTAAATAATGTTATCTCTCTCTACACTTGCCCCTTTGTGTTTTCGGACGTCAAGCTAGCCATTTGTGGAATCGCTATTTCTGTAGTCAGCGAATTCTCAACAAAAAATGCGTAGTACATCGTATTGAAAGGAATACAATGATATTTAAATCAATTTTGGGTGAACTATCACTTTAAGTGCTGGTCTATTGTAAGATTTGTTGTGTGGTCTAAAGATAAGTTGCACAAAATAAATCAAACCTATGCGGTATGCAATGTACTAGTAGGATATTGTTTTATTTGTCATCAATGGAAATGTCTCTTGACATTTTTGTGCGTCCATGTTTCACCTCCACATTTACCCTTAACAGCATAATTTAATTGTTTTGTACTGTTTTGTCCCTGGTTCTATAATTAGTCTAACTACTGCTGATTGGTAAATGATTGCTGAACTTGGAGTGCCTACGGGGACACCTGGAGGATAACTGCTGAAATTCAGCTTGACACTCCAGATGGTCACGTGCTCGAAATTTTCTCCAGGACCTAATTATGTTATGTTATCTCACACCCTATATATGTTATGTGCCATATCAGTCCCAAATCACATATTGTCTGCCATTTCATAGCATGCATCTGAGTGTAACTTTAAGCACCAAGACTCAAATTTGAAGAAAGTGTGTGTTGATGGGTCTCAACTCGTTCCTCTGGTAATTTCCTTAGTTTGCGGTGACAAACCAGGTATACGCTGCTGCCCCCTCGTGGTAAATATATAAGCATGCCGCTCATTTTTGGTCGTAAACAAATCAATAAATAGTTATGACCGCAGAAAAGGGGAACAGCTTTAAATGTTGTTAAATATATCTCTAGGTCGATCATTGAAAATACAGGTATCACTTTTTAAAAAAATCCTAACATTTTCATTCAATAAGATACTTATTTTCAACACTTCCATGAATTTGGTAGTATCGTTACTTTAGAAGTAGGATTACAACACTTCCAGGTCGGTATTACCAATGCGCAGAATTGATCTTCGCGAATGCACAGTAATGCGTCAAGAACGTTTCGGTCCATACCAACTTTTGACGTAAAGGGGTACTTTTTAATTTGGAGTTTAAATATACGTATTTTTCGTATGTTTTATACAGTTGTTAACATACAATTTTAAATAAATACCAGTAACTAAATAAGTGTAAGACAAATATTAAAAATACCGGCCGTATTTTGAGGAGGGTGTGTATTAAATCAGTATGTTCGCCCCGGGTTTTTACTGTTATCTGAAGTACTGGGAAAGCATTAAACATGGCCGACTTAGAGGAAGAAGGATGTTCAAACGTTAAAGGGAGCCTTTGCAATAACAAGGTGGGGCAAAGGTCTGGGTCAAACATGACTGCAACAAATCTAGGAGAAGATAAACAGGACTCGGCGAGCATTCAAAAGTCAGATGAAAAAATGACGACGACGGAATACTGCGTGAAGTTGCAGGAGTGGATGTGGCAGTACTACTGCGGATATGGGAACTGGCAGGGCTGGATGGCGATGTCTACGTATCCGTTCCCTCCTTGCTATCCGACGCAGACAGCAAATGAAGCCCCTACAGTGCCTCTCTGGGGAACTACTCAGTCATCGTCAGATGCTCGTATCTGGTACAACAATCAGTTTAACTTCCCGGTACCTCCGTATTTCGCTACGGGCCCTACCCCAGGTGTCCAAGCGGGGGAAGTGACAGCCAATACCACTCCCGTGTCCACCGAAAGGCCCGTGCCACAACAACAACAAAATGGAAATGTGCAGCAAGCAGGTAAATCCTTAGCTGGTTCAATTAAATGTCGGCATTTTCACTGTGTAACGTACCCAAGTTATAATACGTGTAGCTGGAGATAACTGTCTCTGACGGTAACTGTCCAGCGGCGAATCAAAACGGCGAGGTTCGCCTCTGAATGCTCATTTCTGGCGATGCTGGCGATCGTAGGTAGCTAGAACTAGATGCACTATCTACATTTTTATAATCAGCAATGACGTCTTCAGCTGCCTTTTTCTAGCTGGAAATTAGCTAAATGTATCAATGTCTCATAGACATATTTGTATATATGTAAGTATGTTTAGGCCTATATGCTGATATGTATAATTTCATAGCTATCAGCCTATATATTTTTACAAGCTGTTTCTGTCTACAGTTGGACAGATTGGCAGTAATTTCCAACCCTCTTACACATCCATGTCGTTAAATAAATTAAGATTAGAAATGTGATGTCAATGGCACACCTGTGTGTCTGTGTTTGCTCATTTCAGGTCGGGAGTACACCATTCCTTCTCCTCTACAAAGATTCCTGGCAGAAATGCTGGATTTTTTCATCCTTTTTTTCATTAAAGCAACCATAATTCTCAGCATTATGCACTTTAGTGGGATGAAGTGAGTATAAAATAATCTACCTATTGTTCTATTCCACACACGATGCACATTGTGGGTCCATTTAAATATCCATGAAAATAAATATGATTTGAGAGGGAACACTGATGTTTGTTTGAATATAAGTGGTTTTCTGCAGTCTATAGTGCATTTCATGTTGTGTCCTTAGGGACATTTCCAAATTTGCCATGCATTTTATCGTGGAGGAAATAGACGAGGACACTTCTATGGAGGAACTACAGAAAATGATGCTGGTGGCACTGGTCTACCGGGTACTGGTCTGCTTCTATGAGGTGAGCCTCTGAATCCAATTTTTCTAAATTTCTTTAGACCTTTCTTTAGATTTCAGCCAATGCAATGAAATTCGGTCATTCCATGCCTCCCGTTTTAAATCAGAAATGGGACATTTTGTCACTCGGCCCTCTCAAATTTTGCTACAAAAGTTCACCGGGAGGTTTCCAGGGATACTGAGTTTAAAAAATGCTTTTTGTACAATTTAAAAATATATATAATACTTTTGACAAACAGTTAAAAATTGAAATTGAGTCATTAGATTTATTGTATTTGTATACAATATATATATATATATATATATATATTGTGGCATCCCACATATGTTTGGGATTGTGTCTTGTTGGAATGTCCATCTGCAGCCAAGGTGTAGCTTCCTGGCAAAGGGAACAAGGTTTTTGGACAAAATGTTTCAGTACATGCTGGAGTTCATGGTTCCATCTATTTTCATAAGGGCCCCAGGGCCTAAGGATGCAAAAGAACTCCAAAGCATTAAAGATCCACCACCATGTTTCACTGTAGGCATGAGGTGCTTTTCAACATTACTTTCATTCTTTGGATGTCAAACATAGCGCTGGTGTGCATGTCCAAAAAGCTTGATTTGGCCACAAGACATTATAAAATTATAGTTCAGATGTAGTTTGACAAATTCAAGACACCTTTTTTTGTGAATTGTCTTCAAAAGAGGCTTCCTTCTTGCAACTCTGCCATAACGCCATTGTCATGTAGGTGTTGTCGAATGGTAGCTTTAGACATCTTGTAACCCCAAGATACCAGGTTGTTTTGGAGATCTGGAACTGTGCCCCTTGGACTTCTTGTTGCCTCTCGAACCATCCGTCTCACTACACGTGGGGGCAAGATAGACTTGCGTCCTCTACCTGGCAGGTTAGCCACTGTTCCAGTGGCCTTAAACTTCCTAATAATTGACACAACAGTGGAATGCGGTATCTTTTAACTTTTTAGTACCCATCTTTGTAGAGGTCCATAACCTTTTGTCTGATGCTTTCAGGGAGTTATTTGCCTTTCACCAAGGTGATGGCTGACCGCAGTATTTAAAACGTGTGTCCCTCCTTTTTATGTCCTAGGGAAACAGAAAACCATTGAAGGCCACTGTATAGTTCCTTAACCTTGCAATGAACTTCAAAAAAAGCTGTATATTTATGAAGATTTCTTTTTGTTGGATTACATTTAAAATAATAGTTAGGGGTAGGAACAATTGTGATCCAGCTGTTTTCTGGAGAGAAAAAAATATTGTAAACAAAACAAAATGTTTTTCTGAACAATTGTATTGGTAATGTAGGTTTGGAATTTTTTAGCATAAAAATATGGCTCATTACTTGTATAGTTTATTTTATACTGTACGATCTTTTGTTCATCTTTATCAAGGGTATGAATAAAAAGAGAGCCTACTGTGTGTGTGTGTGTATATATATATATATATATATCATGTATACATGCATTTGCTTAGATCATGGCCATATTCAGGGTCTAACTCAGTTTAGACTTGTTTATGTATCATATCATTGATACAGCTGTTTTCCAAAGCTATTGCAGGTAAGTATTCTTTTGAAGGGCATAACACCTGTAGCGCATCCAGAATTTGAAATGGAAATCTGCTTGTCACAGGTCTCGTTCCCCAACAGAGCTGTGCTCCTGCATTTCAGATCATCTGTATCTGGGGCGCTGGTGGAGCTACTCCAGGGAAGTTTCTCCTTGGCCTCCGGGTCGTCACATGCGACACCTCAGTCCTGGTCCGTCCGAACCGAGTCCTGGTGGTACCTGCGTCCAATGTCACACTGTCTGCGTAAGTAGTGCTGTGAGATGAGCTCTTAATATAATTTTCGTAATATAATTAAATAAATAAAAATGTGGTAGTCAATTACACCCGCTGTGCTTAGTTAAATCCCCTCCCTCGTAGTTTGCTGCCGTAGTTCTGTGACCGGCAGCGACAAAGGCGGAATTGCTGCCTCCTCCGAGACAGCATTTGCCGAGCTGTCGACTGTAATTCCGGTACCCCAGAACCACTCCTGTGCACAGCGAACTGTGTCGGCTTCCCTCCCCCCTCCCTGGGGCGGACAGCCAATTGCCGCCCCAATGACACTCCCGGCCAGAGCCGACTCTGGCGCGACGGGGAATTGAACCCTGGTCGCCGTGGCCGGCGTCAGACGTTGAAACCACTGGACCACGTGGGAGGCTCAATTTTCGTAATATAATTTAACCAGTTGGCAAGGCACAGGGGTCAAGAGAGGTTTAGTGGATACATCATCAGGTGTTAATGTGCCACCGACTTTGAATGTATTTGACCTTTCCCCCCCCAGTGCACCTTGAATGCTACAGCTTGATGTTTCTTCCCCTCTCCAGATCGACGGTCCGAGCCCTCAATAAGAACTTCTCTATTGCCTTCTTCTTCCCGGCCTTCATCACCCTCCTCTTCTTCCAGCACAACAGGACCGTGTACGATATCGTAGCTGGCACCATCGTGGTAAAGCGAAGCAGAGTCAGATGACCTTACAGGCCGGAACAGGGTTTTGGCTCAGGCCTTGGGGTGGGTACTATGGACCTTGCGGTCCCTGAGCAGCTTCAGAATGCTGAGCATGTTGGGGCAGAACCAACAGAACCCAGACAACTCTCCAGGAAACTCTGGGAAACCAGCGCCATGGGGAGAGGGAGTGGGGTGGGGGGGGGGAAAGATTTAAACCCGAGAACATTTATTGGTTGCGAGACCGCTCACGTGGCATTCCTTCGTGGACACATTAAAGGAGATAACTGTTTAAGCTGTTGAACCTTATGAGTTCTGGTAATGGAATTTTAGGTTCAGCCAAGGCAGGGACACAACTTTCTGGTGCAAAGTGTGTCCAACATCAAAAAAAGAGTCCAACATCTTGGGTCACTGCTGATAGAACATCTCTGCTTTTTATGTGGGCTGAAGGCAGAGGAGTTCTCAGGAACGCAGATCTCAAGTCACTCAAGTCTTCATCCGCTTCCCTCAACATACAGTTTGCTCATTGAAATTATTATTTTTTCTTTTCAGAATTACAGTGCAATTCATTTAAATAGTTATTGATGACTTATGAACATAGATAAACAACTGACGGACAGGCCACATGACAAAGCTGATATAAAACTCCAGAACATTATTACAGGGTAGACCTGTGTGAAAGATCAGTTTCTTTGTTAATGCACTTTGAGGTTAAGAAAAAAATGAATAAATGCTTACATAGGGAACAGTGAATATGGATCAATGTTAGTCAAGAAGGTTTGAGAAAAATGGCATGGTTTTTTAATTTTTATAAACCATAATTGCTCAAGGGGGACTAGCTGATACACAAGATTAGAGATTTTACTGAGCTTTTTGTGTATCAGTGACTTAACATTTACTACATTGGATCATTTACCTTTTGTTTGCTCTGTTATAAACCGGATGAGTGCATTGAGGATGAGTAATGGTGTGCTTGCATTATCGTACCAACGACTTCCCATTTGCCTGATGGCCCCTTTTATACTGATTGACTGACGTTGAATAAATCTCTTAACGCGATCTGACTGAACTCCTCAAGCATATTTTTTCGCTCCTACGCCTGTGTAATTTGTCCAAGGCCTGGCTTTCATCTTAACCGTGAACAGACTATGCCTTTTAAGTCCCCTGTGGTAAACACTAGGATACTGCTAACAATACGATGAAAATGCCTTTGTCTCATATTCAGTGTTCTTGTAGAGTACAGGAATGACTCCCTTTGCTCCTTCATATCTGCAGGTTCTGGACTCAATTATGACTTTGCTACGTGTGCTACTCAGTCTCCTAAGTCTCCTGTGAACACACCTGGTTGGGGGTTGCAGTTCTCCCTGGTTGCTAAGCAATACTTGACCTTTGAACCTCGTGTGTGGGCGTAGTTTTAATCAGACATAAGGCCCGTGGTATTGTTGTTTCAGTACTCCAGATATGTTCACAGAGAAGGGGAGGACCACAAGCTGTGGCTCCATCTGGAGAATCATTCCTTTTTACCGCCTGCAGCAGCAGCAATATCATTGTGCCTCACACAGCTGAAACCTACAGAACAGAGACTGAGAGTTCATGAACCCTAAAATGGGTGGAGTTGACACACACTCTTGCAGACCCTGTGTGTTTTGTGAAGCAACATGGTAGTTGCGTCAGCATGGAGGAGGCTATGCATCAAGCGTAGCCACAGACCATGTCGGTACAGTTCATCAATATCTACTCCCTCCCTGATTTTATCTGTTAAAACAATTGAACGGGTCCTATTTAGTTAATCATCTCTCCGGTTGCTGAGCAGTCAGTTAGATGGTCATGGGAACTGTTTGTGGCCATTGGAAATGACCAATTTGTTTTCTAAATTCCCAGTGCCATTCAAAAACCAAAATTTGTTTCCAAAGATCTTTTTTTTTGTCATGGAAAGGTCCAACACCACACTGTATCTCCACCCATTACGTTGTTCATGAAGCCTCATGTCCTATCACTGCTGTACAGAGACTGTAAAATCAAAAATCTGAATTCTGCTTCCCTTTCCTTTACGATACATTGTTTTTAATTGAACTTCCCTGTGCAGTATTGTTTTATTTTAATCTGGGTTAAAAGTTCTATGTAAGGTGCAGTTGTAATAATTTGTACATATATTTTTGATTGTTCAATTCTCAAGAAAAAAGTTTATAAGACGATTTTGATACATGTATGACGTTGCTATTCCTATCTACGCATGATATCTTCAGTTTCTAATACATATTGTAAATTCCACCCTTATGGGCATGTGTAGGATTTATGTGGGCATGTCTAACGTACATGTCCAACAGCCCTTTGGCACATGTAAATTGTGACTGTTCTCACCTTTACTGTGTGAATCACCCTGATGTATCAAGTCAAAAGGAGATTCTTTTGTACACTCAGTGTTAACTAAAAAAGGTAAATGCTACCTTGAATTGTATGTTTTACTATACACATGCTGTGTAATGAATGTTAAATTGAAAAGGTATATATTTTGACTACATGTTCTTTGTCATATTCACCATAAGCATACCCATGCAGGACATTTATTTATAGAAAAGAGATTATAATGTTGTCATCTGCTACTTTCATATTCTGCTGTTAGCTTTTGTCTTACTTAAGTGATATTTATGCCAGTATCTAAATTGGCACTGTTCATTTTCTGCTTTGGTTCCCATGCTCTTTATTAACTTTTTACTAGCAAGGAATTTTTAGAAAAGCTCAAATAATTTTCTAAATGACATGGTTTACAAACCAACTTGTACAATGTAACATGACATTTATAAAGTAATGTCTATTACAATATAAAGAAAAGTTAACTAAAAAGTCACGCCCCTAAATGCCTCAAGAGGTAAAATGTTATTTTATATTCCAGAGACATAGGTTAAAATGCTGGTATATTTGATAATGTTGGTATGTTTTATATCAGAAATGCAATATTCAACCATATAGCATTATCTTCTTTTTTTGTCTATTAATATGCGACGGTTTGGTCCTTTAACGACCACGACCGACGACAACAAATTTGTTCATCTCAATGAGCTGTTAAATTAATTTTTCTACACCCCACTGAACACATAGTTACTCTTGACAAAGCTGAATATCTGTCTGTTATTAATTCATGGGGCAAAAATTAACATAACTTTCAGAAACATATTTAGTTGCTTTACTGTCAGTACATCAAACATGCTTCCAAATGTAACAAAGTATCCAATCGAGATCAGCTTTCAGTGAACAGCTTAATAAGACCAAATGAACAGACAGCCATTTGCAATGAAGAGCAGCATTCATGGGGTTCTCCCAGGATCAGGGTTTGGAGCACCGACATAAGCAACGGCCGTTAAGAGCCAGGCCGCAACTGTGGATTCAGATTGAATCCCAACGCTCATTTTGAAGTTTGTGCAGAAGCTTGTTTAAAGCTGTCAAGGGTGCACAATGAGGGCCAACCTGTTCTGGGATTTTATGCCTATTCTGCTCTTAATTATTGAATTGGCTGAATCGGTCTTAAGCTGTCATTCATGAGCTTATGAAGAAATATAGACTGTCAGGTCACACAAGTTATTGGGCTAATTAAAATGGTGGCCGTGTAGTGTAATGGTTAGGGAACTGGTCTTGTAAAGTTGCAGGTTTGATTCAGAAGTGGGGCACTGCTGTTGTACCCCTATACAAGGTAGTTAACCTTAAATGCTTTGGTAAAATATCCAGCTGTATAAATGGATTGAAAAATAATATTTTTATCTCATCCAGAGTGACTAAGTGTAAGCCCTGCTAAAAAACTAAAAAACTAATTAAGAGCAGAAGTTTGAATACAATCCAGAAACTAATATGGCCCTCCTGCTTTACACGGTTAGCCAAATGGCTTTGACATGGCTTAAAAGCTATTCAAATTGAATGTAAATACTGTAAGGCTGTTGTCTGATGTTTGATAATTGCACATGCTCTAGCTTCCACATTTTCTAATATTTTTTTAATGAAATGCAAACACAACACTGTCATTTTCCATGATTAAAATTGAATATAGAGGTTTGTGGATTGATTGATATGTTGCTTTCTTTGTGAAGTAATACATTAGTTAATCTCACAATGTACCATAGAACATTGATGTGCTTGTTTTTCTGACTAGATAACTGCACTTTGAGAACTGCAATATTGGTGTGAAAGAATGCTTGGCTGAAGTGATGCCTGCAGAAATGACAGTATAATAACATAAAAATAACTTGACAATACTCCACTTGGGAATATCTGAGGTGGAATGAAGAGAAAAATGACAACAGAAATAAGATAAATACACATTACATCCTGAAGGCTTAATAAAATTCCCTTTAAAAAGAATCCCTGGAATTGATGCTTTATTCAACACCTGTATTAATAAATTAAAGGTGAGGTTAAAATGAAATCTATTTGGTTCACAGCATGTTATGTGTATCAGCATTTTGTTTAGGTTTAATATTCACGGCAGCATTTTGACAAAAAGCTTCACGATTATTGAAAGTGTACTGGCGGCAGATAGCGAGTAGCTGGTTTCTGTGTACATGTCTAAGTGTCTGACTAATGGGTTGAGTTTGCTCAAGCCTGTCTGTCAACCTTTTGAAGAAGCCTGTTCACCCTGTGAGGGATCTCCCTCCTGACATCTGTGGTGTTCACTTTAATGGCCACTGCCTCACTGCAAACTAAAGATTTTATTGGTATGTACTGACAGCACATTTCAGATATTGTGTGTGTGTGTGTGTTTGTGTGTGTGTGTGTGTGTGTGTGCGACTAAATGGGAGATATACCACTGTAGCTGCAAATAACAATGAATTGACTGCACACATTGTCTTAATGTCTCAAAGGAAGCTCATCATTCATGAGTTGCTAAGGGAGGAGTGGCCAGAGAGAATGAGAATAATTTGTTATGATTTTGTAGCTAGTTTTTTTAAATAAGTATCTGATATTGGCAACTTCTCTCAAGCTTTCGTCTTTCTTTGTACAATCCTATAACATGGCTCAGAAGCACAAACAACAGCCCTGCAATGAGTTTCTCACAGCTCAATGAGTTTCTTTTGTTGCAACCAATACTACACCAGGTGATTTCACTGAGTCCACCACTACACCTGGTGGTGCACTCAGCTGCATAATTTCATCTGAGTCAGGCTGATTTCATCTGCAGGATTGCTATTTGTTATGATCAGCTTGTCACAAGTGCCTGTTGGGAGTGCTCATAGGGTAATCAAGTGCTCAGTGACAGAACCAGGTGCTGACACATGTCCACTGGAGTCTCCTCATGAGGTGTCACTGAGCACCATCACCATAGCCTGTAGATTTCCTCAGAGATGTCGAACTAGTCAGGGTACGAGATGTTCTTGTCCTTGTTCATCACAAAGTAGACTTCAAGAACCTTTCCTGTCAGGCCTGGGACCAGCGTAACAGCCTAGTACTACATTTTCAATGTCCGAGGCTGGCTTGATACAGGAGGACCTTGTGCTCATTCCTCAATGCTGCCCCCTGTCTCAGCCAGTGAGATTCAGCTTGGATCCCTGTGTAGAATTGAGAACACTTCTTTAGCATGATTGGTCAAGTACTCTGTGACACTGGGAGAGGTGGAGGGAGGAGTAGAGAGGGCTGCACCTCCCTTTTGGCTGCTGTCAGGTGTTCCTGTTCCCTCCCACAGCCTGGAGAGGACTACAGGGCCTTGGACAGCAGCGGCCTCACTTACAGGCAGGCTCACCTGAGGCTAATGAGCAATCAACTCAGCTGTGAGCCATTGCCTTCGTTAGGCCATTATAAAAGCACAGCCTGCCATGCCTGATGAGAGAGGTTTTGGGGCATGGAGGTAGAAGTGCTGTTTTTGTTGTTGCGGTTTCCCCTCTATTGAATCGGTTTTGAGTTAAATGCTTTATCTTTGTGTTTTGTTTTAATTGTTTGGAAAAAAGGTAATAAATTGGCCATTGGCCTATTGAACCATAGTTTTTTTCGTTGGTCTTTCATTCACTCACCACCTGGCATGGTGGCCACCCCTGCCACCTCGCTACATACTCCCTTCAAAACTCATTCAGAGTGACGGCATGAATTCTGAGCTATCTGTGGTCAGCAGGGGTTAGCTGGCAGTTTGCTAGGTCTGGAGTATCATGGTTTGCAGGCTCTGTACCAAAACAAATCCTGAAATGCCACCAGTTAAGCACTTTTATGAATCCGCTTTAGGGTAAGCCTTTAATTGATGAGCTGGAGCCTTGAGACCTGACTTGGGTTGTGCCACTAACTGCTCATCATATTCATCCTCTACAGAGTCATTCTTGCTATGTGATGCCACTTGTCATCCAACTCCCGCCACTGTGTGTTACTCAACAGCCTCATGTGAGTAGTGCTGTCAGATTAGCGGATTCACAAAAAAGATCAGAGCGGCAAGTCGACAAGTAAAAGTGCAGTTTCATTTTTAGAGCTCAATGCTGGTCAAAAAATATAGGCTCGCAAGCCAGTGTAAACAGTTAGAAAGAAAGATAGAACAAAACAACACAACTGGCAGGCCACAACCCCCCCACCCCCAAAAAAAAGCAAGAGCTACAAAAATAATCTGACACAATAACAACTCAGACTCGCAAGCTATTATAAAGTAAACAAGCCTATACTGTTTACATTCAGAATGCTTCTACTTACTGTCCTCCTTCAGGTGAAGAGCTGGAAAGTCCAATTCTCTCTGGAAATTCCACTGGAAATGTACACACAAACTCTTTCACTCACAGCAATTACACTGACACATAATAATGCCTGCTAAACATATCAAACACGAAAAGAACAAAAGAACATAAAAGATCAAATATGAATTCCTAATTTCCTGCCATATGTGACAACATGGGGAAAGTATGCCCTACATAGCTTCCCTGCAGGTGTAGCAGCTGGCTTAGGCAAACACATGTGGGAGGTTGGTCTGAGCCACTGTAAAAAATAATATAATATATATATACGCCATTTAGCAGACGCTTTTATCCAAAGCGACTTACAGCAGTGAATGCATACATTTTCAGTATATGTGGCCCCAGTGGGGATTGAACCCACAACCTAAGCGTTGCCAACACTGTGCTCTACCAACTGAGCCACAGAGAACAGGTACATATGTCAATATTACAGGCATATAGATATGTTACACTGGATAACAGACACCAGAAGTATAAAACATACTATGGAATCAAATAGAAAAAGCAATGTATTCATTGTAAGTGTTTGTGGTACACCAGTACTTTAAATACCATTGCAAAAAAGTGCAAATGAATTGATTTAA
Source organism: Aldrovandia affinis (assembly GCA_029706075.1). NCBI lineage: Eukaryota > Metazoa > Chordata > Actinopteri > Notacanthiformes > Halosauridae > Aldrovandia > Aldrovandia affinis. The sequence continues at coordinate 5,259,721 of JAINUG010000008.1, read as the reverse complement.
GATTGTCACCTGCTGCATGATAAATGGATTGTCGCCTGCTGTGTGTACACAGAAACATAAGACAGTTATGTACACTAGGAAAGAAGAGAGGGGAACATGGAATATGCATAGAGTAGTCAGGGCTTGAGATTATGATTCCATCCATGATTTTGTGCACTCCTTGAAATGTGGACACTAGAAGAACCCAATTAAGCCAATATACATTACTAACTAAAATGAATATGATAATTATATTTTAATAACACTTTCAGTAAAATAAACTTTTATTAAACTTTTATTCTCTTTCACAGAGGGACAGCTATTGACACAAGAGTGCATAATTCACACTTCAAACTAAGACTTCATCTTAGTTTTGTTAACATATTTTATTTCCTTTAATAATCTATTTTTACTTTTCAAATTTGTCTAATTCTCAAATTTGTGTAAATAATTATTCACCGTATTTTATTATGTATTCATGTTTATTGTGTAATTGATTTGGCAGCAGGAATGCCTTATTGCCATGCCAACAATTGAGTTGAATTAAATTAAATGTAAAAAGGCTGAGCCAGCTAGCAAACAGTTTGCTGCGAAAAGCTCACAAAACCCACTTTACATTCTGTGTGGATGTTTAAATAGAACAGCACAGACTGAGCACCAATTAAAGAATTCCACAGAGTAAACCATTTTATAAAGACAGTTTGTCCTTCAGATGAAAGGAGGAGGAGGCTTCTCCAGAGCCTTTTATAATTGGCCGCCTCTGTCCTCAGAGTCAGTGGCTCAACCACCAATCAGAGGCAAGCATCTTAAGAATTCCACAAACATCTGAAGTAGTGGTGTGTTCCCCTGGCATGACCTGTGAGCTGCAGCATGTAGTACTATCCGAGAAGTAGGGGCATAATACATGCTGAGCACTTTGGTAATAGAGGATCTGCAAAGCTGTAGTTTAAGCTGTACTTCACTCTTTAATGTCTATCATTGTGGAAGGAGGAAGGAGAGAGGGTCCTCTTCTATCGGGCAGTGGCTTTAGATATAATCAGCTCTGCTGCCTAGAGCACAAACATATTGACAGGAACTCCTGTAGATCCAATTAGACATCAATGCTGTGAGGACTCTGTTTGGCATAGAGCCTGTTGAGAGTCTATTGAGAGGGAAGCCATAGATTCATTACCAGCATTAAGTCATGATTAAATTGATTGAGTTTCTTTCGCCAAATTTAGATTCCACAGCAGATTTTTTTCATAGTGTAAAGATGCTCTTAGGGTAAGGGTTGTGGATCTTGATCTGGTTTGAACAAAATTAAAACAGTTGGCCTGCATTCAATGGCCTGTGGCTTATGGTGAGAGCTTCATCCAGAAACTTGTGCTCCACCCTGCAGACAAATCCTTCTCTCTTCTGTGACACATAAACAGGCTGGTCTATTTTGGCATGAGTGGTCCTGATGAAGGCCTGTACTGTATGCCATGACACCCAGCACCTCTGGTCTTCAAGGGAATCACAGACAAAATGTCTAATGCCAGTATGCATATCTAACATATGTCTAATGTATGTCTAAAGTATGTCTAACATTTGTGATCCAGCCCCGTCAGCTGGTGGAGACAGTCACCAGCGCGGAGAGACAGCTACAACACACAAGAAGAGAGGGTGAGAGAGATGGAGAGGGGAAGCGCACAGAGTTGGTGAGTGACAATGAGATAATGAGAAGAAGTAAACAAGATATAGAAACTGTGTGTGTGTGCCTGAGAGACAAAGATAACCTGCATTTAGTTCTGCCATCACAAGCTTGGAGTTGAATTAAATTCTTGGCATGCTAGAGATAGTTTCACAATCTAAAATAAGTAGACATCAGGCTGCCAGGGCATGTCCTGCTAATGCAGTGTATTGACACAACTTATGGCAGGGTTCCTCAAATCATGGTCCTCGTGGGCTGAGCACTGCTGTTTTTCCACCTTTCCTTTACCTGGTAGTCAGGTGTGAAGACACTCTGGCCAATCAATTGCACTAATTGTTCAATTAACTACCTGAGAGAAAGGAAAACCAGGACCAGGACCCATTAATCACTTTGGCATTCTAACAGGGCCATATTTGCCCAGGGGCGTTCACCACGCTTATGGTAAAAATGCTTCTGTATAAAACAATAGTTCATCATAGATTTTGAGAATCTTTATTATAAATATTAGTTCGGTATTGTTTCCAATGGAACCGCAAACTCAAACTACTTTTTGCAATTACGGTGTTTCTCTCCGCAGGCTTTTAAGATGTATGTAGGCCATTCCAGCCAGACCGCTGTTAAGTTTCTTCACTAACACACCTGATTCCATTAACTTTTCTCTCCGGTGCGTTTTCCATCACTTCACTAACACACCTGATTCCACTAATCAACTGCTCGTCAAGGCAATGAATGTTCAAATCAGGTGTGTTAGTGAAGTGCTGGAACAAAAGCCTGCACATCCAGTAGATCTCCAGGACCGAACTTGGGCACCCCTGGTATAAAATATATCCTGAGTATAAACAGTCCATGCGATTGCAATAGATACACCTGAAAATACTGGATGGGAAAAGTGGAGTTTTGCCTAGGAAATGATTACAGAAAATAAAACTGTTACACAGTTAAAAGTATAGCAATCCAATTGTACATTCTGTAAAGTCTGTTAAAGCAACAAATTACACAACCTGAACTTGTTTCAGTCATGAATTTTTCAAGCTGCCCATACAAGTGAGAACACATTAGTAGGAATGGGGAAGACACCCACATGAATATTTTACTGACATTAGCTCTGATAAAATGTGAAGTAGTGCTTGATTAGTTTGGAATCCTTCAACATACCTCCTTGTTACTTATTCAAAGCTCTGCTAATCTTGTAATATTAATATATCCAGTTTAAGTACAACCCTAAAAGGCTTGCTTAAAAGGAAGGTTATTATTATCATTATTCATTACTACACTGAATTCTTCATCACCCTCTTTTGAAAGGAATGCACTGTACAAAATTGTGTAAAGTTGTTCATTTGGAGACTTGGCCATGTGCCTGTCAATAATAGGCGTCATGCCTCTGGGGATATACCATGTCCCTTTTCGTGTTGAAGGCTGACAAGATTATCAAAACAATACATTTCCTTGATTCACATTGGATGTTATCATCAAATCAATTTGCAATGGAGACTAGGGCTAAAGTTGTGTGTTTCATATACAAAATATGCTAAAGTACATGGACAGTATGTATACAATATATTATTATTGTATGGAATATTACTTTCAAGTAATATTACATAATTTAACAAATGTATTTGGAACTGGCCCAAGATGGTCAAGAACAAACAGGTGGGAAATGTCTTGGGTCGTATATGTTATTATAATCACTTTTTGCCTTCTTTGCAGCTAAGAGAACTGATGAGGAACAAGCAGCCCAGCTTGGTGAAGAGTAGACTACAGCAGCAAAGACATTCCCGGATTTGTGGGTGGCCCTGTGCTCCAGTCCAGCTCTGATAACTCCAGACTTCAAAAAGGAAATGAGCGTGTAAACAGATACGTCAGAGATGGGGTTGGATGTCATCCTTTCACAAGAGAATCATGGTGTGGCACATCCAGTATTTAAATGATCACATCAAAAGTATTCTACCATTGGAAAAGAAAGTGGCCGTTGGACAGCTTGAAATTATTTCTGTTAGGATGCCACTTGGTTTGGATGTCCAGAACTAAGGAAACCAATGCAAGGGTCACCCACTGGTTCCTCTCCTTACTGAAATGTCCCTTCTTTGTTCTCCAAAAGGTTAGGGATCAAACATTGTAATCCTGCTTTCAAATTATAATGGCAAAAACGTCCCTGCGTCCCTGGCAAGCCTCTGTTTTCCAATGGAGATAGCAATTCCGCTTACCTACACAGCTGCGGCCAACTAGGCGGTGAGCTGCAGCCAGAGATCCTGCACTCAAAGTTCAAATAATTTGAACTTTAACCCCCTCTAGTTGCTGACCTCCCAGCACCAACTGATTGGTTTACAGTGGGCAGTTCAGTTCATTGTTCCTTGGAAAAAAAACGAAAAGCCCCAAACTGATGTACATAGCACTAGGAGATTGATTACTACTGATAGTTCACTCATCTCACTCATCTCCATAAATTTTCTCTTTCCTTCCTGTTCACTTTCCAAGTCACTTTCCAAGACCACTGGTCATTTTTTTTTATTTTAAGCATTTAGCGCTTTATCCAGAGCTAAGTGGAGGGTGAAGTTAGCACCAGTGCAGGAATACCATTATAATGTCTGCGAAAGCAGAGTAAAAGGTTACCAATATTATACTTTTTTTTTTGGAAGACAAGATGCCCTTTGGATGTGGATCACCTTTCCTTTGAGGTTTATAGAGAAGGTTTGGTGAAAGATGGAGAAGAGCACAGTAAAATCGGTATGTAAGGGCAAAATGACTCCAGTAGGTGGAGTCACAGCACACTCTTGGCTGCCAAACAAACTAAATATGAACACGAAGATAATGACATGCAATAATGAGCCCTGTGTGAACCACTGTCTCTGCATTCACTTTGTGAAAAAAATGTTCCATGGCCATCTATACTTAAATATTATTGGTTGACGTGATGATATTGCTTAACTTTTAAAAAAACATATTAACAAACAGCCGCTCCAGAATAATGTGTGCCAAATTGAATGTACCATAAAATTTGGATTAACCAACTGATTTATGCAGCAGTTAATTTGATAAGTTAACATTTTAGTGAGTATACAACATACTGTATGCCCAGTAATTACATCAGTTATGTTTCACTACTTAAAATGAATCTTTCAAACAAAATAAAGGAATACAGTAAAATAATCTATGTATTGATTAAGAGACAAATCTGATATTTTCAAAAGAAGAAATATTTTTAATTCACAGCTAGACATAAAAGTATCCAGCATACTCTTTTAAGGCGCAAGGCAAGACATTGATCATAATTATGAAGGCCTGGTTAATTATGATCGGGGGCGGCATTTGGCTGTCAGCCCAGGGGGAGGGTGAGCCGGCACAAGTTCGTCGAGGAACAGGAAGGGCGTCCGTGATCGGGTTCCGTCCCGGAGGAAGCGGATCTACCGGTTTGGAAAAATTAGCTCGTTACCCAGAGGACGGGCGTCGGACTCGTGGGGAAGGGTGAATTGAAATAAGTAGAGAGTATTATTACCAACCAAATTGGGAGAAAAACAGGGAAAGAATTTGAATTATGTTATGTTGTAATGTCCCACTAATAACTTTTTCTGAAGATGACACCAACCCTGAATGAATATATCCAGGCTGGGGTAAATGCATGGCCACATCACTGGCCACTTGCTCTAATTTGCAGAATTGTGTGCTTCCCTGCTGTGCCTTTTTAAGCCACCCCTGCCCGTAAACACACACACACGCATGCACACACACACACACACACACATGCACATGTACACATATGCACACACACACACACAGTCTGAGACCAGACAACTGGTTTAACAAATGATCTTTATGTTGCTCTAAGCACTGTAGAAGCACAAGTAATTATCCAGCATCAGTTTAGGTGGCTTCTTCACAACAGGATTCACAAAGTGAGAGGGAAATAATATCAGAAGATTTAACGGAAAAACACTTGGTGAGAAAGGTAGAAGCAGGGTCCCTTCTGAGCGCCGATGATGGGAAGTGAAGAGGCCCGTGTTAGCAAGCGACTGCGCGTTCATTACACATCTTCAGACTGTTCAGCACGGTGCTTGCGTACCATACCATTATTGGTACTGGTTATGCACAAACACACCAATCGCTCGCTTGTTAGACTCCCCTTGTGGCCGTCTCGCACCGCTTGTGAAAGGGAGCATTGTGCGATTGAGTCCTAATCATGACAAGAAGCAAATGAACCACACATTATTGAAAGAGATCAAAGAGTGAGGGCTATGAGAGATATGGATAGATAGGGTATATGAGAGAGATGTGGATTGCCCTTGAGCGAGGAAAATGGGGATGTGGCACATAAGGTGCATAGTTGCCTGAAAAGATCATTGTTTAGCTTATTGGGACTGAACAAAATCTTTGGCGTAGATGTGCCCAGTTATGGCCCAGTATGCAGAAAACCAACGGATTCTGTGGTGTTCACAAATAATCTGCAAATGTCATTATAAGGTAACTTAATTACTGTGTTGCTCTATACCTTTACAATAGTAGATATTGTCTCTTCCTTTTTTATAATTGCCACAAACAGAGGTGGTTAACCAACAGTATGCATGACAGGCATTTTGTCAAACATAGTGCTGTGTGCCAACAGAGCCTTTTGTGTATGTGTATGCATGGTGGAATTATTTTGCAAGAAAGAATTCCCTGATACTAAACAAAATATATGTATTATTACCTACATACAGTATATCATGAGTTTTCCTTAACAATGTTTGCATATTAATTAATTGTCTAAAAATATAACTGGTTGTAGAGAGGTGAAGCCGCGCCAACCGGATAGGAGTAACCACAGGTGCGTAGGTTCAAAAGCTGCAATAGCCACTATATATGAATGAAGGTTGAACCCACACACTGTGTGAAAAAAGGGAATATCCCAAAACAAGGCGAAGACTCGATGTTCAATTCAAAAGTCTTTTAATCCATAAAAGTGAAATAAAGAAGATTTAAGAGACAAAAAGACAGACGTTTCGGGCGTCTGAACATCGAGCCTTCGCCTTGTTTTGGGATATTCCCTTTTTTGCACACAGTGCGTGGGTTCAACCTTCATTCATCTAAAAATATAACTGCAATGTTCTGTAACACCAGCAAACCCCTCATTTGGTGGTGGGGCAACAATATGGAAATGAGCTGGGCCAGAATCTCTGGCTCATTTCATTGGATTTCTGTCCTATAATTAGGTCTAAACTTTGTGTCGAGATCTTGCCAGGCACCTCTGGATTAGTGCTGATCTGTCTGTGGAAGTAATTAATTAACTTGTGAACTTTCAGTACAGAGGATATGAGCTCATAACACCTAATCTAGGAATTTAATTTTTCTTCTCAGCATGGGGGAGGAAATGGGAAAAGGCATTATATCTCACATCTCAAATCATCCCTGATGACATAGTTTATCAACAGACTAGACAGTTATACACCGGGGTATCCACTGAATCTATTCATGTCGATGCCACATGGAGTGCAATATGGCCTCCAAATGTATCCATAATCTTGATGAATTATAACAAACAAACAAAAATTATTGAAAAAGAATGTCTTGAAAAGTGTGCAATTGCTTGTGAAACACGTCATTGCTTTGCACTGTTTTAGTAGTATTACAATTGTATGTATTTTAAGCTATTTGAGATGAAAAACATGCAGTTTCACAGTGGATATTTTAGTGAGCAGCTAATAAGTAATTGATCATAAGTTATTGTGAGTGTGGAAGATGGAAAAGTATTCTGGCTGTATAATGTTGAAATGCTGCTAAAATATCAACAGGGAAATCATTGAGCACAATAACACATGTTCTCTCTACCTCTGCAATAGCCACAGTTCCTACTTTGCCTGAGACAAAGGACCTTTGCACCAAAAGATCAAGGGGACATCTGTCCCTACGTGGCTTGTTCTCACAGCAGGGGATCCTCAGTTTATTTGCACCAATGCCGAGATGGCATCTTTCTTCCTTTACAGGTGAGCAAGGCTAGCTAGTGTTTGTTACGGTAGCGATCACCTGTAACAAGCCTACCTCAACAGTTTCTATGGCTACTACGTCCAAACAGTGGCTGATGGGCTATAGTAGATTATATGGGTCCACAAATTAGTGAATGCACAAATCCCAGCATAGGAAATCTAGAATCAAATATATTTATGCATTCTGTAAAAAAACTCAATATTTCTTGCTATCAGTTATGAAACGGTCAACAGGCAACGCGAGATTACAGAGAACTACAGGCACTTCTGTTGTCATGTGTTTACTAGCACTACCTCTCGTGCAGTTACATCAAATTGCTTAGTATACCTTTAAGTAAACAGGCTCTTACAACATAATCTCCAGACATGATCTTTCAAATATTGTTCCAGTTTACCACCAGCAGGGGGACTGGACACAGGGGAATGTGCCTGACTTATTCAGGCCTTTACAGAACAGCTGAGGCATTCCAGCTAACCAACAGAATATTGTACATATAAAGGCATGCAGTAACCAATACCTCCAAATATTACCATATGCATTTTACTGTGGATTTATGCATACTATGAAGTAACTATTAAATGTGGCTTGAAGCTAACCTGTGACCTTGTACCTTTATGTCACAAAATTGCACATTTGAGCCAAGCTCTGAAAGACAATACCCCAATGAGTTGGTTATGAAGTGTTACTGAATTTAATTACATTTAATAGTGAATTCCTCCTCTTAAAACAGTCATTTTCAAGTTTAACTTGACTTGTTACTTATATTATGTTGGTATATTATACTACTATATTATACTTGGTATGTTATATTATATTATTATAGTTGTTTCTCAAATCTTGTTGTGTTCAAGCTTCCAATACAATGTAAGAAAATAACTCATCAATGTGCACCAATAGTATTGTATATAAGCAATATTTCAGACAACAATCCTGTAATGCTATACGAGAAGCAAGACTGGTACTACAACTTTAGACTCCATCACCTCAATAATAGCACTTCCTGGAACTTGAGGAGACAATGCATAAAGAATACAAATATTAGGGGTGTATGCTGGTATTCTGCCTCTTCCTTCAAACTGGCCATCAACCCCAGTTTAATTGGCTAAACAAATACTTACCTCTCCACCCAACAAAAGGACGTGTGGTGAATATGCTGCTGCATGACATTCCTAAAAGATGCTTCCATATACAGTACCTGGAAAGTGCCACGCTCTTGGTACTGTATAGTAAGTAAGTAAGTAAGTAAAATTTATTTATATAGCGCCTTTCATACAATTAAATGCAGCTCAAAGCGCTTTACAACAGGGAATTCATTACAACACTAGCATAGGCATCATACTGTCACATTACAATACTAACCATCTCCACACTGTTCATGAACCATCTTCACATTGTTACATTACGACACTAACCATCTTCACATTGTTACATTACAATACTACCTCACTAATCATTACAACACTAGCATAAGCATCACACTGTTACATTTCAACACTAACCATCTCCACACTGTGCCATCTTCACATTGCTACATTACAACACTAACCATCTTCATACTGTTACAATTACAATACTACCATCTTCACACTGTTACATTTCAGCACTAATCATCTTCATTACACACTAACCATCTCCACACTGTTAAAGTGTGGGGCAACGTACTTACACACGAAACACAACACCAACAAGAACAGGGCACAACAGATAAAAACAGGGACATTACAATCAAAGGAGGAAATAGGGGGAGGGGGGGGGGTTGCGAGGTGGGGGTGCAGAGGCGGGGTGATTACTGGTGTACATGAGTGGGTGTGTGTGTGTGTTAATCAGTTTGTCCTTAGTCCTTGTCTTTGTGTAAATGTAAGTGTCTGTGTGTAATTCTGTAGAGTCCTTCTGGTCAGAGACACGCGCACGCGCACGCAGAATGTTCCAACGATAACAGGTTGCCACGGAAACGCCCTCGGTCGACCTCGTCCAAAAAGACAAGACAAAATCAGCAAAATTTGTTTGGGTTGGTGGGGGTGTAAGGAGAGTTCTCATTCGTCTGTACAATTTCAGGGGAGGTTGACGCAACGCCTTGCCAGACCGATAAGCACAGGAGCCAGATTAGAATGTTATGGGTCAAGAAAGTAGGGCAGCAAGTTTCATGCTGCTCCTCAATCCCCCCCACTGCATTTTTTCAGGGTCTTCAACGGTTCAACGTCGCTGTTGTAAAATGCTAATTTTCTCAGAGATATTGTCCAATTTCCGTCCCAGATCAGTCACCACCACCATCTGAGAACCGGTATGCTTTATGCCCCACCAACGCGTAACTTGGCGGGTGGCATCCAAATCTGAGTTGATTCCGTGTGTCAATGTATGTTTGCATAGATATGTATTTCTGAATATCCTAACAATAGTGGTGTCAATCATTCTGATTATCTGGTCATTTCATGGTGGCTGTGTAGTGTAATGGTTTGGGAACTGGGTTTATAACTCAGAGGTTGCAGGTTCGATTCTCCAGGTGGAGCACTGCCGTTGTACCCTTGAGCAAGGTACTTAACCTGAATTGCTTCAGTCAAATATCCAGCTGTATAAATGGATTGTATGTAAAGAAATGTAAAAACTGTAAGTCTCTCTGGATAAGAGCATCTGCTAAAAATGAAAATGAAATGAAAGATTTGTTTTCCACATTAACTTACATTTTGATCATTAGTTTATAGAAGTTGTATTGATAGCCTAAAACACTGAAACTAATATCCTCTGCCTTTCAGTAAAGATGATATCACAGTATTAAAAACAAATACAGCACTACTGGCCTAGATCTTTAGGTGTCCTTGCAGAGAGGGAGAGAGAGTGTGAGAGGGAGAGAGCGAGTGAGTGAGAGAGAGAGAGAGGCTTTACCGCAGACATCATTCTAGTAGTGGTGGGGAGCCGATTCTAACGTCACTGCTGGAAAAAGCCCTGGCAACAAGAAATCGCATTGCTTTCCCGGGATCCATTACGCCGTGCAGTAAGTGCAATTATTCTAGACTGATATGTTGTTCTGTCCCTGGAACTGCCCTGCGTGAGCAGTCCTCTACCCAGAAGTGAGAAAATGGCTCACGGGAAAGAGGAAGGAACATTTGCAGGTGTATTTTTTTAATCATATATATATATATAGAAAAATATATATTTTACTTTTTAGGCATTAAAACATGTAACTTTGAATCCTCAAGGGTAGATGTCTTTGACTATGTGATGATATACTAGTCATTGTATACTCAAAACGCGCTGCCAGGTAAATTGTCAAACTAAAGTGCGGATGTTGCGGGGTTTGTAGCCGAAAAAGGAGCGCACACAGTCGGTGCTAGTGTAGGACAGGCTCGCTATCTACAGTATCCTGCGCCAATCCACCTCCTCTAGTGGTTTTATGTCGTATTACAGAAGATACAGTACTTTCTTATAATCGCTGTTTTGTAGTGCTACATGTAGTACGAACTACTGAACGAACTATATGTTTCGCTCGTCGGGAGACTTTGGTCGACACTCACGTTGTTTAAATATGCCATGCAAGAACTTAGCTGCATTAAGCACAGTCGGGTTTTATTATTTTATTTTATGCATGTATCGTATTTCTTGATTGTTCAAAGAAAGACGCGAATCCGTCAATAACTTAAAAAGCAGTAGCCTACAGCGGCAGCGTAATAATAATCATAATATTGTTTTATTTAAAAACTGCTTACAATTGAAGATAGGATTCTTTGATATATGTCCTGCACGTATTGAGGACTGACACGGTAATGGAAAACGACAGAACGGAGTATTTCACGAGTGAATAAGGCACGGATGGAGTGCTCGAGTAACAATGATGTCATTGCTATTTGTTATATAATCGTCTGGAGAGCTCATTGTAGTATTATAGCCTACAATACTATACAATAGTATACTATTTTGTACTTTTGGCGATGGTAAACAATAACTGTACATGACAACAAAAAGTCCAAACCTATGAAGCATATTTGCTATATTACATTTCCATATTGTGTTGCGTATGATGAATGCAATAAACGACTATTTCATCTTAACGCACATTGTAGGCTACATGAATAACAATGGCATTGTGCAGGCAGTTCTCCAATTTTAATGTTTGTGTGTCTTCTGTAGGTGATATTGCCCAGGCAGATGGATAATATAAAGGGTTGATTTGATCACAGTTTGGCGGGCTGCCGGAGAACCCGCGTTGCCTGCATTGTGGATTCATGTCAGGGTGCTCGCTTGCAGCGCGCTTTTTGCATGATCAATCGGCCAATTAGACCAGGCTGCTGAGGCAATAGGTCGTACTTATCATTCCCGTTCAGGTGTTTTGTCTTGTGAAAAATCCATTCTAGGCAAGTATGTCCTCCGGTCATGGGGGGCTTTAATCTTCGCTCAAGTCAGTCATCTTTCTTCTTTCACTTAGCGTTTGAAGGCTTATTCCTAAAACAAATAAATACTGTCATATGGTCTGTGCTTTTGCAACGCGGCTGCTTTCAATTAGGCTACCGCAACTGGCAAACAAAATATTGTTTAAAAAAACGATATACTTAAGTCGGTTAACGCATAGTATTGTGAAGAATTAAGCTCTTTCCTATGCGATGTTACTTTTCCATTTAGACTGGTGGACTCTGTGTAAAAAAACATTACAAAACACCATTAGAGAGAATAACAATTATACGTGGGATGCAGTAGCCTCTTATTCGGCGAACATACTGTGCGCAATAAATATGGCATTACTAGAGTGAGAGTGCTACCGCAGGTCCATTAAAGATCAGCAACACAATATGATTTATGTAATGTTTTCACACGTGCTCCCAATGGAAAACATAGAAAAGAGAAAGCGACTTTGATTCTTCCATGCGTGGACTAGGAGTGGTACAAGTACTGTTTATTTGCAGACAGCAACAGGAATTGTGCAATTATCAATACCGTCAGAAATTAGGAGGTACAATGGGAATGCACATTTCTAAAAATGGGATTTGACAGGTGCTGGGTGGGCCGCATTAACTTCTTGGCTTGAAAGAAAGTACAATTACGTGGTAAACGCCTCCACCTCTGGCTTCAGAAAGTGCATTCTGCTTCTATCTCAAGGAGGTTGCCAGTACCTGGGCAACTTTACAGCAGACTGTTAATCACTGGGGAGACTAAGCACTCTGTCTCATTCTTGGCTCAGTGTTTGAGGAGCTATTTAAATGTTGTTGAAGAGTGAAGAAATGCCGGTGATGGTACGTTCTGTTAAAAAAATGACCGGGATAAAATTTACAATGTAAAGTATGTGGATCCATCTGGTTACTAGTGGAATTCTTGCTTACAAACAGGGCGAGCCAGCCTGAGCTAGTTGCTTAAACTCACAGAGGGGAGAATGGGATTTTTTTCTTCTTCAGCAAAATGAAGAGGTCCAACAGAAGAGCCCTATGGGCAGTCCCACCAATGTGGTATGAGTGTACAGTATGTAGGTCTGCTTAAGGAGCAGAGTCAAGCTACTATTCAGTTACTGAAGTTGCAGGTGGGGCTTACTGGGCTGTCTGCTCAAACGATCCTAAGAGCCACCCACACCTCTTACAGCAGCAGCTTGGTTATCCTTTGCAGGTGTCAGATCTAAATATTAATCAGGCTCAGTCCCGCACGGCTTCGGCCATTTGGTGAGAGAGAGTGACAAGAGCTAGATGCTGACCTAGTTCAATGGGGAGATCGATAAACGACACAGCACGGACCGAGAACAGCGACCTGAACTGCACCAGATCAGCAAATGAATGAGTGACCTCATGCCTCACTGACCCCTGCTTGGGCGGTAAAGCTGCACTAACCTAATAGGGTCAGATTGTACCGATACAAGTGACGCAGGATGTCTGCAAACACACGAGAGAGGGAGAGAGATTCAATCTTAAATTTAGTCCAGGATTCTTTGATTTTCAGTGCTTCACCAAGAGCAACAACAATGTAAGCATTTCAGGGGGTAAATGTAAGCATGGCAGCCTGACATACTTTGTGCAGAGTACAAGCGAGGGTTAGTAAGGGTTACTATGCCCCCTCCCTCTCCCCATACCCTTGACAGATTATGACTAAATACCTTTATAAAAAATGTAAAATTGTTCCTAGTCTGCTGCGAATTATTCACGAGGACCAAGTAACGCAGACGGCTGATTAGGACTGACAGAGACATCTGAAGGCTGCTGAATTACACACTTTGGCCATGACCAGATTAGCAGAGAATTAGCAAAGAGTTCTGTAAGAGATCTATGACTGTGCAGCTGCAGACATATCCCTCAGGAGTGTAGGAGTTTGACGGGTAAAGGCCAAGCCGAGGCAGTTCCAGGATCCAGCCAACCGAAAGTGATCAGCCACCCTGTGAGGAGGAAGTCCACCTGGGTGGAATTGCACACACGCATTAAACACTTGCATTAGTGTGACATGTCTGTCATGGGCTATGCAGCATAGAATGGACAGGGGAGTATAATACCACACAGTGGGAAACCACTTTTGTGTCTGTATGTGGGTGAACTGAAAGTCACTGCAAATTATGCAAATCCCTATTGAGTGTTTCATAGTAAAACAAAATCAATGGGGGTTTGGCAGGCTTGAAAGCTGGACATTTGAGAGTAGTGAGCAGATATTCTCCTTTGTCATTGGTAGTTTAAATTATTATTTTATTATTATGGTTATTATTGATGCTGATGATGATGATGATGATGATGATGATGATGATGATGATGATGATGATTATTATTATTATTAGTAGTATCATTAATATTAATGCAACTATTATTATTACAAACAACAACAATGACAACAATAATAATAATAATGTTGTACACTGTTGTTGCATTCTGGCCTTAGGGTGACTTTTGATGTGGGAGAGTTGAATAAATTGAAATATGCTACCATGGAGATATGATTTATTGACCTACTTAATTGAAGATCCTCCAAGACCACCCATGTAATAATGTTCATGATGTACTGTGCTAAATTAAATGTTTTTTGAAATTGTTTAGCAAAATAGCTTATTTGGCCCATTATTAAATGTTGGTACTAAGGTGTCTTTAAGGTAAGTATTTGTTTTTGGTAATCATACACCTCATGAAGGTACTTTTTCAAGATCAAATGGTGATGATTTGAGATTTGCATTTGGTTACTGTATACATTTTGACAGGCTGAGTGGGATGTCCACCTGTGTCCAGGTGAAAAGGTGTACCACTGTGTGGGGTCCTATGCCTGCACATCAGTGCTTCCCAGGTGCATTTCTTCATAACTGAGGCTCAGTAGGTAGAGCATGGCTGTGGGTTTGATTCCCACTGGGGCCACATATACTGGAAAATATGCATTCACTACTGTAAGTCGCTTTGGATAAAAAGCATCTGCTAAATCACATATGTTACTGGTTGAGTGGCCTTGCTTTAGTCCAGTGTCTCCCAGTCTGGGTCCTGGGGATCTACAGTTTGTTTTCTGGTTCCTATTTTAACAGGGCTAAATTAATTTAGTATTTAATAAAATCAAGTTGAATACTAACTTAGTTTTAGTATTGAACTTGAATGGCACCTGGCACAATTTTAAACAATGCCACAGATTACATCTATCAATATACATCCTCAATAGTATCCTCATCATCAAGTGTTAAATTAAGATCTTGTGACTGAGACGGCCATGGCATATGGTTTACGTTGTTTTCTTCTCATAAAACAATTCAGTGACCACTCGTGCCCTGTGGATGGGGGCATTGTCATCCTGGAAGAGACCATTCCAATCAGGATATAACCATAGGATGAAGGTGATCACTCTGAATGGCTTTGTAGATATTGGCATTTACCTTGCCCTCTAAGGGGTTAAGTGGACATAAACCATGCCAGGAAAATGCACACCACACCCCACACCATAACAGAGCCACCAGAACCCTTAATTTACTCAAGTGTTCCTTTATTTTGGCAGTTACCTGTAGCTAGCCATTTCCACTTTTGCACAGACAAACAGTCAAGCTAGCTACCATTCAGGCACATCCCCTGTTCTCTCGGTTAGTTCCTGCTCAATAGACTGGTTCGGCTCCTTACTATATTGAACTAATGGCTCAAGCAAATATGGCTGTATTGTATAGTGACCATCATTTCCAGGTGGGTTTTCTGGTAAGGAAGGGGGAGAAGAGTCCTCGACCTCAAAGCTACACAGTGGCAAAGCTAGCTGCGCTATCACTTTTGCTACCATCCATGTTTTGTTTTTTTTGGAGTGAGAGAGGAGGAGGAGGACACCTTGCACCAAAACACACTCTCACTTCTCCACTTCTTATTGCCCATATCCCACAACAGCAGGCCTCTCACCTGCACTTCCATCTGGGAGGGAGTTCCATTCTCAACAGGACTGGAAAGTCATGTCGGAGAATTCATGTATTCTCTGCCTCTAAAAACCTATCCCTAGCCCTATAAATACTATATCACTCTACTGATACATTCAATGAAAACATGTAGTAAGTGTGACTTAGGTGCGGTTGGAACTTTCCTCCTAATGCCCAGTAGCGTCTTGTTTGTGGAATGTTGTGCCTGTAATTTCTCACTTCCTTGATATTACCTACATTTCCTGCCTTGGTGTTACTAGGATACGATTAACCACTAATAAAAACAATTATTCACGGCTACACTCACAGCAACCAAGAAAGTATATATGTATATATTTTTAAAATTTTATTTCTGATTTTATCCCATTTTCTCCCAATTTGATAGCCAATTAGACCCGCTGTTTTGATGTCAATCCCCCCTAGTAATGTGAGTTCGCTGCCGTAGTCCTGCGACTGGTAGTGATGAAGGCGAAGTATCGCCTCCTCCGAGACGGCACTCGCCAAGCCGTTGACCGTAACCTGGTACTACAGGGCCACTCTTATGCGCAGCGAACGTCATGTTGGCTTCCCTCCCCCCTCCCTGGGGCGGACAGCCAATCGCCGCCCCTGGTGGCACTCCCGGCCAGAGCCGACTCTGGCCAGACGGGGAATTGAACCCGGTCTCCATGGCCACCAAGAAAGTATTTTGAAGGGTTAATTTGATCAGAGGTTTCATCTTAATGTGATATGGTTGTATTTCTATCTAGATATTTTAATTTAGAGAGATTTACAGCCAGAATTCTCAGGGCGAAGGCAACTAAGGTAACCTCCTTTATAAAACCATCATCTCCTTTATAAAAAACAAATATGACGTTTTTGTGTTCTTATTTGTGGTGTCTCTTGTCAATTTCATTGTCTATTATCAAAATGGAAACTCAAGTAAAAATTATTCACAAAAAGGACATTTAATTATGTTTGATATGCCTGCAGAGTGTTTGGGAAGGCAGATATGAAAATACATAAATTGAATAGCTAAGTATGCTTATTGTGTTATTACAAAACACACTTCAAAACGATATGTCTGCCACAAAGGAGAACTTTCAGAAGATCCAGATCTGTATTAAATTAACAGCTCAATCTAGCCAAATTATTTAAAAGCAGCTGAAATTGATATTACAGTGGGTCCTCAGGAACAGAATTGGGGTCTAGACAGCAGATTTCATTGAGAGGATTCATGAAAATGATACATTTTTAAAATACTGTGTTCAGTCAAACCTGGTGATGTTGCCGTGTTACTCAAGACATTGCTCTCTTAGTGCAAATGGCTGCTTTTCCATATCACTGCTTAATGTCCCGGCTCCGGTGTGTTCAGTAGTCTTACAGACCTCTCTTGAGCATGTGCTGAGCTGTGCTGAAGTCATTGAACTGGGCTGGCGTGCTCAGTTCAGGCTCTGGGCGGTTTTCCTATGTGTGTTTTGACATGCTGACCTACAGTATGTCAGCTCAGCCCACCAGCATTTCAGGTTCCAGCCATCAGCATTAAAAACTATGACGAGCTAAACAAGGAAGAGAGAAAGAAGCTCCTCCCCTTTTCGGATCACAAAAAGCAAGATGTGGCTAGATTGAATCTGACACTGAATCCTATACGAAAGCATCAGATGTTTCAGTTTTATGTCTTCCAACAGGTCAGTAATGGAACAAAAAGTGTTGCTCATTGCTCTGCAAAGAAAATAAGCTGTTGTGTGTGTGCTGCAACTCCGATCGCTCACACATGCAGAGGGATCAGTTACTATCAGGTCACGCTGTTCCACAGAAGCATAGCTGGGCTTGGGTCAAAGTTTTAATAGTCTCAGATTCATACGGGGCAATATGACTCCCTTGATCCAGTGCATTTGCAGGGTGTAAATCAATGTCACATACACCTGATTCCAGAGATTCTCAGAAGTGAGATACACAGGAATCTGTTTACTTCAGGAGGCCCTTTGAAGGGCATCGGTAGCACACCTGTCTCATTGTGCTGAGAGAAAGATCTGAAATACAAGGTCGTGCCTGGGGTACTCAGTTGTGCATCAGCATAGAGATGGCGTGCAACACAACTGAGAGATCACTTTTCTGTGGGGAAATCAACTTTAGAGTTGAGAAAATATCAGGGCCCTCTGCTGGAATTGATATAACCTCCCTCTGGGCCCCTATGCTTGTTGAGTCTTCTATTGGGAAGATTTTCTGTGTTTTACAAACAGTCAAACGTGTAAACACAATACAGACCTGACTCACTGCTGGTGCTTAATCTAAGCTTGGGAGGACAAATCACAGACCAAGCGCTATTATTTGAAATTGTTTCCTGAGCAATGGGACTCCGGAGTAATGACTGGGTGG
The DNA here is from genome assembly GCA_029706075.1 of Aldrovandia affinis. NCBI lineage: Eukaryota > Metazoa > Chordata > Actinopteri > Notacanthiformes > Halosauridae > Aldrovandia > Aldrovandia affinis. The sequence goes on along the minus strand of JAINUG010000008.1, from coordinate 5,241,446 downwards.
AGGAGTATGAAAGGCGCAACCAAAATACAGTAGATTATGAGAGATTATGAGCTATGGCAATTGAGCATCTTCATCCTGCTGTTCCATTTCTGGTGAGTCAGATATTTGCCTGATTCGAATTCAGTGTCAGGTTTCATGAGATGAGTATGAGAAAGACTACCAACAGTCAATGAGAAATCACCTTTCAACAACATAATATTTCAATAGCTGCAAGCTGCTTTCTGTTGAACAACAGGATGAAGAATTGAGAGAATAAATACAACTATATGCACACTGCGCTTGTCGCTTTCTTCAAACTGTAACAATAGGCACGAATCTAGGTGTTTCATGCTGCTTATTTTTCGCGCGACTGCTCGACCAAAACAAATCTCGGTCGACCAGCAGCTCATCGACCAAACAATCGACCAGTCGACTAAATGGGGTCAGCCCTAGTGATAGTGGAAAGAAATAGCTGGTCTGCTTTACAGAAACAAAATCATTTGTATCTCAGAAGCAAGTTATGTTCTGTATTTTGAAACCACTAAGGTACCACAAGCTAGCAAGAAAATGGCAAGATTGGCTACATTCATTGTAATCATTTTTTACCACATCCTGTGTGACGCACAAAATTGATTTCATTTTACAACTCTTTGTCAGCCCTGAGTTGAACATTTCATCAGGAATAAATCACAGCCAACTTATATCGATTAACAAGCACACTCACAGTATAATCACATATGATTTTCAATAAGATATTGCAAATAAAGAGAGGAATTAAATCAGGTCCAAGTATTCTTGTCTTTGGCAAGGTTTAAAAATATTTTAAAGACATCTTGCTCCAACGTAGCCGTAAAGAGCACGCATTCTGCAAGCGTGCAAGCATGCACAGCGTTACACCTGATTCTTGTGAATGTCTTTGGAGTGTTGAGGGATGTGAATAGTCATACTGTCAACCATAACCTATTGGATTATGGGTAAAAAGTCATGTGAGCTGACTAATATAAATGTGCTCTACAAAACGACACAATGGTCTTTTCAGAGCACTCACCTCACTTAATGTGCTAAGGTTAATGGTGAGTAATTGCATGAACAAAAACAGAAAAAGAATGAACAAAAATGGGCAAAAAACAAATGTATTACTTAATTATTTTGAAATTATTTAATGAGAAATCCTTAAGTGTTGCATACAATGGCTTCCATCTGACTTTCCATTTGAGTTTTACTTGACTTGACGATCGATACTGCTGGATATTTAATAAAACAGTTGATGTTTACTAAAACAGTCCATGGATACCTTAGTAGTGCCCCACCGTGTTTTCAAATTTCAGCTGTCTGGTTACGCATCCTGATCTGATTCTATAACCTACACTTTACACAAACAAATGAGAGGTAAATTGGAGAGGTAGAGTAAATTAACAATATTCCTCTTCAAAACAACATTGTATCTGTTAAAAATCATTATCCCAAAAGCTACACCATTGAAAGGCCTAAAAAAAAATGCTTCTACTTTCAGATGGAATTTGTTTTATGGGTAAAGCAGAAAGAAAAACAGAAAACATGTTGGAAGTATCTCAATGATTGGGATTATGATTTTTAACAGACTCACTCACCTATTTCAAGCACAATTTTGACACTAACTCCAACAACAACTCATTGGCGACCGGGTTGGAATCACCATTGAAAGGCCTCAGAACGCTCTGTGTACTGCATTGGGTGCTACATAGGAGGTAGGAGATTGGGAGGTAGTGGGGGTGAGCCAGGCACCATAATCTGGGCCCTGAGGTCAGAGTTAGGACCAATTGTCCAGTCTGGGAGCCCGGCACAATGCTTAGTGATTTCACAGTATAAAATCATTATAAATGAAGAGGGGGAAATGGCTATAATCCACTACTGCAGCTGAGTGCAGAGGAACTGCTTCACAGAGAAGGTTAAAAGCCCTTCCTGGGCTTAAAGGGCCCTCATTGAAGTAGTCATGTTTAAATCAACAATTAAATTAATGCAAAATGTCAAACCAGTGCATCTCCAATGGGATATTGGTTTTGAAAAGGGTACTTAAAAACAGAGACAAGGTTGTAGGTATATGTCCGCTGAGATCATAAATTACATTGCATTATTTATTTTCTCAGCAGATGCTCTTATGTAAGTACATAGCTTAAATTGGACACACAATCCCTTTGCACAGTTGAAGCAGTTCAGGTAAAATACCATGCTAAAGGATACAATGACATTGCCCTTGCTGGAAATCAAATCCGTAAACTCTGGGTTGCATATGTAACAACTTAATTACTATGACATAGATACTCTTTATACCCTGGCTGTTTTTAGTTCTATTTAATTTTTTTAAATTTATTATTAAGTGGAGTAAGCAGGGGTATACAGTGTAGAGCAAGTAGGCAGTGGTGATGACAATTAGCTAGATGTACAGAGTTCAGTGGTAGTGGAGTCTGAAAATGTGGGTTTTGAGTCTCTTGCGGAAGATCGCAAGTGATTCTGTGGTCCTGACTGATTGCGGAAGGTCGTTCCACCAGCGAGGGGTCAGGACAGAGAAGAGACGAGACCGCGAGGAGTGGTTGCCAGGCGCCCGGAGGGATGGGGCAGTCAGTTTGCCAGAGGAGGCAGAGCGGAGGGGTCTGCCTGGGGTGTAGGGAGTGATGAGTGACTGGAGGTATAGGGGAGCAGTACCTCTAGCCGCTTGAAAAGCAAGCACCAGTGATTTGAATCTGATGCGTGCTGCGATGGGGAGCCAGTGCAGAGAGGAGAGTAGAGGGGTGACGTGGGTGAACTTAGGCTGGTTGAACACCAGACGAGCGGCAGCATTCTTGACCAGTTGCAGTGGCTTGATGCCAGCAGGGAATTGCAGTAGTCCAGATGTGAGATCACCAGGGCCTGGACCAGGTGTTGTGTGGCCTCTTGGGTGAGGAACGGTCGGATCCTCCGGATGTTGTGGAGGGAGAATCGGCAGGTCCGAGTGATCACTGCAATGTGGCCCGAGAAGCACAGCTGGTTGTCCAGGGTCACTCCAAGACTCCTGGCAGTCTGGGACGGAGACACTATGGAGCCTTCAATGGTGATTGACGCATCAATCATTGGGGAGCCCTTCGCTGGGAGGAAGAGCAGCTCTGTCTTCCCCAGGTTCAGCTTCAGGTGGTGGGTGGACATCCATGCGGAGATGTCAGCCAGGTATGCAGAGATCCATGCCAGGACCTGGGTCTCAGATGGAGAGAAGGAGAGAAAGAGTTGAGTGTCATCGGCATAACAGTGATAGGAAAAACCATGAGCAGAGATAACAGAACCAAGTGACTTGTGTACAGGGAGAATAGGACGGGGCCTAGCACCGAACCCTGCGGGACTCCGGTAGAGAGGGTGTGGGGAGAGGAGAGGGATCCTCTCCAGACCACCTGGTAGGACCGGTCAGCCAGGTAGGACTCGAACCATGTCAATGCAGATCCAGAGATTCCCATCTCGACGAGAGATGAGAGCAGGATCTGGTGTCGAATGCAGCTGACAGATCGAGGAGGAGGAGGACGGAGCTGAGGAATTGGGACTTAGCCACGTGAAGAGCCTCCATGACCGCAATGAGAGCAGTCTCTGTGGAGTGGCCTGCCTTGAACCCAGACTGGTTAGGATCAAGCAGGCTATTCTGTAGGAGATGAGCAGGCAGTTGGTTATAGACAGCCCGCTCAAGTGTTTTGGAGAGGAATGGGAGGAGGGAGACAGGTCACATCAGATTGCAAACAGATTACTTTCCTGCTGTACAATATCCCTTACATAAAGACATTTTTAGGGTTAACCCTAACCCATAACTGGTTAGTCCTTAACTCTAAGGTCCTACTATACCATATGGGAGATTCTGTAGCGACGCCTGAGACACTGTTTTCCACCACCATCAACAAAACAACAAATGATGGAATTTCTCACGGAAGAATGGTGTTGCATCCCTCTAGTAGAGTTCCAGATACTTGTAGAATCTATGCCAAGGTGCATTGACGTTGTTCTGTCAGCACGTGGTGGCCCAACGCCCTATTAAGACACTTTATGTTGGTGTTTCCTTTACTTTTGCACTTACCTGTATATAATTCTCTGCCATTCATCATAAAGCACAGCAGTTTTATGAACACTTTTTAAATGAGTAACTCCATGCTCTGGCAGGTTCTATGGATGCTTCCTGAAGGACAGAGTTAGTTGAAGTGTGAGGGAAGTTTGTCATGGAATTATTTAGGTGGAAATTTCATCCTCATTAATTTAAATTTTCATCCCTAGCAAGGCCATATTACCTGTGCAATTTTGACCCAGGTGGAGTACAAACCCACATCCTCTCACATTGTCTCAGTCCTCTGTTTGGCATTGTAGTGTCATCCACACAGCCTGTGGTGCAACTTCTTTAGATCAGACAATTATCAACCAAACCAACAATTTTCTTTAAAAAAATGTTCTGCATGTTTCCAATATTATTGACACTCACGTTAGGTGTGATTAAAACATTAACACCAGGATAGACTTTTGATAACTTGCTGAACAAAAATAGTGAACAATTTCTGAGTATAATATTTGCTCAAAATGTCTTTGATGATAGAATTGCTAAGTTTGCAACACTGAGCATTAGTGCTCTTACCAGGCATACCGTTCGCCCTTTAGATTGTACTCTTTAGCCTGTGACAGCCAGCTCACACAATGGGAGCACTACACAAAAAAGCCTATTAGTATTAGTTCACAGAGTTAATCTAATTAGTGCAATCTGATTATAGGAGTGGCGGACCACATGTGAACTGCAGGTAAAGGGCACCGGTGCCATTTTAATGAGTTCAGTCATGCCACCACTGACCTTCAGAAATCTTTGTCTTTGGTATTGTATTGCTAGGGCCGTAATATACTGCAGATGATATTACAGCAATAATAGCTTGTTATAATTCATATGAAACTGGAAACTCTTGCATCAGGTTAATTACCACTGATATGGTTTATAGTGTCTGCCAATGCAGGAAAATGTGTGACCTTTTTATTTTGTGAAATTAGTGAACTATGAATTAGGAAATATTTCTGATGTCAAAATATATTCAGGCTTAAAAGTTATTCAGCACATATTTACTGTATATACTGTATACATACACTATATGGCCAAAAGTCAGTGGACACCCCTACTAATTATTGAGCTCAGGTGTTTCAGCCACACCCATTGCCAACAGGTGCATAAAATCCAGCACATAGCCATGCAATCTCCACAGACAAACATTTAGAATTCAGAATGGTTCGTAAAGAGCTCAGTGACTTTAAATGCGGCACTGTCATAGGATGCCACCTTTGCTACAAGTCAGTTCATGACATTTCTGCCCTACTAGATGTGCCCCGGTCAACTGTAAGTGCTATTATTGTGAAGTGGAAGCGACTAGGAGTAACAACAGCTCGGCCACGAAGTGGTAGACCACAAAAACTCACAGAGCGGGGCCGACGAGTGCTGAAGTGCATAGCGCGTAAGAATCCCCTATCAGCTGCTGCATCATTCACTACAGAGTACCAAACTGCCTCTGGAAGCACCATCAGCACAAGAACTGTGCATCGGGAGCTTCATGGAATGGGTTTCCATGGCCGAGCAGCTGCACACAAGCCTCACATCACCATGCACAATGCCAAGCGTCGGCTGGAATGGTGTAAAGCACGCCGCAACTGTACTCTGGAGCAGTGGAAACGTGTTCTTTGGAGTGATGAATCATGCTTCACTATCTGGCAGTCTGATGGACTAATCTGGGTTTGGCGGATGCCAGGAGAATGCTACCTTCCGGAATGTATAGTGCCTAAGTTTGGTGGAAGAGGGATAATGGTCTGGGGCTGTTTCTCAGGGTTTGGGATAGGCCCCTTAGTTCCAGTGAAGGGTATTCTTAATGCTACAGGATACAAAGACATCTTAGTCAACTGGGCGCTTACAACTTTGTGGCAACAGTTTGGGGAAGGCCCTTTGCTGTTCCAGCATGACTGTGCCCCTGTGCACAAAGCGAGGTCCATAAAGACATGGTTAGACGAGTTTGGTGTGGAGGAACTCGATTGGCCTGCACAGAGCCCTGACCTCAACCCCATTGAACACCTTTTGGAGGGATTAGAATGCTGATTGCGAGCCTGGCCTTGCGAGCTCCTCCAACATCAGTGCCTGATCTCACAGATTCTCTTTTGGCTGAATGGGGACAAATTCCCACAGACACACTCCAAAATCTTGTGGAAAGCCTTCCCAGAAGAGTGGCAGCTGTCATAGCCGCAAAGGGGGGTCCAACTCCATATTAATGCCCATGGTTTTAGAATGGGATCTCCAACCAGCTCATATAGGTGTGGTGGTCAGGTGTCCACTGACTTTTGGCCATATAGTGTATGGTATATAGATATTTTCTGCTCTACAAAATGTCTGTCTGTTTTGCTCTCTCTGTATATACAAACAACTTTTAGTGAGGCTGGATAACCATATTGGTTTTTAGATTTAAGGCCCGAGTATATCAAAGTGACTACTAAAGACTAGCTGGGCTGCCCATTCCTTGGGATAAATAGGCATTTTCGTGAAATTCATGATATACATGTTACATCTACCCACACAGTCCCAAAGGGTCCTCCCACAAAGACTGTTTAAGGAGAACAAAATTAACACTCTGGAACAGAAGAATGTATTTGCAAAATTATTACTATCCTTTCATCCTAGACTAGTAGACAAAACAAATGTAATTACCATTAAGGATCTCAAGCCAAGCATTGGGGTCTGCGATTCTGTTAGAATAAATGTAACTATGCAGTATGTTGCATAACACAGTCTTTTGATTACTTAGGTCCAACTCTTCCATATCATACAACCAAATGACTGTGAAAGTTCTCATGCCCCCCCGGCCACACCCCCAATACATGTAATTTGCAACACACATGTGCTTTGGATGCCTGACAAGTCTTTAGGATTCTACATCTTGGCTCCCAGTCATCTTTCATTCAGTTCCTGCTTTGTTACTGCCTTACACTGGCCATTCAGGTCCTGATGACCCCATCATTGGTAGTTGTCAGCTAAATATACATGAGACCTTTCGATTGAACCCATCCACCCTGTCTTTTCATTGAAATATAATCTTACAATGTACCCATGGAAAGTTATTGTAAGTTATATGTGACTGAACTGAATGTCACTGAGAATTACAACTATTTACAACTCAGTTCTTGTTCCCATTTGATCCTTTATTTCTTTCTTTACTCTGGCTCCAAATATCTTCCAGGAAACAGAAATTTGTATTCTCTTTCCATTCCCATGCATCTTAAAAAGTTGCCCTGTGAGCTGGCAGGGTGGAGACCCATTGCTACTTCTTATCAAATATTTTATCACGCAGCCATGAACAGAATTTACCCTGCGGCAATTATAAAGCAGTACCGATCCACAACATGGAGCATCACGGTTCACGTCTGGAGTTTTCAGACACGCCAGCTGCCAGGAGTTGAAACTTGGCTCCGCACCAAACCCAGCACTGAGACACCTTCAGGACTGCTAGAACACTTGTCAGTAATTTAATGTAATTTCTGAATAAAACACTTTATCTTTGAACCAGAAGGGAGGCATCCCTCTGACATATTTCTCATAATTTTTTTTCTTCCTAGAATATTATCTCTCTCTCTCTCTCAGAATTAACAAATTGTTCATCACCAGTGTCCTGGCATTGGAATGTATTTATTGAACTCATTAGGTTATACTTTATATTTATCAGGCATGACTAAATATGACTATTCCATTTCAGTGTAAATATGTTTCTCACTTAAGTGTCTATTCTATCAGGTGAAGCGCATGATGTATACAGTAAATCATTACATTACATTACATTACAGGCATTTGGCAGACGCTCTTATCCAGAGCGACGTACAACAAAGTGTTAATCAAATCAAATCAAATCATAGTGATATTGTTATACAGGCGCTTCACATGTATTCTGATATATAGGTGATTTTCTTCTTTGAGGTCAGTTGGAGTGTTTAAATACCATATAGGGCTATTATTTCCATATTATATATTTGATTTAACCTGTGTGTCCAGTTGTATGTAGTACCTTAAGATGGAAAGTTGATATAGTACCTTAATATAGCACCTAAAATGCAAAATTAAATTAAATTCAACAAATAGTAACTGGTAGTACCTGGATGGTAAGTAACTGGGCCAGACAATGTTAATGTTGTGGTCTGCGCGGGTAGACAAAAGTTCCCTTGTCTCGGAGTTGGACCAATGTTCAGTCGTTAAAACAAAGACGCTGCTAACTACCGTTAGGAGTTACAATGGATTTTGATGCTGAGGACACTGAACCCCCCTGTTCATATATTTAACACATTTTATGACCTTTCAAGAGTCAACTGACAAAGGTTATACATTTCTTAACTATCCACATAGAAGACAAAACTAGACAAAATTACTGGCAACGTTAAATACTACCCAGCTATCAATCGGCTAGCTAGCTAATGTCCACTATTTGGCAATTATTTGGCAATGGGATTAGTTAATACGATGCTCTTAAGCCACATAGCTAACCATTTGCATAATATAATCAGATTTTTATATCATAGTTAATTGCTATCAGATAGATGGATGTGAAATGTTAGGAAAATAGCCTCCATAAACTAGCGTCAGTAACTAGTTGGATGTGCAATACTAGTTAATTTGTGATTTAAATAGTTAAAATGATAGTTAAAATGTTTGGTTTAATCATTTAACAAGCTAGCTAGCTAGTGCATTAACATAACTTATTATATTATATTATACTGTTATATGTTAGGCTATATTCAGTGCTTAATTTGTAAAATAAGAGATGCCAGGGCTCAACTCCCCCGGAGGAAAAAGGGTAATCTTTTCCTACCTCTGTGTCGCTGCATTTCTGCATTTCTGCATTCTATTTACATTTGTAATATTCACTGGATGTAATGTTGTTTAATACCAGTTTTAAATACACGTTGTTGTCGCACTTGACATATTTATGAGCCCGGGGTTCTGATTCCGGCTAGCCCCGGCACAAATTAAGCACTGGCTATATTATATTATGAACACACTGTCATCTGGCACCATAAAACCATCATACGTAAGAACGTTGTAACCATTTGTGTGCTTTATCCGGGAATATTGCTGCTTTTTTTCCCACTAGAGCAGTGTGGAAGATTTCCGTAAATCTTACTAGGTCCTGAGCAGAAACATTGCCGGAGCATCTTGCACGGATGGCTCCTGTTCCCACATGACGCCAACACGGAAAATTACCAGAACATTTACGGGTTAAGGTGCATGTGGGAAATGGGCTTTAGATTGAGTGGGACTATTTCACTTGGTTTAATTGAGGCTTTGATGTAACAGCTGCTCATTTTAAACACAAATTTCACATCTGAGTAGTCTAATCAGAAGTACATGCGAGAGACATACTATACATGCTGTACTGTATTGTGCTACAGAATGTAGAGGCTGCTATCTTAGGAAAGCGTTTTATTTTATCTACCTGTGTTGCAAAAGGCTTTCACTGCAAGTGCCTCAAACCTGTAGGTTTCTAAGGGCGAAATACAGGAGCGGTCAAAAAGGTGGAAACATTTGGGTAGATGAGGGACACAAAGTATATTGAAAACAGGTGCTTCCATCCCAGCATGCTCAGGGTCGTGTACAAAAAATCTGGGCAGGCCTGGTTGCCTGTAATTATGGCTAGCGTGGCTAGAAGATGAGACCTCAGTGACTTCAAAAGAGGGGTGATTGTTGGCACAGAATCGGCAGAAGCTTCAGTGATGAAGACCGTTCAACTTGCTGTTGTTTCACAAGGAATAGTTGACAGGACAGGTGATGTCGGCATGGAACTCTGAGGGAAATACATCATTAACAAAGGGCAACTGTGGTCGGAAGCAGAAACTCCTGGATCGTGATGTCTGTGCATTAGTTTGGGGCACAAGGGTAAACAGGTGAGCAACTCTTAATCAATTGACTTCAAATTTCAATCTAGGGTGTGAGCAGGCAGTTAAATCAAGAACAGTCCATCTTGAACTCTAAGACAAGACTTCATTACATATTGGTGTTCCAACTTTGTAGCCACTACCTGTATGTCATAATCATGCAAGGGTATAAGAACAGTCCTATTCTCTATAATTATTTATATATATATATATATATATATATATACTTGTACACACTGAATATTTTAGAATGCGTGACATTTTAAATGTTTTACAATATATGTAGTAGCTGCCATAGATTTTTCTAATGAAGATCCCTTTGTCAGATGTGACATAAAATCTCTTCTGGTCCCTTTGGATTTCAAACTATACAAGCTGTTGTCAGGAGAAATATGTTGTTGGATTTTATTGGAAAGCTAACCCAAGCTTGTTGTCTTGAAAAAAGGAATGTAGGAGAAGCTCATGACATGCTGTCTTAGGAATAAACAGGGATAGTATATCACCGAATGTGCTGAAAGAATCCCAATAAGATCAAATAAAGCCAGCGTGCTTCCCTTGGCAAGGACAAAGCCATGCTTCTTGATATATGCACATAAACTACCATGGGTCCTACATGCCTCCATTTTGCATTCTGTTGTCTTTAAATATGCTTCAGAACAGGACATGGCGCTTGGTGGGTACATCTATAAGAACCTGGCTGGACTTTATGGGTGGAATCTATTTTGGGCTTTATTTTGGTTGGAATTATTTTCTCTATTTTCTCCATTTTCCTCTAGATTCATAGTGCTCTTTATGTTCGGGAGTAACTAAACAAATGCACCTAGATTTATTCAAATGTACTTGATTCCTGCTACTATGACTTCAACAAGACTAGATTAAATTAACCACGTGCAGTATCTCTCCACAAAGCCAGTGTATTGTAATACTGTCTTAGAATTGAGATCTTAAATGTAAATTTGTCCTCATGTGTTCATCTTGTGCAAATCTCTATTTTAAATAATATAATTCAATGGTATCAAATTAATTCATAATGGAATTTAATTCTCTGATTCATTAATAATATTTTTTGTTGCAGAGTTGTGGACTGACCCAGTCAAATTTGTTCTGCATTACACATCTTCTACAGGCTTGGCAGTTATGAAATAATAAGTGCACAGTACCTCAGGCTGCTAGCACTGTGGTTTTGCATGGCTTTTTAAATGATGATTCAGTAGACCTAGAAACAGTAGAGGAACAAGATCTGACACACCCTATTTCAGTGCTTTGTGCACTTGTGTTTTTATTGCAATGGCATGTTTGTCGCCAATATGCTGTCTTTCTTATTGTTAAATTCAATAATAATCTCTGTAGATTGAAATTACATGGCAAAAGTCCACGATAATGTACAATGTGACAGAAATTTTTAATTGCATCAGCAAATATTAGTTAGCGCAAATAACAGGAAAACTAAAGGTGATGAAACTTATGGTGGAAGTGTGTTGCGATATGAATGTGGGTAGGGGGTGTGTGGTATGGCGTGAGGGATTCAGACCTCTCTATTCGCTGTCGTGAAGGAAGGGAAGGGGCGGGGCAGAAGCAGAATGAGGTTTGACGTCACTCATAGGTGGGCACTGTCCAATATAGGTGTTGAGTTAATGTGGATGGAGTTACCTCCATAATGTAGATGCCAGCAATGTGAAGTGTTGACAGGCAGGTGGGCCCTCATGTAAGGACGTTTCTGGCGGAGAATCGGATCTCTCGCTCTACTGTGAAACTCGAGGCACTGACCGAAACGGAACTCCCACGGGGGGAAAAACCCTGGGAAAATGTTATGTAACATCCTATATACACACCCAGTCTATATTGTGTTTACCCTACACACACAGGCACACATTTGCACATTACACACCATATGCAACACACACACACACACACACACATTTATGTAACAAATCACATCTGCCACCCATAGACTGACTTTACTTAAAACATTTAGGTCTGTGTTTGGTAACATTTTTGTTTTGTTCATTTGATTTGTTCACCTTCAATTGTAAGGGAAGCATGGGTATTTCTAAAAAGATGATGTCTGATGAATCAAGTGGGTCTGTAGGAGTAGTAGATTATAATATATAAAATATTATCTTAGCAGACAGCCTTGTCTAGGGTAGCTTACATTGAAGATATACAGTACAGCTATATGTTCACTGAAGCAATTCAAACTTGCTCATGGGTACAATACTCTGGGTTAAAGTTACAAGTGTACTTCTATGTGACAAACTGAACCTTGGTTGGAGAGGTGGGATGACACTTGTGCAGAGAGGGGCTGAATAAGCTGTTTTGGTTTACAAATGGATCATTTCTGTCGAGGCCAACAGTGGAATTATTTCATTACATTACATTACAGGCATTTAGCAGATGCTCTTATCCAGTGCGACTTACAGTTTACATTTCTTTACAATCCATTTATACAGCTGGATATTAACTGAAGCAATTCAGGTTAAGTACCTTGCTCAAGGGTACAACGGCAGTGTCCCACCTGGGGATTGAACCTGCAACCTTAACGTTACAAGCCCAGTTCCCTAACCATTATACCACACATTTCCCCTGGGGGACTGTCTTACAATGGTCACTGGAACAGCTTTACATTTCGTTTTTGTTATTACAAAATATATAACTGCTAATTTCTTCATATTTTTGGGATACAATTTCTATGTGAATGGCAAGCAGGCAGAGAGGGCAGAGATACTGATGCGAAAGTATAACCTTGATTGAGGAGGTAGTGTGGGTGAGAGTTAGTTGTCCCAATATGATTCAACTGAAAGTCTACATTTGAAATGCAGTAGGTATCCCAATTTGTATGCAGATGTATTGAAATAGGCAGGGCTAAATGAATCCTCTTAATCTGATTGGGCATTTGAAATGATGCACTATGACACGCCCCACACAGGTCAGGGTTTCTAAACAGGGATGCTTCTATGGGGATATTAGGTTGCCATAAGTTCACCTGCTTCTGTTGCTACAATTTGGCTTAGTATTGTGCCATGGAAGCCGTCTGATAAGATACCATACTCCAGATGCCCTCCTGGTGTCTCCTGAGAGGCTGGGCCTCTTGACCTGATTTGTGCATTCCACAGACAGCTTGTCTGAGGTCCGTCATATCTGAAGATCTGTTTTCGAATTTGGCCTCTCTTTCTCGGAACAATATTGTTACTCGGTGATTGACCATTATCTTTTTTTTTTTACCAGTTACCATGGTGATGATCCAACTGTTAATTGTTTTCTTTTCCCTTCCATTTCACATTTAAGAGAGACATTAAGAAAGCACGACGAGAACAGGGCTGTTCTGCCCTTAGCTCCTGCCCTTATATATTTTTTCATCTACAAAACATCAGTTCCTTGGATTTTGGATTAATTTGCATTTATGACATTTGTAAATTGCATTTCTTAGAAGAAAGGCTTGGCAGTTATTTTCTTATTTTTGGACTAATGACTAATGTTTTGCTTAGAGAGAGCAGGGAAAGACAGAAAAAGGGGAGAGATAAAAAGAGGTTCTGGGGCAAGTGTGAATCCTCAGCCAGTCTCCCCCTCTCTCCTCTCTCTCTAAAATGTAGCACACAGTGAATTATTATTCACACCATTGATAAAGATGAGTAAAAAAAAGGCTGTATAAAATAAACAATACAGGTAATGCTCATCTCTGTTTATTCAGAGTTCACAGTTCAAACATTTTTTTTACATCAGAGAGAAGAGGAGGTGAGTAAAAGGTAACGGAAAATAATAAACAAAAAAGGATAACAGGGAGTAAAATTTAATTGTCAGTCACACCAGTAGCAATACCAACAAGAACATGCACAAGAAACAAAACAAAGAAAGAAAAAAAGGTATACAGTTAGATGTGGTATTGTTGACAACTCTCTCACAGGCATAATTTATGAATGCCAACGGACCATTTAAACCAGTCCTTGGCCAAGCGAGTCATCCAGTTGCATTTCTTATCTGTCCACATGGACTGCTGCAGGTTCAGGCCACATGGTTTGGAGGCGATCCTAAGCTTCACTGTCTTTCATGCCAGAGCTAGTCTCCAACATGGTCTGATCCATAGACTTGCCTGTATTCCATTTTCCCTCCTTCACATCAGTTGCATGGTTTGGCCACTTGATACGTATGTAGACAAAACCACATGTTGGCCCATGGCTCAGCTTTTTCTCTGCTATAAGACTAAGCTCTTGGCTTTGCCTCTTTAAAAGCTGGCTGTCCCACTGGATTGTGACATTGATTCATTTAGTATATGAGGGAGCTGGCCCTCCTGGCCCATATTCAGTATCACATATTCCACCAGCCTCATTGGCTTTGTTCCGTGTTTCCCCCTTGATAGGGGTATGTGCTTCTACTGTGGTGCCATGCCAACCATGCGATTTGTATTCTGTACTGTTTGAATGTTGCAGCTTTCTTTTGGTTTAAGGTAGTCAGGGTATTTGGCCATACAAAAAAGAAAAATATATGTGTGTTTATAGGGTGTTATAACTGAGTAAAATGCTTAACATTGTGTTGGCTATGCCCAACTGCTTCCTACAGCATGCGTCGAATGAGCCTCTGCTAATCTTACAAACAGCTACACGGTTTATTCATTGTCTTTGTCTTTTCATGTATGAACTTCATAAATGTGAAATCAATATTCTATGGATGTCAGAGTTCATTATTGTCTTGGAAGAATCTAATTAACGTACATGGCATTACGGAATTCCCTAGCCCCATTTGTGTATATAACAACTCTACTGCAAACATGGGTATCTGACTTACATTTTCTAAAATCTACCCTTTATGCATCACAAGCCTTTGTGCATGTGTGTGTGTGTGTGTGTGTGTGTGTGTGTGTGTGTGTGTGTGTGTGTTGTTTTTGTGTGTGTTCCATTTTACACACTGTGTTGTTGAAGTGATGGCATGCCATTGTGCTGTCTCTGTCTGATTATACCTCAGGCTGTTTCCGTTTAATATACAGATTCCAACACTGGGTGTCTCTCCATAAGCAAACAGTGCCTCTGCTCTAAGACTATGCCAGCATTATAAAAAATACATAGCATTATATTACATTAGACATTAAAGTAAAATTAGAGTTAGCTCTCTAACTAAACGGTAGCTGTGGAAATCTTTGCAGAGGGGATGTGAGTGGGCGTGAAAATATAACACAGCCATTTGCATGTACATTACGTTACAAAGCGAGGGCTTCACCCGCTTGCGGTGTGTAATGGAGTGACAAATCTTGTTGAAATTGTCTGTATCTTTAATCCTCCCAGTGTAAAACAAACAAAGGGAAGTGTGCATGTTCCTTTAAACAAGAAAGACCTTTTTCAGTCAGCCACACTGAGAAGCTATTTATAACCCCATCATTGAGGTCTCCCATTTACATGCAAGCTTCCCAATCACCCTTCAACCCACCCACGCGTGCGCGTGTGTTTGTGTGTGTGTGTGTGTGTGTGTGTGTGTGTGTGTGTGTGTGTGTGTGTGTGTGTGTGTGTGTGCGTGCGTGCGTGTGCGCGCGCGTGAGGGAGAGAGAGTGTGTGTGTGTTTCTTCAGTGTGACTTTAGTAGTATTCCCATGATGCTGTTGCTGGGCAGCCGTTGGTCGCATTACGTATGCTCAGGTGCCCCGTGTCCGAATGTGCTTGTGCGTGTGCCAGTGGGATAGCCGTGATCACTCGTGGCTCCTCCAGTGCACAGACCGTTTACTCTGACTGAGCCTGCCTTCTTGCAGCACCACGGTCGTGTGTGTGTGTGTGCGTCTGCACGTGCGACAACACATTGCGTTAGAGTTTATAGCCATGAACAGGGTGTGTGGCGAAGCCGTCCCTTTGCCTTCAGATGGTAGCAAAATGTTTTGACGCACTGTATATTCCTGATATTTTATGCTTGAGTTCACATGAACCCGTGATTACTGGGGCTTGTGAGTCGAAGCTTTGAAGTTCTTAAAATCAGATTTTGTCAGGTGCACGATTGGTGCGGATTATTTGAAGCGATTCACATTTACATTTACATTTATATTTTAAGCATTTAGCAGATGCTCTTATCTTACCAGATGTGTATTAATACATGGTAGGAACAATGATAGTTCGCGCAAGACAATTATAGTTCACGCAAGACAATCATAGTCCGCGCAAGGATTCAGTAAAGCTTTCAGGAATAGGATATTGCACCTGCTGCCATTCCACTGGTTTCTGAGGTTTCACCTCAAATGGAGTAACTAGTCTTGTTTTTTTTGGTTCATGTTTATCATACTGGTATTTCCATCCTGCTACATATCAGCCTCTGAATACTTCATTTAGTGTTTATGTGTATTTTCAAATATATAGTTTTGTGCTTTTTCAAAGTTAAAGTCTGTTTATTGTTATTCTTTTTTTATTTAGTTAATGTATTTATTCATTTATTTATTTGTGCAGTAGACACTCTTATCCGCTTATCATTATGTTTAGCTGTTGCTCTTATCCAGGGTCTTGGAACCCAGCTGGTCAGATCTCAAGAGATCTCAAGAGACTCTCAGGTTACCGTCTGGGAACAGCACTTACTGTACCAGCAATTACCACCCCAGGGACTTGGTGACTCAGACATTGGTCTAATTCTCAGAGGGTGATTTGTAGAAGTGTGATGTCTTTGATAGTCTGTCTGAATCACTGCCTTTACCTTAGACAGGCCTTCACTGACTTTATGTGATTGGTTAGAAAATATTGGATACTTCCAGAAAAGTGGATGGATTTATTGCTCTGAATTGCACTCCTTTCCCTAGGGTTACAGTGGAGATGGGCAAGCCTGGCACCCAAGGTTAGGGTGAATTATACCTTTTGCTATTTTACACATCGTTGTTTTTCTCACTGAGTAAAGAAAGTATCTTTCTCTAGGGTAAAACAGCATGTGTCACTCTTGGAAAGTGTTCATTCCGGGGAACTCATTTTGCCTCCTGGGAGCTCGGCTTTAGTGATCTAACACCTACTCCCCAGTTTTCTCATAACATAACATGTTATGCCTGTTTTAGATGTACTAATTAACAAAAGAGAATCTTGCTATTAAATTAAATCCATAATCTGGTTATGCTTGATTTTGTGCCCAACCTCATGTTAAACTTCAGAGTGCCATCTTAAGACACTGCCATCTTATCCTGGGAGAGTTGTACAACAGCCTTTTGTTTTCCATCATCAGTAGTGTGCTGTGCTGCTATAAATCCAAAACCAAGAGCCAAGAGCTACTATTTCCTAACATGTAACATAGTTTGAATCAGTGGTGAACCCTGTGGTCGCTGTTTGTATAGCAGTAAACACAGTGTAACGATATGGCTGGCTTTATTGCCAGTAGTATATCCAACATGTGAAACTTAAGTGAAATTTGATCACACAACATTTGGGAAAAGATGCCCTCTGAGATCAATTTAGTATCTGCTCCAGTTAAATAGTCATAGTACCGTGCAGCCTTCTTTTGTCTGATGACTGAGGCTGAAGGGGGCTGGGATTGGGATCAGGATTTGAGATGTCCTTGCACAAACCAGTTGCTGCATGAAGTGATGTTAGTTCACCAGTAGTGGGCAGTATACAATAGCTCTGAAGTGCACAGCACAAACCCAAAAAGATAGCCCAATCCCAAACCGGGGGAACAGAAACGGGCATGGTAATCCCTCTTGTGATTATGTTCTCCCTTTTGTTTATGTGGCTACATTTTTACCATGTATTGTCTTTTTGCATTAGTGTTTCATGTTTTGAATATGTGTGGCCTATTTTGTTAATGCGTTTCCTGTTTTGGGATTGTGTTTTCTTTTTGTGTATTTGTGTTTCTATTTGTTGTCATCTTTCCTTATTTGAGAATGTGTTTTCTCTTTTTGTGTATTATTTTTTACTTTGTTTTGTATGCTTCATGGTCTCAGCTGTATGCCTGAGAAAATTTAAGAGGCAGTGTGATGTAGTGATTAGGGTAGTGGTCTTGCAACTGATTGTGGCTCCAAATGCTTGTATTGAATGACTTAATTCAATTTCCAGCTGTGTAAATACAACATATGTTAAAGCATAAGCTGTTTAGTTGCATGGTTAAGGCCATCAGCTAAACAAATAAATGTTATATCCGATCTTTGTCAACGGCTTTACAGCTCAGTATTTTGTCAAAGCATACATTGATTACCAATCTGGTTTTGATGCCAATGACTAACTGGACATTAGTTAGTTATACTGTATGCTGAATGCTTCTGTTCTTTTGACTGCAATCTTGTATACAGTCTTGTGAAAATCTATTTTTTTGGCAAGTATATTTTTGTAATGGTTCTGCTTTTGTTAGTTCAGTAAACGGATAGTTGTGACGGGAAAGATATTTAAGTCAATTAAGTCTCTCTCTCTCTTTCTCTCTCTCTCTCACTCTCCCTCTCCCCCTCTCTCTCTGGGCCTTTGAGGAATTTGCGTGGGTGATGTAAAAGGGATGAAAGTATTTTAGTAAAGCCCTTCTGTCCAGGACCAGACCACACTGATACAAACGAAAGAGGGTTTCCTATTTCAACATCCCTTATCTGTCTCATAGTTTTGTTCATGCATTTGTGTTCAAAGGGTATGGTATTACTGTTCTAGCCATGTCTCCTCCTTATTTTATGTGGGAGCATGGATCAGATGAAATAATACACGGCAGGAATGAGTGTCTTACATAAATCAGAGTTGATATTTTAATGAGGCACACTTTACATTTTTTTTCTAAAATTATAGTCATCTATTTCTGCAGCTCCAACAAGAGGTGTTGCCAATTTTATCGATAAGACATTTGCTCTCCTATGAGATCGTTTGTTTGCAGTGCACTTTTAACGAAATATCCAGACGATTTTCCTTTAGCTCTTGCGTCTCAGTTTATTAAACTTCAGTCTAAAGCCCATATTTATGCCTGCAGAACAGAGCAGCATTGTGAGCCTGCAGTGGGCCACTCATCTAAAAGAGCACAGGGCAGGCCCACGCTGTGCTTGTTCAGACCAGTAAAAAATGCACCGCTGCCATCTCACCGTCCACAACTTTATTAATAACAATAATCGACTGCGTAAGAGGGAAATTTGCATTCCAGACCATTCGCTGGCTGCAACCATGCGGTAATCTATCAGGAACCAGTATTTCTGCAATGCCACAAAGGTTACAGGTCTGAGCTCATAGTCTCACACAGATGGTGATTCAAGCTCTATACAGACAGAAACATCTTTAATACTACCTCATTAAAGGTTTAACTTCAGAATTGATTATGTTATCCTTGCTTTGCATGTAAAGATTTGCGATTGTTATATTTTATTTTTTTGGCAGACACTCTTATCCTGGCCTACTTACATATTAACATGCACTTGCACAGCTGGGTTCTTACTGAAGCAATTCTGGTGAATTACCGTGTTCAAGGGTGCCATGATGGCTATGTTCCTTAATGGCTATCCCCAACATTGTCACTGTGTTAAGCACATGCTGCTCTTGTGATATAATGAATACTTTTGCGTGACATGGTGGGGGTGGTGGATGGGGTGCTGCCCTGAGTTTGTATAACACTGCATAGTTTTTGATATACTGTATATTATATACATTCATATTATGGATGCACATCCGCTGTAAAGAATAAGGATAACACAGGGATTTAATTAACATTATAGCCCTCAAGGGAAAACACTATGACGATCTGATCTGAGGTCGGATGGAAAAGAGTCGGCTGTAACTGTTGACAAAGATGCTTGAACTGGTGAGCCTTTGTCCAGTTGTGTCTCTGTGGCTGTGCAGAGGAGAATCAACGATTCAGTGTCCTAACTCAATGTGTATGAATCAGTTAGCATTTTTAGTAATTAATGCACAGGGTTAAAAACTTCCTGCTTTTAATCAACGATTCAGTGTCCTAAATGACTCATAATAAATATTCCATTTAAAAAAGTGAGTACTCATACCTGTGAATCACATTTTATTGATTAGAAAAAGCTTTTGTATTTTTAGTAATTAATGCGACTCTATCCAGGTCTCACCTTTATGTTAATGATTCATGTGATATTCACATTGTCCATGTCTCTTGTCCCTGAGTCTTGTTGGTTGCTGTAACTTCTTAAACAGCATACATACTGCGTTCAGTATATGTGCAATATAGGCCTAGCTGTTGGAATAGAGCAGACTAGCATTGAATCCCAAATGAAAGCCTCAGTGGATCATAGCTAATGGGTGCCATTTATTGTAGTTTATTACTGTTCAATTACTGGCATTACTGTGAGTCATGTGGAAGTAAACCAAGACTCATCATGTCCATCATGCTTTTAGAACCATACTTAATGGTGTCAAGTGACAAAGAACAAACAAGTAACACTATTGTCCACTGAGATACTGACATACTCACTGAGATTTAAATCTTAAGTCTCAAACCCAATTGTAATTATCGTATTATTGTTGTATGATTACTGTGTTATTACTGTGCTATTAATGCACTATAGCCTTTTGGAAATGAATGTTTTGTGTCATGTTCTGTGTCTTATGCATTTTCTCTCTCAGAGTGGTGTAGTTACTTGTCATTGGTCAGAGTCATGAAGTCAGTGTCTGTCCTGAGCTCCCCATCCTCTTATCCCCATCCTTTCCTTATCATCATCATGTCCTTAATGAATTAAGTTATATAATTATAATGATACTTATGTTATAATTATTGTATACACTACACATGAAAATTGTGCTGTATCGAAAGTGCTTCTGTAGTCTTGGAAGCCTGACTTGAAGTGCTTCATGCCACTCTATTGGTATTTTCAAGAGGACAGGCTTTGGTAGCCTTTTTCGTGAGTCATCACTTATCACTACTGTATTGCATCCCTGTTATTTTTGTTGTCACGGTGACCCATTTGTTCCAGCCGCTGTCATCCTGCACTCACTTGCTCTGACACCAGAGGTGTAGCCCCCCTCCCCCGCCCCACTGGCTAACACAGTCTTAGGGAAAGGTGGTCTTAGGGAAGATCAGAGCCCTGCAGGTTAGGTACAGTTAAACAACACCACTGCCCCTGCAGGAGAGGCTCTGTGTGTGAGTGTGTGGAGACAGTAGGACCTCAGTGCTCAAGGAGGGCCTGGGGTCCAGGCCTTTTTCAAATCAGCGTGAGACAAGGTCCCTCTCTTTCTTTTTCATTTTCTCTTGTTTTTTTCTCTCTCCCTCTCTGACCCTTTCCTTTCCCTTTCTTTGTCTTACCTGCCCCATCTATTCCTGCTATAATTTTGTCCCGTTTCTCTGTCCCTCTTCCCTATTTATTCCCTATTTTTCAATTCTATTCCATTTTTATAACTATTTCTTTGCATCGTAAATCATCTGCAGTTTTATTATTGTATTTCTTTAGCTATTGTATTATCATTTCTCCATTTTGTTTGCTGTGTGCATGCTTCGGCAACCCAATAGTATGTTTGCCATGTCATTTGAAGCAAATCAAATTGAATTGAGAGAGAGGGAATGGGAGAGAGAGAGGAGTGAGGGGAGAGGGAGAGATAGAGAGCGAGAGCTGAGTCTCTTTAATCTTCGCCAGTGGAGTGTAATGAACAGTGGCCCGGGGGGTTATACAGGAGGAGAAGTACTGGATAAATAAGAGATCAGACTGAGGCTTTGAATAGAGCTTCAGCGCGTGAGAGACAGGGAGTACGAGAGTAAAAGGGAAGGAGGGAGGGAGGGAGGGAGGAGTGCTCCACACTTCACAATGCTGGAAGACACTGGAGCGGCTCCTCCTTCATGCTCACTGTTCCACACTTCCCTGTGGGGCAGAGGAAGGTGGTGGGGCGGAGGGTATCTTCCAGACCAGCCATTATGAGCCATGTCTGTCTGTCCCATTGAGGAGGCGAATCTCCCGGTGAGTAGAGTAGTGGTTCATGAAGTGGCTGTTTGGCATAGGGGTTCAGGATCTGGGAAAGTGCTAAGGGGGTCAATGAGATGGGTGTGGAACCTGAAAGTTACAGGTTCCACACCTGTATCAGAAGTACAGGAAAAGGCACAGCCCGGTACAGGAGCATGAGTTTCTTGGCCCAATTTGCATGACTTCTCTATTGAGATGATGGGAGTGGATGTTATTTGGATTTGGCTGTCTTGCTGAGTTCTGAAGGGAATGAATTTCAGACGTGAATCACGTGATAAAATGTATTTATATATACAGTAGACTTTGTTTCTATTCACACCCTTGATAAAGATGAACAAAAGAGATTGTACAAAATAAAGTATATAAGTAATGAGCTTTATTTTATTCAGAAAAATATATTCTTTAATAATAATGCATTGGCATTAACCACAATTGAATGGTTCACAAATTAGATTTTTTTTCCCCAGAAAAGTCAAGAATCACAAATATTTACACCCCTGTTATCAATACTTTGTGGTTCCTCCCTTAGCCATTGTAACAGCAAGTAGTTGCTTTCTGTAGTGTTGTATGAGGTTATGGAACTTCTTGGGGGGATCCTCAACCATTCCTCCATGCATAATTGTTCTAATTCCTTCAGATTCTGAGATGGCCACGTCAGTACATTGATCTTGTGCTCTGTCAACCATTTCTTGGTTACTTTGGATGTATGTTTGGGATTGTTGTCTTGTTGGAAGGTCCATCTGCAGCTAAGGTGTAGCTTCCTGGCAGAGGGACATGGTTTTGGACAACATTTCTTGGTACATGCTGGAGTTCATGGTTTCATCTATTTTAATAAGGGCCCCAGGGCATGTGGATGCCCCCAAAGCATTAAAGATCCACCACCATGTTTTACCATGGGCATGAGGTGCTTTTCAACATTACTTGCATTCTTTGGACACCAAACATAACGCTGATGTGTATGTCCAAAAAGCTAGATTTTTGTTTCATCTGACCACAAGACACGGTTACAATTGTAGTTCAGATGTAGTTTGTCGAATTCAAGACGCCTTTTTCCGTGAATTGTCTTCAAAAGAGGCTCCCTTCTTGCATCTCTGCCATGAAGTCCATTGTCATGTACTGTAGGCGTTGTCAAATGATAGCTTTAGGCACCTTGTAACCATAAGATCCCAGGTTGTTTTGGTGATCTTGAACTGTGC
The DNA here is from genome assembly GCA_029706075.1 of Aldrovandia affinis. Taxonomy (NCBI): domain Eukaryota; kingdom Metazoa; phylum Chordata; class Actinopteri; order Notacanthiformes; family Halosauridae; genus Aldrovandia; species Aldrovandia affinis. The sequence goes on along the minus strand of JAINUG010000008.1, from coordinate 5,218,548 downwards.
CCCTTGGACTTATTTTTGCCTCTCAAACTATCCATTTCACTACACGTGGGGGCAAGATAGACTTGCATCCTCTACCTGGCAGGTTAGCCACTGTTCCAGTGGCCTTAAACTTCCTAATAATTGACACAACAGGTTAAAGTGGTATCATTACGTTTTTTGTAGTTTTTGTAGCCATTTCCAGATCTGTAGAGGTCAATAACCTTTTGTCTGATGCTTTCAGGGAGTTCCTTACCTTTCACCATGATGATGGCTGACCACAGTATATCAAATGTGTGTTCTCTCCTTTTTAAATCCTAGGGAAACAGGAAACCATTGTAGACTACTGACTACTGTTCCATAACATTCCAATGAACTTCAAATAAGTTGTATATTGTGGCAGGATCAGAGGTGTTGGGTTTCAACACAGCCAAAGATCAATAATAAAATCAGAGTACATACACCGGCAAATTGGAAACAAGAGAAATGTATTAAGGGATTTCTTACAGCAAAAAGGACGGTTGGAGAAGCAAACACATACAGTCCATGATCTGTTCTCGTTGTTGTTATCTGTAATCCAAAAGTCATCAATCCAATATAGGTCCTCAAACAGTCAATGGTCAGTACACAAACAGGGTTCTCAAAACAATACATGTCAATCCAAAGTACAATTCTCTTAACACTCTCACACACCACGCGTTTCCATTCTGATACTTTGCGACTTGTATAGGAAACAGCCCCTCAATCACCACCCCTCTGCATACCTCTGGGCGGCTGCCACAATATTTATTAAGATTTGTTTTTATTGGATTAAATTGAAAGGAATAGTTAGGGCTGTGAATAATTGTGATCCAGATGTTTTCTGGAAGAAGAAAAAAGTATTAATAAAACATAATATGTTTTTCGGAACAATTGTATTAGTATCGTAGGTTTGGAATTGTCTGCATTTTTGTTCTTTTCTTTATCAAGAGTGTGAATAAAACATCTACTGTATATATATATATAATAAATGTATCACATGTGAATACCTGTGAAGTAAATGTGACAACATGTCATCACATGATATGCACATATGAAATGTGTGGTATACCTGTGAATTACATTTGAAAAACACGTGCAGAATTCATGTGATTTTTCCATTAGGACTAATATCTGTCCTACATACAGTATGGTACTACATAAAGTAAACTACTTTATTATGGCAAGTATCCTTTCACTAATGTAGTATATATGTATATAAAACACTATTTTAATTTGGCTTTATCATAATTACAATGTCACACGCCACATGACAATCCCTGGACGGGAACAGAGCAGTCTGGAGACGGAGTGGATTCTTTGGTCCACGGACCAGATTTTTATTGATAATTAGATACGTTCTCTGCCCGTGTCAGTGGGAGACCGGGAGACCGGGAGTTTTAACTAGTAACAAAACAAATCCGTCCGTCGGCCTCATGGGTTCGGGACACAAAACAATAAACTGAAAGCACAAACAAACTTTCATCAAACTCTACAGTTCCCGTTTTACTTTCACTTTGCTTTCTTGCTTTCTTTTCCATTCACTTTCTCTCCGCGGTCTCTCACCCTTCTCCTTCCTTGTTCCAGCCACCTACTGAAGAGAGCAGAGCAGTTTTAAAGCACACAGGTGTAATTACCAAACCTTGGACTGGTGTGTGCGCTGGCTGCTCTGCCAGTAGGCATGGCCGCTAATCGCCCCGATTAGCTGCCGAGACCGACGCCTTCCACATACAATTAAACAAATTATGATTTAAGTGATTGAAACATGATCTGCTCTTCTGCTCATTATCGGAGACTTGTGCTCTATAAGGCCTAGATCCAATCAAACTGTTTTTCTACTGCATATGATGAGAAGGCACCTTGATTTGCTGTATGTACATTTTTGGCGCTCCCTTGGAAGGCTGCATTTTCACAATTGCTGCATTCCTTGCACAGTTACTACCAAAACTTAAATCAAATACCATTTAACTGCCTCCCGCGTGGTCTAGTGGTCTCAACGTCCGACGCTGGCCACAGTGACCAGGGTGTGCCACTGGGGGCGGCAATTGGCTGTCTGCCCCAGGGAGGGGGGAGGGAAGCTGACAAGACGAGTGGCTTTGGGGTGCCGGAGTTATGGTCGACAGCTTGATGAGTGCCGTCTCGGAGGAGACGATAATTTGCCTTTGTCGCTGCCGGTCACAGGGCTACGGCAGCGAACTATGAGGGAGGGATTGACCTGAAAATAGTGGGTGTAATTGGCTACCAAATTGGGAGAAAAACTAGATAAAAATACAAACAAAAATAAAAGAAACAAAATAAAAAAATACCATTTAACTAACTGCCATATCTGTGTATGTGTTTGTGAATGTGTGTCCTTCTGTGTGTGTGTGTGTGTGTATGTGTGTCTGCATGTGTTTGTGCATGTGTATGTCTGTGTGTGCTTCTGCATGTATGTATGTATGTGTGTGTGTGTGTGTGTGCATATGTCTGTGTTTGTGCATGCCTGTGTGTGTGAGTGTGTGTTTGTAGATAGAGATGCTGGCCAGTCCTTCTCTGGTGTGGACACGTTGCCACAAAGTGCAGCTGACCCCTATCAGTGATGTAACTGTTCTCGCAATGATCATTGGCAGCCCCCCTCTCTCCATGGTGGTCCTCATTGGTCCTGGCAAGCAGGCAAGCTCAGTTGGAGGGAAGCTGCAGGAATGACATGGCACCGTGTAGAGACACACATCAAGATAGACCTTTTCAATGGCGGCCTATGGAACCTTGTCAAAAACCAAAAAGTCATCAAAGAAGAGAAGAGAGAGAGAGGATAGAGTCTCTGTAGCACCGCATAGTCTAATTAGTCTGCATGTGAAACATGCCAAGGCCATTGTTATCTGTTAGGATTATTCATTGTGGTTGCACTTTACCACAGGAAGATTCAGCTTTGAAGATTCACATACTAGCTGTAGCATCAGGCACTGTAGCATTAATCTGTCTTTTTCAATAGATGCATTTTCATACAAGTTTTCTTAGATTCAAATTACTTTCATTTCCTCCTACTTCACCCTTTCCGTATTGTATGGTGTTAAACAACAGTTCAGGCAGTTGAATTCTCCTAAGCCAAAAGTGTCAACCCGGAACAAACACTCCAACCACACTGGGTCTGAGAAAGTCACAGGAATGATACTGGCAGACAGTCTATAATTACAGTAGGCAACTGTAAAACTGTTACTAATGCTAGTCCTCCATCCAATTGGCAGCACATCCCTGTCATAAGAATCCCTTTAAAACATATAGTCTTACCCCACCTCCTACATCTCCTCATGGGAACCTCGCACGTTATGTAAAAACGGGGGTTGTGTAACCACAGAGTACAGTACAGTACAGTACAGTGTGTGCGTTCTTCTGAAACGTACGCAGCTGCAGTTTTGTGGAGGAAACTAATGGAGAAGGAGAGGAAATGAACAGGGGATGTGGTCCATGCCAGTGGAGATTGGACTGATCTGGGGTCGTCTTGCTCTGCAGGTTTCAAGAAATGGGGAACCAGTGGTCTGACCACTTGGGTTGTTCTCCAGCGTGGAAGCATGCTCACTTTCAATGTGTAATCAACATCTGCCTCATGTTTCAAAGAAAACTGGGGAGAGTGTTACTAAACCAATGGATCAAGGCATCAATGGGCAGTCACAGTGTGATAGTGGGTCCATATAGTTTTATGCCCAAGAATGCATTGACAACACTGCAAAATACATGTGAACACATCTGGTTTGAATCCTTGAATTCCTGACTGAGACAGAGAGAGAGAAATGTTCACTACATGGTTTGCTCACAGAGCCTGTTTGTGTTAGAGATCAATCTCTCTCATGGTTTAATAATAACCATGGTCACAGCAGCTTTAATGAAGACAAATCCCGCCCTAGGTGTCTGATATCTTAATGTTTGGCCTGCAGTTCTCAGTCTGTACAGTTCAGAGTCCCTTGTATTGTATTCCAGGTACTCTATGTGCGATTCGCCCCGCAAAGTGGTTCTCCCCTTCCTCTGATCCCACGCCATAGGCACTGTAGAACCCCTTTTGTGTGTTCAGAAAAGGCCAGCAATGGCTTCTCATTGTTACTGGGGCTACATACAGGTTCCTAATGTATTTATTGTGTGTCATTGTATGTAGCAAATACCATGCAAATAGGGAAGGCAGAAATAAATGCATTTTAATTTATAAAATGCTTATCATACCTTATTATGGTAAAGGGCTTCTCTCAGAATACAATTAAAGTCAGGTTTATTGCAGAAGGCAATATGACTAATGATATTCCAAGCATATGCCAGAACACTATATGTCATTTTAGAATGTGTCTCTGTTGAAATGATAGAGTGCTCAGGATTTGAGTACCTTGGGGTAAGCATCAGTTATGCAGTATATGTGATGAAACATTCTGGGCCATGGCCAACAGGAATCAGCTGCTACGTGTTTGCGAGGCACAAGTCAGAAAGGGAGATACAGCGACACACAGACACTAACGTGCACGCACACAGACACACCCACATACACAGACAGCACCGTATGCAAAACAATGGTGTCTTGTTAAAAGATGACTCTAGATGCACTTCCCACATAAACATCAACCCTGCATGAACACACATGCTTGTAAAACAAAATCTAAAAAGGAGAAACGTGTTGAAAGGGTGTACTGCAATCACCGTTCACCGGCTGAATGCGCTTGAATATTATGGTCTGCCATTAATTCCCAGGTCCTTTGATACATTGTTTGTCATTGATAGTGACAATCTACTGCACAAGTGTTCATCTGATTGCAATTTCTCTCCTTGTGCTTGTTGCTACACTTGGAATATTCTTGGAACATGGGGAAATATGTTTTACTGGTCAGTTGCATAAAATGTGGAGTTTAGCTATGAAGAAGAATGTCAACAGTGCTTGGCATGAATTGGCAAATATGTTTTTTGTATTTTTTAAGAATTTGTTTAAGATTTTCTCCCATTTTCTCCCATTTTCTCCCAATTTAGTACCAATTACACCCTCCATTTTTCATGTCAATCCCCCCCTCGTATTGTGAGTTCGGTGCCGTAGCCCTGTGACCGGTATTGACAAAGGCGAAGTATCGTCTCCTCTGAGATGGCACTTGCCAGCCTGTCGACCATAACTCTGGTACTCCAGAGCCACTCCTGTGCGCAGCAAACTTCCTGTCGGCTTCCCTCCCCCCTCCCTGGGTCGGACAGCCAATCGCCATCCCCCGGTGGCACTCCCAGCCAGAGCAGACTCTGGCGCGGCCGGTGAAATCGAACCCCGGTCGCAGTGGCCAGCGTCGAACGTTGTAACCACTAGACCACCCGGGAGGCCGGCAAATATGTTTTTAATTGCAATGGCCATGTCTGGTTCATGTCAGCAGAAAAAGTTCATGTCTGCTTCACTGCTGTTGATTTGTGTTGTTGTTTCATGTGTGTATCATGTGGTCAGAATAGTTTTTGTATTATTTGCTTAAAATGTGAATTTGACAAATGTTGACATTAGTCGATGAATGTACCGTCTTACTTGTAATAATACAGCAATCCATTCATATCAACAGTTCAGCACAGTAGATAAGAAGATGCAGCTATGGTAACAGTGTGGTATTAGTGTGGTATGTAAAATACGTTATGTTAATACCACACTGTTGGAAGATTTGCATTATTGGTCAATTTGATGTGCTCAAACAACACTCATCACTTACATCACTCACATGAACCGCGTGGTCTTTCAATTATGACATATCCATCAATCCATTTGTTTGTTGCTACATCTTTTATGTACAGTTTTAGAACATTAATCACCAATCCAAAATTATGATCTAATCACCCCAATCATAAGTACACAACTACCGGTTTCATAACTACAGGCATAATTCATATCAAAGTAAACAAACATTTAATGATTTAAAACATTTATACTAAAATATATTGCATAGAAATAGGCCGGATGAAACAGCCCCCAGCAACAAGTCCAGTAGGAATTAGAACCTTATATAAAGTAAGTGGATTTTATGATGATGTTGCTCTCTCTTGATTTGTGCACTGTTGCATGAGAAGGCAATTCAGTTCAGTGGGAAAGTAGGGGGAAATCCCTGACATTGCCATGGTGTTCCCTGCCCTAGAGAGCTCCATGAGACTGATTTCATCATTATATGCAAACACAGGTGCTGCCAAAACTTTGGCAAAGGACTGTGAGTGTGTGTGATGTGATTATGTGTGTGCTTTTGTCTGTGTTTGTTTTTATGTGAGCATCTGTATGTGTGTGTGTGTGTGTGTGTGTGTTTGAATATACAGGTAACTCCCAAAATAAAGGAAACTCTTGAGTAAATGAAGGATACAAAGTATATTGAAAGCAGGTGCTTCCATACAGGTGTGGTTCCTGAGTTCATTGAGAAATTAACTTAGGGTCCTTATACAAATGCTGCGAAGGCTCAGTTGCCCATTATTTTGGTTACCATGGCTAGAAGAAGAGAGCTCAGTGAAATGTTGGGGTGATTGTTTGGGCATGTGCAGGAGCTTCAGTGATGAAGACTGGTCAACTTGCTGTTGTTTCATGAGGAAATTTGACTGAAAGTATGAATCTATGGCGTGAGCAGGCAATTTCATTAAGAACAGTCTGTCAATAACTTCACAGAGAGGGATACTATGGTGAGGTTGCAGGCTGGTCAGGTGAGTCATCCTGTGCTTCCATGTGCATCCTGTGTCATCAGCTGTGCTTCTCGAGCCATAGTCATCCTTCACAACATCCGGAGGATGTTCTCACCCATCAACTCCTGGTCAGGCCCTGGTGATCTCACGTCTGGACTACTGCAATGCATCCCAGCCTGTGCCATCAAGCCACTGCATGAACGCTGCCGCCGCCTGGTGTTCAACCAGCCAAAGTTCAAACCCCTCTACTTTCCTCTCTGCACTGGCTCCCCATCGCAGTACACATCAGATTCAAGTCACTGGTGCTTGCTTTTCACCAGATGAAGTCACTCATCACTCCCTACACCCCGGACCCCTTCTGCCTCCGCTGGCTCTGCCCCATCCCTCCGGGCGCCTGGCATTGTGCCTCTTCTCTGTCCTGGTCCCTCGCTGGTGGAACGACCTCCCGCAATTTCCACTGACAAAACCCACCTCTTCAGACTCCACTACCACTGAACACTGTCCATATAGTCAATCTGTACCACTGTTTAAAAAAAAAAAAAAAGAAAAAAGTAAAACAACCCACTAACCTTTTCTTTCCCAGTGTTACAGGTATGGTCAATGATGTAAATCTTGGCAACTAATTGTTCTTATTGTATTATGCAAATCTTGTCATTCTAAATGAAAATGTAAATGTAATGTAAATGTCATCATCTCAACAAGCAGACGAGTGCATGTGTGGTGCATGTAAAAAGAAACCTACAGGCCCGAGTACTTGTTTTCCACGATAAGGGTTCTGTGGCTCTGTGATTGTGTGGGGTGCAACATGGTTTAATGGTTAAATGGCATGATTCTGTGATCATCTTCATCCTGTGGTAATGTGGCCTGATAATCAATGGTTTGATGCGTGCTGAAAATGATGCAAACCATATGCCATGGCTGTGTCAGTCATCAGATCTCAGCCAAATTGAACACTTATAGGAGATTCTGGAGCTGTGCCTGTGACAGCATTTTCCACCACCATTAACAAAACACCAAATGATTGCATTTTGTGTCGAAGAATGGTGTTGCATCCCTCCAACAGAGTTCCAGACACTTGTAGAATCTATGCCAAGGCGCATTGAAGCTGTTCTGGGGGCTTGTGATGGCCCAACGCCCTATTAAATGTTAGCATTTCCTTTATTTTGGCAGTTACCAAATGTATGTGCATCTGTGTGGGTGCAGGCATGTTTGAGTGTGTGTGTTTCTCTGTGTGTGCGTGTGTATGTGTAAATATGTGAAGTTAAGGAATGTGTGTGAGCTAACAGTGAACGACACCAGCAGGGAGCTTCACCTGTAGGCCCCATCCATGTGGTCAGGTCTCTGGCATCACCACATCACTTCTAGGTCTTGGAGCTCATCAAAGCCCCTCTTTCCATTCTCCTGTCAGGGAACCCAAATGGAGACATGCCCCAGTGCAATGGTACAGGTCTTAACTATTGTATGTGCTGGTAACTGAAGAAATTTTGCCTTTTCATGCCAAACGGCTGAAGTGTGTAACTAGGTTAATACTCAGATGGGAGAACTCCAAGGAAAACCATCCCGTGCTACCTATTGCAGAAAGGATGTTGAACCTGGTTGTCCTGATCAAAGTCTCAATCTTTTGTTTGAACAAATGTCTACGCCTTTTTTTTGTGCACACATTCTTGTGCACATACAAGACTGAGCAGTGATAATGGCTACACTGGCCTTGTTGGATTTCCCTCTTCCCCCTAGTGGACAACTTGGGAAATGCAGCAGCATGACCATACAGTAGTAAAATTGCTGTCTGGCCACCACCAGTATTTCAGAAACAGTAAACACCCAAGCACGATGCATAATGCATGCCGTGACGCTAGCGTCTTAATAGCGGAGCTGTAAGGGGACTCTCTTTGAGGAGACTGGGGGAGGACGTCATTGAGAGGTCGAAGCGTTCACAGACGGCTGCCCGTCTTCACATACAGTAAAAGAAAATACAATCAAATACAAGCGCCTGTTGCATGCTGCGTCTGTGCGAAGGGAATGCCGTGTGGAGGTTTAATACAGAATGGCTTTTGTTTGCGCTCTGTCTCATCAGTAGAAGATAACGCCACAGTTATTTTGGCAAGATAAATATGCTGTGTTGATTGGGGGAGAAAACAGCAAAACAAGTGCTCTAATTTCAAGTAGCCATCTGAAATGTGAAAAACATCTCAAATGAAGCCATGTCATGATCTCTGTTATGTGTTGATCGAATGACATTCAAATACGTTACATAAGCAGAGCCCTTAGATTTCCCTTCCCATTCAGTGGCTATTATTGCAGACAACTGATCATTATTCAACCTTGAAACATTTTCTTCCTGTGGAGTGAGCTTATGTTTCTCATACAGTATGCCATCTTGTGTTTCTCATACAAGCTGGCCGTACATCATTCGGTACACGTCAGCTTGTTCACTATATGTGTTGCCTTATCTTTATCATCAAATTAGCTTCCCCTTATTGCTCCATCTATTTTGGTATGACATGGGTTATAATAGCAGTATTTTATTACATCAGTGCATCAACTTGTGTACATTGGCAGTTAGTTTGTGTTTATCACACCAGTTACATTCTGAGTTCCCTTGCCTCTTTCATACTTGGCTTGTATGCATTATATGGTCAAGCTAGCTTGTGTCTTGTGTCGGGCTTCATAATAGCTAACTAGTGTTTATCACGTGAGTTAGGCCGTGGCCATATAGTTTAGTTTGTATTTTACACGAGTGGAAGCTATAATTACTGCCACAGCTGTAGGTGAGAGGAGATGCTTTTTTAATTAAGCAAAGGTTAATAATGTGACTGTTCTGCTGGGAGAAGAGGAAGAGATAGAGGAGGAGAGTGAGAATGCAGGGGGTAAGCGTGAATTTCACAGTGGAAAAATCTGACTATGACCGAGGTCTTAAGAAGGCCTGATGAACTGCGATATGCTTGATGACCCTGTACAGGTTATCATTTACCACAGTTCACATGTAGATCTATTAAATCAGTTAACCGCATGCATGATAAATTGACATTTTTGTCAGCAGTGCGCCATTAGGATTTTCCAAGTGAATAAATTAATTTGCTGCACAATTTGGGTGACAGCTCCCCCCATAAATGTCCTGTCTGATTGCAGTACAAAAAAACGAGTTTTACAAACTGATAAATCTGAAGCGTGTCCGAAGCACTGAGGTCACACTGAATAAGGTCAGAGTGGGGCTGAGACAATTCCTGAAAATGTGTGACTCATCCAGACTGGAAAACTTTGTTTGTTATGTGTGTTTGCCTTTTTCCCCCCCAAAAGAGACCAGTTGCCAGTTGGCTTTGGTAATCGCTGCAGTGGGGTTGAGGTTAGACTGTGTTGGTTGGGATAGGTTGACAGTGGTGGTGGAGTACCACCTAATTTCAATAGCACTCCAACAAAAATAAAATACAGCAAACCTTAGCCTATGTGTTTTTATGAAGGGAATTCCACCCCCCCACCAAAAAAATTGATTGGTTGTTACTTAACCTAAGAATAGTTAGTGCTGGTTCTTTAACGAGGCAAGTCTAACGCTATAGACTAGGCCAGAACCAAGGGGCATCATTGGGGCTGCTTACACTTCCCCTTCTGGATTTTTATTGTGATCAATAAGGTTTTGTGTTGCAACCATGTTATTTAAAGCCGTCTGTAAAACTATTTTGGCACAATCACTTTATATTAAGGCTCACAGCCCTTTCCACAATTAAAGACAGGGGATCTTCAAAACTACTGAACAACTGAATCAAATCCTAATCAGTCAGATCCCAACACTATAAATGAAATCCAAAGGGAGAAAAGTATAATAATCACAATCAGAATTTCATAAAATCGAATCAAGGGAATGAGCCAGCACAAAAATACCCCAAAATGTTCAAAAAGCACATTTGCCAAGGGAGTACTGTTGAGTTCTAGGCACAGGTGGTTTAAACAAAAAAAACGATTCACCTAATATAATTATTATTAAAATTTGAGAATGACATAGAAAAGCCAATCACTTTTGGCATTATTGCATGTGCTTAGCTTATATCTTTGTGCTTCACTCTCTTTACATGACATGAGTGACCTGTGCAGCTGTGCAAGAGAAGCAATTGGCTTCATGAAAGCTGTGTGGCTGTCTAGACACAAACATATTGGCTTCAGATTTGTTTGCCACAGATCATGTGCTTGACTCAAAGACATGTTTTAGTCAACATCAAGACCAGATAACATTGGTTGTTCTTCCCTAACCGTGTTTCCAATTGACTTGAGTGTGATAGTTTTCATTCCAGCTGAACTGAAATTAAATGATCAGCTTTAGTCATTTGATTTTAAGGCACTAAGTTGGAGAGCCCTTTGGTTATAAAGTTTTTGTTTATGCAAATATTTTGCCATCAATATGTTTCTTTCACAGAGGCCCCGGAGCAGATAGCTGTCAAGACATGACAAATCCATATGAGTAGTTAATTAGCAGCTCAGTCTAGCCTAATTAATTGAAAGGTCAATTAGAAGGAAAAGCAGTACATATAGAAGGTCCCTGTGTCCCTACAGCGAATGCCTAACACTGTCCACTGCTTCATACCGGACTGTACAGTTCACGGGTTCTCTCTGACCCACAGAAATCTATTCCTCAGAAAATGTGTGCTATGGTTTTGGGCTGGGATGTGTGTGTGTGTGTGTGTATGTGTGTGTGCACATGTGGAAGTATGTGCATGCATGTTTCCCGATCCATACATGTATGTGTGTCTTTCTGTGTGTGTGTGTGTGTGTGTGTGTGTGTGCAGTAAGAGAGATCTCTTCCAGTTACAGTATTTTTTAGCCAATGGGATACCTGGGAAAGAATTTGCGATCTTTTAAAAGTTTTGCATATATTTTGCTGTGGATGTCAGTTACTAGGCAACCAGAAATGCGTGGGAAAATTCAGCCCCAGTTTCTGGAAAATTCTTCATAACATAACACACCTTTTTTGAGGTCACTGTGCCGTCCCCAGTATTTTGGTTCAAGTCCTCGTGTGATTTGCAGTCTCCAGTCTTCCAGAAGGCCAATAAAAACAAGAAACCAACTGAATATAAGCAATATGCAGTACCAGTTTCACTAAAATGTGCACACTGCTGCTAAACAAATTTCTATACTATTTGAATATGTAAATTAAATTAAAATCATGTAAATAAAAAAATGACAAACAACTCATAACTCATTTTCTTAAAAAATAACAATGTTTGTCTTCACTGGCACATATCACTTAACTAAAGTAATCACTTTAAAAACTCTAATACACAGTTCCCATGTATTGGTTTTTATTGTTATCAATCATCTGAGTATTCACCATGCAACAGTTCCTGATAAGGCTTCGGATTTGCAGTACTGAATGGCACAAGGATGTCATGTCAGTGAAATAATTGCTTTGCGACTTTTTATTTAGTAAGTGTGACACAAGCATATCATTTGCTGTTGAACCACGCTGTTAGAAGATTAATGTTAGCGATGGTGTCAGATTGTGGATTGATGTTGCAATGAGATTTCTTTATAGTTTGTGAGCTGACAGTGACATTCAGTGAAGAGGTGAGGGGAATATGCTAAACCGAGCGTATACAAATAACACAAATAATTCAGATATTTTTAAAACACAGACAGCGTATCTGACAGTGTACACGTGTGTGTGTGAGTGTTTGGTGTGGTGTGGTGTGGGGTGGGGGAAGGGGGGGGGTTGTGGAGACCTTGCGATCTTGAAATAGGGAATGCTACAGAGTGATAACCCTCTAAACTGTTAATTGTCCTTAATCTGTTTTTTAGTGTTTTTATAAATAACAAGTACAGCGATTTATAGAAGTGACTACTGTTAAATTAAGTGAATCGAATGTGGCAGAATTACCTTTTTAACATTTAAGCACTTTGCATAAAAACGTTCATTAAAAAAACTACAACTGATCTCCAACCTCATTTTATCATTTAAATATTTAAAAAAAATATTTGAAATGATTTCAATGCACAAATGCAAGGCTGCCATATTACTGTACGCGGTCAGGTAAATAGGGAAGCAGCTGCAGGCAGGGAAACGTTATTTAAATTGGCATATGAAGCAAATGCGTTTGCCTGTGTGAAACACTGCGGAGTAGCTTCAGGGAAAATAGATAACATTTAACAACACTCTGAAGAATCGAACCCTGTGATCTGTAGTGAAGCACATCTAATGCCCTAATCACTGTTATTTTCCCAAAGCAATTACCAAACAGATACAGGGGACATTATCCGAGATTCGGCGAGGTGGTGCAGTTGTTAGGGGACTCGTTCTTAGGGGGCTTGTATCAGGAAGGCTGCAGGTTTGAATCCCAGGTGGAGCACTGCTGGTGTGCTTTTAAACAAGGTGCTTGACCTGAATTGCTTTAGAAAATATCCAAATGTATCAGTGGACAATATGTTAGATGTGAGGTATGTAACTTGCCCTGTACAAAGGTTTCTTATGTGCAAAAAAAAAAATATGAAATAATGAATGATAAAGATGCAGCTGTGGTGTCTCCAGGCAGTTGCTATAGCGCAGCTTTTATGAATGTGCAAATGAAATGAAATCAGGTCATCAATGTGTTTAACTGCGATAAAGCTGACATGGTAGCATAATTTTCTTTGTTTTAAAATGACTGATCAATTGCTATGGATTTATTTTATACAAGGCACCTGGTCATTCTGAAAAACAGTATGGTTTCTCTTGCCTTGTCTCTCCAAAATCCACCCTGGTCTAATAGTATGACTGGCTTGCATCATTGACGGAAGGAAGATCATCTACAGGTAGTAGGTGATAGTAGGTGCTTCCACAGAGGTTTTATTCATGAGTTAATTAAGCAATTACCTTCCCATCATGCTTAGGGTCATGTATAAAATGCTGGGAAGGCCCAGTTGCCCATTATTTTTATCCAGACTTCCCCTTTAAGAGTCAATCAATCGGTACTGTAATTAGGAGCACGCATTGTAAAGCTTCACCGCTGATTCTGTCTCCCTCTCTTGATTAATACATGTCCAGCACAAACCAAGTCTATAGGCAGTCCCTGTCCTCTGATGTCCAAGGCGCACACCTGCCCCAGTGTACACAATACACAATAAATGGCTTCCATGCTGTTCCTTTGTGCAAGACGTCCAACTTAAAACAGAGGAAGAGTAAACACATGAATACAAAAACCTACAGAAAATGTGTATTTTAACTCATAGTTCTGTGATCACTACAAGACACCAACCAAGAATCATGTAGAAACACTTGTGAGCATATTAATGTGCACCTTGTGGATGGTGATGGATTCATTGTTTAGAAATGTAGTGAAAAGCTGAACAGAAGCAATCAGGATAATATGCGGTTAGCTCATAGAGTCTCTTATTTCTCTTCAAGTTTCTTTTTTTTGGTCTAACTTGTCACTTTGTTTTGCAATAAAACCGTCAGGGAGGAAGGGGATAATAGAGAGAGATTGACTCTGCTGTCAGTAGAAGGTCACATGACTAGGTGGAGAGGGGTCCCTGTCCAATCGGAAGGGTCCTTATCTTTGTGACATTCTGTTGGATTACAGTGAACCCGTGGCGTCTAAAGTTTTATCGCAGAGATATTGATTGTACATTTCTGGCTGACAGGTGATATTTGTCAAGAGCTCAGGGAAGGAATATAGGAAAATCAAAGCAACAAAACAAGAAAACAAAAGCTCCAATAGTGCCCTTTGGAGTTCTTATTGCCTACTACCATTTTCATTTTAATTTCCGTGTTTCTTATTTGCCTAAATGACTGGTGTCTAACAGTGCACAAAGTGTTTATAAGAATCTCTATTTCAAACTTGTCCTCATCCTTAAAATGTGCATATTATTACAGAAATGTGTTTCTGTTACTAGAGGTTGGTGGCCCATCAAGAATGCTTCTCTGAGTAGATGGATATGAAAGAGGAAGTTCATGTTGCCTGGGGCACATGCAAACATTTCTGTTACTATCAATGTCATTCACTTCCTGGTTTACACAGAGGCTAATTTTGTGCTTTAGCATGCAGGACATGCAAACACACACACAAACACACACACACACACACACAAACTCCCACTCAGTCACTTTCTCTGAGCAGAAGGTAGAGTACAGCCAGCTGCCATCTTTATCATCATCACCTCACTTAATTAATCCCAGAGTGGCAGTGTGTCATGGCCAAACACAGGAAGGTTCCACACCTGAAACTGAGGGAACAGACTGTGTGATATTGTTATTGTGCCTGTGCATATCTGCATGTGTTTCACTGAGTCCGTTAACTCAACACTAGTGTAATACAGTGCTTATAGAACTGGGCATTGTAACTCAAGAGGTTCCAGGTTCAAATCCCTGGTGGGCGACTCCTTTTGTGCTCTGGAGCAAGGTACTAACCCGAATTGCTTCAGTAAATATCCAGCTGTATAAAGGGATATGGGTATCTGCTAAGCAAATCAATAATGTAATGTAATGTAACTCTCCGGTGCCTCTCCAGACTGTTTGTCTGGTTCTGACTGTGAGGAATCTGATGGGCCCATCCCGCTAATGATACTCCGCCCACCGTCACTAAGGGGCACCTGTACCAGGGGATCCAATCGATGGTAGCACCTCATTCTTCTCAACTGCTGGGAGCTCCATACAGGATTTTAACTAATGTGGATGGAGTCTGGCCTTAAGCACTGACCCGGGATCAGTTCAAGCTTTTTTACACTGATTGCTGGAGTCAGGGTAATGGTTTATCAAGCTGATTCTGGATCGCTTTATATGGGCAGAGGTTTACCAGGCTATACCAGAAGACCCCCGCACAGGTAACTCTTCACACGCGTGCAGTAAGACCTGTGATTGGTGCTCAAAGCAAGACCAGGAGATAGAGGGAGGGAGTGGCAGTAGTGCCTGGTTTTTAGCTTTTTGTTCCCTAGCTGAAATATGCCAATGGTCCTGTGTCAGACAGAGGATATAAACTGGGAGAGAGAGAGTGAGGGCGGTAATGCAGTGTCCACCTTCAATGTTGCATTTTACTGCACTCACTCACAGTACGGCACTGATGGGAGCTGTGGGAAATCACAGCATTAATATTTAGTCCTTGTTTTTAAAAACTAGACGAGACAAACACTCAGGCGCATACTTGATTCAAGTGATTTATCGAACTGGTGTGTTGTGTTCCTTAATAACGTCTGTCAAATTGTTTGGTTAGTTTGGAAGTTTTCTTATTTGTATTCTTATTTTTCCTAGCAGATACACTTGCTTAGCTGCTGCCCAGTGTGACGTGGACAGATTTCTTTTTCACATGTAATCCATTTACACAGCTGGATATTCACTGCAGAAATGACCTCTTTTTCAAGAGCGCAATGGCCCTGCATCCCGCCCAAGAAACCTCCGACCTCCACGGTACACTCCTGGTTCGTCGGCCACAATGCAATGCCGCCGCCGCCCAGTGTTTACTCGTCTCATATCTCTTATTACAGTGTGTTATTTATGTACATGCTCTTGGCCCTTTCCCAATAGGGCTTTGCTAACGGCACAATCCTGTTTTCAACTGACTCCGGATTACAATGGGCTCTGCTAAGCTAATTTATGCTCTCTGAAGTCGTTCCATCGCTCTGCTTTACCCCTGATTAGAGGAAAAGAGGAGAATTCGGTTCTGCCCTGGAAACAGCCTCAGTGTTGACAAAACAACCCCGGCCTCAGGATGATCAACCGTGCCCACTCCCGTCTGCTCGGCGAACAAAGGGGAGATGTGTCTGGATTTATACCCTTTCTCATGACTTTGAGTGTGGAAAATAGCGCACGGTTTCAGAGGTCATTAGTGCAGTTTAATTCCGCTTATTTCCCCTTCATCACACGCGCTGGTGAGAATTTGTGGATTTGCATTGCCGTGTCCCAGCTGAAATGGCCTGAGTCGTGTAGGATTACCAGATAGAGTAAGACCAAGGGAAAGTGTCTGGTTGTATTTACGTGTTGTATACATATTTCTAAATCTGCCTTGTAAAGGGCATTTACTGGGTTCACGCTTGGTACAAGAAGTTCTCACAAATGACGTCATTTGGGAAAGTGAGTCAGAAGAGACACGAAAAGGCATGAATTACTTACTTGCGCAAGACATAAGGTTATAAATTATTTTATTTTCCCCACTGTTTCATTTTCACAGACTGCAATGCATGGTTTTTGTATTTTTGTGGGAAAGCGAGAGAAATGCAATGTGGGAGATAATTCAATAAGGACTAAGGAAAACATATTAAAAATGTGTTCAGATATGGGTACAGTTCTTCTTTAATGTAGCACAGAATACTGAAACAGAATAGTTGTTTCAAGTAGCTCATGAACTCCTCAGTGCAAAACTGGGATCTGGGATATATGTATATATATATTTATATATATATATATATTTATTTATATATATATATACATATACAGTTCTACTGCCCCCTGCTGTTTATGCATGGTACTGAAAACATTGATACACTAGGGCAGCGTACACTGTAAAGGGTTATCTTGCTTTCCAACAGATGGAACACCACTGCTTTCTGAAGAGCTCGAGTTTCTGGAATCTAGCTACATTTGAAGCATGTCAAACGTGCATAGACTGGAGCTCTATACCAGTACTTAATACTGTCAAGGCGCCGAAAAACATTTTTATTTATTAAAAGAAAATTAAAAATAAATGGAATTAATTTAATGAGCAATGGGCACAAAACTGTGCTGGCACACGGGTAATATTATTGGTTTTTCAAATGACGCCCCCATGGAGAATGGTGTTAACGGTCATGTTAGCAGGCTGCACTGTTTGCTATGACAGCATGACCCACACTCGACAGTCCGCCCCTCCTCCCCAGGTCCTCCAGAGAGTCATTAGCTGGAACCGGGTCACTGGCAATTTGATCCGTGAAGGGAATTGCCCGTCTTGACCTCGCCCAAGTTTACGACGGGAAGTGGACGGAGTTAGTCTCATACAACCAGATATCCCAGAGGTTACTGCAGCCCTATGAAATGTACTATGATTTTGAGCTCTATTGCAGCAGTGTTGATGCGGGGTAGAGAATTGTGCTTATAATCGGAAGATTGCAGGTTCAAATCTGATGCTGTGTTGAACCCTGGCATGGCACTAAGCATGAATTGCTTCAATTACTGTCCAGCTGTATACATGTGTAAAATGAGCTAAAACGTATTCTGTGCAAGGCCCCCGAATGAAAACATCTGCTTAATAAGTAATTCATTAGTGTTGGCAGGAGTGTGTGCAGATTTGACTGCTTCCTTCACTATGGCAAAGCACTGCAGAGTTTGATCAGTCAGTTAGTAAAGGGCTTAATTTGATTAAATAAATATATTTGGGTGTATTTATTGAAGCATTTGCACATCAAATCGAAGGGGAACGTTTAACTTTTCTTCTCAACCGTATGAGACATCCCCCATACTGAACGGAGATGGCTGTCAGCTTGACACACAAACACCCTCCGCTCGTACGCGATGCCTGCTGTAACACTGTCGTCGTAAATGTGAGTTATTGCCATAAGTACAGCATCATGAATGGGAAATGGAGGTTCCTTTCTTCCCATCTTTCACATACAGCTGTGTTTTCTTTGTGCTTTGCCCAGAACTGCAATAAAAATATAAATGATTCATCACACAAGATCTTGTTCCCAGAAGACGCATTGTGTTCCGCAAGGTTCAGTACTGTACCTCCTGACATTGTTGATACATTGTAAAGTTTGCTACACAGCCATGGGTTATATTCATGTGGTTCTTGCGGTTTAAGGCGGTTGATTCTCTCAGGCTCAACCTTTGTCCTTTACATTCTCGGGTGGCTGCTCTGGTAGTCCTTACCAAAAAGCATCCTCTTAGAAACACAGAACCTTACATTTGCTGTGGGCCTCAAAAACTTAGATAGAGCCATCCCAAAATTCTGTATGTATGGAATGCAAGGGTAACTCTTGGTGTGGTGTGTGTGTCAGTGAGATACTGTATCATACTGCCTGACATCTGTTCCTCCAAGCAACATAGCTATGCGAGGCAGGTCTCCAGATAACAACAGCAGAAACCCATGGAGCTAGCAAAACTTGTTTCCATGGTTTCAAACACTGACTAAAGTTAAAAGCTTTGATGATTCTTAACCGCATAATTTGATGACAGTTTTCCCAACTGGGGACCATTATTCCAAATGAATTTCCAGTGTCCGTGGGGCCATATGCAAAAGAGAAAACATCTTTTAACTTTCAGATGGGTGCACTGTATAGTAAACAAGGCAAACACAATACAAATAATATGAGATGTTTGTGTGTGCTTTGTTGTTTTTGGACTTTCTTGACCATGCTGTTGCCAAACCTCCAGGGATACCGTTGTCCCTCCAACTGTTATTATACAGCAGAGTCTGTTGCCAGAGCAGCCCGTTAAATGAGGCAAAGCTCCTCGTTTGCCTCGGTTTTCTGAGCCAAATTTCCCAGCAACCACCAGTCCTGAATTGGAATTTAATAATGTGAAGGTTTCAGCTATCCTTCCGTTTTGGATTGTGGAGCCAAATATCAAGACAATGCGTCTGTTCTGTGTGTCCCCTAGGTGGCGTCCTCCCACCATTCTCCCCTCCTTTGGCCTGTTCCCTGATCAGCACTCTCGGGATGAAGAGAGTGAGGAAGGTCTCCTTGTTTCTCTTTGGTTAATGGATGAAATGGATCCTTTGGTCCTTATTACATGGTAGCACAGAGAGATGCAGTGCTTCATTGTGCTGCTCTTACTGTACTGTTAGGGCCAGATAAACCAAACACATATATACACACACACACTGACACACACACACACACACACACACACACACACACACACACACACACACACACACACACACACACACACACACACACACACACACACAGCCTTTTAACTGTGTGCCCAAGATATGTGTGTTTGTGTGTGGGTGTGTGCATATGTGAGAAGTTAGAAAAGCCCACTTCACAGGCTACATGTTTGTGATGTATCTTTTGGCATTGTCCTCCAGAGGTAGATGGAGAGCTTGGTTTTGTGATTCTCTTCAAGCATTGATTCAACTCAATACTTTCTCATGAATCTCCCCATTTCACACAGATCACCCACACAGTTTCAGAAAGCAGCACGCATCTTTCATTCTCAGAATTTTTCTAAAAGGCATTTGACTGTGCCCATTTTGATTCTGTGAGATGTAACGATTTCAGTTCCCCTGTAGTTCCCTCAGACGTGTATATTACCTCGGTAAATGTCATGAAAAGGTTATCAGAGGATGTATCTCCAGCTCAGCATTTCATGACCCTATCTTGAAGCCGAGAGCACAAACATATTTCTATTGTATTGTATTTGCAAGCAGAGTAGTTTCTGAAGCAAGGGTTCATGGCTTTCTGTGCAGAGAGGTGAAGGGAAATAGATGTATTCTCATTTGAACTTCCATCTAGCAGGAGACTAAATAGCTTTATATTGCTTAAAGCCATAGCCTTAAATTGATTATGAAAGAGAAGTGTATCAGAGTAGTGCCTTTTTATTGACCTTTCAATGTCTGGCAATATTGATCCTGAAATGTGGGTATTTCATTGCATATCATGTGAACCTTCTTCAGACGGAGCTCTCTGGGTCAGCAGCAAGAGCTGGCAAGTGTTCCATCACATATTAAAAGGATAAATCGTATGCCATTCAATAGCTTAGTATCTCCCAGTCTGAACCTAGTGCAACACAAAACACCATCATCTACACAGAGAGTGAGAGAGAGAGAGCAAGACCGAGAGAGGGAGGGATAGAGATGCAGAGAGAAAGAAAGAGAGAGGGAGTGACAGAGTGAAATAGAGACGAGGACAAAATGAGAGGGATAGAGACATGGAAAAACAGAGAAAAATATATAGTATAATAGTTAGGAAACTGGGTTTAGAACTCAGGTTGCAGGTTTGATTACCAGACGAGGCACTGTTCTTATTGTCGTGAATTCATGTAAATCCTGTGTCACAAAGCACTCTTGCAGAATGTGTTGTGTGGATTTGACATCCAGGGTTAAAACATGACCTGGATTCAATCAACACTTGTCCTTAACTGTGACTCAATTAAATGTAAATGTTCAGCTAACGCTTAGGTCAAAGTTAAGGACAATTGCTGGTTGAATCTAGGCACTCAAGGGGAGTTTCTAAATATGATCTGTTTAAATAATAACATTTTCTGTTATTATATGGGTCAGTTACCCATACCTGCCTGTTTTATATGGACTCTATTGGGCATTTTCATTGAAATATTCCATTGTATATATATAGTATTATTTTCAAGTCGAGTGAGATGGCCTCATTTCCTTTTACACTGATACCAGTAAGTCAGCCAGTGATGTTCCGCGGAGAGAGCACTCGCCTCGTTCTTTCACGCCTCTTCTTGTCTCTTGAAAGAATAAATTAATACACCCAAACCCTCACACTCATCACATTTCATAACGTGTGAAAAACTGTCAAAAAGCTGCCTTATTAGCCTTAGATTGCATTACATTAAAGCAAACCAAAGAAAAAGAAAAAGAAAAGAAGAGGCATCAAACAAAATGTTCTGGACATTGTTTCAATTATTTTGCCCATTTACATCAAAAGCCAATGGAATGTACTGGTTGCGGTAGCCCTAAGCAACGCTGACAAGCCGTATGTGATTGCATTAAGTATGGCAGTAGAGAACAGGCTGTGTGGCTCCATTATCAGCAGAATACATTATTCTCCCTGTCAGCCGTGATCACGACATGTCTGTGATACCCAGACTGGTGCTACTCAAGGCTCTGCTCTGATGTCCTGGCCTTTTCATCGTTGCGGTTGTCCTCGGTCACCCTCGCTTTTATGTCTGGATTGTGTAGTACCGAAATGTTTGGGGGAAATTGCTGCAAGCCCTTGCAGTAGGCTATGTGAGCAGACTCCGTCTGCCTGTGATGAAAGCACCGATGTCCCCACGACAATGATTGTATTATTATACTTTCCGATGTGTTCTCACACACTAACACTGAGCGTGCCTTAAAAGTCAGAAGGGAACACACGATGTAATAGTGGACAAAATAATATAGAATACTCACATTTACATTACATTTTAAGCATTTAGCAGACGCTCTTATCCAGAGCGACTTACAAGATGTGCATTAATACAAGGTAAGAACAATCATAGTTAGCGCACAAGATCAGTGCAGTAAAACGGCAATAGACATCATTGCAGGCGTCTACATATCATACCTGTAACATTGGGAAAGAAAAGGTTGGCGTTGGCGCAAAGGCGTGCGTGTGCGTGTTTGTGTGTGTGCACGTGTGTGTGTGGATGTATGCAGAAGTTAACGAAAAGCGTTCGCATTAAACCGGCTCCCGTGCAGTGTTTAAGGGTGGAGTCGCGGCACTGATTGACAGGCGAGGCGAAGCGCTAATTGACGGGTAAATTATTTATTGAAGGGTAAAAGCGCGCGCCACCTGCACTCCAGATTCGAGGGCTGCGCTCTGCGTTTCAAAGCCACGCTCCCGGAGTAACAGCGTCACACCGAGTGGCACGGTGTCTTTATAGGATATGGGAGATAGCGGTGCGGCCCCGTTGCCATGGCAGCCGGCGCTTTCGTATTCTCGGCACAGCACACGCTCGGAGAGCTCGCTGCTCCTTCACATATTTTTTGTCCCGAGCCACAACACGGAAGTGAGAGGAGAAGGTTATTCGCCCTGCCTACTGCTATAAACCTCTCTCTTGCTAATCCCTCGTTCCACCGCCTCTTAACAAGCGTAGCTCGCAGTGGTGTCACAGACAGCACTCATCCCTGCTCTTAGTCAGTAGTAACAGGCAGCAGGTTGTCGTTGTGTTGTTTCTGAACAACGGATGACTGGCTCTTTTTTGTTCGTTAACGAGACAGGGTCTTGACTCTGCTGGCTGTGTGGGAGGAATTCGTGCTGATGATAAAATAATTAGTTACGTGATTGACACAGAAAGAGGGATAGGGCCAGTCATTCAGGTCAGGTGTTAAATATTCAGTAAAACTTGGTACTTGACCTCTGGGGCCCCATTAACCCCTATGGAGGTCAATGCACAGAATAACAGTCGCAGATCCGCACATCCGCAATTTTCTGATCCGCTTGTTTGTGAGAGTTTGTAACATGAACAGCAGTCTGGCTGGTCTGTCGGAGTGTCTCCAACTTGCTGATCTAAAAAATGAAAGATTCTCCTCACCAAGAACAATTGAGGGATTCCGTATTGAGCCTTTCGGCACAGCGAGAGTTTACGTGAGACTTTGCAGTTTGTGTTGTCGCTAGTCGAAGGTGATCTGTGGATATGTCAGCAGAATCCAAGGCGATAATGTGCCTCACAGTGTGTGTGGCTCTCTTCAGCTGGTGTTTTGTCTGAGGAGAAACAGCTTAAGAATGACCCAATATCAGTCACAGTCAGACTTCTGTGAGTGTTTGTGGCTTTCGGTTCTCCACAGTAAAAGTGATGTTTACTGTTGCAGGGGACGGATTTTAAACTCCAAAGATGCTGGTCCAGTGACCTCTCATCTGCTGCCAGGCTTCTGAAATGTTTCTGATAACAGAGCAGTGGTGACTTATGGCATGGCTCAATCTTTTAGTAGGCTACTTGCCGTAATAAATGTCTAGAAGTCGTTTTTCTTATCCCATTCCTCAACAAACAGAAGGAATAGGTGATAGTTGGTTGTCACTGGTGCCACATTTGGGATTCCCACCCTATCGTGTTGCGGGCTGTTATCAGAGCAGATAAACAGGGAGGCCCTGCTAGATGTTCATGATATCCCCTGCTTTCTGGGACTCCCATTTACAGTGTTTTCTTCCTTGTGTTTGTGTTCTTCTATATGACAGCTTGGTTATTCAGTATTGTTCAAGTAGTTCATAATTGTAGACAGTGCTTAATTTGTAAAATAAGAGATGCCGGGGCTCAACTCGGCTCAACTCCCCACCCGCGGAGGAAAAAGGGTCAACTTTTCCTACCATTTCTGCATTCTATTTACAATTGTAATGTTCACTAGACGTAACGTTGTTTAATACCAGTTTAAAATACGCATTGTTGTTGCACTTCAGATATTTATGAGCCCGGGGCTCTGATTCTGAGTAAGACATTTGCCGGGGCGCAAAATCTGATTCTTGGCATTTGCCGGATAGCCCCGGCACAAATTAAGCACTGATTGTAGATTCCAACAAAGATCTGGGAGAGAAATGTACATACAATCCCTTACGGCATTGCCTGAACCTGTTAAACTGGTTTCCTCCACAGGTGTAAAAATACCATGCACCTTTGACCTCTCGCATCAGCTGTTTCTGGCATTCCAGACGCGTTCCCTTTTTCGCCTCACATTTGTTAGCACTCTTTTTGATGCTTCGTGGATGACTGATTGGCCCTCTCAGAAAATGGCGTCTCCTTCTCGAAAACAATGAGGAAGGCCATTTTATTCCACCTGTACCTGGTCTCTCGTCACACGAAGCAGCAGGTTGTTTGTTTCTCCCGCCAGACTCCTGCAGACGACCAGGCCCTAGTCACTCTCCCATTGTTTTATTCTTCCTCCTCTGCTCCTGTTTCCAGCATCCTAAATGGAGCCGGCAGGATGCCGTCTGCTCAACTGCTCGTTTTTACACGTACCATAAAATGTTCTTTGTCGAATGTGCACAGCACTTGCCCGCTGGATCAATGTGGTCGGCCCGTAGTTGTCACGGGCAGCTATCGAGTATATAACCATTTTAACGATTCTGATTGCAGTGGATGGCTGCAGCTACAGTACATGCATTGTGGCTGAGTGCATGCCCGTACCATGTGCTGATAAAATTAGATAGGTGCGTAGAAGTATATTGAATCTTAAATGCATTAGGATGGTTTTAAAATATAGCAGGGGCTGGCGGATAGCGTAGCGGTCTAACGCACCCATATTTGGCTGGTCCTGTACAAGCGTGAGCTGCCTATCAGGGTTCGCGGTTCAAAACCCATCTCTGCCAGACCGGCCCTGGCCATTAGCCCCGATCGGGGGTGGCATTCGGCTGTCCGCTCCTAGGGGAGGGGGGAGGGTGGTTGGCATGAACTTGCTGTGAAGCACGTAAGGGTGTCTCCAGAAAGGGGGTCGGTGAGTTGCTTCTCGAAGGAGGCGGATCATCGCCGGCCTCGGAGAGTAGCTTGCCCCGTAGAGACGGGCGGTGAGTTTGTGGGGATGGTAAATAAAAATAAATAGAGGATATAATTGGCTTCCAAATTGGGGAGAAAAACAGGGAAAAATAAATAAATCAATAAAAAAGGAAAAAATATATACAGTATATAGAATTACTAAATGTCCTAGTCCTTATGGGCAGGTGCAATCATATCCCTGGACTCCATGCCCAACTTCAAATGTATCAAATGCAATATTTGTTTTCATCAATAGAACTAATTTAATATCATGTTGTTTGCTTTACTGAGTGCACTGAGAATTAATTGTGCTTTTACTATGGGAGTAAAAAATAATAATAATTCAGTTTTGATTAAGCCAGACTGCAGACGATGACATTTTTGATTAGTTTTCCATTTGTAAAAGACAAGGCGAGGTCCTGATTCACTATGGTCATTAAAGATCCTGTGGCACTTATCGCAAAGAGCCGGGGTTTCCCTGGTGTCTTGGCAAAATTCCCACTTTCCCACTGGCTCTTTCAATCTGGCCATCTAATCAACCACCAGTCTAACTGTCTAAATAAATCATTCCCTCTTACATTCAGCTGATTTGTAGTATGTGTTCTGGTGTAATAGGTCTGCCGTACATCAGCCAGAGGGTGTTACACATACTGTAGGTGGTGGTTGGCATTAGTAACCCCCCCTCCTCTCTTATACTATAAAGTGCTGTCAGATTCATGAAAGGATAAATACATATTGTAAATACAATCCATGATTCTTCTTCTTCTTCTTCTTCTTCTTCTTCTTCTTCTTCTTCTTCTTCTTCTTCTTCATAATAATAATAATAATAATAATAATAATAATAATAATAATATTGTTGTCATTATTGTGTACTATGGTATATTTACCATAACACCAGTTAGGAAAGAAAAATAAAGTTTTAGAGTCTAGTGCAATTAATGTATATTTTTAACAGTATTGTAAACTTAACTTTACAGTATTGTAGAGCTGAAAAAGCAATATTTCTGTTGAAGTACCAGTCATGTCGATAAAATGCAGTGGATTTGGTGAATGGAGCCTAAAGAGGCTGCTCTGAATCTGTTAACCTTTCTCCTCCAATCAGGAGGTACAGTATTACCATTTCCATTACCAACATTTCACAAAAGATATAAGACTTTTATAAAAGAAAAATACTTTTGTAGCGATCTCCCTATACCTTAAAGATACCTTAAGTCTTAAAGACTTATGGAAGAAGATGCACATGTTTTAACTTAATATTTTCCTACCTAGAATCACAGGAAGGGGTCATAACCTTTCTTATTTGAATGGAATCCAAAATGGTGACTGTCAACAATCTTTTTATTTATTTCAAATTTCAATATAAATATGTATGAATGCACAATATGGGCAAACCTTTTACGTAATATATGAAATATTCTATGAAACAAAATGTTCCAGCATAAATGTCTCATGATATGAATATACTATAGTTTATTGAAATGTTTTTGCACTTTTCCTGCTGATTCAAATAATGATTCGTAATCCATCATTAATAATAAGTAAATAAACGAATCAAATCATGTGTAGATAGTGTTACAAACAAATAATGTAAAGATAGTCAGAAAATGCATCAATGCTGATGCAATCTGTTTTGCTCACAAAAGAGAACAACAATGTTTTATTGGGATGTTTTATTAGAAAACAACATGGCTTCCTCTCCCTCCTTCGTTCAGGGTCCTCACCTGGCCTGGGCTGGAATCCATGTACAGATTATCCCGGTGGGTTAGCACCAACTGGCATGCAGGTCTGACTCCTGCAGGGCTAAACCATTACATTGAGGAAGAGGGGGGCTGAGGGACAGAGAGGAAACTGAAAGAGCTAGAGAGAGGGAAGGCGGGAGAGAGAGAGTGATGTTAGTGTGTACATACTGTGTATGCATACTACATACCTGCACACAATCAGTTCTCCATTGGCCCACACATTCCTGCACCCAAAACCGCTACAGAGACACCTGGACACCAGACACCAGTTGCCATGGCCAGTACAGAACTAGCTCAAGGTTACATTATCAGAGCAGGCCATATGCACGGACTAGACAATATGCATTTGGAATATGCATATTGCACATAGATTTAGCCAATTCTAGTACCTGGTAATTGCAGGAGAATTAGCTTAGAGTTTTTTCAGAATCTAATTTATGTGGGTACACTTCTCTTTTACAGGCTATATTAAAACCCATAAAACCCATTGAAACCACATGAAAACATCATAATATATTCTAGACATAAGAAAGAAAATAAAGAAAATATTAAAAGGGAAGTGAGATAAACAAATTATTTTTAGTTTCTCTTTTTGTTTGATGCTAGTAAACAACTGTAGAATGTGGGTCACATGTGCAACAGCTGAAAGCTGCCCTGCATATACAGTATGTTTCTACAAAATAATATGCAAATTGTTGTCCTAAGCCAAAATATCCCCGCTTCCACTCGTGGCACATTACGGCTCAGTCCTCTGTCACCGGATCCTTGATGGGTGACGGGTGAAATGAACCCACCGGCGTTTCAACGGTGACACATTTACTGTAGTGGCCAAGTCTTTTTTTTCCCCGCAGCTTTGAGGGGAGAGAGCACCAGGAGTATCCTCGCTTAGCCCCCGTAAATACGCTCGTGACCGTCATCCCGCTGTCTCTCCGGCGCTTTCATGTGTGCTCTTCTCTTTCTGATCTGGCTGCCCATCTCAAAATGCTTTCATCCTCCTCTTGTAAAGTTCCCCACCAGCAGGAAGTGCTGTCATTAAGAGGAAGCGGCTGCTGTTTGACTGATCGTCTCCGGGTGGCCTTGTAGCGGCAGTAAAACATGCATACTGAGTGGCAGTGGTGCGGCCTGGTGCTTAGCAGTCACACATAACTAAACAGGTGATTGCAGGCTTGACTCCAGGCTGGGGCTCTGCTTTCGGTTTTGGTTAAGTCCAGCTGAATTGTATCTAAAATGTAAGCTGTGCACTTCACACAGTTAAGTTAAGACGATAAATCGCAGTATAGAATATAACTACGTAGACACATTCTTTACATACAACAATGTTACAGTTTACACACTAGAATATAGACACTGTACACATTTAATGGATTGTGAAGGTATATGCACGTAAATGTGGACTCACAGACTATTGATGAGTGTACATTCAGAAGTTGTACTGTGAAATGAAGTACCCATCACGATAAGGGCATACTTCATATAATGTTTTATGCAGACATAAATCTGTATTGACCTTGCTAAGAACTTACATCGACTGCACACTGCATTTATATTTATGAAGAGCCTCAGGGTGGGATCTACTAGTCTTTGATTCATTTTTGTTCAGAAGCGCGATGCTCTGTGGAGTGAAAGAGGTCAGGGTTCTTTTAGCCTCGATGAGAGACAACGTGTATTGAGGAAGGCGAATATACAGGGTAAAACGTGTGCACAGGGTCACCGGTTACCCTTCAGGCAAGACTCCAAGTGTGTTGCTCCTATCACTGTGCTTGTAAAGCAAGTTGTTTGCAACTGTGCTCCCACCCTTGACCTGACCTTGCACACCATCCTCCCCAGCTTGGATTGTTAGCACCAATCAGCACACTCTGTACCAAGCTTCTCTGGAACACCTTGTCCTCATTTTACACGTTACATTTTTGAGCCTTACCTGCTGTAATGCAAATACTCTATACTTTACTGTACTATACTCTACTGTTCTTTCCTCTGGCCGCTTCACACAACCGTTAACAACTTCACTGCTTCCAGACATAGAAGTACTGCCTTTGACTTAAGATACTCTGCGGGCAGTGAGTGCAGAGAGGCGGTGTGAAAGGTGATGTGAGATTTACAGAGTAGTGTTTCCCAGCACTGGTCCTGGGGGCCCATTACGCAGGCTGGCTTTCACTCCAACTATCATCCTAATTAATCAGGTTTGATCAGGCTGTTCATTTTGTATTGGCCTGGATTTGATGTCTCATTATAGCTAATCAACCGCTAGTCCTTTTTGAAATAGATGTATTTAAGAGGTGTGCTTGTGGTAATGAAAAAAGTACATCTAAGCTAAAAGTATATATTTGAAATAGTTTTGCCCATATTTGGGGGCTTATTTTGAACAAGTGTCTTTATAAAGTATAATTAGTTAAATGAATTGTTCAATACCAGTCTTTATTATCAATTTTATTAAAGGGTAGTGCATGTAATACAAGGACAATTGATGAAATACTTTTATTTTCTGTATTTTTCTGTTTGCACTAACAACAATAGAATATAACTTTAAAAGATCCATACCAGTTTTCATCAGTTCAATCAAACCTAATTTATTAACTTGTATTCCGTTTTTTTTGTTCAATTTCAACTTTTCATTTATTAGACTAGATTTTATGGTTTTCTGCCAAAACAACTTATTAAAATAGATATGTGTGAAATAGCGTTTGTTCCAGTGAAGAACAGAATTAGGGAAGGTCATTCTTTAACAGTTTTTTAGCAAGTGGTCATATTTATAACTAACCCGACACATGTAGAGGGTCTGGGTATAAGGGCATCATGCAATACAGAGTGGGTCCCCAGGGCCAGGATGGAGAGGCCTTTATTACTTTCTGGCCTGGGTTCAATCATTTTCTGTAAGTTAAAGTGTTCTTTTTTTCATCACAAGCTGGGGTTTGTCAAGTTAATTTGGGCGATTTCTGAACTCAAAAGGTCAAAAGTTTGCGCTTGCATTTGAATGTCAGTCAAAGTTAAGGACAAACGTTGATTAAATTCAAGTAATGTTACATTAAGTTAAATTAATGTACAGTATTATCATTCTCTGTAAGTGGCCCTGGACAAAGTTCTCAGCCAAACAAACATTAATAATAATAATAATTTGTCAAATCTATTTTGTTTTTTCTCCAAATTTGGTAGCCAATTATACCCACTATTTCTTCAATTCACCCTCCCCGTGAGCCCACCGCCCAGATCAACGGGACAAGCTACTACCCCAGGGCCGGCAATGAACTGCTTCCTCAGAGACGGAACTCGCCCATTTGTTTTGATTTCTGTGCTCTCCATGAGCTCATGCCAGCTTCACTTCCCCCTCTCCCTGGGGCAGACAGCCAATTGCCGCCCCCTAGTGGTACTCCCGGCCAGTGGCGGTCCTGGCTCACTTGGTGCCCTAGGCGAGATCAATCATGCCTGCCCCCCGCCACCAGTGGCGATTTTAGGGTTTTAAAACAGGGGGTGCAATGTTCAAAAATCATTTTCTTTTAAATGTTTTAGACATTGATTTGAAAATTGTAATATTTTCATCCCAACAGTAGGGGGTGCAAATGAATTATGTTCAAGTATGAAAACCAAGATGTTGTTTGAGTGAAAGCCCCTTTTTCCCTCGTACGAATGATGTGTGTTTGAGTGTATGTAACGTTATCACCGTCACTGGGTATGTATACATTGAGAATGACCCCTGTGTGATTCTGATGCATATGATGTACTTCCCCTGTACTACACACTTTATTTTATATAAAGAAGTAGTACTGAAATGGAAAAGCAAAATCTCTCGACTCTTCATTCCGTGGCGGCATCTACCGCTACATTACCATGTTTAAAAACATGTTGGTAGGAAGCTGAGTGCAATGTAGGCGGAGCCGCTCGGTCAATCGAATGAGTAAAATGAATGACCAACTGAGAAAACAAATCATCATTCCCGAGTCAGTAAAAAGAGTTGTTCAATTCAAACAAATCGTTCACAAACTGCACATCACTACTGTATATGGAGAGCTGTGTGCGCCCCTTGCTGGCGTGCCGCCCTAGTCGACTGCCTATGTCACCTATGCCAGGACCCAGCACTGCTTCCGGCCAGAGGCGCCGGGGAATCGGAACCCCGGCCGCAGTGGGCAACTTGCACTCTGGGCAAGTGCTTTTACCGTTACGCCACTTGGGGCCCCCACAAACATTAATAATTACTTAGTCCTCTTCATTCCCTTGCCCTCAATCTTGTGAGGTCTTATGGTTGTTCTGCCTCTTTCCAGCTGTCTTCCAGATTTGAGTCTATAGTCTTCCTTCATGTTGTTGCTGGTTAGCCCCATGGGAAATATCTATCCGCCCACGTGACCAGACTATTTCCACTGTGGTTGTTTGAAGTTGGAGATTTTTTTAAACACATTCATGTGTTACTCTGGACACATGTGTTCTGATTGTGTGCCTCTCCAGTTTCAGGACTGGGTGAGGTCACCTTTCTTTTGAAACTGTACTTGGTCCTGTTCTACACAGTTTTTGTGTGGCTTTTTATTTCAGATAAACCGCCTACATAAATAATTGTGACGGGCTGCGTGCAAACAAACGGCTCTTTTTGAACGGCTCTGTTTAGTGAGCGTAGGGAACCGAATTGCCTCAGTGAAAGAGTTGTTCATTCAGCTCCCAGGTTGACACATTGCTTTTTTGGCACTGCTCAACGATTCTCATCTTTTTCCAACATCTTTTTCGCCTATTTAAGCCCAATAGATGTGATGGATGGTATCCAGACTAGGAACATCAGACAAGCAGGGAGCGATCTGCAGCATGGTCATCATCATCACACACCGCCACTGTCTGCACTCAGCAAGAACCACGCTTTATATGTGTGTATCAGACAGCGTATTTATGCACGCCAATAAACTACCACTTCAAATGAATGTATCCCTTTTCTTTCATTGGAAATCACATAATTAGATAACAGTCAGATTTTTATTCCAGTCTTGTTCTTCATTTGTAAACAATGCCAGCAAACGTGAATGATTTGATTTGAGTGATTTTATGTGCATAAGAACCGTAATCAGAAGTCCTTATTTTGATAGCTGTGGTTGATTTGGAAAAAACTCGGAAATACTACAGAACGAAGAGCCAAATGAGAGCCAAATGAACCGGCCCTTTTTTGTGAATGGAGCCAAATGAGTGAATGCCCACCACTATGTGGCTCAGTAGGTAGAGCACAGCGTTGGCAACGCTTAGGGTTGTGGCTTCGATTCCCACTGGGACCACACATGCTGAAAAATGTATGCATTCACTACTGTAAGTCGCTTTGGATAGAAGCGTCTTCTAAATGGCATATATTATATTATACATTATATTACCACTGATAAATAAAGGTTTGTACAGTAGGACACTATCTCCGTCAGAGCAGAGTGAGCCTGGGTCCCTCTCTCGTCTTACACATGACCACGCGCTGGTCCTCCCTTCTGACCCAAACATGTCAGACCCATACCTACATAGAATTGAAGGACCTGCACCTGTGCATGATGTCCTTGCCCAGCACCCTATCTGTTTATCTACATGCAAGCATTAGTCTATATAGTAGACTAATTGCCCTGTGTGTATGCATATACATGTCCGGACATGTTTCCTTTTGTATGAGGAGCATAAAGGGCCAGCCCAGCTCTCTCACACCCTCAGAGTTTAAGACTGAGACAGTTTACAGGTCCCTTGGAACGTGCAGAGGACACCCTTTGTGGACAGATACGATTGGCATTGACAGACGAGGGTAAGGTGCAGCTATTCTGGGGACGCTGGGCATATGGGTGCTTGCTGTACAGGTGGTGCTGGTTTCACCTCCCTGTTTTTGGTCTTTGATCTCGGGTTTGCTTTTGCACAGAAGGAAAGAAAGCCCAGTACTGTATATAGTTGAGAAAGCCAAGTCATGTGGTCAATATATGCCTTTAATGGGTTTGGCAGCTGTACTTTACAGTTGTGTACAAGTGTGTGACCCCTCTCTGTGTCTCTCTATTCCCTGCTTTAGTCCTGTTCACACATGTACACGTTCACATGGGGTCATGCACATGCACACAGATAGCGTACACACATGGCACACATGCACATATGTGCACGTACACGTGCGTGCGGGGAGTGAGGGAGCATGTGTGCCTGTGTTTGCATGTGTATGTGTGCTTTGTGTTTTGAGATGCTGGCATTTTTTCCATCAAAACCATTGGTTTCTTGTTGCTCGTGGTTTCCTCGCCTTCAAACCTTCATGCGTGTGACTGAGAAGGCAAGCCGGTGTTCCCCTCAGTGACTTGAGCCTGGCCGCCGAAGGAGTAATGAAAAAGTGCGCTGAGAATAGACGGTTCATACTTTTAAATACTTTTCTGAACAAGGCATCTGTGTGTCAGGCTGAATCCCCATGGTTTCGCCTGCTGCTGGCAAGGCAGCGGCGGCAGAGATTCGTTCACCAACTTTTGTACATTAGGTATTACATAAGGCTTTTTGTGTGATAAACAGACACAATTCTCACAACTCGTCATATGGATTATGTACAACAACAAAGGTGCTTTTGTTCACCTCGCCAGCTGGCCATGCAGAACCATTGTGTTTACAGTCTGTCTTCCAGGTTTGCATTGTTGCGGAACTAGGAAAGGCTTGTTTACTTCTTATTTTTTGTTTGATAAATGGGATTACCCTGCCACTGGTTGCAATGCAGGGAAGAGAAGGAGGGGATGGTAGACATGTGTTCATTCACAATAGCTGCCTATGATAATTTATTAGTCATTTTAATTTTGCTATAGAAATACACTGTGAAATGTGTATTGTTTTTATTCTTGCTCAATAGCCCGGAGTGTTTTCCTCAGAGAAGAGACATCTGAGCTGCACAGAGTGTTCAGAGACGTCTCTGCTGTTGCGGGGCATTCCTTGCTTTTACGTACGTCTCCCACCTCTGCGGCCTTGATCCTCACTCTGTGCACAACGCCTGAAACCTTTCAGAGCTTTGTGTGTGTGTGTGTGTGTGTGTGTGTGTGTGTGTGTGTGTGTGTGTGTGTGTGTGTGTGTGTGTGTGTGTGTGTGTGTGTGTGTGTGTGTGTGTGTGTGTGTGTGTGTGTGTGTGTGTGTGTGTGTGTGTGTGTGTGTGTGTGTGTGTGTGTGTGTGTGTGTGTGCATACATGTGACTGAATATGTGTATTTGTGCTCAAATGCAATCTGCTCATTCATACATCTTGCTAGAGTAAACCTCACCATGTTCTGCCAAGGGACCTCTGTTGAAAAACAAAGTCAAAGGTGAGAGGAACAATTACATTTTGTGGCAAGAGGAGTATTTTTTGACAAATCTTTGCAGCAAGCCTACAGTGTGTACCTAATGTTCTATCGGTTGCGGGTGTTTGTTTCAAAGAGGAAAGGCTGAACGCTAGTTCAGTTCAGCGGTTAAATGCTCAAACGGTTTAAATGGACTTAATTAGAATTGTTTTTGCTTCCTGCTCAAAGCAGGGGCAGCGATTATGAGTTTAGAGCCATATACTGTCTATGGTTTAGAGAGATCAAGAGAAAGAAAAAGAGTAAAGGGTCCCTCTGTCGAGATGGGTAAAAAGAGTGAAGGTGCTATGAAAGCTATTAGACAGATCAGAAAAATGGAAACAGATGAAGACAGATGACACACAGAGATACCGAGAGGGAGGGAAAGAAAGAGAGATAGAGCACTGTTGGGCTGTCAGTGGCTTGTGGCAGTGAATGTGTTTCTTGTATTTCTCAGTGTTGGAGTAAAGCTGCGTGGGCACGTTCAGATACAGTATATATATATATATCTCTGCGGGCGCTTTCCGTCTCCTTGGTGACTCATTAGACATCTTGTTGTGAACAGTGAAATAATGTAAAAACATAGAATAATAACATTTATAATAAAATAAATCTCTTCCAATTAAAATAAGGGCATTTTTAAAGGCTTGGCTTGCAGAGAGTTTGGAGATCAGCGTGGGATGCAGGGTGAATTGGGGACAGGCTCATTGTATGCAGCACTCCAAAATACGCAGGGCCAGCTACTGTGAGCTCACTGCATGCGATGCTCTTGTCCAAAATACGCAGGGCCAGCTACTGTGAGCTCACTGCATGCGATGCTCTTGTCCAAAATACACAGGGCCAGCTACTGTGAGCTCACTGCATGCGATGCTCTTATCCAAAATACACAGGGCCAGCTACTGTGAGCTCACTGCATGGAACACTCCTAGGCCGGGTTCACACTGACAATAGAGTGTGTGTCCAAAACGCACTTCTGCTATTGTTTTCAATGAGACGTGCGTTGGCGCATCATGGAGACCAATGAAAGTTGGTCCGTTGTCCTTGTAGCCCTTTGATGCACAAGCCCTCCACACCCCCTCTAATGCACAACATGGGTCAAAAATGACCCGTCATCAATAAAGACATACTATAAAAATAATTTAATAATAATTTTGTTAAAATAATGATTTTAGCAGTGATTTGGTCTACACAAGAACCATTGATATTTGAAATATGTTTTTTTGTCACTTTTAAGCACATATACACATATCTGATAACTGTCAATTTTCAGATTGAAAATCTTCCTGTTGTCTCTGTAATATGCTTTGGGGGGTAAAATCTGGGACGACTGGGACCAGCCATGGCAGCCCTCTGGATGAAGAACATCAAAAGCACAAAGATCAAAAGGTTCCTTATCAAAAACAAGTTACCTGGATTGCTGAGTGATAAAATACATTTACTCCAAAGATATAGCAAATAAACACTCAAGTGTGCCTAAACGTCCATAGGAAATGAATGTGGGTCATTTTTGACCCATGTTGTGCATTAGAGGGGTAGTAATACAAAAAACATTTTTATTCAAAAAGTAAGAAAGGAAATATCAAAATAAAAAACAAAAACAAGTTAATTGAGGAATACCTGGATTGCTGAATGATGAAATTCATTTTTTGCAAAGATATAGAAAATAAACTCTCCATCGGGTCATTTTTGACCCATGTTGTGCATTAAAGGGTTAAAAAGTTATCCAGAGTTTAACTTTTGATGGAGTGCCTTCTGATGTAGTAATGCATCAGCCAATGAGAGATAATTCAGAGCTGGCGCTGGAATTCAGTGAGCGGGCTTCCAGTTGTTTGTATTTTGAAACAAGATGGATGCCACTGTGAGCCTTCACCCAGAGCTGTTTGAACACAGTTCAGTTTAGTATGAAATATGTTAATTTATTTACCTTTAAAAATTCGGCTAGCTAGCTATAGGATATGACAGGTTAGTGAAAATGCTAATTTACCCCACAAAGCCTATGAGGCTAATTAGATGCAGCATTATGGGATATTACGGATTAGTGAAAATGATAAATATTGTTTTTAGAACAGTACTGCGACCTTAGCTACTATATACTATAATAAAAATAAATGTCTTTTCAATGTTACGATTTGACTTGTTTTCTCTTAGCAAAACTGCTCCTGTGGGCCTCCTTAATATTGTAAAATAAAGATGAATGGGTCAGGGTCAAGATTTGTACAAAGATGTGTTCAGAAATCTGTTTTATAATTGCCATTGCCTTAATTTACAATAAAACTTTTATCAATTAAATATATTTTCTATAGAATTGGTTATTGTACTGATAAATATGGTTATCTCACCCCTACAAATGGCAATTTTACTGCTAAAGACAATCTTGTCATTACGTAAAATGGCTATCTTACTGTAATTACAAAACAGTTATTTTACCAATATAATGGTTATTGTCGTTGAATGGAGTGCTGTCAGTGGGAGAAAAAGGCAGGAATGCCTGGTTTGCAGCCTTTTTTATATTCTCCTTCAGACTGAAGCACGTTGGCAGCTGACCTTGACAAATAGATGAATATGGTTTCTCAGCCAACTCCTACCATGTGTGTCTTTGTGTGTATGCACGTGTATGAGAGAGTGTGTGTGTGTGTGTCTGCATGTGCATGTTTGTGGTGTGTGTGTGTGTGTGTGTGTGCATGTGTGCATGTTTGTGTGTGTGTATGCATGTGTGTGTGTTTGCATGTACAGTATGTGTGTGCATGTGTGTATGTTTGTGTGTGTGTGTGTGTGTGTATTTGTGTGCATGTGTGTGCATGTTTGTGTGTGTGTGTGTGTGTGTGTGTGTGTATGTATGCGTGTGTGTGTGTATGTTTGTGTGTGTGTGTGTATGTGTGTATGTGTGTGCATGTGTGCATGTTTGTGTGTGCATTTGTGTGTGTGTGTGTATGCGTGTGCATGTGTGCATGTTTGTGTGTGTGTGTCTGTGTGTGCATGTTTGTGTGTGTGTGTGTATACGTGTGCATGTGTGTGTGTTTGTGTGTGTGTGTGTGTGTGTGCATGTGTCCATGTTTGTGTGTGTGTGTATGTGTGTGTGTGCATGTGTGCATGTTTGTGTGCATGCATGTATACGTGTGCATGTGTCCATGTTTGTGTGTGTGTGTGTGCATGTTTGTGTGTGTATGCATGTATACGTGTGCATGTGTCCATGTTTGTGTGTGTGTGTGTGTGTGTGTGTGTGTGTGTGTGCATGTTTGTGTGTGTGTATGCATGTATACGTGTGCATGTGTGCATGTTTGTGTGTGTTCGTGGCCGCTCCTTGGTATTTAACTCAGGAGTGGGTGTGATTGCTTCAGGCCATCGCTAATAGAACGCTGGTTGCGCTCAGATAAAGGAGAAACGCTAACCTTGGACTCAGTGACCTCCAAATGTCGTCTGAGGGGGTGTGTGGCGGGGA
The DNA here is from genome assembly GCA_029706075.1 of Aldrovandia affinis. Classification (NCBI taxonomy): domain Eukaryota; kingdom Metazoa; phylum Chordata; class Actinopteri; order Notacanthiformes; family Halosauridae; genus Aldrovandia; species Aldrovandia affinis. The sequence goes on along the minus strand of JAINUG010000008.1, from coordinate 5,181,425 downwards.
GGGGGGCATGCAGGATGTTTCCCATTACCACATCAGAGCTCTGAAAATTCCTGCGCTGTTTTATTTATTGTGTCTGTTGCTAAATAATGGAGCGGCACCCCCTGGGGACTTCCCCGTAGATGGTCAAAACAATGAATGGCCAACATGTTGCATCCCACGGTTCCCCACTACAGAGGGAGAGGAGTGGAATCTGGTTCAGTAAACTGGGGAGATGGTGGTGCTTGTGTGTGTGTGTGTGGGGGGGGTTAGTGAACTCGCATTTGGCATGCAGAATGCCTCACGCCTGTCTTCTCTCACACTAATGGTTCCGGTCAAGCTCTGCCCTCATACTGATGGTTCCGGTTAGGCTCCGGTCTTATACTCATGGTTGTGATCAAGCTTTGGTTTCATAGTAATGGTTGCGGTCAAGCTTCAGTCTCATACCGATGGTTCCGGTCAAGCTCCAGCCCCACACTGATGATGATTCCGGTCAGGTTCCTCCTGCTTGTCTAGTCACTGGGTTGCTCTGCCCTCTTTAGCCCTTCCCAAGTGTACAAAGTATTCAAGCACATCAGTCACGGTGTACTTTAGCAGGCTGTCAATACTCTTACAGTATATACATTTGTTAAATGAATTAACGGTTTAAAACGTATTTTTTCCAAACAGTTAATAAACTGAAAGTATGTTTAGTTTGGTTTATTGGTTTAGTTGTACAGGGACAATGCACATTAAGTAACATCGCTGTAAATGTGCCAGTTTTAGCCGACTGGCTAATTTCCAACTGTAGTCCCTGGGCAAGGTGTTGATAGCCAGATAGTATGTGGGTTGTAGTTGGTAAGTTGGTACTTCAACTTTGATTGTTTTAAACTGCATTTGTCATTAGGTGACTAAATCGTGTGTAAATAACAGTGTTACCACATTGCATTGATTAAAAAGCAAGAAATCTGGATTTTCAGGAACTGTAATTTAACACAAATTGTAAACATATCGTCCATTTACTGTGTTCAGTATCTTCCTGATAACCACTAAGTCATACGTAAGTAAAAGGCAGCAATGTATGCATAAATATGTTTGTCATCAGTATGCATAAGCCTTGAGAGTAAAGTCCCCCCCGTCCCAAGGACTGCTGGAGTCCCGGAGCAGTGTCCAGGACTCCAGCAGTGCAGCTGAACAAAAACAGGAAGAGTTTGATCAGGGGAAGTGGACGCAGTGGCAGCGTTTGGAGCGGGGCAGGGGAGTGCCGCTGTACATGAGCTGATTACTATTCAAGTAATGTCAACCACGCCACATCACACATACCGCGCTCATCGCTGCGGAATTTAGACCAGCGCCGAATCCCGTTTGTACTCTCGGTCTGAAAATGTATAGTAAAAAAAAAAACCCTGAGAGAAAGTAGGTCAACTAAACAAACACTGTAGCTCACAGGCAGCTCGCTTGCACTGCTTGGATACAGTGTGTGCTGCCCTCTAGGGGACACTTTGTTCACTTGCACAGCAGCTGAATGAATGCGTATCTCTGTAGTAGCAGGCAGTAAATGTCTATATGCAGACAATGGATAGAGCTTCTTTCCATCATTGCACTCATACAGTATCACATCGAGATAATTCAAATGGGGGCAAAATCTGTCCATTTAAGTTAGCGCATTAGTTAATTTCCAAATAATGATTTATATCTTATGACATACACAATGTATATCTTTCCTTGATGAATCACTCTTGATATTTAGTACACCAGGTATCAATTAATAATTGCTACTTTTAATGGACAATATTATTTTATTGGACATTTTACAACGTTGTATGGTATATCATCCAACATATGTTTACAACAACGTTTGGCAAAATGTATTAACACTTTTCTGACCAGCCAAGCGAGTCAGAGCTGTGGATGAGGACAACCTCAAGCGATCCCTGACTGGTCTGTAGCCGGCCACTGTAGATAAAGGCACACCCCACTGATCCCAGTGCAGTCAGCATATCGTCAGTCCTGTTATTAAAAACATTCTGGTTTGACCAGTCACACTCGTTTTAACAAGAGGGATGTCACCATTCTCTCACCTACGAGCAGGAAAAAGAGTGTGAGGTGTGTGTGTGTGTGTGTGTGTGTGTGAGAGCATGAGAATTTGTTTGTGGGCCTGTTTGTGTGTCCTGCTAGACTGCACTCCCATCCTTGTGCACTCCCAGTTCCGACCTCATTGTGGGTGCAGGGGGTCTGGCAGGAGGGGGTTTGCGTAAATCGCGAGCTCTTTAAGGGAGCCGTGTGTGTAGATACAGAGACTGGGTGCAGAACGGGCCCGGTGCCAGACGGACAGGCAGGGCGCTTATCTGTGCCTGCCCCTCCTTCTGGCTGTGATAGATTCTGGGGGGGATGTGAGAGGTTATTTTAGGACAGAACCCATGGAGCTGTTCCTGAGTGCAGCGTGCAATGTGCTAACACTGGCACGAGGTGAAGGGAAAAAGATGGGGGGGGAATTTTCTTCTCTCCCAGTGTGAAAAAAACAAACCTTGTTCGGTGCACGAGCAGAGAAAAGAGCCTTGCACGTCACCTCCCTGTGGGATTTTCTGTGTGCGTCCGTGTGTGTGTGTGTGTGTGTGTGTGTGTCTGTCCATCGTTGTGTGTCTGTATGCATCGTTCTCACAAGCTCTCATTCCCTCTTCCACCCTCCCCTTTTTATCACTCGGCTTCTCTCTCTCTCTCTCTCTCGCTCGCCCTGTTTCTCTATTCCCTACTCACTCTCTCGCCCTTGCTCTCTCTCTCTCTCTCTCTCTCTCCTTGTGAGCGTAGTCTGGGCATGCTGCCAAGCAGTGTGTGTTTTTTGAATGAATACCTGATGAAGCTGATGAAGTGCGGTGTGGGCGGAGCTCCGGGAGGGGAGTACTGTGTGGAGCGCTGGCAGTCGAGTGGCCTTGCATAACACACGCCGGAGCGCTGCACACGCAGGGCTTCATGTGAGCCAGGAGCACGGGGGGACTTCCTTATCGCCGGCCCGTTGGAAACAGCTTAGCAGAGGGGGCATCGGGGGAGATCACGGCCTGGAGCAAGAAAAAAGAGGGTGGATTTCTATTGCTAAATTTGGTTTGAGGGGAAAAAGGACCGTGTAGAGGGGAAGAGTCGGAAAAAGGCTACGCTTTTTTCTCAGGGACAAGGAAAGGCACGGAGATCCAGGGAGGATTTTCTTTTTAACATGCTATGCAAGCAGGGACTCTGGAGAGATTGGTAAGCTTTTCCCAAACACGCCGGCGGCAGATTATTTTGTGTGCGTCGTTGTCGCTCCACTCTGTTTTTCTTGTGGTGTTTTCCATCCACACCGACACACACCCTCGTTTTCTGTCCCCTGGGGAGGTTAGAGCATCTATCGTCTTTTAACAAGGCTGGGGACTCCCGGAGAGGACAACCAAGAGAGGGGGGGAAAAAACGCAAGTCATGCAGCCGTGCTGCGGGTACTCTGTGTCCTCTCTCCCTTTCTCTCTCTCTCTCTCTCTCTCTCTCTCGATCTCACACACACACGCACACACATACACGCTCTCTCGCTCTCCCGCTTGCTCGGCCTCGGCATTGTGCACGCTTTTAGAGAACAGCGACGCAGGAGTCTGTAGTCATTGTGAAGACAGAGACAGCGGTGTTTGTGCTGGCTGTCTGGACTGAAACCTGGACCCGCCTCTTAAAGGGCCAGGCGCTAGTGGAAAGCTACGGGGGAGGGATCCTGCTCTAGCACTACGAGGACCAGACAGACACAGATGCAAGTCTCGCTGGTTAAAATTAGAAGGCAGATAGTGTATCATGCTGGGGAATTAGGCCTTTGTGGAAGCGGAGTGTATGGGGGTATTAGGGCCATTCTGCTCTGGCTGGTTTGTGTGAGGATCTCTTTGAAGGGGGTTGTCTCAGCTGCTGCCAGCACTGTAATCTGGGGGATTTGCGGGTTGATAGTAAATTTTATAATCTTGTGACGGCTTTCTGCGACATCGCATCTGCATAATGATCTTGTGTTTTGAGAAGCAGAGCAATAATTGTGAGATTTGATGCATGTTGTTCTCAGCTTTCCTTATTATTGCCTCTATGCTTTCTGTGTATGGTGTATATCGGTCACATTCGTCAGATGACTTTAGTTTAGAAAAATGTGGGACAATGACTCACACCATAAGAACTACCGAGGATCAATGCCGTTAAATTGCAGGAAATCAAAGCCCCCACTTTCCATTTTCCCCCATGCTTAGAGTGAGTGAGTATTCTACAAGGTATTGACTGACTCAATGAGAGCGTTCAGGAGTCCATTAGCCCAGTGGCCTCAGTGGAAAGTTGGGAAGAATTGAAAAACAAATGGAGAATTGTAGAAACAAGTGGAGGATAGCTCTCAATACAAGATGTGGCTGGCTGGGGCCCTCTGCTCTGGTCCCTGGGGGGAGCAGAGTGCCGTGGAGTGACAGACCATGCATGAGGGGGGTCATCTCCTGACACGTCACCCTGACAGCCGACCTGAAGTTCTGTTGCTTATTCAACAAAGTGCACACGTACACGCACACACACACACATACACACACAGAAAGCTGTCACGTTCAAGTAAAGGTAACAAGGAAAGGTGATAAGTCCTCCATGGTTAATGCAGTGGTGCTTGTGCTTGTGTGTGTGTGTGTGTGTGTGTGTGTGTGTGTGTGTGTGTGTGTGTGTGTGTGTGTGTGTGTGTGTGTGTGTGTGTGTGTAAGTGTGTGTGTGTGTGTGTGTGTGTGTGAAGATATTACTGTTCTGGAAGGAGACTGTAGCATAAGTGCGCTCTTTATGACCATAGCTGAAAAGCCTCTTTGTGGTCAGCCTGTTTCCCACAGACAGCGGCTCATCTGTGTTTCGCATCAGCCACACATTTATAGCAGGTGACAATTCTCTCTCAGCCCAGCAGGCTGAATGCCTGCCATATGTAAGAATGCCGTGCGGATCACAAAGTATCTATCCATGCTAATATCACAGAAGGCACATGTTTATTTGTTCAGATTCTCTCATAGTGATCTAAATGACTGACTAAAAACTGACTGACTAAATGACTCAGACACATAAGGAGAGTGCCTAATGCACCTGACATGTTACTATTGCTACTACTGCTATTACTACACGCACAACTGCTGCGAATACTACTGTTGCTACTGCTGCTGTTCCTGATGCTTCTACCACTGCTGCTGACTCTACTGTAGGATTTGTGTGTGTGCGTGTGGGGGGGTATTCCCAGGGTTTGCTGCTACTGCGGGCATTGCCCAATGTGGGTCACTCTCTCCCGTCGGGGCAGGCCAGAGCCCCGCCTTTGTTCCCGCGGTTTTAATCCGCCAGGATGAACGATTAGTGAGGGAAAGCTTAGGCTCTGCTGTATCCCGAGATGGGAGGGGGCACACACATGCCGTGTGTATGTGAATGGATACTGTGAGATTTCCCTGGCCGTACTGTAATATAGGATGATCCAGTGGTTATGCCTCAACAGACATGCAATTTCCTAACACAGGCGCAGCTCAGGGTCTCCAGTGGTGAACTGATGCTAATGCATGTAGCATGGGACTACAATTCACCACCAGAGAATAAACACCTTCTCTGACCAGTGAATAAGATCTTTAATAATGACTGACATTTAGACTATTTCTAGGAGCATTTACTTCTGTTTCCAGACTTGGCAGAGCCTGGTAAATATAGTCCTGAATGTGTCTTGAAAGTCAAATACTGTAATTGGTGATGAATAATTCAGCATCAAACATTTAATCTTTGTCTGATCTGGTGTTGCTTGTCACCTCATCAAGGATATCATCAGCAATGTTAGGTCATTATTGGGGATGAACTTTTTGTAATATTGTAGCTATCACACCTGTCAGGCATTGTGATGTTACTAGAAATAACTTTGTAGCAGGACAGTGCGTTCACCAAGGGGCCTTTTTGTGGCACTGTAATGTCACTGTGGTTTGGAGTTTGAGACCAGGGTTTGGTCCCCAAACTCAGAAAGTAATTGCTTCACCCCCAAAAAAACCTCTAGCCACATTGGTGTCAGAAGTGGGATATGCCCACGTGATTTGGAAACATGGGGGACCTTAAAGGGGAGGATAATGTAGCAATCCCACCTATCAGTTAGAGTGATGTATAGCAGGACATTCTGCCTCACCAAGAGGCCTGACTTGTTGCCAACATAGCAATGTCATTATGTTATGGCGTGGAAGACCAGGGTTTTGGTCTCCATCTTAATCAAGAATGCTCTTTGCCTCTTGAAAACCCTAACAAAATAGTACTAAGGAGTCCTGTGCCGGTACACACTTTAGTTCCAGCTCAGTCATGTTTGTTGGCATAGCACCCGTTATACTTGTAGGTTTAGGGTTGATTGTGCCAACTCTCCATTAATCCTCATAGTCTGATTCCTGGCAGTATCCCAGGAACAGAAATTAATGTAGGAAGAAATGGATGATACACAGTTTGGTGAGAGGATTAAAGCCGATTCTCTCTCTGTGCTGTTCATTATCATCAAGACAATGACTAAATAAAGATTTGTACTCGTACAAGGCTTGTACAAGCCTGATTAAAGTAGTTTGAAGTGCTTGCATGGGTTTGATTGATTAAACTTTTGATGAATACAACAAAGGCCACATTTGGATACACATATTGTGTTTGAGACAGTCATTACTAGCTGTTGAGATTATTATATTCTGTTATTTATCTCCGCCAGCTTGAAAAAAACTGAGTAATTGAAATGGCCCATCTAACCAAAAACTCTTAATGAGAAATGATTTCTTTCTTCTCAATCAAAATGTGCTTTGTATAGAATGCATTTCACTGTGCCTGTCAATGATAACGATAGTTCTGGAGGCTGCCTTCAGCTAATTAGCATGCTCAGATGACTGTGTGCTCTGCAGACTGAACTCTGAATTAGAGAGAGAGAGAGAGGCGGGAAGGAGAGAGAGAGAGAAACTGTGAGACAGAGTTTGAGGCAGAGAGAGAGGTGGGAGATGGAGAAACAGAGACAAACAGATAGTAGAACAGGGAGAGTGAGATGCAGAGACAGAGAGAAAAAAGATGGGGGGTAAGAAAGAGCGAAGGAAACAGAGAGAGAGAGAAAATTGATGGGCAAAAGGGAGAGAGAGAGAGTGAGAGTGATGAGAGAGAGAGAGAGAGAGAGAGAGAGAGAGAGAGAGAGAGAGAGAGAGAGGTTAACTTAGAAGCAGAGCCCCCATCTGCTGCCTTTGGCTTGTTGACACAGTACCTTTCAGTAACCCAGTGTCTAACTGTGTAATTTCCATTAACAATGGTGATGACCTCCAGTGTGAGGCAGAAATAAATAGCTAATCTCTGCGGCCATTGACTACGGCCTCCAGGCCCCTGGGCCCCCCTCACACTCTGGCATTATTATCCAGGCCCAGTTTCTCCTGCGCGATCACAGATGGTGATGGGTTCTGTAGCATCAGCAGAAGTTAACTTTGTAACCACACTCTTGTGATCGCATAACGTGCAGGTACCGGTTCTCACAGCTCCAAGCTTCACTCCGAGTCACAGTTGCCCCAGTGAAAACCCAGCAGTCACGCGGCATCACTTTCTCACAGCTACATTTGCGTGACTCTGAATGCTGTGGCTTCGTCGTGTAGATTTCCTGCGAAACAAATCATCCACAGGGGGGAGGGGGCGTTCCCTCTCTGCGTCCCCTCTCTGCGTCCCTGCGCGGGCCTCAGAGTGCTCCAGAGAGACGGGAGATATGAGTGAGAAGGATAAGGGCCCAGAACTCGAACCTGGTGGGGTGTTCCTTTCTTGAGCATAGCTGAGCTGGGTCTCTCTGACTCTTGTGACATGCCTCAAAACTGTTTGTTTGAAATTCAAAGCATTCCTCCCATACACAAGACAAAGCAGACATGCTTTCCGAAAAGTCTATAGTCATATTCAACAAACAAGCGACAGTCGAGCAAAGCATTTTATCTGAATTTTATACTTTTGTATGTACTTCCAGCATATTATTGTAATGCTGTATTTTTTTCGATCCTAGGAATGTGGATCTGTTGGTCGGGTTTTATTTTCAATTATTTCAATGATTTTCCAGTCAATGAAACCTTGCTGGAAGTGTGAAGTAGTATGTAACCTTATGCAATGTTGAAGTCTGAAATATACCTGCGCTTGCTTTGTTCCTGAACGAGTTTAGAATAACTTAAGGTCCACAGCTTATTTAAAAAGTGCTAGCAGTACATGCATTAAATGAGGCTTGATCTGGGAGCTCACTTGTCTTTCATGTTGCGTAGGCTGTGTTTCCATCAGAGGTACTAAATCCACTCTTGAGAGTTGATTTGGAAAAACAGGCCAAGAAGCTCAATGCAGACAGGTGTAGTTTGCCTTTCACTCGAAGAGCATTGACTTCATAAATACTCACTGAGTAGAAATGTTAGAGTGAGAGTGCATGTGCATTTGTGTGCCTCTATGCACAGTTATTGCAGCTGAAACATAGCCTCTGACCGGTTAGAACCAGGTTTGCCTCACATCTACATACAGTATCTTCCTGTGGGAGCCTAATGGAAACTTCTGATTCTGTTGCCACGGAGTGATGTTGAAGTCCCCAAACCAACTGCACCCAGAGTGTTTAATGAGTCAAAGAGCTGGATAAGTCAGTGCCACCGCATGCATGTGTGTCAGGGACAGGAACAGCAGCAACCCTATGTGTGTATTGGGCCGCTGCTGTGGGTGTGAGGTTTGAAACGTAGAGTTGAGAACATATCTGCTGGTGCATTATTAATGAAGCTAACGCTGAGAGGCCACCGTGCTGTCTCTCTCTCTCTCTCTCTCCTACATTCCTCACACACACACACACACACACACACACACACACAAGGGGCTCTTCTCTCACAGTCAAAATGCGGCTTTTCCAAGCAGAAGTAATGGGTTCTCGCAGCACCTTCTTACCTTGTGTGAATAGTCAGCTTTCACTCTGAAGCAGTTGGGACACCCCCTCTTCCTGTCTCCTGTCATCATATTTATTGTGAGCGGTGACTAATGTGTGTGTGCGCCTGTGTGTGTCCTTTGCTCCACAGATTCCCGCTGCTGTTGAGGAGGCCCGCACTCAGAGGGAGATGATTCCTCATGAAATACGTGGATCCCCCTCTGACATCAGACAAGACTCCCCAAGCTTCAGACTGAAATCTGCACCAATCAGACGCTGAGGAGAGAGGGCTGAGTGGCCAGCAATCGAGTAGGTGGGAGGATCCCGCTACAGAGAAAACGACAACTACAGCAAGAGACAGAGGGAGAGAGATAGAGAGAGAGAGAGAACGAGGGAGGGAGGGAGGAAGAAAACCAACAAGATTGTAAGGGAAAGAGCGAGTGGAATCGGCAGCAGGAGAGGAGCAACATGAAGTCCAACCAGGAACGGAGTAATGAGTGTTTGCCCCCAAAGAAGCGTGAGATCCTGGCCCTGGAGGAGAAGGCCGTGGTGGTGGCAGCTGCCAGCGAGAGCCAGAGAGGGGAGAACCTGGCCTGGCTCGCCAGCGTGGCCAGCAGTCAGAACAGTGGAGGGCAGCATGATGGACCCCTGCACAAGCCCCTCCACTCCTCAACAGAGTACTCCTCCTGCTCCTCATCCTCCTCGTCCTCCCTGTCCAGAGTCGCGATGTCTGGGGCGGCGCTGACGCCTCTCCCCACGATCTACTCCTCGCCTCTCTCTCAACCCGCCGGGACCATCCAGTACACCCAGCTGCCGCCCAACGTGCAGTTCATCAGCCAGGCCTACGGGGGGCCCTACGCCGGCTACATCTCCTCCCAGCTCATCTCCCCTACGGCCACGTCCGCTCCGGTCCAGCGCCCCCACCTGGAGGCCTACGGTACCACCGTGGTCTCGCAGGCCTCCAAAGGGGACCAGCGCCACCTGCTGGGCACCCCTCCGCCGGCCCACTCCGCACACCCGGCCGGCCAGTACGTGCAGATGGCCAGCTCCCCTCTGAGCATGACAGCGGGCGCGGTTGCCTCGCCCGGCGCCCACCTGCCCTTGCACTCTGCCGTCCTCCCCCACACCCTCACCCTCGCCCCCTCGCAGGTGGTGGTGCAGTACACCGACGGCCCTGCGGCCAAGAAAGAGGAAGGGCGGACGAGAGAACTGCTGAACGGCGAGGTGGAGAAGGGCCGGCGCTACGGCTTGCTGCTGGAGGCCAGTCTGGTCAAGCAGAGCGGGGTTGGCAAGGCGGCGAATAGCCAGCCGCAGCAGCACTACGAGGCTCGGCACGTGGTGATTCCCGCCGACTACGCGCAGGAAAGCTCGGGGCTCCGAACCTCTCTGATGCTGGTGCCCAACAGCCACGGCAACTGCGGCGGCGGCATCGAACAGGAGTGCGGCCTGGAGAAGCCCCTGTCATCCCACTGCGAGAAGGGGGGAGCGGGTCTGGGCAAGCCCCTCTCGGGCAGGGCTTCGTCCTTCACCTTCCCCTCCTCCTCGGAGGGGCTGAAGACACACGTCACCACTCTGTCCCCGCATACCGTCATCCAGACCACTCCCAACGTCACCGAGCAGATCTCCCTGGGCATCACTGCGCCCAGCTTCTACTCCGCCCCTCAACCGTCCATCATCGGCTACATCGCGGGGGGCGGCCAGCAGCAGCAGGCGGTCAGCTACCACACCACCCTGCCCCAGCACCTGCTCATCCCGAGCGGCCAGCCCCTGCTGGTCCCGGTCAGCAGCGGCGGCGGGGGGGAGCAGTTGCCCCCTCACACCATGGTCTCCGCCCCCCAGCAGATCACCATGTCCGCCTCCCACTCCTATGTCGCCACGGCGATCCCCAAGTGCGAGCTCGTGGGGGTCACCGAGCACCAGGCCACAGGCATCTACCCAGCCACGCCCACCACCGGAGGCATGGTGCAGGCCCAGCTCCATCTGCCCCCCTCCGCCGCCGCCCCCGCCGGCCCCCCCTCACTGCCCCCGTACTTCATGAAGGGCTCCATCATCCAGCTGGCGGACGGAGATCTGAAGCGGGTGGAGGACCTGAGGACGGAGGACTTCATCCAGAGCGCCGAGATCAGCGGCGAGCTGAAGATCGACTCCAGCACGGTGGAGCGCATCGACGGCAGCCCCACGCCCAACTCCGCCATCATCCAGTTCGCCGTCGGAGAGCACAGAGTGCAGGTGAGCTGGCATCGGCGGGCCTGAAAGCCAAGGTGTTTTCCATGACGATGATTGAAAAGCATTCAAAAGTGCCATATGACTGGATATTTCTGTATTTGCCAATTCATATATAAGGTGCAGTGTATAACATACAGTATGAGTTTACAGGGAAATAATGAGCGCTTTCATATGCGCTTCTATTTCATCTGTGTGAAAGAGAAACAAACAAAAATACAAATAGATTTATTTGATTGTCATTATATGGTAAGTAAATATAGTAAATATAATTAACCGTTAAGAAACAAATATCAGTATTGCATAAAATAATGATTGATAAAAATTGCAATAAAAAATATGTGTTTCTTTTCACGTAGTATATACTTTTCACTGTCATAGAAGCAGATTGCCTACAGCAAGTCCAAATATTTTGCTCCCAACAAATATAAAGATTGTTTTGGGGTGCAAGTCCACATAATTAAGTGAGTGGTGAAGAGTTCATTGTTCGTTTGTATCAACAGAAACAGACACCATATCAACACAGTGTTCACACACAGATACACTTAAGCCTTTATGACCATCAGACCAGTCAAGTATTAGAATTTTGAAATATATATCATCATAGAGGGAAGTTCATGTCCACTGAACCAGCGTTCATGAAGAAACGCAGATGAACTTTGGAACAGCCCCCTCATCAGTGAATGTATACTCCAGTCCACACAGAAGAGCAGTCTGCTGCTGAATAGTTAAGTGAGCTGGAGCTCACAGTCTGAGAGGAGATGTATAAATAACGTCTGCTCACATTGTGCCACCGAATTCAGGCGCCAAAAGCACAGTTCCTTTGGCACAGCAGACATATGAGAGCTTCTTTTTCATGTCTACATTTGGCATGATTTTTGAGGGATACACAGACACCTTTGCTCCCGTCCAATCGGAACCGTCCGTGCCTATGAGCCAAAATTCTTATCCATTTCCCGCAGTCTCTGTTTAAAGATCTTAATCTGTTTAGTCTGTCAAGCTCCTGAGACTATAGAGCACAATTCGAAACCAGTCCCTGCACCTCTTTCAGTAATTTATGGAAATCGGGCATGTCATCTTTTCCGTCAGTATCACATTAGTTGACAGTGTGCTTCCACCGTTGAGCGACCAAGAACAAGTCGATGAAGGCACTATACTGTAGCTCTTTCAACGTCCCTTGTGGGAAAAAGGCAATGGAGTCATTATTCCAAACCAATTAAGCAAACTGTTCTCATTACAGACCCATTATAGTCAGATGGTTTCTTTGTCAGGCCATTAAAGCAAGTTGAATCGAATTGAATTGAATCAAACGGAATTACTGTCATTCTGTCCCTCTATCTTCTCACTCTCACTCTCTCTCTCTCTCTCTCTCTGCCCCAACAGGTGAGCGTGGAGGTGCTGCTGGAGTACCCCTTCTTCGTTTTCGGCCAGGGCTGGTCTTCCTGCTGCCCGGACCGGACCACCCAGCTGTTCGAGCTGTCGTGCGCCAAGCTGTCGGTGGGCGACGTCTGCATCTCCCTCACCCTCAAGAGCCTGAAGAACGGCTCTCTGAGGAAGAGCCAGTCTCAGGCCCCCGGGGGAGGGGGCGGCAGCCCCGGCCACCTGCTGAAGCCCCCCAAGGTAGAAGGGCCGCACAGGGACCGGGGAGGGCACCGCAGGGAGCAGGAGAACGGACTAGGGCAGTGGGCCGGTGGGGCGGGAGGCGGCGTGGGGGGCACCATCGCTGAGAATGGGGACCTGAAATGTGGGGAAAAGACCTGCACGCCCCAGGCCCCAAAAACAGAATCCAGAGGCACTGACAGCAGACCTGTGGGCCGCAAGAGGAGGTGGTCGGCCCCGGAAGGCCGGCAGGTGGAGAAGTCAGATGAGGGGCAGTCCCCGGCCCTGCCCAAAACCACATTTATCCCTCAGGAGGTTAAGATTTGCATCGAAGGCAGGTCAAATATAGGCAACTGAAGGTTCACAGGACTTTTTACAAATGGGGGAAACGTGATTCAATTACCTTCGTATGTTTTGTTTTTTTTCCTTTTTGTTTTTCTTATCCAGATTACTGTACTGTAGGCTCTGTATTTACATGCTATCATTTTACTTTAGGTCCGTGTAGTACCTACACGTAGCGTTTTGACATTGTTGTCATTTGATATTGCACAGGCAATTGAAAAAGTTCTACAACTCTCAAGCAAGTTTGTTTGGGGGACAGCTATGTATCAAGTATATATACATACACAGGGGGCTGGAGCACTGCTTGACTCCATTAGGAAAGATAAGCTGGTCTCCTTCCTTTTGAAATCCCATTCACACGATTCCCATCCCCTCCAAAGGAAGGGGTGGGAACAGACTGTGTGGCACGGCGTTTCCAGGATGTTGGGAGGCCAACGGTCCAGTTCTGGGCATTTGCTGAGAGATGGCAGTAGAGCTCGTGTCACATGACCAGCTCAGTCGTGTTGCCGGTGCTCGTGTGAAGCAGAGGCAGAGGATATTCATTGGCCCCTTACGTTCTGACCACGCCCCTCCCGCTCAGCCAAGGCAGGGGCAAGACGGCACTGTGAGCTCACCTCCTCACAGCATCTGTGCTCTATGGCTGGAATGTCAGCACTTTACCTAGCGCACGGGGTGGAATGGTGGAATCACTCCCGCCACACCCACTGTTTCCATGGCAACAGGGGGCGCAGGTGGGAGTCAACATGATGCCAGCTAGCCCATGCGTTCTATCCTTTTTTTAAGAAAAGATTTGTGTGTCTATTATACGTTTTTTTGTTGTTGTTGTTGATCACTTGTTAGTCCTGTAGATAGCAATGACATATTTATGGGGCCTCATCTCTTTTACACACTTCTGCTGTGTGGAGAGACAGGGGACGCCTCCAGATACTGCTTATGCATGGTTGCCAGAGATGGAGGATTGCGTATGCCTCAGTAGAACGCAGGCTGTGTTGGGAAAGTGAGGCTTTGTCGGCCCCATCATGGGTGTAACTACTCCATGCTTTCAATCGGAAACGGACTCACATGACTCAGTCGAGTGATTTTTCTCTCCACGCCGAAACGCTTGTTCAAATCAGTCTGTGATAACACGTGACAGCTTGATCCGTTTTGGGGTTCAGAGTCTCGCTGTCCCACCGGTAAGAGCAGGGGCACCCAGTACAGTCCTGTGGAGGTCACTGCCACTGCACCCTGCTCATTACAAATACAAGTTTCAGTTCAAAGGCACAAACCTAAAGTGCACCTAGGAGTGGTTCTGCGAAAAAACGATCTGTAGTTAACCTAAAAATGATTAATTAGCGCATATATTCAGTTGGAGCTGATCCAATAAGCTTTGTTGAAAACAAAGTCTGCATTTTTAAATGGACCACAGAGAAAGTGTTTTGTTAAACAAACCCAGCGCTGCAAAGTCAATGGTCCTTGCACAACCGACTTTTAAAGGCGCGGCGACGTCCAACAAAACGCTTTCCCTGGGTTTCGCCTTCCGATGGAACCATTCTGGGTGCCTTTTTTTCGGTGTTCAGCGGATGGTCTCAGAATCCACTGGACTTTGATGCGGACAGTCCCAAAGATGGAGTGAGAAGGTCACTTTAAAGGGAAACCGTGCTGATCTGAGAGGGGTGGGAGGGGATCTCTACACACAGCACTATGTTTACATTATCTTTATTATAGAAGTGAGGCTCCGCCTACACGAGGACACTGCCTCTCTGTCAGAGATTTTACATTGAAAGCACATTTAATTGTATATGCCACGTTCCCATTGTGTGAACGTTATACACTCTTAGGTTGGAATTGAACCCCAAGACATATTCAATATTCTTGATTTCCAGATTTAGCCCAGACCCCTGCATTTGAAACCCGCAGACGGCACAATACACGGATCATTTTACACTGCGTCTCTCTGGGCTGAGAGCGGCGTTCCTGTAGCACAAGGCTTTTGATGTTTGCCCACACTTCAAAGGCTGGACATTTTAAAAGACTCTTTCCCACTGGAGAGTGGGGGAGATTGAAGCATAAACCAAGATGGTGCACCGAAAAATAGAGAAGTCTTCACCTCATTGTGTTTTAAACGCTCGCCTTTTAAGGCTGGTCCCCTACCTGTTTTGGTACACAGCCCGTAGGCAGATGTCTTCGAAAGATTTGTCGAAATTTTCTCTGTTTTGTATCCAAACTGTTCTCTCTTAGTAAACGTCAGCAGCCCAAAAGTGCAACGTACAATCACTATGTGCTGGAAGGTAAAGGCACACAGGGTCTTCGGTAAGAGGGAGCAAGCATGATCAGAAATCGAAGAGATATTCTTCTCCTGTAGAATTTGTCTCATCTGATTGAGTCAGAAACTGCATTATCACTCAACCACTCCCCCATGAGTGCATGCACATTGGACTTTGGACCAATTACATGAGACACATAAAGCTTGTTGATTATGTATGAGTGGTAATTAGAGAGACCCCTTGATTGATACCACCCTGTGCAGTTCCCTGTACTTCCCTCACAGTAAAAGGTGCAGGCCTGAGGCCACTCCCTGACCAGACAATCAGTCCAGTCAGATGATGTCATCAAACAGAGCCAGGATGGAGACGGAGAGGGCTTTTATTTCTTTTTTGTACTAATTTGTTACTAGACAGTGGAGTATGCTTTTAACTCTAATATTTCTATTTTCTTGTTGGTGTGTGTTGCTTGTTTATTTGCTGCTTGGTTAACCCCTCTTATAATCCTTGTGTCTTTGTGGGATATCTGACAGGAAGCCTTCGTTGGGACTGTCCTCACTTTGACCATCAGGCCAGGCCTGTAGTTGCTAGTGACTGGGGTGGGTACTGAGCTGAATGCAAACACTGGGTTTATGGTCCTGATGATAAGATATGGCAGCAGAGAAGAATGAGCTTTGATCACAGTTCTCATTCCTAAATACATAACACCACCTTTAGCTCTTATCAGAGAGAAAACAAAGTAAATGCAGGTGGCTGTCATTAAGCATGTTATTAATATTATTATTATTATTATTAATAATAATAATAATAATAACAACAATAACAATAAATACATAATAATAATAATAATAATAATAATATTGTTATTATTATAAATAAATAAAAAGTATCATACAATTTTATAATACATACAATATTATACAGTATTATAATACAATTATAATACATACAATACGAATTGTATTATAGTCTTAATTTATTTTTAGTTGTTCCAATCTCAATATTCAAGTACTCTATGCCATTTGTCAGCCTGGCTAGGACAGAGCCCCCTTGCATTGATGCTGTCATTTTTTGAGAAGATCCTGGAGTTGCTACATGTGTTTTAAAAGGGATGAATGTAACAGCTAAACAATTTAGGTGACAGCAAGGAGGCAGTCTCATCCCAGAGGATTGTTTTTTGAACCCACGCTCTACCTTTAGGTCTAGGAAACATTCAAATTCAAATGCTTTCAGACTCCATGGTCATTATCTGTAAAATAACTTTTAGAAACTGGCTTTTGAAGTGTTATAGCTGTCAAGAAGATGCAATGGGTACCCACCCTAGGATTTGATTTGGAGACCATGTAAAAAGTTTGGCAAGTGTCAGAGAACTAAATGATTGTGCAGTACCAGAAATTGTTCCTTTATCGGCATTCAAGGTTCTGCCACAAACATTTGAGGGGTGTCTGTCACCTACATATATTTATCTTCATATGTATGTATGTATGTGTATGTTTGTAGATTTATGCATACGCATATGCATTTATGACACACGCATGATTTGTGCATGCACATTGGTTTCCGCAATATGCATTCACAAATGCATGTGTAAGTTCACACACTCACATACACACGTTTTCCACGCCACACTGAAATGATCTGCTTGTGTTTTGTGAGTGAAAACAGAAGATTGAGTGATTTCTGTGTTTTGTACTGTGCATATTTGTGTATATACTGTACTGTACAGTATACACACAGTATGTATGATGATAAGATACAGTATTTTTTGTTTAGCATTATACTTAAAAAGAATCTTGCGATTTGCACAGCTGGAGAGTTAGAGACGTTATTTTTGGGGGGCTTGGGAGTGAAACGAATGTTGGGATTTAATTGACCTAAATGTAGCAGTGACCAGTACTTAACAATGCCAAGATCCACCTGCAGGCCCTGCATATGGGCCCTGTCTTCTCATGTAGGAAAGGAACAGGAATAACCATGCATCCACGCTCTCCCGGCTCTCTGGCCCAAGAGGTGTGGTACTGAACGATGGACCATGTTTGCCATGAATTGGGTGCTTGAGCATGGATAAACACACCATTGCAGATTTTTAATGCTTCATTTTTGCTGTGAAACAGGGTCTCTTAGATTATTAATGGATTTTTTTTATTTGTAATATTGTCTTTGAGAGATGAGGTGTGAGGGAGGTAGAGGGGAGACTGTTTGGATGGAGCAGCATCCAAGATCCTGGTCCTGTATAGTCGCAGTGTATTTTAGGCAGTCAGACCATGATCCATCACAACAATGGAGTCAACAACAATGCGGTTAGTGCATTGCTCTTAGTGTAGCCTTCAGGGAATACTTTACAGGAATAATTCAGAGTTTATTTGTTTAGGTTTTTTTAAAGCGTGGGATGGAAATAATTTAGTAAGTACGCTAAATGGTGGCTGGTGGCATCCATTCTAGCAGCACCAGAAATAAGTTAGCGGGACTCTTGTTTGCTTCTTCAGTGAACTAACTCCACCAAAAGAGCCCCCCGAAAAATCACTCCCACAGACACAGACAGAGATGGTTGTCTGTTTAGATTGTTTGATTTACAGTTGCATGGTCTACCTTTGGAAACTTCAGGGAACTTTAATAATTACACTCTCACAACACAATATGCAGTGAAAGTTGCTCTCGGGATGTTATTTTAATGGGAAATGTGTGCCACCCCCCATTATAACCTCATAACTGCTCATTTGCTCAGTCCCGGAACTTTCAGTACCGGACCATCTTTGTTTCATTGTGTCAACCATGACCGCATCCTGATTTGGCCTCCTACTTTCTCTAGCCATTCGGCTGTAGTTAACCTCTAACTGTACATACCCCTCTAGCTGGCCATGAGCAGGCCAAGACTGGAGAATCAGTGACAAGCAACGCAAGTGGCAGAAAAGATGTCCGATACCGATACTGCTCCAGTGCAGTGTTTAACATCTGAATGTACTATGGTACAGTGTGGCGCTATAAAGCAGCGATTAGTGTTTTATTCTTTCTCTGTTGCTCTGCTCAAGGCCCAGCAGTGGAATGCTCCAGAATTCGTGGGTAGTACGGCCATCTCTGTCGTGGCATCAGGTCAACCTTTTTGTTTTGTTTGTAGTATGTGCAATACCAACTATTTTCCTCTCCCATTGTGCCAACTCAGAGTGGTGAGTGTAACAGTGTAGCATCATTGCCCCCCCCCACCCCCACACACACACCATATTATCTGTTGCCTTTTTCTTTTCTTCTTCAGACATAATTATTTTTGCAGTAACTCAGCACAAAGCTCTTGCCTCAAACTGGAGAATATGCAGACAGGGAGTGAACCTTACCTGGTTATCCATGTGCCTCTTTACCACGTCCGGCTTGCAATACATCATCGGAACACAACATCCCACCTTACAATGATCTTAAGTCAAAAGTAAAGTCATCAGGACGCATTCCTGAGAACGTCTTTTTTTTTGTTATTTTAAGAATAAAGAAAGAAAGATAAAGAAAGAAATGTCTGTTCCTGAAAAGCATTTTACTGTGTGTTTGTGTTTTTGTACAGGATAGGTCAGTGCTCTAGGGAGCTGACAAATGATGTCACCTGCCAAAGTATATACAACAATATATGTTCAACAATGTTATGTGTCCAAGGTAAGAGGCTGGCAGAATTATGTGTGTCAGGAAGCAGACCGTAGGGTCATTCCTCAGCAGATTAGCATTGAGCAGGGATGCCCAACTGAGTGCAAATGGTGTCCTCTATTCTCACTTAATAATTTAGCACCTTGGCATCCCTCCCCCACCTTTTCATGGTCAATAATTTCTGTGTGGAATATTTTAACAATATTGAAGAAATATTTCCTCTAAGTCACATGACAGAGGCAGTTGCACGTGACATCATCCCTCACTCCCCACTGAAGGCCAAAAATCTTTCTTAGCTCTTACTCAGGGAAGAGGCTGGTGTGTGTGCGTGTGTGTGTTTGTGTGTATGTGTGTGTGCGTGTGTGCACTAGCATAGGCATGTGCATGGATGTGGTACAAGAAAGCAGCACTTTCATAGCCCGGGAGCAGAGGTGTTCCCCTTTCCCCTCGAAACCCATGAAAAAATTAATCTAATAATGAATTGGATCGCCTAACCTCCTAACCAGATTTTGGCCTGGTCGTTATTTCATGGGATTCTTCCCATAAAATAACGTCTTCGACCTCAAACAAAGTGTTGAGCACTTATCAATGCACAGACGCCCTCTTTGGGGGTCAGCCTCCTCCTCGCCATTCCCTTTCATGCGACCTATCGCGTACCCCGATACCTTTTTGTATTTGTGACCCTTGTGAATAGTGATATTGTGATGATAGTGAGAGAATGACAAAAGAAAACCTCATAAAGTGGGGACCACTTTTAAAAAAATGCACATTAAATCCTTTTTTAGGGGTAGATTTAATAATACTGTTTATGCACTTTTGACGCCAAGAAAGGCCTCGTCTGCTGTTTATAAGGCCTGGTCCTTTTGAGGTCTGACACTTATTTCAAAGAGAGAGAGAGAGAGAGAGACAGAGAGAGAGAGAGAAGACTAGGAGAAGTTCGCTCAGTGTGTCATGCACTGTAATTGGAAGTAGCAGTGTTTCCCAGTCCTCCCCTACCCCCCCCACCCCGCTCATTCCTGGGTCCATTGAGCACCAGTTGGGGGTCAAAGGGCAGCTGCTGTAAACTCATGGGTCACAGATTCAAAGCAAATCACACACCTTTTCTCTCGGGCGTACCCTCTGTTTATGTTCAGTCTTGGTTTGTTGGGGAGTTTTTGTAATAGATATTGCCTCAAATGTGTTACCTTGCTGGTAGATTCTTTATAACAATATACATATAATTATAATTATGATGATGATTATTACTATTGTCCTTATTCTTATTATTATTTGTAGCACTATAACCTTTTAGTAGGGACATATAGACATGTTCTTTGAATGTTTTGGCTAAAAGGAGTGACTGCAGAGCTGTTTGAAGTCATGTTGTCTGTTTTGGCTGTTTATCCTTGTTTTCGTTTTCAGTTGCACAAATGAAATTCAAATTTTGATGTGAGGTTCAGTATTTGGAGAGAATAAGTGAATGAGTTTCGCTGTTTCTTCTTTTTTTATTTGTCAATTAAAAAAATAATTTGGCACTCTTTAATACCTGAATACAAGTCCCTGATCCCCTTGTTCAACTTGACTGTTGTTGTTGATGTCTTGTCAATGTTCAGGCAGACTGCTGGAAATAACACTCAGGCTCCAATACACACAGGCCCACTGCTTGTTTTTATTTAACCCTGCTCGTTGTATGTGGGCTGTTTTCTTTTGATTTTGATATTCTTTTTATCATAATTATTATTATTATTATTATTATTATTATTATCATTAATAATATATTGATTCTGCGGGAGATGGCTAAAAGTGTATCATAGCATAAAATAAGTCAACTAGGACACAGGACTATGCTAGTTTTGTGTGAGCACTAAGTTGACTGGAATTTCACCTTAGGGCCATGTGTATACGACAGTGGTCAACATAAGGTAACGTGGTAGTTTTTCCTCAAAACGACCATGTGTCTGCGCTCCCATTTCAGGCCTCTTAGCCAACCGTACCTTACTGTCTCCAAGTGGAAAGTTAGCGAGCAGCTCAGCTAACACGGCATGACTGTTTATTGGCCTGGTCACCTGAAACCATTCCTTTCAAAGTAGTTGCTTTGCAGACAACTCCACGCGGCAGATAGTTTGCTCAAACGCTATTATTGAATTATATTGTTTGTATCACTCTGACATGCTTTTGTGTCCTCCAGACACCCTTCCTCAGCTTTAAAATGAAAAAAACTTTTAAAAAACAGGCCAGCAGGCAGACAAGTGGGGTGCGATGCCAGACTGAAATTTGCAGACAGCATCCACCCATGTGTGCTTAGGCCTACACCCCTACAATTTTAGTACATGGTGTGGAATTCCCACCTCAATACTGATAAATATAATCTGTCTGAAAACATGACATATCTAGATGGGTAGCAATGTTTTACATGCTGTTGGCGCTTTATCTGAAAAGTGTCTCACCTGCCTGGAATGTGAAACAGATTTCCCCTCTTTAAAGATACATGGGTAAGGGGTGTACACATGCATTAATCTGAACAGAAACTGCCCGGGTATGTTGTGGCTCATGTTTCAGTCCTTTTGATTGAAAATCTAAATGTAGAGACTCCCCCTTGTGGGTGTTAACTGAAATGGCAATGCGTCCCCCTTGTCTTTTGGCTGGTCAGATGCCTGATATGGTGTTGTAGTCCCCTCTCCCACCCCCTTCCCCCATTTAAAACTGACGTGCACGCATTTCCAGTCGGTCATTCTTTTATCCATTGTTGGACTTTTTTTTCCCTTTCTGTTGGTTATGTTCGAAGAAAAAACGAAAGACAGATTGGATTGTATGAAACAGGAAACTACGATCACTTAACAGGAAATAGTGATTTAATGAAACTGCCGTAGCCCCGGGCTACAACGTACAGGTGTTGAGGTGATGAGGTGAAGTCTTCCGTCGGGACAGGTAGACAGAGAATGCGTACCAAAAGCTGCTGTGGCCAGGGATGAGAGGCCATAGAAGAGGGGAAATGCTTTGCACCGTACTATTAAAAGCAGAAATAGCTTGATTACGGACAGTTATGAGCTTATATCGTGAAAGGAACCTTTCTTTCTCTTTTGTTTTCCCCCATATGCGTGCAAACTCTCTGTAATTTCAGTGTAATATATTGTACTTGCACTAGCTTTTTTATTAAAAAAACATCAAATATTAAAAAAATTTAAGAATTCAAGTTCTATTTTCTAATCGTGGTGTGTCTATTTGTAGGATACACACAGTCTGTTTATTGGATTTTATGGTCCTTTTCTTTGATGGTGCTTGCAGGTTTTCTAGTTAGAAATTATTTCATTATTATGAATAACAAAACAATATTTGATTCATGATTTGAACAAATTTGTTTAAAAAAAAGTGAAAAAAATAAATTGTCTGTATACCAGTACAAGTTTATTGTTTCAGTATACTCGTACTAATAAAATAACAGTGCCAATTGCAATTTGTCTGTCTTTATTTGTGGTTGTATTAAAATGCCTTTTGGGTCTTGGGTCTTGAGGGAGAAATGGGTTAGAATGAACTTTCTCAGATAATCTGGGTCCTCTCACTCCCATCAGAATCGTCTGATGTAAGGAGGCCCTTACAGATTATTTATTTAACAGTTTGTTCAATTTGGAAAAATATCTGTCACTTTGCAAATGTCAGTGATGGAAAATATGGCTTAATTAACTAGCTATTCAGTTTTACTGATATGGGCCCTCTTCCTTTGCTTAAAGTTTGAAGAACACATTTAAAGTCTTGCATTTGCGCTGTTGTAACACACCAATAACAAGTTAAATAAAAAATAGTATGTACAATTAGAAAATAATTAGTATTTGCTTAACAGCTTAGTATATCTTGAGCTTGGTTATCAGCCTATTAGAGAACCATCATTGTGGTCAGACTGAATGTCTCCCCCAATTGTTATTATGACTAACTCCTTATGTTTTGAGTTAGACATAATAATAATGTAATGTCTGCCTTACTTGGATGTGACCATACCCAGTGCCATTTTGTGAGTGTGCCGTTGTTCACCTAAATGCTTGTTCGTGTTGGTAATGACAGAGTACGGTTCACATGCTGTTTCACACTCAAGTGTTTCCTTTATTTTGGCAGTTAGCTGTAGTTTATGCAGCTAATAAAGGAAACACTTGAGTGAATGAAGGCTTCTGGCAGCTTAGTTATGGTGTAGGGTGCATTTTCCTGACATGGTTTAGGTCCCCTCAACCCTTTAGAGGGCAAGGTAAACACCAATAAATACAAAGCCATTCTGAGTCATGACCTTCATCCTATGGTGATGCATTTCTATCCTTATGGGAGTGGTCGCTTCCAGGATGACAGTGCCCCATCCACTGGGCACGAGTGGTCACTGAATGGTTTGATGAGCATGAAAACACTCCCCATTTAACACTTCTGGAGTGGAGATTCTGCAGTGGTGCCTGAGACAGTGTTTTCCACCACCATCAACAAAACGCCAAATGATGGAATTTCTCATGGAAGTATGGTGTTGCATCCGTTCAGTAGAGTTCCAGACACTTGTAGAATCTATGCTAAGGTGCATTGAAGCTGTTCTGGTGGCTCGTAGTGGCCCAATGCCCCATTAAAACACTTAATAAGGCATACTTTCCAAATCACTCTTCATACCAAACCACACCAAACAAAGTACATCAAATTTCATGAAGGAAAAATAGCAAATGCACATGACCAACTTAATGAAACTATTTTATAACATATTGACAATAGATCTTAAGAGATTTCTTTTTATTTGAATAGATTTTTCCCACATTCTGGGAATGGGTTTTAACATTCCCCCCTAATTTGCAATTGTGCAGTTGGGCCTCTTGAATCACTGCCTTGCCACCTGCATTCGCACAAGGAGCACTGGAGCGGAGCTGAAGAGACCACTTGTAGTCTGGGGTTGCCTGGCACGTCTCTGGAAGGAACTAATGTTATCCAAAATAACACTGGCTGACTTAAACCTGCCCTACTTCTGGTTGGATGAAGCCAATGGCATCCCACCATTGTGGACTTCCAATCATAATTGGTTGGCTGTTATTGTTGCAGTTGTGGCAAATGACTGAACCACTCACTTGGCTTATGTATTTATTTATTCTGTGTTCGCCCTTCCAAATTGTTCCAAATAGTTGTATGTGAAAACAAAATGTTGCCAAGAATGTTTGGAACCTAATAATTGAGTTGTAAGAATTGAGGAGGCACGGTTCCGATGTCATTAGAGATGAGGGATAAGGTCAGTGGGACAGTTGCGATGAGAAAGTTAGCAATTAGCAGCAAAGCGTCACACAAAATTGCCTCTTTGCGTTAGTGGAGCAACTGAACCCTGATATGAGAGTTGGTTGGCTCCAAACCTTTTCTGAGTCCATTGTCCTTAGAGGCGGGAAACAGAAATGTATATTCTGCATTGGTTATTTACACCTTGATGTCTGACAGTCTACCTCGGCTACCTGCACGCTCGTCAGTGGAGGTCTGACCCTAAATATTCAGCCAGCAGACAAAGGCCTAGCCAGGTAGTGGCCTATTGTGCTCTGTGATCTGTTTATGAGATTTATGGGGGTTTGTCTTTGTCTGTGTTTGTGTGGCTACGATGGACAATATTAATGTACCACCATTTTCCAAAAACCAAGACACAAATACTACTACTGCTGCTAGCTATACTTCTAATAATAATAATAACGTGTGTATGTTTGTTGGTGTGTGTGTGTGTGTGTGTGTGTGTGTGTGTGTGTGTGTGTGTGTGTGTGTGTGTGTGTGTGTGTGTGTGTGTGTGTGAGAGAGATGGCTTCCAAGCTGGAACATAATGGCGTGATGGGAGTGGGGTGTGATACCTGGGGTTTCTGGCTCCTTCATGTCTGGGAAGAGTCACTATGGGATCTCTGATATCTTACACTATGTAATCATATCTTACACTATGATCATCGCATGATATTTTTCCTCATAGCTAAATATTTTCAGACAAAATTCAGGTTACATACCTTGCTCAAGGGAACATGATCCCACTTTGAAGCAGGACTTGTTTTAAATCCCAAGTCATCAATCATGACACCACACTGTCACTTTGAACATTTTATTTATTTAACATGGCTGCTCCGGACAAAGTGCATGGTCCTTATGCTCACATATGTCCTCTGTCTCTGCTAAGATTATGCTAAAAATTATCCAGCCCATCTGCTTTTCATGTACACCATGTCCAGTACAGGGAACCAACCCACAGAATGAAGGCATGTGTCTGCTTCAGCAGAGGAGGTGTGTCTGAATGCTCACAAAACCAACACGCAACACATTATAGACATACATGCAACATGAAAAATAAAATCTAATATTACAAAAATAAATAAAATCATTCTTTCAGGGAAAGGAATTTGAAGTTCAGGAATGAAAGCTAGCTTACGTTGCACATTGAGACATCCTCATTTAAACAGAAGCTTACATTTCAAAATATTATCCATTTAGCTATGCAACTGAATAGTTACTTCAGCCATTTATGTTATGTACCTTGTTCAAGGCAGCAAAGTAAATGCCTGTTATATGATTTTAACCCGGTTAAAGGTGCAGTCCTTTAACCATTATCCCACATTGCTGTCTACTGTACTGTTGTCATAACTTTCTCCTACTCTAGTGATGGGAGAATGAGGTTTCACGATTGGTGAATTTCAACATCGTGTTCTCCACTGGTTTAGATCGGTGTGTCACTGATAATCTATGGTAGATCTGCACCATTTTTGTTATCATGACACCTAACTCTTCCGTCAGCAATCATAACCCCTCAGCTGTTTTAGTGAAGGGATTGGGTGTACAGCACACATCATTGCATGCATTCACCCATCCAGATGAAACTGTCTTTACGATTAAATGTGTCATACTGATGAATTGCTGTCCTTAACCTTGCATATATGACCCTTTTAACCTTTAATAGATCTGAGCCATGCTGTCCGACTGATTAGCCAACTGTCATTGGCACAGAGGGTCCTGAGAGAAGGAAAGATGTTCTGAGTAACAGTCTTGGGTGAAAATGAAAGGCTTGTTTTTCACCAGAGTACAGAGGTCAGAGCTGTGAAGGGAACATACTGTATGTCTCCCGCACTGTAACAAGAAGAGTTGAGAAACCAGACTCACTGAAACGTGAACTGTCCATATATGTCTGCCTGTTGGAAGTCCCTT